>JALIGW010000003.1:161528535-162728535 GCA_023053685.1 Diadophis punctatus similis
GATTTGGCATATAAAAATTGCCAAACTATGCATATTTGGTCAGATGTTCCATAATATTTGATGGATTCCACTCTATATTGATCATTTCAGAGTTGTATTTTGATATTGCAACTGTATGCATAATTATTTTTGGAGTGTATCTTACTCAACAATGTGAGACACTCCTCTGAGTTATCATACAAAGGAGTTTGCAGTAACGCAACAATATAACGACACAGTTAGCGGTAAGTTGAAATACATTTCTCTTAAAAGAAACTCACATAATAACAGTATGAATTATTTTGTTTTAAAGGCAAAAAATTAGGTGAATACAAGGAATATAGATCTAACAATAATTAGCAACAAAACAGAACTTTTATGTACCCAGCATGTAGAAAATACTGAGGATGGGGAAGGCAATCATTTCCCCACTTTGTGGCTTTTTGGGCTATTTGGTTAGTCACAGGTAGAAACAGCATGTTTTTTTAGGCCAGAAATGATATCAACAAATCCTTACTCTTTAAATAGAAGTACTTTTTTGTGATTTGATATCATCATGCTTTGAAATAAATTCCCTATTATCATCCCCACCATTCCATCTGTCCTCCTCAAATTTCTTTAGCAGTCATCAGAATGAATTTGCTTTCTCTCAAAATTCTTCAACTATTCCATTTAGAAAGCACTCAAACCCATTTCCCTTATGGGCTTACCTGAACAGGATACATGAAAATCAGAGCTAAACCTGTTGAGGAGAGGCAAATTTTTATAGTACAGTAATGATGTGTTTTTATTGTTTTGTCTATTGCTCTGAGGGTAAGATATAAAATAAATAGAGCTTCAAAATTAGAGCAGAATTTGTGAAGAAAAAAAAATCCATATATAGAATGTACTTTAAGAAACAGAGTGGTCATTCAGATGACACATAAAATGCTAATAACAATGAATATAATGCTATGATGTTTATTTGTAATGGTTCTCAAAATCTGAAGATTAAATAGTGAAAAGGTTAATATATTGCTAACCACCTCCAATATTTTTCTTCAATTATTCTCTGACATTGCTTGCTTATGATAACAACTAGCTATCAAAATCAAGACCTTTATTAGGGAGGTTAATGTGAGGTAGGAACTCCATTCTGTGTTATTTTGGCTTAAGGGCATAATGTCACAATTTAGTGCATCCTTTAATGACTTTTTTTTTCTAAAGCCAGCTTGCAGCTTAGAACTAATTCAGCAAATTTCCTTGTAGGATCTTCAGGAGATATTTGGGGGGTGGGGGGGGAGAGAAAGTACAATTGATTATGTAGCCAAATTTCTGTTCAAGCCTGCTTACTGATTTTTGTTCATTTCACAAACAAACAAGGCATGAATATATCAACCTACAACCCATAAACAATAAAGAACTTCATCCTGTAAGTTTGCTACGGGCAGCAGTTTGTGCCTGAATCTGCTATTTGTCATAAGACAAATGATAAAGTGATTGCCATTTGTTACTGAATACACAAGAGAAGTGTTCATCTGTGAACCACAAAAATGCAGGCAACAGTAAATACTGCTGTTCTCAATGCTAACTACTAATAAAAAAAATCCCCTTATGTTGATAGCCAAAAATTACTTTGGCAGAATATACTAGCAGCAGCAGTCTTAATTTGATTGGAACAATTACACCTTGGTCAAGAAAGCATTATTCAGAACATAAATATCCTAAACCCACCACATTTTCAAGGAAGCAAAAACTATATATTATACAGAAAGGTAGCTTTTAAAATTGGGAGTAGAATTTAATTTATATGTATTGTTCCCATTTCTGTAGTGTTCAGTGATTTTAATATAAACTTTTTTTTAATGATTGTGAGTCACTGATGCTTGACATCTTTCTGCTATATTAATAGAGTTTATAACAGTGCCCATACATTAATACAGTCTGTGTTTTATTCAGGCGTTGATGGACTTTAGGGAGTACCTAAATTCTTTGTTGTTGTACTTGCTGGCAGCTATAAGATTTTTTATTAATGTAAGGTTACCCAACAATAAAATAATTCTTAATATGCAAATGACTTTTCTCTGGAACTTAAAGGGCTGCTTATTAAGTTACAACCTAAAAATAGTGAAACTAGCTTCCTTCTCAATAGTACTTCAGTTCTGAGTTTCTCGAAGAGAAATCCTATGATATACTGTATTTGCAATCTGTTCTGAAAATAGGATGTACAGTAATGCAGCATGGGGGAACAGCTGTTCAAAGAAAAAAGATAGTCCAATTGTATAGGTACACAAATCCTTAAGCATGTTTACAGTAGCTGTTATGATTGCTTCTAGACATAATCTCTGTACTCTTCATAGAGAGATAAAGAAAATTCTCTTTTATATTACAATTGCTCTGTTTTCATATTTCTCCCAAATTATGGTGCACAATGTATACCGTCTGTACAGAAATGGCCATGCTTGAATATCAGGGATTATATTTTTGTTTAGGCAATCTCTCACAATTGGGCCCAGAATCTTGGTCATTGAGTGATGCTACATGATTGCTTCACTCAGCAACTGCAATCCCAGCTCTCTCTGGTGCAGGTTGTTAAGCGGAGTTCCACAGAGAGGGTCTGGAGTGATGGGATGGGAAAAGAATATAGACCTCCCATCACACTCAAGAGACCCAGACTCTCTCCCCACACCACAAGGGCGAACCTTGAGAATGATGGCATTCACTATAATTTTCCCCTTTGAAGGGGCCAAAACACTGGCATTTACTAGAGCTTTCCACTCCAGAGGGGAAATGTTAGTGAATGCCAGCTTTCTGAAAGGGCTAGAATGTTAGCGTTCACCAGAGTTTTCCTCTCTGGAGGGGTGAAAATGCTGATTTTTGCTAGCATTTTGCCCTCCGGGAAAACCTAGTAAACACCAGCATTCTCAAAGGTTGTGAAAACACATAAAATATTTTTTGCCAAAGATGAATATTTTACCAAAACTACTCTTCTTGTTTCAAAATATCCCTATAAAATTAGACAAAAAGTATTTTACAAATTTGAATAAAATGACATCAGAATTTATCTGGCAAGGGAAGAAACCAAGGATTAAATTTAACCTTTTGCAAGAAGTAAAAGAAAGAGGAGGATTTGGCGTACCAGATTGTGAGTTATATCATCAAGCAGCAACGCTAACCTGGGTAAAAGAATGGATAAATTTAAACAATAAAAGATTGTTAACACCAGAAGACCACAATTTACATCTAGGATGGCACGCATTTTTGTGGTACGGGAAACAAGTAGCACACCAATATTTTCAGAGACATTTTATAAGACAAGCTTTATTGGAGATATGGAATAAATTCAAACAGCAGAACTACAGGAAGGTTCCGATTTGGTTATCTACATTGGAAGCGTTAGTGCATCCCAATCTTATCAAGCAGGGAAAATATATTACCTAAAGGATATAATAAATGAAGAAGGGGGATTGAAATCGAGGCAAGAACTAAAAGAACAAGGAATAGAATTGGAGTGGTGGTCCTATCTACAAATCCAATCACATTACTTGAAGGATATGAAAGAGTGGGGTATCAATAGGGAATTAATGACAATTGATAAGATCTTTCTGGGGACAAATGAGAAATGGGTAAAGAAAATTTATAAATTTCTATTGGACTATAAGATGGAGGAAGAGCAGGTTAAGGAAACAATGGTGGTATGGGCAATTTTTTTTGGGTATAATATACAACTGGAAAAATGGCAAGAATTATGGGAAAGAAATAGGAAAATAACATTGGCAATACCGTACAAAGAGAATTTATATGTTCTATAGATGGCATCTTCCGCCAGCAAGATTGGCTAAAATGTTTAGAAATTTATCATCAAAATGTTGGAAATGCAATCAAGAACCAGGCACATATTATCATATGTGGTGGTCGTGTAAAAAAAGCAAAGGAATATTGGCAAAACATTCAAATATGGCTGGAAGAGTTAATTGGACAGAAAATAGAGTTCAAGCCAGAACTATTTTTATTGGCAATTTTAAATGAGAAATATAGCAAAGGGGTAACCTATTTAATAATACATATTATAACAGCAGCAATAATGGTTTTCGCCTAAAACTGGAAAAATAGAGAGATCCCCCTAGATGTTGAAGTGATTAAGAAAATTCTGAGCTGCGCTGAAATGGATAGATTGACTTCGGAATTGAAAAACAAAGACGAGACAGAATACTACGAGATATGGAACAAATTTTATCAATGGTTGGAACGGAAAAGAGAGACCCAAAACAAGCAGTAACTAGGATTTATAGAATGGAGAATTAAAGTTATGTATGTTAATATAATAGAATGAAATCGGATAAGACAGACTTAAAATGATTATGGACAGAAGTATGAGGTCTGTATATATGTAAATACTGAATAGTCCAAATGTATATAAGTAGTAAGGCATATATGATACTTAACTTATAATTTAGTATATATGGCAAAGATAACTGCCAGGACTGCTACACTGTGTCCAATGTTTTAATGTGTATTTAATAAAAATTATTAAAAAATAAGTCTTTTTGCCAGATTTGAGGTCCATTCCAGTGCACAGGAGGATTTCCCCTCCCAGCATGTGGAGAGCGGGAAAAATGCCTTGGTGTACTGGAGGAATGGCTTTCAAAACCAACATTGCCTCCCCTTGAAACATTCTCTGCTGGCTTCCCCATTGATTTTATGGGGAAGATGTCAGAGAAGATTGCAAATGGTGATCGCATTATGGCAGGACACTTGGCAACCAGTCATAAATGCAAGCAGGTTGCCAAGCTCTTGAAATGCTGATGCAACATTTTATGACAGCCAGAAGTGTTTTACAGCAGGTAAAGCACCTCTCTCTAAGACTATCATGACTGCAAATGGCCGTTAAACAACAGATCATAAGTCAGGTACTATCTGTACTTCACTATGTACCGCTATTTGACTACATAGCTGGGGGAAATGAAATAATTTATTCAGGTGAATTTTTGATAGTGATGTTGCTGTTCTTCGAATATCACTACCAAAAAAGTACATATTTGTGACAACATCTAACTAAATGTGGGGGGAAAATGAATAGAATTAGCAGTAGTCTCTATGGGAGTCTACCAGAAATCCCAAGACCACAGACAACACTGGAAAGTTGAAAAATTATGTTTGAAGAAGACAATGGCAACCTACTTCTGGATTATTGACAAGGAAATCTAAATGGGTCTCAATGCAAGAGAAAATTTAGCTTACATTTGTTATCAAGTCTGGACTGTTAGCCACTTTAGTGAACAAGTATAGTGAACAGAAATAAGCCATGCAATTGATCCTTATGTGGAGAGTCATAGGTTATGCGATCTTTGCCAAACTACATATCCAAGTGCCTGATAAGTGATGAGTTACTTGCAAGCATGAAGGCTGGATTTCATGACTTGGGAAATGATCTATTGCTGCTAGTAAGCAAAGAGAGCTTGCCCTCTATCTTCCTGGGTAAGAGAAGCAGGTATCCAGAAGCTATATGTGTATATATAGAAAAGGATTGTGTTACTAAAAAAGAGAATAACAATAGCAATAGCACTTAGACTTATATACCGCTTCATAGTGCTTTTACAGCCCTCTCTAAGCGGTTTACAGAGTTCAGCATATTGCCCCCAACAATCTGGGTCCTCATTTTACCGACCTCAGAAGGATGGAAGGCTGAGTCAACCTTGAGCCTAGTGAGATTATGACAGGGTTTGTTTAGGATTATTACTACTATGCTCTTTAATATCTAGAGATATATATCTAGAGATATATAAAACCTCAGATCCAACAGAAGAATCTAAAATTTTATATATGATTTCAGTCATCTATCATGATTCTGTATGACAACTTCCCATCTACTGTTAAGCATATCTATGATTGAATCATAAAATTTATTTTGATTTCATTTTGAAAACAATACCTACATAGACATTTAGAGTAAATTGGAGTATTTTCAAAATATGCAACACGGAATCTTCAGTATTAGAAAGGTGCGAGAACCAGTAATTATCTTTATCTAGTGAGAGCAATAATTGACTTTATATATCCCAAGATAGTTTTTCTGCTTGAGCAATTTTTATGACGATCTTTTTGATACACACCAGATTTCATCTGTTTTTCTTTAAGAGCTTTTCCACATGTTTCTATAGTAGTTACTACATACAAATGGATGTGTATGCAGAACTTCCTATAAAACAAAACAGTAATGATAATAATGCAAGGACAAAATTCCTTATATGTATCCCAGCTACATAATTTAAAACTGAAATGACATAAAATGTTTGTGCAATAAACACATTATATAGTCTATTCAACTATATTACAGATGTACTATATAATCCACATTCGATTTCCTGGGGTGGCTTTGTTAGAATCATTCAGTATTTTGCAACATTAAACATAATTGGACAGTTATCTTGGACAGCAATTACATGTGTTTATCTGGTCAACAGCTATGGGAAACAGTTCAATAGTGACTGTTTGAAAAATAAAAACATACTTAAAACATTGGCTTCATAATTTTGGGAAAGATTAACATTACACTCACATAAAGAGTTTGAGTTATGTATGACTCACATACAAACATATTCTATTTATTTTGCTTTTTTTATACAAATGGAACACTGAAACAGGAAAGCCTGACTTTTAGGCTTTTGACAGGAGTCTTATATAAGGGGAAGACTTTTAATTCTCAAATTGTTTCACTTCAATAACTCTTTTAAAGTTGTTGCGCCAAGATGCCTGGCGGATTAAGCTCCATTGCCTTTTCTTGTTTTGAACTAATGTATTCTTGATCACCGTTTAATGAAACTATATACCACATGGAGATTTCACATTAGATAAGCCATGTGAAACCCTCATCAGACAAGTAGCTCTGGCTGGTGGTAATCCTTCAGATGAAAATTTCAGACTAGCAGGTTTTCCAATTTAAATGAGCCCCTTTAACTATAAAAAATTGGCACGGTATGATTGCTAAAAATTATTTTTAAATTTTTATGTTGCCAAAGTGCCCCAGTGGCTGTGAAAAACAGAAATACAGCCGTAAATACAGAAAACATTAACTGGTCACTGAGGGGATCCAATTTACAACCCATAGAGACAACTCACATGGCTCACTGACACTGGTATTATTGGGTTTGCAACAGGGCATTCAGTTCTGTTCACACCACATGAATGCAAAGCTATTCTTAAATATGCAATTAAATAGATTTATTCCACATGTTTCTCTAGTCAGTGGTTATTACTCACTTTTACTTCATTGCACTCTGAACTATAGAATTTTTGTGATATGTTCAGGTAGCATTTGGAATACAACTGAATTTATTGTGAATTTTTAATAAAAGGTTGACTTAACAGCAATAGATAGATAGATAGATAGATAGATAGATAGATAGATAGATAGATAGATAGATAGATAGATAGATAGATAGATAGATAGATAGATATTTAAATTTAGATCATTTTGTTACTATGGTTTGGCTTACAGCAATAATTAAAAAAATCAAATTCAATACTGTCTATCCCTGTTTGAAATCAGGAGAAATAAAACATATCTGCAATACAATATAATGGAAATTTTTACATTAAAAAGGCTAAGGAATTTTTATTATTTAGTTATGCAAGTTTATATTTGAAATCAGTATATCTAATCAGTTTTTTAAAAGTGTATGAGTTGATTACACATTTATATATTCACATTTGAAAACAAATTCTAGAATAAACATACCTAGATGCACAATTTAATGTTACAAAACATCAGATATTTTCAAATATTGGTGCAAAAGTACTGAGCAAAGCCAACTTAATTAAAGAGGATATATGTGATCTGTGTGTAACCCCTTCACTACAGTTTGTCTCTTTCAGACAGGAGATGAAACAAAAGCCATGGTAAGCTGGTTTCCTATTAGTATGAACTAATATTCAAGATCAATGGCTTCTAAACAAGACAAACTTAACTTATTAAAGCGGTTAGTTTCTAAGTAATTAACCACATTTCACAGTTTGCATTTTAAAGAAGCTGCCATTCATTGCAGCTTCCTGGCTTCTTCTACATACAAAGGAAGAAATAAAGCAAGATAAGCCCTGCATGTTAAAATAAATTGCATTATCCAAACTGGGTCAATATGGGCAGTTCTGAATTGCTAGTTCAATGGTCTGAAGGTACATGAAACCTTATAGAGTTAGCAAATTTGTTTTAGAAATTGCTTGAGAACCCCAAGTATGCTGCATTATTGAAAATAGTGGCACCTTTCTAGAGAAGCATATGTTAAGAACAGTATTCAGCTTATTCACAGTGGGTTAAATCACCCCATGACAACATTGTTCCTTCTGCTCTGATTTTGCTACAGTTTGATGTGTTGTGCACATATTGGGAGAACATAGTCGATATCAAGGACATTACAAGATAGATTACAGATGAACATTTGGATAATTATCCATGGGTAAAAGGTTGACAACTCACAAATCAGTATGAACTAATTCTCAACTCAATATACTATATGACATCTCAATGATATTTTTTATTACTTAGGGAGGAATATTGCAATACTTCATACACCAATATGAAATACTAATAAAATGTACACATGAAAAATTTATACCTTGCATGTCATGCTTGAATCTTTAAAACCCAAAATACTTCAATGAAGCTAAGGATATCTCTGTATGACAGCACTAGCAAAACTGGTTTCCCATTTTAAATCCACTCTCCCACCCCATTCGTTATTTCTAAGATATTTTTTAGTCTTTATAATTTTAATAAGTTGTGCATTTATTTTGCCTTGTGACATAATATGATTGGCAAATGATAGGGATTAGGTGAAAAAAATGTGATGATATTAAAGCACAAGATACTTTTTGTGCTTTACAAAAAAGAGGGAGATAATAACATTTCTGCGAGATGTCATCTATAGTGGATAATTCAACTTTAAGACGGACAGTAATTTTTATTATTCCACATTCTTCTTGACTTGAGAAACTGTTCTTGCAAAATATAAAGCTAAACAAGAAACAAATCTGGTGCCGCCTAAGCTGTATTACTAAGAAAAACAGCATGTCAATAACAATGACTGTATCAGTAACTATTCTTTATATATTGAAATAGTTTTCTATTATTAGGCAGAGTAGCGGGTATCAAATAGTTATTTTCAATTTTTCCTGATTTAGCATAGTCTCCTAACTAGGAATTGGGGACAACTTCATTCCATTGCTCTTTCTCACTCTGATAGCAACATCTTATGTGAGGAAATAAAAGCTAAAAAAGAGAGAGAGAAAATGGAAATTTCATTGAAGATTATTAGGTGTCAGTAACAACCGTTATTCTAATATCTGGCCTTCACCTGTTCTATTAAGAATGGGGAAAAGATTAACATCAAGTAAGTTAATTTATGTTCCCTTATACCATCCAAATGCCCCACATTGATTAACAAACTGTGTATTGTCATTAATGCTCTTTTACAAACACATCATTAATGTGCACATATAGATATTTTAAGTCCATGACACCGGTAGAAACAGACGCCTAAGGTATGTCAATATGCATCTTGCACAGTTTCATTATCGATAAGGAAAGTTCCTACCTATTTTTAAAGCATGTTTGTTTTTGGCCATAATTTTGAGCTAGTTCTGTTTTTAATAATTTTATTTATTATTTATTTCTTTAATTTGTATAGTGCCTCTTTTATAAAACTGACTCTGGCCATTTTACAATATTAAAACAAACTGACTAAATGTTCCATTATTATTCTTGATTGACTTTTAAAAAAATTATTATGTAAATAATGTGAAATGATACATTATAGGAAAGTGGCGCCACAGCCAGTTCATTCCGTAATATTACAGCTTTGATGTTCAGATCTTGATATTCTGTGATCTTCTCCATTCTCTGTCTTTTATTCTACTATCCCCAAGGGTTGCCATATCAATTATCCATACTTTTTTTCTTTTCAACCAGAGTTAAATCTGGTATGTTGTCTGACAAAACTTTCTCAATTTATCTTTGGAAATCCCACAATATTTTAATCTGGTCATTTTGACTATTATTATTATTATCCATAGTATTACTACTTAAATAGTATTTATTAAATTATTTCCATGTAATAAATGTTTCGGGGTCAATGAACAATCCGAAACTTCATGAAGAAGGTTATGAGCTAAAGAGTTTGAGGACCCTTGCCTTAGGTATTGTGAAGCTTCTAAAAGATATTCTAATACGTGGCCCTACCGCCACATTTTACACTAACTGTGACTTCTACATTTTCAAGAACAGGCCTCTGTAGAGTGTACTTCAATGTTCTAGGCCACCAAACAGAGAGTCCTTGCACAAGAAAGTGTGCAACCAATAAGACAATCACCACTGACCAAATGCATTCTATGCTACTGAAGTATAGTAGTTTTAGTATGCTACTACTAAAATACAAAGGAGTAATCTACGGAATTAGAAAATAAAAGTCACATTTTATTTGTGGAAATACCGGTATCTAAAATACAATGGATGCTACTGTTAACAGAATGGAAGATAACTATTCTGTTTCCACTATAATCTTCCAAAATGTTCTGGAGAATATTTTTTATCTTTAATGTGTTATCTCTCATTTTATCTCTGTAAAGCAGGGGTGAAATGTGAATTTTTTCCCTACCTGTTCTGTGGGCGTGGCTTATTTTGTGGGCGTGGCTTGGAGGTCAGGTGGGTGTGGCTTCAGGTGGCATGATCATGTGGTCATGTGACTGGGTGGGCATGGCCAGGTTGTCATGTGACTGGGTGGGTGCGGCCAATTTAGCATCCATTTTGCCAGGGAGCACTGGGTTGGACTAGATGACCTCTGAGGTCCCTTCCAGCCTTTGCTGTGTTGTTTCAAAGCATCCTCTGAAGCTGCGTCTAGTGCCAGCCAGGTTTGTGGTCCTCCCTCCCTCCCTCCCTCCCTCTCTCTCTTTCTTTCTTTCATGGGAAGCAACCCCCCCAAATAAAATATTACTCATAATAAAAGGCTCACAGAAAAACAAGGAAAAATCAAGCTGCTAACAAAGAAGCTCATTCCACATTCCTGTCCAATAGAGATAATGAGATAATGACTATAGAAAGTGGAAGCCTGACGTTTGGCTCCATTCACACAAGCAGGCAAACAGATCCCTAGAAAACCCATTCAAGACGGGATATTTTGAAATTTCCCCATGGCATGATTTGGCAGCTAACAAAACACAGTAGTAGAATCAGAATAAGCAGCCCCATACTCAAGACCCGGCACAGGACGAAAGTCATTTAGCCACAATGGGAATCACCCAACCCCTTTTAGAAACACAAAGCCCATATTGCACAAACCCCAAAACTTCAAAAACATAGAACCATACAAGAATCCTTCCTTTTATCCACTGCTGAATGTCACTTCGCTTCTGCAATTAAAAACCTCCTTCGGAGCAGCTTCTGAAGGCTTTTCAATTTAAAGCAGGAGTCTCCAAAGTTTGCAACATTAAGACGTGTGAACTTCAACTCCCAGAATTCCTCAGCCAGTCATGTGGCTAAGTTGGAGACTCCTGGTTTAAAGCGACAGCATTTTTTTCTTCTTCTTTGCCCAGCGATTTCCTGGCTGGAAAGTGAGTCCTGATTTTTTCCTTCTAATACCTCTCTCTTTCTTTCTCTTTCTTTCTCACTTCCCTTCCCTTCCCCTCCCCCTCCCCTCTCTTTCTTTCTTTCAGGGGAACCGGTAGGGAAAAAAGGCTTTAAAAAGTTTTTTTTAAAAACCAGGAAGTGAGGATGTCGGGGTGGGTGGGCGGAGCCTCGTGCTGCCATCCCGGTTCTCCAAACCAGCCGCTGCAACCCCTACCTAGTCACCCGAACCGGGCCGAACCGGGAGGATTTCACCCCTGCTGTAAAGATTTAGGATCACCTTTCATTTTTATTGTCCCAACAACTTTGTAAGCATGGGCAAGGGCAGGCAAGAGGGGCAAATGACAAAAGTCACAATGCAATGCAAACTCCATTCAATGGCATAATGCAAGTGTATAAGATACAGATTTGCCTCAGTATCCCACAACACATTCTCACTACCATAATACAACCTTGCTTGTGAAGTAGATTAGTAAGAGAAAAAGTGACAGGACAAAATTCATCCAATGCATACCATGGTTCTGTAAGGGCTTAGATAAATTTGTCAATCATTTTCTGAAAAAGCTTAAGGAACCCATTTTAGATGCTAAACATAGTCGCAGGAGAAAAAATTGTAAAGGAAAACTACTGGGACTTTCTTTAGAAGACTATATTTCTTACTTTCTGGAACAGGAAAATGAAATACATATTTTAAGATCAGGGAATGGCTGCATGTTTATGACTTGGGGAAGCTTAGATCAACCAACAGCATCTTCATCAACTCCACTAAAGCAATCTGGCTGAAACAAAAAATATTTATAGTTCTAGTCCTTTGTTGGGGATTGCACATACTGTATATTCATTTTATGATCAACTTTGCACTGGTACCTTTGTATGGCTGTGTATCAGCATTATACAGCTATAGAACTCATCGTATGGGAACTCCTATGTGTCACTTATCTTATACTTGGAGTTTCACATATGAAATCTAATGGTCCTCCAGTTTCTCAATTCTGTTAGTATCAGCTTATAAGGTGGACCATACAAGAAACACAACCAGATGAGCTAGTTTTACATTATTGTAAAGCTATTTTAACAGATACTTGCAAGTTCTCCCACCCCCACCTTTACAGCCCAAGAAAGTAGAGAGGGGGTCTTCTGAGCCCCTTGCCCCACCCACATTCTTGTTAATGAGCTCAGCTGCCTTTTCTCCAACAGTTCCCTTGGTTGCATTTCTTTGCCTTATCTCTCATGGTCATTCTCATATACCATTAGTTAGAAACATGTTACATCAGGGGTGGCCAAACCGTGGCGCATGTGCCAAACGTGGCGCATTGGATGATTGCAAGTGGCGCATTGCAATCATCCAACAGACAGAAAAGGCTGACGCTTATTATGCAGGAAGAAGGGGATCGGACAATAAGAAGGTCGGAATCACTTTCGCTCGCTAAAATTTAGCGAGCGAAACTGATTCTGACCTTCTTATTGTCCGATCCCCTTCCTGCTTAATTCTGGAGAGCGTGCGCAGTTCAAACTCCGGCAGTGACGAAACGAAGCGACAAAGTTGGCTCTTCTATGACTTGTGGACTTCAACTCCCAGAATTCCTGAGCCAATCATGCTAGCTCAGGAAGTCTGGGAGTTGAAGTCCACGAGTCATAGAAGAGAATAGCAGAGGAGGAAGTAGTCAGTCACAAGCGCCGGCCCCCTGTGGAGCGTCTGGAGTGGGATCCATTTACACCAGCCAGCCGTTTCTGAGGAGCAAGCTTCAGAGAAGGGACTTCTTGGGAAAACTGCCGTTGCTGCAGAGCAAGCTTCAGAGAAGCTTCAGTCTTTGGAAACCTGCGCTTGGTGAGTTTCTTTTAATTCGTTGTTGTTCTTGTGAAAGTATGGGGTTTGAGTGCAGTATGGGGTTTGAAATTACCCAATACCTTTGCACACTGAGGCATGGCATAAAAAGAATGGAGCAGTACATGTTTCCATAAAAGAATCCAACAAGTATTTTGCACAGGACTTCCCCACAATTACATTCTCTTCTAAAACATCCAAAATATATTGCCAATTTCTTGTTCCAGCAATTTTTTAGTATCACTAAAAAAACTCACTGGAAATTAGAGGGAAGATTTTAAAATCTCAATACATATACAAACTTTTAAATATAAACCAATGACTTGATAGAACATTATTATTATTGATATACATTTTATATTGCTATATTATTTTCATAATGTAAATTACTGAAAGAGGTGCATAAGCATATTGCACATGCTCCATTTGTAGTAATTTTACTTCCAAAGAAAACATAAGAGGTAGCCCTATGAATATAAATAGAGCTAATATTAAAAACAATATTCTAGAAATATAAGCAATCTGATACTATTCTTTTTTAAATTAATCATTTCTGATATATAATAGTTAAATGGACATTTGTAATATTTTATTTCTTCCCAGCTGGCCTTAAAACTGGCTTTGTACCATTACTAAGCACTGAGCTAAAAGTCTGCCCTATTTAACTAAACAATTTTCATTGAAGAAACAAAAAAGGAAAGATCTGTAAAGTAATGAATGATCCTATTAGTTCCACCAGACTAAAATCATATATTCTATGTATGACTCAGGGGTGGCCAAACTATGGTTCTTTGAGGACCTGTGGACTTCAACTCCCATAATTCCTGGTTATGGGAGTTGAAGTCCACAGATCCTCAAAGAACCATAGTTTGGCCACCCCTGGGATAGATCCAGTTGTTGCCATTAATATGGTAAGCAATTTTCAGAGGGAACCAGATTACGAAAAGGAGATCTGCCAGAGCCAAATTAGCCATATAGTGATGGATTCCTTGCGCCTACTTATTTTTTTAAAATAGGTGTCATAACTGAACCCATCTTAATATTTTCAACACAAAACTGATCTCAGTTCAATTCGTACAGCCTATGCTTAATTTCCTGTTATCCATTACAGTGCAAAAGAAAATGACCAAAAGAAGCCACGAAAGTGATTGTAAGCGTGAATTCAATGAACAGTGGGAAAATGAGTTGCTATTTATATCAAGTTCATCAGGAAAACCATTTTGTATTGTTTGTGAAAGTACTCTCGTCCAAGAGATTATTTCTAACTATTGTAGATTGGTGCTCCAATAAACGTGTCTTTGGAAATGGCGTAAATTAATTAATTGAATTGCGTGATTGAGTTATTCCTTTTCCTCCCTTAAGCAAAGCAGATCCTACCCCTATCCCTATTTTACAACCCCAAACGCAAAAGTAAGAAGGTAAAACACGTGCTTGAGTTGTATGGCCGCCCTGAGTCCTACGGGAGTGGGGCGGCATACAAAAATGACCAAATAAATAAATAAATAAATAATGGCGGATCTGACCTCATCTGCGAAAAAATTTGGCGGATGGTATGCTTAAGGTTGGCCACCACTGTGTTACATGAACATGGAACTTTCATAGGGAAACTATTAATAAGAAACAAATACGTGTCCAAATTGGAAGGACATAGTGTCTTTTGGTTAATGTTCTTTTTCCAAGATGGTTCATCAGAATGCCCATATATTGTTTGCTATAGTTTTCTCAGAAAAGGAAATCAATTTAACTATAGTACATATTCATTTTATCAAGAAAAATGAAACATAATAATAATGTAAATAGCACAAACCTTCTTAATCTTCAAATCATTTTCTCTATTCCACAGCAGCTCATCTAACATTCTGTTGTCTGTCTTTATATTTTTTTTAACAGCATCCAGCCGGGCATGTAGAAAATCAACTAATCTCTGAGTATTTTCCTCCTTGGACTTTATTTTGGCATATTTTTCTCTTTAAGGGAGAGAAAATATAGCATTACTTGTATGAAAAATTACTCAGAACTATTAGGCAAACTGCTCATGCAGAAACAGTGATTGCAATATAGTGAGATGCTTTATAAATGTGTAAGGGCAATGTGCACCTACAGTTTATTGGACCATTTCCTTTCAGTAGCTCTCCCAGCTAAATCTAAATGGACACACACACACACACACACACACACACACACACACACACACACACACACACACACACACACATACACGTATCCAAAGATATTTTATAGATATAGAATATACATTTATATAATAATGTAAAACACATGAACCTGATTTAAGTTAAGTCACATATGTATCTTAACTGGCACCACTTAAGACATTTTAAGTGAAAGTTAAGAGATTGAAGCCATAATCTTTAACAAAACATACACACAGCTTAGCTGCAGTACAAAGTTGTGAAGTGTAAAAAAATGGACACATTCTTGTCAGTAATTAAAACTTCTAGTTAGTAGCAAATAGGTTCAGATCCTGGTGACTACAGTACACAAAGAAATGTTTTCCATCTTGAGCTGTCCCTATTGAGTAAATAGCTTTTCTAAGGATATTTCATTAATGCTCTTGATCCCATCCATCCATATCTGTGGTTATACCTAGTTTCCTCAATCTTGCCAGGCAGACTTAGAATCCCAAAATAATTAAGTTCCTGCTTGTTGATCATATATTAGCTGATTATTTTTAATCCTTTATTTTTTCTGAAACTTGTTAATTCATTTGCCATCCTCTCTCTGCATGTATGACTGTAGTTCATACAAGATTTTAAGCAGAATTTTGCTTACACGGAGAATCACTGCACTGATTCAGTAATCCATACATTTACTTGCATCCCCTCTTTTTTGGTACAAGTACAGTATACGCACCAATCTTATCCAATCTGTATGCCATGCAACCTGTTCCATATTTGTTGAAGGAGGTGTTAATACTTTAACTTCCCCTTTTCTGAGTCTTTAAAAATTTCAGTGGGCATTTCCTTTGTGCTTAGTGCTTTTCTGTTCATCAGCTAATCTATCTCACTTACTAATGAAGACAGCTCCCAAATATATTCCCCTTCTAAAATGTATCGTTCTCTAACCCCTCTGTTAAATTTACAATAGGCTTCTTCCTATCTTTTTTTAAAATCTCCATCAGATGATTGCTCTTGAATATTCCTAATTTAGTTATAAAATTTCCTGTGATTTCCCTGATCTTAAAACAACGTATCTCATTTTATTGTTCTTGTTTTTTTCTGTTTACATTTGTGATTGAGATCAGTACATTTCCTTCAGCTTTTTCTGAAAAGTTATTAGTTCTTGCTCATAATTGTTGGCTATATTTGATTTCATGGTGTCATTACTCTTTCCTGATCCTATAATTCATATTTGTATGATATAAGCATATTAAACATGTATCTTACACTGATCTTATATTCTGTCTATAAGGCCTCCAGGTTAAAATGTGCTGGCACACCTACTTTCTTTAATTTCATATATTTCAAACTAGCAATTCATAGTCTGTTCGTCAATCTGCATCTGAAAATGCCTTGGTTGACTGGATTGCCTCCATCTTTTTTATTATGTAATCTATTTTATTCTAATCTTGTTCATCCAATTATGCTTACATACAGTATCTGTTTGTTTGTTGGTGTACTATATGCCTGTATAAAGACTATAAAAAGCATAATTTAGTTATACAGGAATGTTTTTAAAAGGGTTCTAACTTCTTTGGAAAGAAGAAAGATCAGTTTTTGTCCTATATAATATTCCATGATTATAGTTCTTGAAAACAGTTTATTTACCATCAGTACCCAGGGCAAATGACAAAACATGAGTCAGATTATCACAACACAAACTTCATCCCTTTTGTACTTGGGTCATGCATAAGTACATAATGGATGGAACTGAGACTGTGGTATCACAAAGCACATGTTTTCATTCTAAGAAAATCTTGGCTTTTCATAGATGTCTGTGATTTACAACTCTTCACAAAAAAGTTTTTACAAGCTGAAATGATTCTTTAGTATATATATTGTTTTATATTTTTTTTTATCTTTATTTTTTTTATTTTTTTATTTTTTTTTATTCAAAAAGTTTTATTAGTACAGACTTACATAAGTAGTAGCAAAATATTAAATATAAAGTACAAACATTTTTGTTTTTTTTCTCGCCCCCCCCGAACCCACCCCCTTCCCTCCCCACCTCCCCCCCGGACTTCCCAGAGATAATACAGGGCATAATAATAAATTTAAATTGTTAATAAAAAGAGGAAAAAAAGAGGAAAAAAAAGAACACTGTTTTTAAAAAAAACTTCAACTCCAGATTATACACTACTAATATATCGCATTTATATACAATAGTAAAGATACAAAAAAGAAAAAAAAAAGAAAGAAAGAAAGAGAAAACTCTTTAACAATACAAACAAACAAACCTCCTCCCTCCTCCCTTCAGTCCTCTATCTTATACAAGGTAAATGTTACAAAAGTAATAACTAAATATAAAATACACAAATCTTAAACTGATATTATTGACATTAAAAATAACCTCTAAGATAAAACTTAACTAAATGTTACATAAGTAATCATCAAATATTAAATTTCGTCATGATATTAATAAGATAATATTATTCTAAATTAACTTACTAACTTCAATAAACAAAAAAAGAAAATAAAAGAAGAATAAACAAATCTTCAACAAACTATATATATCTAATATTATTAACATTAAAAATAACCTCAAAATTATATAAAACTTAACTAAATATTGCATAAGTAATCATTAGATAGGGAAAAGATAAAATACAATCATATTAGTCTCTATCCGTCCAATATATTTCAACATCACATCGTTTTGTATCTTGATAGTTCATCTTTTAATAGTTCAATAAATTCGAATTTGTCGAGTCGTCTCCCGTCTGATCCCAAACCTCCATCTCCTTTTCCCCAGCTATCTGGTTCAGGCACTCCTTTTGGATTTTTGAATCTATTTCCTTTTGATCCATCAAAGGTGGCTTCCCGTCCTCCTCCTCTTTTATTTTCATACATCCTTCCTCTGGAATCTTGGATATATCAGCCTTTAGAACATTGACATAAAATTCAGTAGCTTTTTTTATCGTGTTAAGCCGATATCTTTTTCCAGAAAATTTCACTGCTACTCCAACTGGCGCTTCCCATTTATATTGTAAATTTAATCTCTTAAATTCATCAATCAAAAAAGTATAGCTTTTTCTGGCTTTAAGCATTTTAGAGGGGATTTCTTTCCAAATCTTTAGTTCCTGACCATTCACCATAAGATTATTGTTAAACGTTGCTTGTATAATTCTGTTCCGTAGAGCTCTTGTGGTAAAATATATGACAATGTCCCTTGGTAAATGCTTTTGTTTAGCGTACCACGAATTGATTCTGTAAATTTTGTCGATTTGTGTAGCCAATTCCACTTTAGAAATTCCAGACACCTGATCCAATATGTCAACCATCCTGCCTTTTAGATTTTCATATAATCCTTCTTTCAAACCTCTAATCCTTATAGCAACTTCCATGGATCTGAACTGAGTCATTAAGACCTCTTTTTCAAAATTTGCAATATCATTTTGGATTTTATCTATGTAATTCACCGAAGTTGCCAAAGCTTGTTTATTTGTTTCAATACGTTCTGCCAAAAACTTCAATATTTGTTGCTAAGCCTTTGCAAACCTCTAACACATCAAATCTGAGTTGTTGATTCATATTCTTCAATGCAGCCTGCATTTTTTTGTCTATCTCACTTATTTTCTGATTAAATTCCAAAGTAAGTTCATGTTTCATAATCTTTAAATTATTTAATAAATTTTCAGGTGTCAAAAGCTGTGGAGGTGTTAGCTCAGTGTTAAGTTGCATTTTAGAAATATATCCAGATGAATAGTCATTTCTTTTAGTCAAAACAATCTTTCCAGACTTTGAAGCCATTGGTGTTTCAAAAGAGTACAAAAAAGAGAGAAAGCCAGATGCCTGATTAAAGTTCTTTCCAGTTTAAAAATCAGATAGTCTTTTATTATTGGAAATATTTCTATTATAACTTTAATCCAGAGTTAGGAGACAGAGAGAGAAAAAACCATTTTTCCAAGTTAAAAGTTTCCATAAGAGAGAGAGAGGAAAAAAAAAAAGCCTCTGGGAAAACGAAAGTCACTTTCACTTCTCAATTGCCATATTGTTACTCTGTTTCCTTTGTTCCCTTGCCGAAGTGAAAGCTTGCCCAGGAGTTGAAAAAAAAAGGAAAAAAGAGGTTTCAGTACTTGCCCATCTCACGCCTGTTTCTCTCTGTCTGCTTCTGTAGTTTAAATATAATTATAAATCCCATTCTTGAAGCAGCGGCTGGTCACGACATCTAGCTCTGCAAAGGCAGAGGTTTCCTGATCTTCGGAGCTGGAGACAGGCTGCATGGGGAGCTCTCCCTTCGCGCCCTACCAGATGGCTCCTAGGGCGCTGGGGGGGCTCTACCCCTCCTGTCAGGCTCTCATCTCTCCCCTTTGCCCGGGGAAGAGATTTCAAAGCCGCCAGACAGCTGTTCTGGCGGCTTTTAACAAAGATCGGAAAGGCGTCCGACGAAGGGACGTCCGCGATGAAGCGCTCCAAACCGGAAGTCCCAAGCTGAAATGATTCTTGAGACATCCTGTGGTTTCACATGTAATATGATGATAAAGATATAGGTGATATTAATCATGCATTAGTTAAATGTCAGAGAGGACACAATGAACCACAGAGGACATATGAACCACAGTAATACTTCATTTTGTTGTTTTCCTTATGTTTAATAACTTTTATTAAATGGTGTGTGTATGTAATGTGTGTGTGGGTAATGTGTATAAGTAATGCGTGTGTGTACACGCATCCATATTTCACAAAATTTTATAGCAAAATAAATTGGTTCGTGTTAAAGATGCCATAACACTATTTATTGTCTTTCTTTGTGATCACTGGACTTTTCTAAAAGTTTTACAACTGTTATCTATCTATTCTGAGGTATAATTTGTGTCATGTTCAGTATTGTCTTTTCCCCATGTCCTTTTTGTCAGGAACCCTATCTCTTATTTTTGTGTTGGTGGGAAAAACATTCTCATACAAATATTTTTGTATGTATGTAAACTGCAACAATACAACTTTTCAGTTTTCTTTGCCCTCTGTATCAAACTGTGCTCCTCTCAGAATGTCCTCTGGAGCAGGGGTCTCCAACCTTGGCAACTTTAAGATTTGTGGACTTCAACTCCCAGAGTTCCTCAGCCAGCTTTGCTGGCTGAGGAACTCTGGGAGTTGAAGTCCACAAGTCTTAAAGTTGCCAAGGTTGGAGACCCCTGCTCTGGAGGGCTGGGGAACCCATGTAAGAGACTGGGGCAGTGGGCTCAAAGAGTGAGAAATTTTTGAAAGCTACCATTCCATTGCTCTCAACTTAACACTATGCATTATTTATTGGAATGTGATTCTTACCTCAATATGACTACAGATTTTTCTATATTGTCTACCTGGATTTCCTGTCCTTTCTTTAAAGCACTTAATTTTGTAGTTTCTTTTTGTAAATGTGAAATTTCCTGATTGACTTTAGTAAATTGGGTTGAAATGTCTAAATATTTCACCTGAAAATTAAAAAAAAGGTTTAAAAGCACAATTACATGCAATGATGCATCAAATTACTTATGCCAAAACAAAACTATTTGCATAACTGCAGTTGAAAATGTAATGCAAGTTAGGTAACACGATTTCAGTAAAGGTACACTTGTTTAAATCTGTTATTGTTTTGATATGTGTTTTACAAATTAGATAATTTCATTTTTGTGCATTGCTCAATATGTCTTTCCTGTGCTTTTTATTATTGTTTTATTATTGTTTCATGATGAGTATATAAGAAATGATTTTCGCTGTCAGAAAGAATGCACAGGTGGACCCCATCTAGTTGGAAAAGATGATTCTGAAGCTACATGGAGGTCAATCATATAGTTTGAACTGGGGTTGGCAACCAATTTAGTTACTGAAGCATTGATGTTATTCTCCTTACCCTCATCATTAGTCTAATCACTGAATCAGTGGTTGTACTTTCTGGGTCACCTTCATAGGCATTCCATAATGGAGGCTTATTCACTAATCTCCCATTATCAATGACTAGAATTTTCCACTTAGGAAGGAATGGAACCACTTTCACATGATGTCTAAAACTCCAAACCCCTCTAAGGTGGTTCAGAAGAATAACACAGTCAATAGTAATATCACCAAGATGTCCAATTGAGCGGTCCACCTCCCTCCACCAAGTTCCAGACAATGGTTATCTACCATGCTGTTTCAGTCCTATGCCCAGGTTTCATTATTGGCTGAAATGGATCCAGATCATTCATTTCTTATAGAATTCTTTGTAGCTGAAGCCCTAACATCTTTAGAATCCTCCCAGAAAGCATAACCTGGAGACTGCATAGTTGTCTAATATGCCGAAATGAGAAATTGTCTCTTTAGGAGGGAATACATACCATTCCCTCTTACAAGTTAGAAGGTATCACCTCTCCCCCTGAACAGTATTAACTCCTACCCAAATCACACTCTGCCACGCCACCCAAAAGAGCCAAGTAGGGTATAGAGATTAGAGCAAATCATAAAATATTTTAGATAAAATTATTGCAAATACATAGCAATAGTCACTGGCTGAGTGACTTTGGGCCAGTCACTCTCTCTCAATTCAACTTAGAGGGCTGTTGTTGTGGAGAAAATAAGAAGAGGGAGGAATATTAGGTAACTTCACTGCCTCAAGTTACTAAAAGAAAGTACCGTATTTTTAGAGTATAAGACGCACCTTAGTTTTGGGGGAGGAAAACAAGGAAAAAAATCTGCCTCTGCCTCCCAGCAATTTGCCTCCCAGCAAACAGCACAGATGATATACACTGTTTGCTATGTATTTCTGTGCATTCGGTGTATAAGACGCACCCAAGTTTTCACCCTCTTTTTGGGGGTAAAAAGGTGCGTCTTATATTCCGAAAAATACGGTAATAAAGGCAGGATAAAAAATAAATAAATAGCAATTAATTTAGTAATATGGAATATAAAAGAAACTTAAAAAAAATCAAACACAGAAATAAATGCAGAAACTGAAGTCTTACAAAACAATAAATTACATGACTTTCACCAGAAAATGCATCCCAGATTTTACATCTAAATATGATTCAACATTCATTTCAATTATTTTAAAATGTTTACTTGATATAGAATTAGGAGGGCTATGATGTTTCCTAATGATGGATTCTCTTTTTTCCCCAAAATTAATATTATTATTATTATTGATATTGATATTACTAGGAGAGCCTATGCACAAGTTTGTATTGTATACCAGTTGTGCCCTTTCCTGCCTAGGTCATCTTGTGTTTGGATTACTGCAATGTGCTCTACATAGGCTACCCTTGAAGAATATTTGGAAGCTACAGCTAGCACAGAATGCAGTCATGTGGACATGTAACACCACTGTTGTACAGGTTGCACTGATTACCAGCTTACTTCCAGCTCCCATTCAAGGTGCTGGTTATCACTTTTAAAGTGCTTTTTGGCATGGGCCCCAGGCTACCCGAGGAATTATCTCACCCCAATGGGACTGGCCTGCCCAACTCATTCCAGCAGAAGGGGCATACTACAGACATTGCCGGTCAAGGAATTCCAACTGGCAAAGTCCAAGAGAAGGGCTTTTTCTGCATGGCTCTCGCCCTTTGCAACATCAATCTCTTGGCCTTCATAAAGAGCCTTAAAACCTGGTTCTGTTGATTGGGCTGGAACCCTGATGGGGGCATTCCATGCTGAAGATGGTTTATTTATTTATTTGTGAGATTTATATATTGCCTCACAGGGCAAGTACTCTCTAAGCGGTTTACACCATTAAGCAATGTATATATTTACATTGCCCCCAACAATCTGGGTCCTCATTTTACCTACCTCGGAAGGATGGAAGGCTGAGTCAACCTTGAGCCGGTGAGATTTGAACCGCTGACCTGCGGATCACAGTCAGCTAAAGTGGCCTGCAGTACTGCCTCTAATCACTGCGCCATCTTGGCTCACTAATGGATTAAGAAGAAGATCCTATCCCTATCCCCGTTGTACCTAATTTCTGTTAATTTTAATATTTAATGTTTTGCATTTTTGCTGTTATGACAGGTGCTTTTACTTGACAATGGGATGGGTGACATACAAATTTAGTAAGTAAGTAAGCAAACAAACAAACAACTATTTTTCTCATTGTTGTTCTGGAAGTATTTTCCCAGTTAACATGGTAATACAAGAGAGCTTTCTTTCTTTTTGGTGCTCTATTTGTGCAATTTCCTGTAAAGGAAATGCAAAATACTGTATCCTCTTGTGACCATATGAAACCAAGTAGCTGATTGGTTTGTTGAAAACTGATCCATAGACATGGTAGAAGCAAGGATAGTTTGCAAGGATAAAAATATATGGATATGTATTATAAACAGTACTGACATAAACTATGTTTAGTTACATTTCCTTTTCTCTTATCTCCTGGTTTAATTTGTATTGCTTAATACTTGTTCGATTTTTTTTATTTTGCCTAATTTCACTTATCAGGTAAAGGTGATGGGGCGAAGGGTGTTCAGATATTACAATTTCCCTGACTACGTTTAGATTTATTTGTGATTGCATTTTTTCATTATACTGTACTTTAGGATTAGGTGATACAGTAATTCTCCATTTTGCCCAATTACCCATGGGTGTAAGGGACTTTTGTCAATGCAGCTGTTGTTCTTCTTATTATTCAAAAAAGAATTAGGAATTCTAGAGTAAGATTAAAAGCACTGTTTTGATTAAATTATAGATGTGAACTCTCCTGGTTAGCCACATTAATTTCTCAATCACTTACAAAAATGCACAATAAAAACCAATGCAACAAAACAATAATACACATAAGACATTTTATACAAAGGCCTGCAATTATAAATACATTTATATAAACGCAGTATTCATAATAGTAGCCAGAATATCTTATTTGCTAATATAGACAACTATAGTAGTAAACATCTACCATAATTTACAAAAAGATGCCATCTGCTGTGCAAAGGTATAACCAGCAGGCTATTTCTATCAGAGTTGAATACTTTTTCTTCCTCATACTAATTTTTACCTTCCTTTCTTCAAAGTCCCCCAAATATTATGAGTCCATACTCATAATAAATAAATAGAAGTGACCCCCCAACATGAATTTGTATTTTACTCCATCTCAAGATTAAGGATATGATTAGGTTCATTTATGAAAGGGAAAGGAAGACTGTACCACATATAGAAAGGTTTAGATATATTCAAGATAAGGGACGACAAGCATCTGTTTAGCATTTGAAAATAAACAAAACTTATTAATGCTAATATTAACACATTCACCTTTTTATCATCTAATAGGCTCTGAACATATTTCTTTTTACTTTCTAATTCGTTTTTCACATTTTCCTCCTTGTCATCAAGTTCTTTGATCTTCTGAGTTAATTCGGCTATTTTCTGAAAAATACAAATGCAGACCAAAAAACAGTAATAGAATCTAATCAAAATGAAGTCTGATACATTTGTTACTAAACTTTATCACTTCCAAAACAGTCGTTGGCCAGGTCTCTCAAATCCTTCGCAACAGTTCTATCTAATGTTTCCACTACGGAACTTTATTCATCTATAGCAGGGGTCGGGAACCTTTTTGACTAAGAGAGCCATGAAAGCAAAAAATTTGGAAATTTATTTCAGTGAGAGCCATATACCGTATATTCCGGCGTATAACACGGACGACCCCCAACTTTTCCAATGAAAATATAGAGTTTGGGATATACTCTTCGTATAAGACTACCCCTCCTACCATCTTTCTTTTTCTTTCTGTCTTTCTTCCTTCCTAAAATCTTTCTTTCTTTCTTTCTTTCCCTCTCACTTTTTTCTCTTCCTTCCACCCTTCCTCTTCTTCTTCCTCTTCCTTCCTTCCTTCCTTCCATCTCTGGTCTTCCTTCCTTCCTTCCTTCCTTCCTTCCTTCCTTCCTTCCTTCCTTTCATCTCTGGTCTTCCTTCCTTCCTTCCTTCCTTCCTTTCATCTCTGGTCTTCCTTCCTTCCTTCCTTCCTTCCTTCCTTCCTTCCTTCCTTCCTTCCTTCCTTCCTTCCTTCCTTCCTTCCTTCCTTTCATCTCTGGTCTTCCTTCCTTCCTTCCTTCCTTCCTTCCTTCCTTCCTTCCTTCCTTCCTTTCATCTCTGGTCTTCCTTCCTTCCTTCCTTCCTTCCTTCCTTCCTTCCTTCCTTCCTTCCTTCCTTCCTTCCTTCCTTCCTTCCTTTCTTTCATCTCTGGTCTTCCTTCCTTCCCTTTTCTCTTCTTCCCTCTTTCCTAGCCCTCAGCACCACAAGATCCTTTTTCCCAAATGAAGAAAAGAGTGCTGGTGGCGGCTGCGGTCGTGCCGAGGGAGCGCGCGGCTGAGAGGCATCTCGCGCGGGGAGGAAACTTTGTCTGGTTTGGCTTCGAGAGCGAGCAAGCAAGCGAGAGCAGCGCAGCCACAGCGGGAAGGGAAGCAAGCAGCCTGCTCTGCCACTCAAGCCAGCAGCTGCCGGAAGCAACAAGGGCGTTAGGAAAAGAGAAGGAGGAGCGCCGTCACCGCCGCTAGCACTCTTTCCTTCAGTTCTATCTTTTCCTTCTCTTTTCCTAACGCCCTTGTTGCTTCCGGCGGCCGCTGGCTTGAGTGGCAGAGCAGGCTGCTTGCTTCCCTTCCCGCTGTGGCTGCGCTGCTCTCGCTTGCTTGCTCGCTCTCGAAGCCAAGCCAGACAAAGTTTCCTCCCCGCGCGAGATGCCTCTCAGCCGCGCGCTCCCTCGACAGCCAGCTCCTGCCCGCGTCTCCCGCCTGCCTCTTGCCTTATGCCGCCAGCTGATGGTGGCTGCTGCAGCCTTCCCAGCAGGCGACTAGAGCAGGGCAGCATCGGAGCTCCAAGGCTCCTTCGGCCGCTTGGCTTATTTATTCAAACTATCCCACCATTAAGCACCACAGAAAAAGGGGGAGGTTGATACGGCCTGACAATTAACAGAGCGGCGGGACGACGCGCGAAGGGAAGCAAGAAAGCCAAGTCTACACTCTCACACAAAGCCCCTCACCTGCCGCGCGTGCTCGGCCCCGGCCCCGCCCTCTCACCGCTTCACTCCCGCTAACCGTTTCCTTGGTTTCCCAACCGTCTTTCCACACAAACTTCCCTCACGTGGCCCCATCAGCGGGCTCTCTTATTGGCCCACCGCTCAAGCAGCGGTAGTTGTCAATGTCGCCCCTCTTTCCACGTTGCTAACTTCTCTCTGTCTGGGCGTTTAGTTACAGGGTTTTCGGGCAATGCGGAGTATCGAAGAACCGGGAGGATTTCACCCCTGCTGCGAGCCATATGCAATCATCAAAAGAGCCACATCTGGCTCGCGAGCCATAGGTTCCCGACCCCTGATCTATAGAGTCAGTCAGTTGCTCCCTCCAGATGGTAAAAGGAAAGACACAGAAACAAGCAGTGAACTAACTGGCAACCCATTTTCATCTTCTCTTATAATTTCAATGTATGGGGGGGAAAGGGCAATACCTGCCAGAGCAGGGGTGAAATGCTACCGGTTTGGCCCGGTTCGGGTGTACCAGCCGCCGTGGCCGCCGGTGGTTTGGAGAATCGGTAGAGGCGGCAGCGTGAGGCTCCGCCCACCCGCCCGGACCTGTCCGGACACCGTGAAGTGTGCACTTTCAAACCGGTAGGAAAGGTAAGTAGATTTCACTGCTGTACCAGAGTGTACAGAAAATGATGAAGCCATCCCTCAGAAAGCCTGAGGAAGACAGAGGAGCCTGGCAAGTTATCATGGCTACAGGAAGGATGGGGAAAATCACTACAGCTGAGCAGATGGATTAGTGAAAAGTTCCCACCAGTAGAATGTCATTCACTCCACCTCTTGGAGATAGTGGCTGCAAAACTGAACTTGTTGTGTCCCAGCACGGAGACCCCTCAGGAATGACACACACACAACTGTTTGCCAAATAATAATCCTTTAGTACTAATAAAGATTCTTAGTAGCTAGGTTTTAAAATTTATAAAAAATAGCAAAAGGGTCTTTTTTCAGAGAGTCCGATATTGTTGCTTCTTAGGAGTTGGCCCGAATCCAAACTCCCAAAGCAAACAAGCAATTAGTCCTCCATTATCTGTATGTCTCAGAATTTGGCAGAAAGCCCGAAATAAAGTATTGCACAAACCAAAAATCCAGATATCAAAGCCGTAGAAAGTCCGAGAGCAACGAACGTGGTGATAATAATGCAACAAGTTGATTCCAGCATCAATGTCCGCGTGCTGATGACTTAAATAGCCTGAGGGTGTGGCCAATTAGCCCTCAGCTCTACATGCGAGGAGACCTCCTTCTGTAGAGCCATTCCTGCCTGCTAGCTGCCCTGCGTGCCCTAGCATCAAGCAGAGGCTCCTCCTCTTCTGCTAAGTCACTCAGCACTAACTGAGAAGGTACAGAAGGCCCTGGCTGCCTTTCCTCCTCTGGCACCGAGTCCTCCTTGCTATTGGACTCAGGTGCCACATGCATGGGATGATAGTGCCGCGCCACAGTCAGCTCTTGGTCCTCTGGATCCATGACCAGCTGCGCGGGACACGGGCAAGCCACAACAGAACTTGCAGTGTTTCCTCTGGAGTAAGCTGAGCTAATAATTTAGCCGCTCAGTTTCCTAGGCCCCAATAAAATCCAGAAGCCATGGAATAGAGGGTGGTACTGATCTTAGTGATGGACATTTCAATTAACAGTTAAGTAACCAAACATAAAAAGTTTTACTCTTAGAATGAGGATGCTTACGTAATACTGGTTTTCACTAAAACATATGTACAAGTAAAAACAAACATGTACAATTGCTCGCACATTCTCAATAAGCCTTTTGGCTTTTATCACATTGATTCTACTGAGTTTTGTCCCCTGGGGAAGAGCTGATAGCATTACTCACTGCCATTAATGTGCCATTTTGAAAATATAATTATTTCAATCTCCTTTTTTGCATATCACTTTTACATTTAATTTCATATTGACATGTTGATTTATTCCAAATGCCAATTTGTGTTCCATTATATTCTGTGAAGGAAATGCAAAAGCACTTAACAAGGGAAGTATAATGGAGTAACATTTCAACATGTTCTTATTTAACTTACCTCAGCAAGTTCTTTGTGCACATCTTTATTTTTTTCCAGTATTTCTTCTTGTTCAGCTAAAAGCAGCTCATATTTTCTTAATTTACTCTTAAACTTTTCCTCTAATTTCTTACGCTCCTTTTTCTTTCTTTCTATCTCTTCTTGTAGTGCTTTAATTCTTTGCTGTTTATAAAATAAAACATTTATAAAATGTTTAGTGAAGTACTTGAACTAAAGGGAAACATCCAAAAATAGAGTTTGATTTTCTCAAAAGTACATATCTGAGACAGACATTGAATGAAACAATTAATATCCACACACTACATTTTTAAGCGTACCACCACATTTTCATGGTAATTTTAAAAGTCTTCAAGATGTATGCTTTTTAAAGAATTTCTTAAATGATGGATTCCTGTGAGCAAACTGGAAAGAATATGCAAAAAAACTTTGAATTACAAAGTCTACTACGGTAGAAATATGGAAGTTGTAGTTGAAACTGCATGATTCCTGGCAGAAAATATGCTACTAACATCATTACGCTGACAGCATATTTCCCTTCCAAGTTTCAGAAGAAAACAATTGCTTTTCAAAAAGTCATGTCTTTGTAGCCAGTTTGCCGCAATGTTTCTTTTCTGTTGGGATGAAGGATGGAATAGTAGGCAATAGAGAAAATTAGACACTTCAGGGAACCTGGAGCATCCAAATGGAATGCTGTAATGATTCCAATATCCAAACTGATTTTGTTGTTTTCTTTCATCATCTTGATTTTTATCAGATGCCTATGAGACTTTCTGTCCTATATTTAAACTGGTGTTGAACTATATTAAGGCTGGTCTTCCATCTACTTGGGA
Source organism: Diadophis punctatus similis (assembly GCA_023053685.1). Classification (NCBI taxonomy): domain Eukaryota; kingdom Metazoa; phylum Chordata; class Lepidosauria; order Squamata; family Dipsadidae; genus Diadophis; species Diadophis punctatus. The sequence continues at coordinate 161,557,912 of JALIGW010000003.1, forward strand.
TACTTTGGTAAGAGCCGAGGTGGTGCAGCGGTTAGAGGCAGGTACTGCAGGCCACTTTAGCTGACACTGATCCGCAGGTCAGCGGTTCAAATCTCACCAGCTCAAGGTTGACTCAGCCTTCCATCCTTCCAAGGTAGGTAAAATGAGGACCCAGATTGTTGGGGGCAATATAAATATACATTGCTTACTGGTGTAAACCGCTTAGAGAGTGCTTGCACTGTGAGGCGGTATATAAATCTCACAAAATAAATAAATAAATAAATCCATATCAATTTGCATATAGGAGCAATAGATCAACTGATGATGCTATGTCTATTGTTATTCATACTGTATTGGATCATTTGGAACAACAGGGAACTTATATAAGGCTGTTATTTGTGGATTATAATTCTGCCTTTAACACCATTCTACCCAATAGGTTGTTTCTTAAAATGTCAAATTTGGGCATAGATCAGAGGATTTGTTGGTGGATAAAGGATTTTTTGACAGATAGGCCACAGTCAGTAAGGATGGGATCTCATCATTCTTCCATTCTGACATTAAGCACAGGAGCCCCCCAGGGTTGTGTGCTAAGCCCTTGCCTATATTCCTTGTATACATATGACTGCACCCCATTGTATAATACCAATGCAATTATTAAGTTTGCGGACGATACCACAGTGGTGGGGCTCATTAATAAGAATAATGAGTCTGCTTATAGAAAGGAAGTACAAGGGTTGATATTGTGGTGCAAAGAGAATAATCTTATACTTAACACCAAAAAAACTAAAGAACTGATAATTGACTTTAGGAGAAAGAGAGATGCACATTTACCCATTGCACATAGATGGCGAGGAGGTGGAGAGGGTTAGTAGTTTTAAATTTCTGGGTATTTATATCTCAGAGGACCTCTCATGGACTATGAATGTAAACATGCTCGTGAAGAAGGCTCAGAAGAGGCTGTACTTCCTGAGAATGCTCAGGAAGATAAATCTATCTCAGCATCTACTGTTGTCCTACTATCGCAGCACTATTGAGAGTATCCTGACATATGGTATTCTAGCATGGCATGGAAGCAGCTCTGCAGCAGACAAAAAAGCTCTACAGAGAATAATTACAACTGTCCAAAATATCATTGGGCTCCAGCTACCAGCCCTGGATGATATCTTTGCATCTTGCTGTTCTAGGAAGTTGCACAATATTCTCAGAGACTCTTCTCATCCTGCTTACAATCTTTTTGAACTGTTGCCTTCTGGCAGAAGATACAGAACAATTAAACTCGTACCACACACTTTCTGAATAGTTTTTATCCCAGAGCTATAATTGCACTTAATAATGAATTGAAGGGTCACCATCAGTGAGCTGTTGGATAGTATTACTTGGTCTGTTGTGTGGATGTTTGGGTGGTTCAGGGTGGGGAATTTGTGGCGGGTGGGGCATGTTTTAGGGATTGCTATGTGTGTTGGGACTGGTCTTGAAGCGTTATGTGAATTTCGTTGTATGGGTGTTCTGTGTATATACGTACAATAACAATAAATTATTATTATTATTATTAAATTCAAAGATGTCTTTAAATTAAAAAAGAAAAAATCCCTCCTCCCTCCATTTTTTCACATATTATTAGATTGCACCCTGGTATAAAACAATGTTCTAGATAATCTGTTTCAAATTGAATGCATAGGGGATAGAGTGAAAAAAGAGATGTACTAATGATTGTATTAATGGGTTAAAAAAGAAAGATACAATTTGATCATATGGTCATCTAGGGCTGATGATTCCTCCCTGCAAGGCAAGAAAAACCCAAGAAAACAGCTTTGCATAAATTCTTCTTTAAAGTACTCTTAGTTTAGTAAAATGATTTTAATGCTGTCTATGTATAGCTTAGCATTCAAGCAATCTTCCCATACATCATGCCATAAATTATACAGAAGTTGTGTGAATATAATTTTTTTTAAATCTGAACTAATATTTTAAGTTATTTTCCTTACCTGAGTCAGCTTCCAAGCACTTATTTCATCTCTAATTTGTTTTTTAATATTCTCTTCCAAATTCTATAACATAAATAGAACAATTGCAATCAATAGGAGTAGACAAAAAAGTACAGAAACTACCACAAAATAAATAATCTGCAAATCAGATGAAAAGGGGTCAGTTGGATTGCTTTTGTAACTAACCAATTTAAGTATTCCATTAACGCATGCTCTTTAAAGGCTGGCTGTAGCATTTTTTACTTTTGGGTCACTATTTCTACATAGTTACAAGATTGCTTCAATGAAGCATTCCAACTGATCCTTTGGTTTCTCCACCCCCCCACCCCACCCCCAATATGAGTAGCTCCAGAAAGAAAATGCAACTTAAAAAGAAACCAGAAAGTCCAGCATTTACTGATGGAAGGGTAAGTGATATTACACAGTGTCTCAATAATCCAAGAATTTATATAGGTTATTTATTTATTTATTTATTTATTTATTTATTTAATTAATTTGTTCATATTTATATGCCAACCAACTTCCGAAGGACTCTGGGCGATTTACAACAATATAAACAAATCAGTACAAAAAATGTCGAAAACACATTTTTAAAAATACATTTAAAAATTGAAAACATTTCAGTCAATCACAGCATACAAGGGCAACCATTTAAAGTTTATTCTATCGGGTCCCTATCCCCAGGCCCGTCGGAAGAGCCAGGTCTTAACAGCTTTCCGGAAGCCCAATAAGGTGGGGATGGAACGGAACTCCGGCGGTAGTTGGTTCCACTGATGGAACTCTTCCATGAAAATAATTAGAGTAATTTCCCAGAGACAGTCAGTTTGGCGTAGTGGTTTAGGTGCTGGCCTGGAAACCAGGAGACTGTGAGTTCTAGTCCCACCTTAGGCACAAACCTTAAATAGGTGACTCTGGGCCAGTCATTCTGTCTTAGCCTTAAGAAGCAGACAATCACATATTGCTTCTTTCTTTGTAGTTACCCAAACATTTTAAAATTTGTCCTGGGGAACAAGGAAATTGGCAAGTTATTTGGAACAGTATCAGAACTTGTATAGTGTTGCAAGGCAGGGGTCTCCAACCTTGGCAACTTTAAGACTTGTGGACTTCAACTCCCAGAATTCCTCAGCCAGCAAAATTCTGGGAGTTGAAGTCCACAAGTCTTAAAGTTGCCAAGGTTGGAGACCCCTGTTGCAAAGAGAAGAAATCACTATAGTAAAAAAGCATTCCTCTTATTTATGTGTTAGATTTTATCCCGTCTTTATTATTTTATCCGAAACTCAAAATACCTAATATTCCTTCTTCCTCCTGTTTTTCTCACAATAACCACCTTGTGAGGTGGGTAGGACTGAGAGAAAGTGACTGGCCCAAAGTCACACAGCTGGTTTTCATGCTTAACGCAGGAAACCAGTCTCCTGGATTCTAGGCCAGCACCTTAACCACTACACCAAACTGGCTCTTTATTTAGTTACTAATATTTCTTATTGATTGTGGGATAGCAGATGGATCATACCCCAATTAAAAATTACTCTAGTTTCTTTCATATGTATTACCGTATTTTTCGGAGTATAAGACGCACCGAAGTATAAGACGCACCTTAGTTTTGGGGGAGGAAAACAAGGGAAAAAGGCCTCTGCCTCCAAGCAATTTGCCAAACAGCAAACAGCACAGATGATATACACTGTTTGTTGTGTATATCTGTGCATGTGTGCCTGACCCATAGAAATAGCAAAGAATTGGAGAAATGTACATTATGCCAGAAAGTTTTCTTAAATGTAGTCACACAAACTCTTCCCAATTATTTAAATAGATCTACTCCAAGGTAACTAAACTCTAATACTAAACAGGACACTGTTACATTTCATACTATACTTGTACAGAGCTGTTAAAATTAATTACAATTTCTGGAAGTATACATTATTCTCTATTATTTAAAAGAAGATACAATAGCACTGGGCCTCTTCAGAGCAAGCATTTATTTTAAAAAGCTTCTTTATTTTGTTAAGTTGTCTAGATTTACAGGAATCTCCAACCTTGGCAACTTTAAGACTTGTGGACTTCAACTCCCAGAATCCCACAGCCAGCAAAGCTAACAAAGCTGGCTGTGGAATTCTGGGAGTTGAAGTCCACAAGTCTTAAAATTGCCCCTGGCTCTAGAACAATAATAAAGCAGTCTTTAAAAAATAAGTCTAATAATTTGAACATTCTACAGACATTTATAGTTATTCACTTACCCCCTTCCATCCAGTTCAGCAAAAAATAAAAATCTGCCTGTCTCTCCCAGCTATTTGCCTTTGTAGTTAGTTTCACTTTCATTTTCCCACGTGGCAAACCTAATCAGCTGTCCATCGGGAAACTCCTAATGACTTGCTTGGCTTTACAGGCTCTTCCCTCTTTCCTGCAAGCAGGTAAATTGCTGGAAGACAGAGGCCAAAGGGTGGGGGTGGCTGGGTGGGTGGGGCTGCATTCGGTGTATAAGACGCACCCAAGTTTTCACCCTCTTTTTGGGGGTAAAAGGGTGCGTCTTATACTCCGAAAAATACGGTATGTCTTTCTCTTTCCTGATTAATAGAAGAATTTACTTTTTAATTCTATAAGAAGTATATTTTCAATACAGAAATTTGAAATAATAAAAAACCTTAGTAAAATTCAACTATAAGTGACAGGAAATGTAACATATAATGATTACTTATCAAAGTAATCCTGTCAAAGTTGTATAAGGAATACAATATACTTCTTTCATTAGCAATGGATGCAGATAAAATCTATTTATCTGCAAATATCTCTCTTGAATAGTGATGCTTGTCCTTCGGTTTACAAACAGTGCAATAGAAAAGAATAATGCAAAATCTGGTTTAAAACATACTAGAAAAAGTGACCCGACAAGCTTCTGGAACTAGAAAAAAAAGAATCAGGTGAGATGTTTTTCACAGAAATGAAATAAATATTACTGAAAACTTGTTTTTTTCCAGAATTTTTTTTTAAATACAAAATTGGATTAGTGCAGTAATATTCTATTCTGTTCAATGCAATAATTTAACATCTTATAATTAAACACAATATGAATTCAGTAGTATTAAACAACCTTGAAGCGTGATTTTCCTTTAGAAATGCCTTCGTTCAGTTCCTCCAGTTTTGTTCTGGCATCGTCATAAGCCAATTCAGCAGAATAAAGGTCTTTATTTACTTTTTTTAAATGTTCTTCCAGCCTACGAATATTTTTCTGCAAAACCTGGATTTCTGATTGGTACCCCCATTTTCCCTTTTGCACTGTTTAAAACAAATTTCAAAACTGCTTACAATATTAGCACTTTTTCAGTAGTTTAGAAAGGCTGCATATTTTGTTATGCTTTTATAAAGAAATGCCACAGTTTGCTTCATCTTTTATAATTGGGAGTTCACTGACCTAATACAAAATTATTTTTAACATATTTATAGAGTAAACAAAAAAGAGAATAAAACAGTATTTACCATTATTAATGTAACCATTATTTGTTGTGGAGAAATTAGAGCCTTCATCTTCAAATGCTAATCAGGCTGGAGATGATTATTAATTGAATGGAAGAACTATAGGCTAAACTAGAAATTTGAAAAAAACATCTCAGCAGAAGGCATTTTGGTGGTGTTGTCAAGAAAACCATTTGAACATGAAATTACTAGGAATCACAAAGAGTTTGCCTTTTAGATCAGTATGGAGTAAAACTAGAAGAGCACAGATATAGCTGAGAGATGTTATATGGCACAGTGATGAAGACGTTGGACTTAACCAGATTAAATTGTCACTAATATGAGAGCCGAGGTGACGCAGTGGTTAGAGGCAGTACTGCAGGCCACTTTAGTTGACTGTGATCCGCAGGTCAGCGGTTCAAATCTCACTGGCTCAAGGTTCACTCAGCCTTCCATCCTTCCAAGGTAGGTAAAATGAGGACCCAGATTGTTGGGGGCAATATAAATATACATTGCTTACTGATGTAAACCGCTTAGAGAGTGCTTGCACTGTGAGGCGGTATATAAATCTCAAAAATAAAAAATAAAAAATATATCTTCTTAGGTTGGAAGAGACCCTATCCAGCAAGGTGAGATGGACTAAGGAAGTTTCCTAACAGACTTGCTTCAGCTAGAATCTAAGACGACAAAGTCTTAATTGAACCCTAAGGGAAATCCAGCCTAATTCTAGTCATATTAGAGCACTGAAAGTTCAATAAGAAACTCATAGTAAAATTTTCAAGAATTTGGATTAAATTGCTTCAGAACTTCCTTGGAGACTCATAAATATTTAAACAAGCACCATATAGCATCAAACCTAGACCTTTGGTTTTAATTAGTTAGCTGCTGGAAAATAATTGTTACTAAACTGATCTGCAAATTTAGCGATTGCAAGGAATACTTTCGGGGCTTTCATTAGAAGATCCCTTGTTTGAGTAGACCAGCAGGTAGAACATTGAAAACAGACATTTAGATTTTTAGATGTTTGATACTTTTACTATTGATCATCCATCTAATTGGAGCATTTAAGTGTTTCCTACAGAATAGCAGTACTTTTGTTCTAGAATAATTTATTTGATGCTTTCACTAGAGCAGTAAAATAATAGAGCTTTAAGGCATCTTTGAGGCTTACTTAGTTAAAGTCATAATCTTAGGCTGCAACATCATCATAAAGGAGAACAAAAATGAGGAAGTGGGCAAGGGAAGGAGGATAGAATTATGGTTTAGCAAACATCACAACAATATTGTTAATGTAAAAGTTGAATGATAGTGGGATAAGGAAATAGTCTTGCTTTACATTTTTGCTAGTGAAAATGGGTTTAGTTAAATCACCAAGATATTACCTTTATTTGAATAGTTGTGCCGAAGTGTAATACAATTATTAGCCTAAGAACAAGGTGATCTATTGTTATAGTGGCTAATTTCCCCCAGAATTGTTCTCGCAGAATACTATTGAACCATGGTGTGATGATCCGGGAGGTGGCACTAAAGCAACACAGCCAGAGAACAGGTCTAACTCCCCTTTATTGCTCCAACTTTACCCCCAAACATCCTCATGTTTACTACAAGTCCTGGAGCAAAGCTCTCACATGCACCTTCAATAGCCTCTGGCTGCAAGTAGTCTAATAAGCAAGGTTAGCAAAACAGTAACCAGGGCCAGCAGTCCAGTAAGCAAGGTTAGCAAAACAGGAACCAGAGCAAGAAATTCAGTGAAGCAGGCAAACCGGGCAAGCCCCACAAGACCGAGCACAGTAATCTCCAGGCATCGGCAAGTACACACGAGGCTTCACAGATTCAACGCTTGTTCCCGACAAATGCCCCTCCCACCGGCATCTCCTTACATCTTAGTCCCCAGGTATTTTTTTTTGTATCTGTTTTATTTGTCAAGCATATATGATTATAAGCAAGTATAAACAGTAAAACATGATTGAATATATATGTAATAGTACAAGCATGAATAAGAGTAAAAGAGGTATGAATATATGGGTACATTAGGACAGGAACGGTACGCACGATTGTGCGCTTATGCATGCCCCTTACCGACATCTTAGGAATGGGATGAGGTCGATGGTAGATAATCTGAGGTTGAAGTTTTTGGGGTTTGGGGAAGAAACTACTGAGTCAGGTAAAGTGTTCCAGGCATTGACCACTCGGTTGTTGAAGTCGAATTTTTTGCAATCAAGTTTGGGGGGTTTACATTAAATTTGTATCTATTGTGAGCTTGTGTATTATTGCTTTTAAAGCTGAAGTAGTCGTTAACAGGTAGGACATTGCAGCAGATAATTTTGTGAGCTACACTTAGGTCAGATCGAAGGCGGCGTAGTTCTAAATTTTCAAGTCCCAAAATTTCAAGACTGGTTTCATAAGGAATTCTGTTGTGAACAGAGGAATGTAATACTCTTCTTGTGAAGTATATCTGGACATTCTCAATTGTGTTAATGTGCCTTGTGAAGAGGGCCAAGCCACTCTCCTCCCTTGTAGCCAGCTCAGTCTGCGTTGTCCTTGCCTTCTCTCTTCTCTTTGTGCTCTAGGATCAGGAGGGGGTGGTCCTTGCTCATCGCCTGAGCTGTGTCTCTCCTGCTCCTCCTTGTCTACAAGCCTTTCTAATCCTGAAAAGCCCTGCCTGGACTGGCTCTGCCTTTCCCCAGTTGACTCCAAAGCCAATGGAGTCGCTACATCGATCTCTGTCGGCTCCTGTTCCAGCTCATGTTCCCCTGCAGATTCAGGCTCCGACGGGGACATGACACATGGTTTATGCCTTAACATTATTTATTAATCCCCCACTGCAGCATTTTTAACAAAGTATGGTTAAAACAAGCCATGCCTCAGCAAAACATATAAACTGGTTATTAACTAACTTCACTAAACATATTCATGCATAACTCTGTTTTGATAATTTTATCTTTAATAATGGTTTCCACTAATTTATTCAGAATAGACATTCTGTATTTTCCTGAATTATTTCCTGATCATTAAAAAAGTGATATTACACTCTCTTTTTCAAATATTACACTAACTCCTCAGGTATAGAAGCAAAACTTGGGAATATTTTTCTTAGATAATGGTTTAGTAAGTGCCTTTTGCACTTACATGTCTGTACCTTCATTGTATTTTCCTTTATTTCCCTGGTAATTTTCAGCATATAAATTAAATTTAATATATATTTAATTAAATATAAAGTTCAACAGAAATAATCTAATCTCTCCAAATTAATTTATATACAGCTCAAATGAATTATGTCTTCAGTGAGAATAAAAAGACTAAAAATAAAATACTGTTGAATTGGGGTTATTCAGAATGTAAGCTTATTAGGTATTAACACGGTGCTACTTACCTGTCTCTGAATTTGTACATAAATCCAGCATTTTCATTTTTAAGATATTCGATTTCATTTTCCAAATTAGTGAACTGCTGAAGATGATTTGCAAGCTTATCCTTCAGTTTTTGTAGATCAGATTCTTTATTGGTTTTCTATAGATAGCATATATAGCAAATAAATAATTATTAAAATACATAATTTAATATGGCATGAGTTGAATGCAAAAACATTTTAAATATGTGAATTCCAAAACTTACTGAGCTTTCCATAATCGTCATCTCTTTCAAAAACTCATCTAGCAATTCTTTGTTTTCACTTTCTTGTTTTGACATTTTCAACCTCAAACGTCTTTCCTAATATTAAAAATACATTATTTAATTAACATTGATTTGAAACAATATCATAAATGTATTTCATGATAACATTATTGGTCTTTTTAAAAAATTATATTGTTTGAAAAGCTTTTTAAAATCTGTATGTACATATCTAGCTTCATTAGTAAAAGTGTGTGTATAAAAAGGAAAAATAAAAGATTAAAGGAGTAGCAAAATATTCTTTAAAAATTAAGTTCGATTGTGGCGTGATGGATCTTGAATAAAAATAAAAATAAATTATACAAGGATGCAAAAGGAACCTAATTATATTTATGTTGGTATTCAAAATATAAACCACTAAAGTCCATATCTTCTATAAATTTATAGAATCAACTTCAAAATTAATCTAAATTTAATTTTATTTAATTAATTTAATTTAATTTATTTAATTAAATAGATTAAATTGATAGATATCACTATATCTTATGCAGATACATCACATAATCTTAACTATTATCTGTGTGAAGGATTTCCTTTCCTCAGTTTTGACTCTGTCACCATTTAGCTTTATTTGATGACCCCAGTTCTTATATTTTCTTTATTCATATATAATTTCTTTACATGATACATAATTTTATACATTATCACAAAAATTGTATGTGTATAAATCTCCTGATCTGCATTCGTCCTAAGCTGGAATGTTCCTGAAGTTATAAAGTTTCTCATGGAATAGAATAGAATAGAATTCTTTATTGGCCAAGTGTGATTGGACACACAAGGAATTTGTCTTTGGTGCATATGCTCTCAGTGTACATAAAAGAAAAGATACATTTGTCAAGAATGGTTGTCATAGGGTTCAAGTAAGCAATCAGGAAACAATCAATATGAATATAAATCGTAAGGATATAAGCAACAAGTTACAGTCATACAGTCATAAGTGGGAGGAGATGGGTGATAGGAACGATGAGAAAAACTAATAGTAGTAGTAATGCAGCCTAGTGAATAGTTTGACAGTGGTGAGGGAATTATTTGTTTAGCAGAGTGATGGCATTAGGGAAAAAACTGTTCTTGTGTCTAGTTATCTTGGTGTGCAGTGCTCTATAGCGACATTTTGAGGGTAGGAGTTGAAGCAATTTATGTCCAGGATGTGAGGGGTCAGTAAATATTTTCACGGCCCTCTTTTTGACTCGTGCAGTATACAGGTCCTCAATGGAAGGCAGGTTGGCAGTAATTGTTTTTTTTTTTGCAGTTCTGATTATTCTCTGAAGTCTGTGTCTGTCTTGTTGGGTTGCAGAACCAAACCAGACAGTTATAGAGGTGCAGATGACAGACTCAATAATTCCTCTGTAGAACTGTATCAGCAGCTCCTTGGGAAGTTTGAGCTTCCTGAGTTGGCGCAGAAAGAACATTCTTTGTTGTGCTTTTTTGATGACGTTTTTGATGTTAGATGACCATTTTAGGTCTTGAGATATGATGGAACCTAGAAATTTGAAGGTCTCTACTGTTGATACTGTGTTGTTTAGTATTGTAAGAGGTGGTAGGATGGGAGGGTTTCTCCTAAAGTCTACCACCATTTCTACGGTTTTGAGTGTGTTCAGTTCCAGATTGTTCCGGTCGCACCACAAGGCTACTTGTTCAATCTCCCGTCTGTATGCGGTTTCATCGTTGTCTCGAATGAGGCCAATCACTGTTGTATCATCTGCAAACTTCAGTAGTTTAACAGATGAATCGTTTGAGATGCAGTCATTGGTATATAGAGAGAAGAGAAGTGGTGAGAGTACACAGCCTTGGGGGGCCCCTGTGCTAATTGTACAGGTATCTGATGTGATTTTGCCTAGCTTCACCTGCTGCTTCCTTTCTGTTAGGAAGCTTGTGATCCACTTACAAGTGTGTTCAGGTACCGCTAGCTGATTTAGTTTAGTTAGAAGAATGTCCGGTATGATGGTGTTGAATGCTGAACTAAAGTCTACAAAGAGGACCTTTGCGTAGGTATTTGGAGATTCAAGATGTTGTAGGATGAAGTGCAGAGCCATATTAACAGCATCATCTGTCGATCTATTTGCTCGGTATGCAAATTGCAGGGGGTCTAACAGTGGATCCGTGATGGTTTTCAAGTGGGACATCACTAGCCTTTCAAAGGTTTTCATAACTACAGATGTTAGAGCAACTGGTCTGTAGTCATTCAGTTCCTTGATGGAGGGCTTCTTCGGCACTGGGATGATAGTGGAGTGTTTGAAGCAAGAGGGAACATGGCATATCTCCAGTGACTTGTTAAAGATTTGGGTGAAGATGGGGGCCAATTGGTCAGCACAGACTTTTAAGCAAGAAGGAGTTATCTTGTCTGGACCTGGTGCTTTTCCTGGCTTCTGTCTGTGAAATAGATCTTGCACTTCCTTTTCTGTGATCACCAGGGGTTATGAACCCAATGCGATGGGTTCAGTTGTAGGAGGTTTGGCTGTTGTTGGTGTGTCTGGGATGGAGGTTGTGGGGATAGGTGGCTGTAGTTTCCTTTCAAACCTGCAATAGAACACATTCAGGTCATCTGCCAGTTGCTGATTTCCTTCAGCTTGGGAAGGTGGTTTGCTGTAGCCAGTGATGTTTTTAAGAGTTTTCCACATGTTTGCTGGTTCATTTGTTGAGAACTGGTTCCTTAGCTTTTCAGAGTAGTTTCTTTTTGCTGCTCTGATCTCCCTTGTTAATACATTTCTGGCCTGATTGTACAGCATTCTATCACCTTTTCTGTAGGCTTCCTCTTTGGAACGACGTAACTGTTTAAGTTTAGCTGTGAACCAAGGTTTATTGTTACTGTATATTCGCAAGTTCCTGGTTGGTACACATAGGTCTTCACAGAAGCTGACACATGATGTTACAGTATCTGTGAGTTCATCCAGGTCTGCAGAGGTATCTTCAAAAATATTCCAGTCTGTGCAGTCAAAGCAAGCCTGTAGGCTTTAACTTTGCCTCTTCAGTCCAAGTCCTCACTGATTTAATTGTTGGTTTTGTGGCTTTAAATCTTTGTCTGTAAGCAGGTACAAGGTGAATCATGCAATGATCAGAGTGGCCCACAGCTGCTCGTGGTAAGGACCGATAAGCATCTTTTAGTGTTGTGTAGCAGTGGTCTAAGGTATTCTTGCCTCTGGTGGGACAATTGACATGCTGAAAGTATTTTGGTAGCTCTGTCCTTAAGTTTGCCTTGTTTAAATCTCCCAAAACAATGGCCAGTGAATCGGGGTATTTGGCTTCAGCCTCCATAATCTGATCAGCTAGAGTTCTTAATGCCTTTTTTACAGAGGCTTGTGGGTGAATATAAACCGCAATTAGTAGACATGAGGAGAACTCACGTGGAGAGTAAAATGGTTTGCAGTTAATAAGTAAGGATTCCAAGTTTTCATCACAGAATTTTTGTATTATAGTTATGTCCTGAGACCATCTGTTGTTGATATATATACATAAGCCTCCTCCCCGTTTTTTCCCTGATAATTCTGCAATCCTGTCTGCTCGAAGTATCTGAAACCCTGGTACATGCATGCTATTGTCATCAATTTCCTCGTTTAGCCAGGTTTCAATAAAGCATAGGGCAGATGCGTTGTGAAAATCAGAATTGCATCTGTTTAAAAGAAGTATTTCATCCATCTTGTTAGCGAGGGAACGTAAATTGGTAAGAAAGATTGAAGGGAGCGGAGTTTTTTTAATTCCCTTATTCCTTAGTCTATTTAAAATTCCCGCCCTTTTACCTCTTCATCTCTGCCGTCTGAGTTTGCTGATCGATAGTTCCGGGGAAATGGCTACCTCCTGTGTTGAAATCTCCTCCGTGTTTGTAAAGACAGGTGGGGGTGAGGTTACAGAGAGCTGTTCCTTAAAGAAACGTTCCTTAATTCTTAGCAGATGGTCTCGTGAGTATGAAATCCGTTGAGAATTGCAGAGAATAGTAGAAAATAAAGACATCATTTGAGAGCATTTCACCGAGGCAGCCTTCGACGGCGCCATGAAGCTGCCTGTTTCTCCCATGGCCAATTCTCAAGTTGCTCAAGCTTCTTGGTTACTTTTATAACTCTTCTGGACCTTTCTAAGCTCTTCAAGGTCTGATATGTCCTTGAAACACAGTTGCTGAGCAACATGAATGAGACAGTATTACTGTGCTTATGGACAAACGACATGAAACACATCTGGTTTGCCACTGAGGAAGCAGAATGCTGGACTAGATAAATTTATCACTTCATACAACATATGTTTGCATCTATCTTGAATCCTGAATTGTTTTGTTTCACAGAAGAACACTGACAAAGTGAGAAAAGGTTCATGTAAGTGAACTGCGGAGCTTGTCAGCTTTCTTTCCTCATGGAGCTCCTTCCTATATTATTCAGGTGAGTTCCCTCAGCTCTGTAGAGCAGAGAAAAAAAAGGAAATAATTGTGTGTTGCTTCTCATTATTGATAGGCCATTTTAGCTAGCTGATTTCCATTCATAGGAAGTTACAATATCAATAAAAATTATATTAATATCAAAATTATAGAGGACTAAATGTATATTCCCGTAAACATTTATTAGGAAGTGTCATTAAATGGGATTAATTCCATAAATAAGTCTGTGCCTTTAATTATCTGTCATATATAACAACTTAATGGCACCTATCCTGAGGAGGGGTAAAACAAGGTTGGTGTTAACCCCAATGGAACCTGTCGGGATCTGTAGGCCCTAGTTGCTAGAACATGCTGGATACTGATGTTGGAATGTGCAAAATGGAATGTATGTGATTTTTAATTAAACATTTTCACTGCACGATGTAACACATTTATCAGTTGATTGCAAGTTGCCCAAGTTTTTAGTAGCTACAATTGTAGTATTTCATGTGCTATTGTATTTTTGAAATTTTCATGCTCTGCACTTAATATTTAAAACTCACTTTATCACGCCAAGAATTTAAGTCAGCTTTTATATCTGCTTCTTGTTTGATTAGTCCTTCAATGCAATTTTCATTTTCCAGTATTTCCTCCCTCAATCTACGTATGTTGTCATTGATTTCAGCATAAAACATGTCAGTTTCTTTTAACTCATCCCTAAAAATCAGCAAGAATAAATTATCTATTTCTCCAAAAGAATTAAAGATCAAGTGAACATTTATTGTTATAATTGCAGTGCCATCAATCTCCTTATAACTGCAGTTATCTTTTATAACATTAGTAAATGTAGCAACAGTACTTTCTCAAATTCTGATATCTAGCATTCATGTAAATTTCATTCATTTCCATTTGATTTAAAGCCCACAGGTTTCTACAATCTTAGCTTGTCAGTCAACTTAGCCACCACAATATTTTTGTAGCATAATAGTGATTAACATTATATATTGGAAGCTAATAAAAGAGGACAGGGAGAGCAGCAGAAACATGTTCTACCATAGAAAGGTAGAAGGCAGAAGTATTTCCAGATCTTAAAATATCTGCCAATATTCTAGGAAGATCAATTAACTTCTCTTCATACAATGGCCGGTAACCAATACTTAGTGACTCCTCCTCCTTCTTTTGTAGAGGATCCTCCAAAATACAAGGGTAGGGGCTTTTCTGCTATTGAAAAAAAAACTGCAGCAAGAAAGGATAGGAAGAAAGCCCTGTTCCATGAGCAGAATTCTGCTCCTAGTAGATAGGATCCAATCCAGACATTCATCAAAATTTCATTTTTACTATGGTGAGGAATTTCTGATTGTAAATTCCTTCTTTTGATAATCACCAATGATATACAATTAAGGAGAACTGCTAGGCACAACGCTAATATTGCAATATTTCATAAACACAGAAGTTATGCTCCCAAGTCAGAAAAATGTTTTGTTGTAATTAGAAATATTACCTAAATTATGTGTGCTATCACTGATAAAAGAGACTTTTTTTCTATATAATAACTAGGAATGCCCAAAACATTATGTACGCAAAACAGTTGTTTTTGGCTGGTCCATGCCTGAAATTAAACATACATTTAAGATGTATTGGTTCATGCACTGAACAAAGCGGATGCAGGGGTATTTCAGAGAAGGGGAAAAGCTAGGAAAAGCCAAAGATATCAACTGTGGCAGATGAAGGAAGGGATGGAAGGAAAAGACTGGTACGTATTTCTCCTTCTTTCTCTTCATCCCCTCAGTAGTAACCAACTTGACATACTGGATTAATTTCCTTCTTCTTCCTGAAACTGCTGTCAATAACTCAGCATGACAAGATCCACTCGCCCAGGGGTCTTCAACCTTGGCAACTTTAAGACTTGTGGACTTCAACTTCTAGAATTCCTCAGCCAGCTTTGCTGGCTGAGGAATTCTGGGAATTGAAGTCCACAAGTCTTAAAGTTGCCAAGGTTGGAGACCCCTGCACTAGCCCACCTTCCTTATGCCCTTCCTCCCTCCTGCACAGAGTGCAAGCTAGGCTTTTTTTTTTAAACTTCTAGAATCCATTCTTCATTCATTTCTGGCTACAAGAAAATTCTTGTAGCTTTGCCTATATCACATATTGGCTTAAATTAATACCTTAATTAATCCTTACCAATTGCATCTTCTCCTCCCTTTAGCAAAAGCTCTACTATTTCTCCTATTCTCTCAAACCAACAATTTTTTGCCTGAAAAACCTTGCAGGGAATTGACCAGGCAGTCTCTGAGAATTGGACAAGATTGAACAGAAGAATATAAATATTCTTTATATAAATATAACATAGCTTTCAAAAAGAATCAAGATCTGTTATATTGGAACTCAGGTTTTCTATGTATAAATGGAAATTGCCAGAAGAATAATTATCTTTAAAAGTTAAAATATACTTACCTAAGTTGGTTTAATGTAGTCTCATCAGCTTCTATTTGCTCAAACATATATAGTCTTTTTGTTTCACATTCTTCTTTTATTTCTTCATGCAACATTTGCACTTCCAAATATTTCTGATGAACAGTATCGTACTGAGCTTTTGCCTTTGAAAAAAACAGAAATTAATTTACAACATAAAACTAAAGTATCATAAGGATTATGAGAACAATACTCAAGGACCATAATGAGATAGTATTTTAAATCTGCACTTGTCATTCCTGCATCTATTTTCCTAAAATAAACCAACTTAGTTTAATGGGAATTAAATCTACATAACATTGTACATGTATATATAAGTTTCTTTAGAAAACTGTGGACACAGATACAGTCATCCAAAAAGAAACTAGAATCTTTCCTTTGGCCATAGAGAATAAAGATTATGATCCAATAACCTAATATATGTTGTCCTCAACTTACAACAATTCATTTAGTGACCATTCAAAGTTACAATGGCACTGAAAAAAGTGACTTTTGACTGTTTTTCACACTTATGACTATTGAAGCATCCTCATGGTCATGTGATCAAAATTCAGACACTTGGCAACTGGTTCATCTTTATGATGATTACAGTGTCAATGGGGAAGCCAGATTAATTTAACAACCGTATTGCTAACTTAACAACTGCAATGATTCACTGCCCTATGTCCAGAAAGGTCATAAAATGGGGCAAAATTCACTTAACAAATGTCTCACTTAGCAACAGAAAATTTTGGCTCAATTGTGGTCATATGTCAAGGACTATCTATACAAAGAATTTGAAAGAGTTAACTTAGGCTAATCTATTGTAATGAACATCACATTTTTATTTCACTAACATATTGTGAATTTATTATCTTAGTGTATTTGTCTGGTAAGCACTAACTTCTTTTTATATTATTTTCTGTATCCCCAAATGCTTTTTTTTCTGGAATCATGATTTGGAGATAAGAAATAAAATAAATAATCCAATTGCTACTATCCAAAATAATACATATAAGTATAGCTGTAACATCAAACTTAAGAATTAAGAAATGTTTAACACTTTTAATTAATATTTGTTCAAACCTTTTTGAAAATAGTCAGTAACAAACGACACTAGTGCTAAAACAGTACTCATGCAATAACGTTGTCCAACAAATACCACTATCACTTATAGCATTTGCCAGATTTGTTGCATTTGTGTGATGACATTGAGATGCTCATGTTATCATTTGTTCCCCTTTAACCTCTTCATAGACACTGATGGTATTATTACCGGTACATCAGTTTCTTTTTTCCTCTTACAGACATGACTACTCAGAATCTTAGACATTTCTATTTTTTTCTTATTTACCTATGTAATCTTTGCTATTTATTTTTCCTTATACATTAAATATGGATATTTATGTAGATTACATGTTTATTTTAACATATTGATGTTGTGATAATATAATGAAGGGTTTATAAATTTCAGCTCTGTGTGTGTGTATGTGTGTCAGGGTTCCAAGTAACACCCCCAACAAAAGAAAACTCCGAGGCTGGAGTTTCCTCAAAGTTCCATTTTATAAGAGATGTCATATTGGCACATCTGGGAAAACCTGAATCTGAAAGCTTCCGGGTTTTCCCCACCCAAAAGAAAGTGCAAGTCCCTGCTCCAGCACCCACATGTCCATCACACCAATCAATGTCCCAACTGGAGATGCCTCCCAGTCACACCCCTCCAGGTGCAGGGCAGAGTGGCCTTGACTCTCGAAGAAAGGAATGTTATTTTGACTACATATCTCCCCAGCTCCATACAATCCCCCCTCCCAGTTTCCCACAGCACTAAATGTGGCAGGCCTGAAGATCCAATGCCCAAGATGGTTTCCAGGCCTGACAGTGTGTGTGTGTGTGTGTGTGTGTGTGTGTGTGTGTGTGTGTGTGTGTGTGTGTGTGTGTGTGAGAGAGAGAGAGAGAGAGAGAGAGAGAGAGAGAGAGAGAGAGAGAATGTATGTTTGTGTATGTGAGTAAAGCACTAATACAATCTTATTCAAATGATAATCCAATTAGTATGTACTTTCCGAATTAAGTAAATCCCACCCAATGTTAGGAGACATAGTCCTAAATAAATTTTTATTTTGCTTTAAATGGAGCCATTTCATAACAGTAAGGTTTTTTTAATAGGATGGAGTTAATAATAATAGAGCCAAAGCAACATTTTGTTCTAGAATTTTTCCAAGATTCCGAAACTTAAGAATTCCATGGGTTCAGATTCCAGACTGAACTTCAACCTTTAGGTTTAATATAGCCAGGTTTCCAATCTAGCTATGAGAATCTAATAATGACGCTCACCTTTATTAAATTACTATTTACATTTATTGGTTTGTTTCGCTGTGTTTGCCCATCTCACCACTGTGATTCTGGGCAGCAGAAAGAAAATTAAAACCAGAAATAACAAACCAACTCTAATAACTGAAAAAGAAATTGCAACCACGATTTCATGTGCAAAACAAAGGCTCCAATTTCTATAAGGAAGACATTATATATCAAAGTCAAAACTCGGTAAGAATCAAGGTATAAAATCTACAGGTAACATTTTGATTTTTACATATTGATACATTGAACAGATCAAGCCTGTACACTGGTATAATAAAATTGCATTTTGATTTCATAAGAAATTATATGCTTATTTTTCATTTTCAAAAGAAAAGAATGGGCACAGTGCTATTTTTTCCACATATCTTCATGTTTAGATATTTAACATTATTATTGGACACATAAATTAAAATGGAATAAACAAAAAATAAAATATAATTAAAATATTGAACCCCCTTACCTCGTCAAATAATATTTTTACTTCTTTCATTGCACCATCTTCATGACATAGCTTTTCTTCCAGTAGAGGGCTGTATTTCTTCATAAAGTTTATCTGCTTCAGGACCACTGAATTGGCTCCCTCTATTTTTGTCAGTTGGTTTAGGGCATCCTGTAATTGCTCATTTTTTTCTTCAAAATGCCACTGTAATTCTATTATATCTTGCAAACATTTCTCCCATTCTGCAAAATATAAAAGAAACTATTGCTTATAAGAAAATGATAACTATTGCTGTTAACTTTAAATATGTAATAAGATGCTAGCTTCCAAAATATATGTACATTTCTCTTCAAAAGATAATTTTAATTTTTTGATATCATCCATTCTATAAAACAGTGCTGTAATTGCATTTTCTAAATAAAATTAATGTCCATATTGCATAGTAGTCTATGATACATTTTTTTCCAGCAGTACAAATAAATAAGAAGCCAAAGATCTGATTTTTTTCTGTTTCAATTGCTTAACTTTTTTTCTGATATCATTATTAACAAGATATAAAATTTTGTACATTTTGGTGAGATAGTGAAGAAGTCTTACTTTGACCTTGCTATGCTCAATACTATTTGACAAATTTCCAACCTCTTTTTCTTGGGAGAAGGTTATTGAAAAAGTGATGGCAAATCAACTATAGACGATTCCAAAGGATACAGATGATCTGAAAATGTTTCAGTGAGGATTCAGATCTTAATTTTGAATTATGTGTTTATTGTGTTATTACCTATGCAGAGTCTGTTACAATAGGGATAGGAATATTAAAAATAAATAAGTAAAGAAATAAGCATAATCTTGTAAATCCATTAGACTTAAGTGTTGTTTACTTAGTGTGTTTTCTCTGTGGTCAGCCCTCCAACTAATCACAAGAAAATGTCAATGGACCCTATAGTCATAACTGAAGCAAAATGTCATATTAATTAAAAATGGGAATGTGCACAGTTGTTCACAGTATAACCATTCCACTGCTTGTGACTTGTGATGAACATGACAAGAGGGATATTAATACACTCTTATCAAATAAACTATAAAGAATATTAAGTTGCTAAATATGACATTTAAACAAAAGAGAATTTGTGAACAAACAGCAAGGAGGTAGATGAAGTAATGATGACCAATTAATGTTGATGAACAGAAAGGAATGTGCTGTGTACATCTCAAATTTCCTTGGAAGCAAAAACAGCACTATGAAGAAATGGTTTGCACAAAAGTGTCACTTTAGTACCATATTCATATAAATTTAATACTCACTTATGCAATTTTACCATAATTAAAATTTGGGTATTATAATATACTTTAATGGTAATTGGATTTAGTTCATCAAGTATTTTCAAAATTCTGCTACATATACAGTAATCAAACTCATGCAGGGTGCAAAAGAGATATCTTTAATCATGAAATCATCTATGAGGCTCAAGGAACTATGCATGCTAGCAAGCTGAATTTGCAGTAATAGTTTAAAAAATTACATTTTTTATTTAGGGACTTCGGCATACCAATCTAGCAAAGTGTATAACTGGGCTCCCATATTTTCTGAGGTCAGAATATACACATTTCCAAGAACTGTTTTAGATTTGCTCAATGCTTGGAAAGAGGTCTACAAAACCTTGTACACATTTTTGCACTATATGTGAGCATATTTATACATAAATATATTCCTTAAAGTTTTTTGGAAATTATAATATTGACAATATAATGTACAAAATACTATCAGTATCAACAGAAGAAATTATTTGTAGTTCAGAGCTGAACTGTGGGGTCTTTGGTGCTCTCTGATACTGAGTTGTTGTTGTTGCTTTTGCAGATATTTCATTACCAAACTAGGTAATATCATCAGTGCTATCTGATGATGATCTAGCACTGGTGACGTTACTTAATAATGAAGCATCTGTAATAAAACAACCAAGCTCAGAATGTTATCAGGATGTTGATTGTAAAGCAGTAAACAAATTTACCATGGAATATTGACAATATCTTCCTGATGAATATACATGCTCACATTTTAATAAAACATAAAAAATGGCAGTATACTGAACTTTGATCTTTTGGATAAGATAGATTGATTTTTTTAATTCAGTGGCTAAAATAATTCTCCTCTCTCCTTGGACTATTATTTCATCAAAGTTATTTTGAATGCTCCCTAAAAACAGAATAGCAATCTCATACATATTTTCTCTAGATGTTTTAAGATGGCACACAAATAAATACTTTTTTAAAAAAACATAGATATTTCTTTTACCTTTTTGAACAGCTTTTGGAAGCTGTTGTAATCTCCAAAATGACAGTTTATCTGAATTTAGGTATAGTTTTTTTCTAAGTTGCTTCTCAAACTCTAACGCTTCTTCAGCATCTTTACGCTCGTTTTCTAATCGTGAAATTAACTCGGTGACTTCTGCTACAACAGCAGAAGTTTTCTGCTTTAAAGACTTAATATCTTCAATTAAAAAACAAGTAGTATTATTGAATGTAACAGCACAATTTGCCAAAATGCACAATTTAAGTTTCATTTTAATGTTACTGTGTAGCACACAGGTCTAAAAAACTAATGCACAAAGTTTCAGACTCCTACACAAACTGTGTATGTAAATCTACATACAATTTAGATTTTTCATCTGCTATCCTACATCAGAAGTAATAACAATAACATCTTAAAATACAAAAACTTTTGAATATTCAGAATTAATATAATTGCCACTAGCAGTAGTCTAATTAGAATAAAAGCAAAATATTGCTGTGATTAGGATCTTCACTAACATGAGCTCATATGAGAATATTGCCCACTTCTACCATCACATAATTTGAATGGAAGGGCGTGGCAGCTTTCTTTCAGCCAGTCTGATTGATAGAGAATAGCAAAATGTCCCGTGCACTTGAACAGGTTTAATTAAATATATGAAATTAAATATGAAACTATGAGGGTGGGATGGAGGTATATTTCAGTAATTCCAGAAATGTTGCGAATAGACTTCCCTTAAGAAAAATGCTGCCTGTCTCCAGATGTCTTGAATTCATATAGGTGTTGCTAATTCCAATTCAAACAAATAAAAATGAATCCCATCAATGAGTCAATCACTCTTATGTGAACTATCTCTATCTTAAAGCAGTAAATCTTCAATTCAAAGTTTAACGGCTCATTCAAAAATTTATGTAGAACAAAAAAAGATCTAAAAATCATTTTTTTAAATATTAACTTAAGAATTTCAAGCTTTAACATTCTGTTTTTTAAAGTATTTATTTTTATCTCAGTCGCTTCAAAAAGACTAAAGGAGATAACAGGATGTGCTGCAATCATTTGTAAAATGCTG
Organism: Diadophis punctatus similis; assembly: GCA_023053685.1. Classification (NCBI taxonomy): domain Eukaryota; kingdom Metazoa; phylum Chordata; class Lepidosauria; order Squamata; family Dipsadidae; genus Diadophis; species Diadophis punctatus. The sequence continues at coordinate 161,579,935 of JALIGW010000003.1, forward strand.
CTGAAAATAAACAGAATAAAGTGTAGAAAAATGTGTAAAACATTGTGTTTAAGATTTTATTTAGGGGATGACAGAACACTATGTTCAGTAGATTATCTGGTGTAGGTTTCTTTGCTCTCAGAAAACAAAAACCATCCTTTCTGGTAAATGCCAGTGATGGTAAGCAGTGAGATTTCACTTTTTGAAGTACTGTAGATACATAGACCTGAATCTAAAGTACATAATGATTTCAACTTCCACTTTCACTGAACTTGATAAGGACAGGATTCTTTCTCTCCCTGCAATTTCCTTTGCCCCCTTGATAGATGGGACATTAAGGACTTGACACAGCATAGAATGATTCTCTTTTTCACTATTTTATTGGAAGTGTTTCAATATTTTAAAATTGAAATTGTAAGCTGAATTATACTGCAGCTCTCAAACATTCCCATTATTTTGCAGTTCTCTGGAAATAATTACAATTAAACATAATTAATATTAAGAGAAAGCAATTAAATACTTAACCAATATTACCTTTCCAGTGCAATGAGTGTTCAGCCTTCACTTCAGTAGAGAATGATACACAGATCTCTTCAGTCTCAATGACAGTTTTAGCATCCAAATCCCTGGGAATATAGGTCAGCATTATAGTCTTGGGTCTTCTTTCCTACACTGTATGCTACCACTATGTTTTCTCTCTCCATCACTTTCAAAATGCTATTGGTTTAGCTTCCTAATTCTCCATTTTCCTCTCAATCCAAAGAAGTAATGGGCAATAGACTTATATTTTTGCTTATTTTAATGTAAAACGTGTAATATATGGCATGCTTAACAGTGAATAAAGACCCTGAAGTCTCAGCCCTGAAGAGCAGTTGCAGGAATTGGGTATGCCTAGTTTAAATGAAAAGAAGGACTAGGGGTGACATGATAGCAGTGTTCCAATATCTAAGGAGATGCAACAAAGAAGAGGGGATCAGCCAACCTAAAGGCAGGACAAGAAACAATGGATGGAAATTACTCAAAGAGAGAACCAACCTAGAACTAAGGAGAAATTTCCTGACAGTTAGAACAATTAATCAGTGGAATGACTTGCCTCCAGAAGTTGTGGGTGCTTAACACTGGAGGTTTTAAAGAAGAAATTGGACAACCATTTGTCTGAAATGATATAGGGTTTCCTGCCTGAGTAGGGGCTTGGACTAGAAGACTTCCAAGGTCCCTTCCAACTCTGTTATTCTGTTAATTCTCAGTGTGCTAGAAAGAGAAAATTATTAAACACAGGTAGTCCTCAAGTTACAACTTCAATTGGGACCAGAATCTCAAGCATTGAGCAAAGCAGTCCATTAAGCTTTGCATGATTGGAATCCTGGAAATCTCTGTGGCAGTTGTTAAATGATTTCCCGGGTGGACAGAGCAAAAGCTGCCTGCCAGAGGGTTTCAGCTCCAAGCAAAAATCTTCCTGGCAAGCAGACTTTTTGCTCTCAAAATGTCCCTGCAGCCTGCTGAAGGATTCAGTTTCCCTCAGTGCATAGAGATGAAATCCTTTGGTGAACTGCAAGAATAGACCTAAAATCTTCAGGATTTCTTTTCCATTCTTGGGAACACCAAGGGATTTCCTTTCCTCTCTGTGCAGGGAGGGGAAATCCTTCAGTGGGCTACTTGAACAAAGCTGACATTTTCAGGATTTCTGGAATCTTTGATGGGTTGCAGGAATGGAGCTGAAATCTTGAAGAAGCAGCTCCTATCCATGCAGCTCACTCTGGGAGACAGGCGGTCTCTAAATTTTGATAACTAAATGAAACTCTGTGGGCTGCAGAGAAAGATATGAAATCCTAAATATTTCAACTCTGTTCCTGAAGCCTGCTGAAGGAGTTCAGCTCCCCTCTGTCCTCTCTGCTTGCCATCTTCTCTGCCATCTTCACCACTAACTTTCTGAGGAAGCCAGCAGAGAAGATCGCAAATAGCGATCACATAACGGCAGGGTATTTGGCAATTGGTCATAAATGTGAATCAGCTGCCAAGTGCCTGAAATGTAGTCATATGACCATGTGGGAGGGGGAACCTACAACATTTTACAATGGCTGGAAGTTCTTTACAGGCCACGAAGCACCCTTTCAAAGACCGTGTAACTTTGAATGGTCATTAATCAACCTGAGGACTACCTGCACACAAAAACTAGTAATAGTATTATGGTAGCCGAGGTGGCGCAGCGGTTAGAGGCAGGTACTGCAGGCCACTTTAGCTGACACTGATCCGCAGGTCAGCGGTTCAAATCTCACCGGCTCAAGGTTGACTCAGCCTTCCATCCTTCCGAGGTAGGTAAAATGAGGACCCAGATTGTTGGGGGCAATATAAATATACATTGCTTACTGGTGTAAATCGCTTAGAGAGTACTTGCACTGTGAGGCAGTATATAAATCTCACAAAATAAATAAATAAATAAATAAATAAATAATGGTATACATAATGAAATGAATTTAATTTTTATTAAAATCAATATTGGAACACGGTTATTTTTTTGTCCTAATATCAGATCCTGACTTGGCCCAGATTTTCTGGTAATACGGTAGCATTTTAAGTTTAAATCAATAGAATGGTAAATGGTGGTATTTCTCTTTATATTTTAGTTAGAAGAGTGTTTATAATAATTATTGAATCAAAACATATAATTTTCTTACCATGGGCGTTTTTCCAAGTTATATAAAATTTCATGCTGTGAACATAAATCAGAATTTCATTGAAACATTTCATTTTTTAGATTTTCCTGCATATATATATATAGCCATAATATTTTTCCCTTTCAATATTATGTAGCAATATTATGCAAAGTGCAAGAAAAAACTAAGTACTTGTAAAATTAATGACAGAAATTAAGGGAACAGAAAAAAATAAAAGCTGACCTTCTAAACTCCTTTCATATATTTCTTTTGCAATTCAAACTTAATTCATCATTTCTATTATCAAATTGTGGTCTAGTGGTTTAGGCATGAGGTTAGAAACCAGGATACTGTGAGCCTTAGGCATGAAAGCTGGCTGCGTGACTTTGGGCTAGTCCAGGAGTCGCCAACCTTAAACACTCAAAGAGCCATTTGGACCCATTTCCCACAGAAAAGAAAACACCGGGAGCCACAAACCCTTCCTGTGCCTGAGCGACCACAAAACTAGCATATGTTGTTGAGTTAAACATTCTGTTTCCTCCTAAAACTTTTCTTTTCTTGGATTTATCCATGGTTGGCCTACTGGGAGTCGAAAAGCTCAATAAATCGCGTGCTAGCGGGTGTCACACATTGGAGGATGTGACGCCTATTTTGAGCGACAGGGAGCTGCAGCAGAGGGATGAAAGAGCCACATGCGGCTCCAGAGCCACGGGTTGCTGACCCCTGGGCTAGTCATTCTTTCTCAGTCCAACTAATATAGCAAGACTGTTGTTTTGGGAAAAACAGAAATAGTATTACGTATATTTGCCACTTAAAAATAATAGGATTTTAAAAAATCTTTAAAATGTACTTCTTTTGTGCTATCACTCACCTTTGCATTCATGCACTCATTTCGTTTGCAACAGTCTTTACTTTGTCTGTTTATCGCAAACCATTCTTAAAACTATCATTCCCACTGAACTTTATTTTTAAACTTTTCTTCATATATTTGACTCTCATTTTCATGTAATAAATGCACATGTTCTTATGCGAAGACATTTTCACTTCTTTTGACAAACCTTCAGTTTTTACATCGGAGCAGTTTACACATTGTCTTCTTACTTGCATTTACACATCCTAAAATTTTTCATTTCCCATTTTTAATAAAAATTCTAACAAAGGTATACATTTTCACTTACTAAATCTAATTCTTCATAATTTATAACTTACAATAATTCATTCCATTTCTCCTGTCATTGTTATTGAAAGCACTTTTGCTTCTTTTCAGCAACATTTTCTCATATCATATACAACCCATTATATTTTTATCAGCAACTCCATGTTTTAAATTTGTTCAGTCACCTCATATTATTTCAATAAGAATACTGCTACATAACCACCACCTATTATGGATTAATCTTATGCAGATTTACTAATCTCCCCATAATATTTGCATTTACTCTTACTTTATAGAGGGGAACAATAACAGTATTATTTTGATCTTTAGATTTAAAATGTGCTTTACACGTGTTAAAAAAAGTTGCACAGCTACTTCATAAATAAACCATGCCCCTATTTTAAAATTTCTCCACTGATATCATTTGCACCTTACCATTTTTCAAGAGTTCATTTATGTTGTTCCTTTTCATTGATCCTTTTCTTAGACATTAACATTTATAACATTCCTTTCACTTCTACTGTTTGATATGGCATTTTCATTCCTTAAATACTTCCTAATCATTCCTTTACTTAGTGTCCTACCGAACTGTTTCATTGTTTTATACTTAATGTCTATTTACTGTGCTGGAGGCTCCTTCTTTATTATTCCCCACCTACTTTTAAAACATTATTTCCTTTTAACCAAAATTGCTCTGCTGATGTGGCTCCCATCCTCTGGAACATCATGCCCCCCCCTCGAGGTGGGATCCATACCCAGTCTTTTGGCCTTCTGAAAAGCCTTTAAAACATGGCTATATATGATGAATATTCTGACATATCTGCAGAGCACTATATTGGATAATTTTTTTTGTCATAGTTATCTTATCCAGCTGTTAGTAGCCCAGTCAACTGAAGTAAAGATTCTCACAGCCTTCCCTAACAAGATTTCTTGAAAAAATTCAAATAAAACTGACCCAGATGAAGAGGGTGGGAGCAAAGTGTGCACAGGGGGTGTTATCTACTCCATTGGCCACCTCCAAAATGCCACATCCCAGTTGGACCCTCAATATAGAGTCTGTGTGACCATACAATTTATGAAGTATTAATATTTATCTTTAGAGCATTGCTTGAGATCATGATATCTAACATGTACAAATGTCAGGCTATTTTTGAACATTCCCTTTTAAGTGATTCATTGACAGCAAAGAATGATGATGAAATGAGCCTCTTTGAAAGCAGTGTTGTAGCTATGAAATATTTCCAGGAAAACCTGAAATGTCTATATTCTGATACATTTATTTATATCATGCCTTAATTATTTCTGCAAATAATTCAAGGCGGTAAACATACCTAATATTCTTTCCTCCTCCTAGTTTGCTGCAAAAAAATATTTTAATTTCTCTAAATATTCTGATTTCCACTGTCAATTATTTAATGGATATAGTAACTAAAACAATACAAATAAATATTACCTGCAGAAAAGATTCTTCCAATTTCACTTCTAAATCTTGTATTTGATTAATGACTTTATTAACACATGCAGCTGGAGTATTTACAGCAGCACAACTACGTTGTTTGTTGGGAATGCCTATTGAAATATTTTCATTTATATCTTCTAAAAAAACAGAATAATTATACTTAAACATTGTTCATCATTGAATAAATTAGTGACATCTACAGGTCAAATTAGATGGCTCTACATTTACAGATTCTGCTTGCATTGTTTATTCATAATGCTAAACTGCAGTCACTTTTTTTGTTTCAATGATGTGCAAACCCACTCATTATGGTTTAGCATTATGTGTAAACCTGTTTATTATTACTATTGTTCAACAAACTAAGTTGACTTCATATGTACAAATACAGCCAATATAGGTTTTTCTCCCTTAAATACACAACCCCATTTATCCCATGGCTGATTTCATAGAAATTGCCCCATGAAGGATTTTAGCCGTAAGCTCTTAATAATATTTATTTTATATATTTTTAAAAGTTTAATTCCACAGTCCAATACTTTTTTATTGTATGTATTAAATTTGTATGTTGCCCATCTCTACCAAGGAACTATCTTCTATAGCTAAAAGCAATTGAAGTTTAGGATTTCAATTAAGGCTATAACATACAAGACAATAAAAACTTTCCTCCCCAAATCATAGCCTCAGGTTTGATCTTTAACTTCAGTTCCCAATCTAAATGTGCATATTCATATACTATGAATACTAGCCTTCCCCAACTTGAGGGTGGAGTTAGGGAACAGTTAGCAGTGAATCAGACTGACTACGAATTCTGTGAATTGAAGTCCACACATCCAAAGGGTACCCAGATTGGAAAGGCTATGATCATATATGCCAGTTAAGTATGTTCATCCCAAAATTGGTCACTAATTAAAAGGCAAAATTATAATTGCCAGGTTCATGCAAGCAATGGTGCTAAATTATCTAGGGAATAATGTCAATATCATTCATTTGCTGATCAATGTATTGACTACATCTGATCACAGAATGCAATTTCTAATTTGTCCCTTCTGAAAGATTCCCTGATTTTCACAGCTTGGTATAGAGCAGTGGTTCCCAACCTTCCTAATGCCGCGACCCATGCCCCGCCCCCGCGCCCCCACTGTGACCCCACTGCCATTTGGGTTATTTTAACCTCTGCGCATACGCAAAGCGTGCTGCGTATGCGCAGATGGTAAAATAACCCAAATGGCGGCAGTGGGGTGGAGCGCGGTGGGGGCACGGGTTGTGGGGCGCGATATGGCCAGGGTTGTGGCAGTGGGGGGAGCTGAGGATGCCGGGGCGACCCCTGGGAAATGGTCATTCGACCCCCAAAGGGGTCCCGACCCCCAGATTGGGAACCACTGGTATAGAGGAATCCATTTAGTTAATGGGGTTTGTTTTATTGCCAGGCAGAGATTATAGAAAAAGGTCAATAAACCGGGAAGCAGAATTAGAAATGATGATCTCAAAAGACAAGTCCGAAAGAAAAATATGGAGAGTATAAAAATGTATCAAAAGAAACTTTTTACAGTAAATGTGTTTTAGAAAATGCCAAGTTATATAAAGTTGAAAATTTTTTTAAAGAAATACCTTCTGTTTTTTTACAGTTTTCCTTGGAACAGGAAGAAAATAACTGTGCATCAGTCATTGTTATTCATAGCTTTTTGCAATCTAGTTTTTAAAAAGAAATAAAGATATAAAAATACAGAAATTCATACTGTGTCAATCATACTTATTCCATTAATGAAAAATCTGCAGCTCATAACCAGGTCCTGAATACTCCAGGGAGATTCAGCTACTTTTCCAGGTTGAAAAATTGTTTTCAGCGATCAAGTATACATGTTCTAGGAAAACAATGAATTGCTTCAGGAATATTTATTGAGAGGATAGAGTAATCCCGCCCCCACAGCCCAATGTTTTATTTCTGAGGTGGAAAATAATAATGTTGCTGTACCCCAAATTAAGGAATAAAGGGTTGTAAAAAAGGAGTTTTAGTGGGATTATTAATGAAGAAGAAATTCCAATTTGGGGCGGGGGATCTTGCTCTCACAAGTGATGTTTTAATAGTCATTCATGGGGAAAAGTCTTTAATGCCATAGCAAAATGATTTTTAATGCCAAAATTGTGCCGAAAAATCACCATAATATGGAGTCACAGAATTGCAGTGGGATAGATGTTACATTTCAATACCTAAAGCTAACCATCTAACTACTACTGGTGTGGCTGCAATGAGATCACACCAGGTGCCTTGAAATTTCCTGAGACTGTAGACTTTTGTGTCTATATCAGTGGTGGGTTCCTACCGGTGCGGTCCAGTGTGCCGTTCCGGTAGGGACCTGCCAATTGCGCAATTTGCACGCGACAGCTCTGGTGCCATCTTCACCGGTCCGTCGCGTGGCACCATCTTTTTTCTGGAATTTTTGGGCTTTTTTTGCTTCCTGCGCATGCGCGGAAGCAAAATCTCACGAGGGGACGTACATGCATGAGATTTCAGTGATTTTTGCTTCCGTGCATTTACGGAAGCAAAAAATCGCTGAAATCTCACGTGCGCGTGCGTCCCCTCGCAAGATTTTGCTTCCGCACATGCATGGAAGCAAAAAATCACTGAAATCTCGCGCGTGTGAGTTGGGAGTGGGAGGCACCGTTTTACGGTGGTTCTCCTCTTACCTCGCCGATAGGATGCAGTCGGTGTTAACAGGAGGATAGAGGTCGTCTCCTAGGCCCCTGACTTGTGGGGTGCCTCAGGGTTCGGTCCTCTCGCCCATCCTGTTCAACATTTACATGAAACCGCTGGGGGAGATCATTCGTCGACACGGGGTGAGTTTTCAACAGTACGCTGACGACACCCAGCTGTACATCTCCACCCCGTCTCAATTCAAGGAGGCAGTGGATGTAATGTGCCGATGCCTGGACGATGTCAGGATCTGGATGGGGAGGAACAGGCTCAAGCTTAACCCCAACAAGACTGAGTGGCTCTGGATATTGCCCCCTAAGGACTATGTCGACTGTCCCACCTTGGTTCTTGGGGGAGAAAAACTAACTCCCTCGGAACGGGTTCACAATTTGGGAGTTCTCCTAGATCCACAGCTAAAATTAGACCAACATCTTACAGCTGTGGCTAGGGGAGCCTTTGCACAGGTTCGCCTGGTGCACCAATTGCGACCATACTTGGAGAAGGAGGCTCTACTCACGGTCACTCATGCCCTTGTCACCTCTCGATTGGACTACTGTAATGCGCTCTACATGGGGCTACCCTTGAAGAGTATCCGGAGACTTCAACTGGTGCAAAATGCGGCTGCGCATGCCGTGTTGGGTGTCTCAAGATACACCCACATAACACCCATACTCCGCCAGCTGCATTGGTTGCCCATTGGTCTCCGGGTGCAATTCAAGGTGTTATCATCTTTAAAGCCCTACATGGCTTAGGACCAGGTTACCTCCGGGACCGCATCCTACCTTATATTTCCCTTCGACTGGTCAGGTCCCACAGAGTGGGTCTCCTCCAGGTCCCGTCAACCAAACAATGTCGGCTGGCGGGGCCTAGGGGGAGGGCCTTCTCTGTGGGGGCCCCTGCTCTCTGGAACCAACTACCCCCAGAGATCCGAATTATCCCCACCTTGCTGGCCTTCCGAAAAGCCATTAAGACATGGCTCTTCCTGCAGGTGGGGTTTTGAGACAATCTCATATCTTAGGTCTCCCCCATGTATGTATCGTGTATGTATGGTTTTGTATGTTTTTAAAACTTTTTAAAATTGTTATTAAATTTTTTATATTGTTTAGCTGTTCTTTACATGTTGTACGCTGCCCTGAGTCCCCAGGGAGTAGGTCGGCATATAAGAACACTAAAATAAATAAATAAATAATGATTTTTACTATGTCCCGATACATAAAACCATAGAACTCAAAGAGAGTGGACTTTTTCACATGACTGTAGATAAGGCCCAAAAAGGTTGATTTAGAAAACATCTTGAGAACATTTAGAACTAACCAGAAGCAAAGTTATAAAAACACTAAGATGAAATTGTTAACAAGGTAATCATGCTGTAGTTAAGAGTACTGTATTCCATCATATTACAATGATCTGCTAGCTGCACTTAGAACAGATGGAGACATGCTTATATTCCTTCATTTCCATTTTGTCCTGTCCTCTACTTTTCCCCGCTGTAATCAGTTGGGGAAAGAATTCTAAATTCAACCATGTGATTGGTCTGAATTCCTCCTGGGTTGGAAGGATACTAAAAATGATTTTGGTATGCAGTACATCAATTTTTAAGGCTTTTCAAAAATACATTCTGGCAATGAAGGCTGAGAGATATATAAAATAATCCTTTCAAATTATTTTCAGGTACTGCTGCTGTATGGTCCTAACAACAGTGTAATAATGGTGGTTTTATATATTCCTTCAGTTATTGTTTTTCCACTGCATCTATCTTGCTCTGGGTTGCTTGGCCTGGGGTCATGATAGGAGCCTGCTATGTTGGGGGTGGCTGAGTAGAGAAGATCTCCACCCCAGACTACACATCATCTTGATTTTTAGCTTTTCTGTTTAATTCTTCTAATTTTAGTTGTTTTGTAGTACTTTTTAACTTTTTATCATATTGTAAGCCACGCTGAATAACTGCATCAGTAAAGAAATTTAATAAACAAATAAAGGCAATCTAGCTTGAATTACTAAAGCTTTGTTCTATGACTGCTCTTCTTGTTTACAGAAGAGCTGATTGACACTTTAATAAATCTGAATGTCTACCAAAACTTGTAGAGCAAACAGAAATCTATTAACCCACTGGTCTGCTGTTTAAATATACTGATTAAACATCCAGCCTAGTTAGTTGGCCTAACCACATATATAAGCATACTATTCCTTTCTATAGACATATATACTGATTTGCACAGTTCACATGTTTGTGTTTTGGATTTTGATGCTTTTTAAAAGAGTAATCAGAAAATAAGTATCTCTTTTATATTTATTAGGTAGGCAATAAATATAGGTAAAATATTTCAGCATTTTATCAGAAAGTGGGATTCTACTTACAGTTGACAAGACAATAAAATAAAACATGCCTAAGAAAACATGATAAAACAGAGCATTTTTAAAATGCATTTTCATCATGTTAGAATATTTTTACCAAATGTTTTGCTTTTAATTTAATTAAATGTTTAATTTAATTAAATGTTTTGCTTTACATTGTTAGTTTGTAATTATATTTTAACTATTTTATCCTCTATTTTTAATCAACAAAACAAAAAGTATATAAAATAATTTTGCTTAAGTACTGTATATTGTCTTTACTTCAGTATGTCTAATTACTTTTATTTTATACTTTCTGCCAATAATTAGAAATGTAGCAATGTGGTTTCCCCCCCAAACATATGGAACAATTAAACTTACGTTTCAATGTGCAGTTACTATGGAAACTAGAATATCTTAAAAGTGTTACAACTTAAAATGCCCTTTTTGCATCAATATGCTTTTTAAAAAAATGTTAATGTTTACAAAAATGTTAAAATTAAAAAAAATATCTACAGAGGACAAAATTACTATGGGCATATTTTATGCATGTGAAGATTTGTTTGGGAGACAATATAATCAATTATTCAAAGAAAAATGAAAACCTGCAATGGGCAGTTTAAAAGTTAGGATGTTGTAAAAATTAACCGGACACTGCATTCCCACACTGCAGCCGCGATGCACGACCGAAAGCCTAGGCTAGAGGTCTTCAAACTTGGCGACTTTAAGACTTGTGGACTTCAACTCCCAGAATTCCCCAGCTGGCTGGAGAATTCTGGGAGTTGAAGTCCAGAAGTCTTAAAGTTGCCAAGTTTGGGGACCCCTGGCCTAGGTATATTCGGTATATTCGGTATATTTCAAACCCTCAGTCGCGGCTGCCATTTTTATTTTTTTGACCATATTCTAATGACGGCCCTGATGACAAGATAAGTAGACAAGGAATTCGACCTATCGCGTTATGGAACCATGATCCAAAAGGAACTCGACTCCGCCTCCCGGGAAGAAACGGTCAGATGGGTTCGAATATACTGGCTCTCGGCCAATAGAGGAAACAAAACAAAGTAGGGCGGAGCTCTAGGAGCGCAGCGCCCCTCCTCTAAGTCCCACCCAGCCGGGCTCCCGGTTGGGAACACGTGCGGGATTCTGCTCATTTCCCGCCACAACAGTCACGTGAGCGCCGCTCTCCAGTTCTGGCGGTCCCCGGGGCCCCTCCCCGTCCACCTCTACTAGTCAGGAGCCGGGGTCTAATCCTTGGGCTGCCGCTGCCTGAGGGTACCCTGCCTCCCGTCACCAGCGTCCTGCTCTTGCCGCGATGACACTCACCGGCCACGATTCGCTTTTGGCGCTTGTACTTGTAGGTTCGGCCTTGCCATTCCCTTCTTTCGGCTGCCCGCGTTGCGTGCTGTAGTCTGGAGTTCGTTATTCCTGTCTCCATGACAACAACGGCTGCACGCTTCGAAGAAGCTTGTGCAAAGCCCCGCAGCAACACTCCCCGCCCCCCTCACCCGCCGCCGCCGTTAGCACAACCCCAGCCTAGAAAGGCGGGAGGCACGGCAGCGCTCCTTGCCGTTTCTCTGCTGGAAGCAATCGTGGACCAGGAAGGGCGGGGTGTTTCCTAGCGCTGTCACTCGGCGAAGTTTCAAAACAATGGAAGTTTTCGGATTTTCATAATCTGAATATCTCTACTGATTATCCTCATTGATTTTTTAACAGAAAGAATCATAGAGCCCCCCCTCTTTTTAATGTAGATTTTATAATATAAATCAACCTTCCTCAACTTGGCTTCTTGGTTCCAAATACGTTGGAACTGGAATTCTTAGAATCCAGTGTCCACATACCTACCGTTATATACATTTGATTAGGTGCATACTTTCATGCCAAGATGTACAGTATATATACACCCGTGACTGGGAACTACATAGAATAACTTGGTAAGTGAAACGAAACAACATGCAAAACTGCACAGTATATTATTTCGACATTTCAAAAGCAGCTGCTGAATGAAATGTATTTTGTGTTGATGAGTTGGCTCCACTATAAGAAACTAAAAATCCTTGGTGTGGCAAATGAGTTTATATTTGTATTCTAATTATTGCAACTGTTTTCTTTTTCAAGCAGATTAAACAATTGGCATTTTGCATCACAAGTTCTTACTTTCTGCTAAATACAGATGTATCCCCTGCTGCTGTCCCCATGCAACTGGTATTTGGAGGCACACTGCCTACACTCCAGAAGTAAAATTGAGCCTTCAAAACTAATTGCCTTAGATCGATCCTCTGAATTTATCATTTTCCCTGTTAAAGCCATCTGAGCTAGTGCCTATCTCCATGTTTGTGATAATATTTACAATATCATAGCCCAAGCTAATCAACACTTTGCATTAGAAAATCCCAACTCTGTATGTCTAGTCTACATACCAAAAATGCTTGCGCATAGCTAAAGACACCATTTTTTTTGCAACTTCTTCAGCAATTTCTGACCAACATTTGTCAAAAAGCAGTGTTGCAGCATGGCAAATGCACAAGGAATTATTAAGCCTAATTATAGTAATTAAAATAATTTCTATAATACAGCCTTATCTAAACAAGAAATTTTAAAATTGTGTCCTAGTCAATGTTACATTACCACACTCACTATCCCTATCCCATGTAAAAATTTAAATGTAATCCCCAGCCAATAAACATAATGTTTTTCTACCTTAAAGGAAAAAGCATAGATCAAAAATTTCGATAAGGCTAGGTAAAAGAAATCTTGGTCAAATTCCTCCCTGCTCCAAACAATCAAAGCTCTTTTGCTGTCTATAAAGCAACTGGGCCCATCTACTCACATGAAATAAAAAGTAAAAAGTAAAAAAGAGAAAATAACCATTGCAAATTACTTCCCTTTGCCACTCTTCATAAATCTCAAATCCTCAAAATCTTGCTGCTTGATAGAACCACTTTTAGAAATTATGGTTTTATATTTATAGATAAAAATAGTGTATGATTTTTAACAAAATTCTTAACAGATTGTTAATAAATTATTTAATCAAAATTAAACTATGATTTCTGTATTTATTACTATATAGCATAGTACTAATGATTATTTGTTCAAATATATAAACAATTTACTAAATATTTTAGTCTGTTCGTAGAAAAAAATAAAATTTTGATTGACTTGTTGCATGTGTATAAAATTCCTACATATGCACCTACCCACCCACCCACACGTACATTATTTATACCCTCACACATATATTCACACAAACTTTGTAAGAACTACAATTCCAGTATCTCCCCTTCAGTTCTAAAAAGCTTTCTTCACTCAAACCTGTTCCTCAAATAACCATACCAGCTGTAAGAATGGGGTGCATTTAGCTGCTGCCAGGTAATTTCCAATAATCATAACAAATTATATAGGACAGAAGCACAGTCAATTTCATTACAACAGCTGCCATCTACTCAAGCTATTTTGCACATATATGATCGGTTACTTAACTACTCATTCTCTCAGGTGCAGAAAAATTGGCCCATAGGCATATGTGGCCTACTAGTATGCTGTGCAAAATTTAAAATTACATAAAATTGCTAAACCACTGAAATTCTTCATATTGGCTCAACAGATGGCATACAATAAGATTTTCTATTTGGAGACACAAGTATTGAAACATAACTGTCAGCAGAATAGTTTTCAGTAATCTGATAGCAAATATAGTCTTAAAAGGAGTGTAATAAATTCAAAAGCAAATAAAGTACATTGTGTCAGTAATACACTTTCTAAAAACAATATTCCACTGTAGAAAAAAATAAAAAGTGTGACATTTACACTAAGAAAATAGCTATAATAACCTACATCTGGCATTTGGATTCCATAAATTTGCATTTATCATCATGTGCCATTTTTGATGTTATATGAATATCATCTGTTGTTATAATCTGCTCTTCATCAAGAGAGAAACATCTCCATTTAGGATCCACACATATCTAAATGAAGCAGAGCTAAACAGAAAACTCATGTAGGATAGTGTTTCTCGATAGAAAAGCTGTATAATTTTATTTATTTATACTTCCTATTTCTTAACTGCCTATCTTCCTTGAAGAGAGGCTCTGGGCGGTGTACAATATCATCAATAAAATTAAATATTAATATATTTCTTCTATAATATTTTACAGTTACAGTTATTCTATCATGCTTCCCACTACCATTCTTGGTCAATTAGGTATTGATAAATAATAAAACAGCTTTAAAAATGTTTCAGGGGAAAATAAATAGACTTTTGTTACAGATAATATTAATAAAATTTCAAATGTCAATCTATTTTTTCTCTCCAGATACAAGATAGCAATGATACAATCAAAATCTGTTTTGTTCATGTCCTACCTAGAGATACATTGAATTTTATTGCATTCTATATGATACATATTTTCTCAATTTCATATAGGTATTGTTTTGCAAATGTCAAAACCCAAAACCTGCTGCCTTATCTGGAACTCTGATTGTTAAGGGAAGGACAATTTGGAGTAAATATACATCTTGTGCAGGAAATATGAATTTTATATTCCCCCCAAAGCCCTTCTTTGCTCTAAAATGCCTCATCCCAAAGCTGTTTCTTTTTTTAAAAAAACAACTTGTCAGGACTTATTTAAGCAATGTGTCTATTAGGGAGTACTTTAGTACCCACAAGGCAGTTTACTGAATACTGTAATAAATACCGGTATCATATGGAATAAAGGGGTTTTAGATACACGAAAGATTAGCAAATCATAGATGATCAGTTATTTCACTGAAAAATAACTTTTTATTGGACACTAATATTTATAATCATTGGCCATGCCATCATAGACAATATGTACCCTGCTTTACTAGAAAAGTATGGTTTTACCATGTTGAGCACAAGAACCTTGAAATATTCTATGTACTGAAAATATACTGGGAATAAATTATAATGGTTAATATATTATCACTCTAATCATTAGAGCAGTATCTAATAATTTATAGAGGTGGCAGGCATTTTTAATGGAGAATTACCAGACAAAAAAATGCCTAAGCACTCCTAATTTAACTTTTGAAAATATCCTTGTCAAATTCAGAGGAGCTAGAAAGAAAATGGATTAAGTAGCCTTTCCTGTATGTGACAATCCACCATATTTTTTAAAAAAAATTATTCTATCTTTAATTTTTTTTTATAAATAAGACAGTGAATATATCTAATATTTCTTCCTCTTCCTATTTTCCCCATAACAACAACCCTGTGAGGTGTGAATTGGGCTGAGAGTGATTAGTCCAAAGTCATTCAACCGGCTTTCATGCCTAAGGCACAACTAGAGCTCACAAGCTCCTGGTTTCTAGTCTGCCTTAACTATTAGACCAAACTGTTACATTTTAGTATCCATGCAATAGATGACTAGATGTTTTATTACAATTATACATAGTGCAAAATCACATTCTGCAAGTTTTCAATATTTGCATTAACTGAAGAACAGATTCTTGCAAATTTTCACATGGCAGAATATAATTTAGCACCCAATAAATTAAAGACAATAGTAAGACAGTCAGCTAATTTTCAGTTACAGCTCTAATCAGTACTAATATTTAATCCTATTTGTCATTTAATGAACATTTCATCTTTTGTCCACTGAATGAAAGTTTATTGATAGCCTTGTGCTTAAAACCTATTCCAAAATGGTTAATGCATGTAATGTTACCACAATTTTTATCCTCCTGGGGAATGAAGGTAAGTTAAGGACTTATCAGTATGATGGGCATGTCACTGATACATATACAGTTGTTGCAACAGGCAGTTGACTGTTGATTTTCTGTTCTCTTAATGAGTGTTTTATTCTAAACTTAATAATATGATAATCTGTATTTCGCCATTAACTTCCTAGTTTCAATTGGCTTACGTTCTCTGATGTCATAAAAAACATTTGCAAGCCTTATCCTAGACCTAGAGCACCTTAGTACTTCAAGGAAATCTTAAATATGAATGTCAAAATCTGTGACCAGCCTATGTGAAATTGAACCTCCTCAACTATGTCAGTACTCCATGAGTTTTTGAAATATGCTGTGTTAGTACAGATCAGCTCAGTGATCTTGGAACATTTCGATGAAAACAGATAGACAACATGCTGTGCCTATATATGTGATGGGTTTAAGCAATGCATCAGTATTTCAGATATATAACCTTAAAATTCATAAATGAACATGAGCAGTAAGCAGAATAAAATGGTTATCAATATTGTATCAGTATAATAGATTTTGTACTATCATGAAAAATATCCCATTTTCTAATATTTTTCAATATGATTGTTTTTCCTAGTATATCAAATACTTGTTTATGTTGCAAACATGTTATAAATATCTCCTTGAGAGTTAAGAGATATTTAACAGAGAGAGAGAAACATATTAGGGGTTTTTTAAGTCTAAAAACTAGATTTGAAAAGTAGACATGCTGATTTATGCTGCTTTTTTATTTTTAGAAAGTGAATCTTAGCAATATACATACATACATACATACATACATACATACATACATACATACATACATACATACATTCCTTATATTTATATCTATTATTTCAATCATTTTATATAGGGCCAGAACAATTAATAAATGGTTACTGACACAAAAGCAATGACTGGCAGGCTGAAAATTGGATGAAAATATCAAAGCTGGAAGGGATACCATTTTTCCAGTTGAACCAGTCCCTACTCTGTTGCTACCTGCCCAGGGCCTTTGAGAGACGCAGGAGAATTATGTCTGTCTTTACTCCATGAAACTGATGGCATGGATGAAGATAGCATGAGGCAAAAGGCCTCCCTCATGTTTATAATGGAAACCTCCACCACACTATCTTTAACCTTATTTAGTTAAATAGTGAGAACTAATTATCTCAAATACCGGTACTCCTTATCAGTCTTTGGCAAGCATGTGGACTGATTTTGCTGTGTTTTCAACTAATTTATGAAATGCATATTTTCACATCTTTCATTTAAGTTCTTTAACTCAGTTTTAGTTTTAGCAGCTAAAGTACATTCACAATGATTACTAAGACAGTATTTATACAGATTTTTTTTAGTATCTCTTTAGAATAATTTTCCCAAGTGTGAACTTCAGCTTTTTCAGAATGACTATGTTAGCTAGGGAATTCTGAGATTTATTAGAGAAGACAGGAAAGTTCTGGATAATTTAGAAGGATGTCTGCAAATGAATACAGAAAGTATTCTGTAGAAAGGGAGGTCTGGCAGCATGTAACTTAGAGGACCAAGACAGAATGCATGTCCCTAGAACTGAGCAATCAATTTCCTATTTCGAGAAAATGACTTCCAGACTTCCGGTGTTCACCTAGCATTTTAGGGATGAGAAGGGGAGAAACCTGGGCTGCTATACAACAAATAAAATCTGTCAATCATTATTCCTTTCTTTTATGTTGGAAAGGAGGAGTCTGGAAAAAGCCTGGAAACATATTGAAAGATTTCAAGAAGCTAGGTAGGAAGGCAAAATAGTTTGGAGTACAGGTGCTGTTTTTATACATATTTCCCACTCGAGGACATTAACCAAAGAAATACTCAAAGATTCTGGAGGGTGAACTACTGGTTCAAGGGATGGTATTACTAGGAAAACTGCTGTACACCACTCACTCACTCACACACATAACAGTTGTTTAGTAAGCTTATTAATATTCCCCAGCAATTATCTTCACCAAAAACCCAGAACTGTCCCAATTAAGTCCAGCCCAAAGCAGACGAATGCTAGTCCACAAAACAACGGCCAATGAGTCCACAAGGCACTTGAAAGTTTCCCAAACAAGAGTCCCAAATCCCCCAGGAAAAATTAAATCCACAACACGAGGATTCACGAGGCAAGAAAAGTCCAGCGTTCACAAGGTACAATCCAAAGTGAAGGCAGGAATCACAACCAGGAAATATGCAGCTAGGAAATGAACATGTTCTCACCATGGTCTCCATCTGTCTGCTGTGCTAAATAGCCAGCTTCTGGTGCAGTCCATTAAGAGGGATGAAGCTGCCTCTTCACAAATAATCAGGCTGACCTTCACTGTCCCTGCCTTTTCTCTGCCCTGCGTGTTATCAGATCAGGTGCAGAAGGTAGTTCCTCCTACTTATCACTAACCAGCTGAAGCTTTGTGCTTTCCCCATCTGAAGCCGCAGGGCTGTCCTGCTGCAGCTGTGCTTCAGCCAAATCATTCTCAGCCAGCTGCCTGGAGCCATTGACCAACTCCCCTTCTGATATGCCTAGGACTGATTCATCCTCTGAACTGTCTGGGGGAGTCACCACAAAAACTTTCGATTCCTGGATTGTGGTCTACACTATACAGGATTAAGTGCTGAGTAATCTGCAGGAGGTACAGCAGGTAACCCTAAGAAAGCTAATTTATTAACACTCATGTTTGGTATGGCAGAAAGATTGTATGAGCAATTTAAGGGTTAACAACAAATTACTGAAGAGCAAATGACCATTCCTCCCCAGCCACATTATGTGAGATTATTATAAATGGAGCAAAAAATGTTGTTAGGCATTGTGCTTTATGTCTTTAAGTCACATCTGTTTAATCTTGTATACTATTTCATCTTATTTTAGCAATAAAATATTAGCTCATATAATACATAGTTGGTTAGAAAGATAAAATGAAAAACTATAATGCTAAAGAAAAGATAGTTTAGCTATAATTAATAAGTAATTTACTCTGTGTGTGTGTGAAAACAGTGTGAAAAAATGTAAACCTGATTTGGGAAAAGAAATATCTCAAGACTTAAAATGGATGCCTAACATCAAAAACATCATCAAAAAAGCATAACAAAGAATGTTCTTTCTGCGCCAACTCAGAAAGCTCAAACTGCCCAAGGAGCTGCTGATTAAGTTCTACAGAGGAATTATTGAGTCTGTCATCGTCACCTCTATAACTCTCTGGTTTGGCTCTGCAACCAAACAAGACAGACACAGACTTAAACAGATAATTAGAACTGCAGAAAAAACAATTGCTAGCAACCTGCCTTCCATGGAGGACCTGTATACTGCACAAGTCAAAAAGAGAGCTATGAAAATATCTACAGACCCCTCACATCCTGGACATACAGATGACTCCAAGCTGGCAGGAATAGCCAACACTCCAGAAGATAGGCTTAAGATACAGAAGGATCTTGACAGACTTGAACATTGGGCGCTATCAAACAAAATGAAATTCAATGGTGAAAAAAATAAAGTTCTACATTTAGGCAAGAAAAACAAAATGTACAGGTACAGTATATGTGGTACCTTGCTCAACAGTAGTAACTGAGAGGGATCTTTGAGTCCTAGTGGACAACCATTTAAATATGAGCCAGCAGTGTGCAGCAGCTGCCAAAAAAGCCAACACAGTTCTAGGCTGCATAAACGGATAGAATCAAGATCATGTGAAGTGTTAATACTTTATAATGCCTTGGTAAGGCCACACTTGGAATAGTGCATTTAGTTTTGATTGCCACGATGTAAAAAAGATATGGAGATTCTAGAAAGAGTGCAGAGAAGAGCAACAAAGATGATTAGGGAACTGGAGGCTAAAACATGAACGGTTGCAGGAACTGGGTATGTCTAGTTTAATGAAAAGAAGGACCAGGGGAGACAGGATAGCAGTGTTCCAATATCTCAGGGGCTGCCACAAACAAGAGGGAGTGAAGCTATTCTCCAAAGCACCTGAGTGTAGAACAAGAATCAATGGGTGGAAACTAATCAAGGAGAGAATTAACTTAGAACTTAGGAGAAATTTCCTGACAGAACAATTAATCCGTGGAACAGCTTGCCTCCAGAAGTTGTGAATGCTCCAACACTGGAAGTTTTTAAGATGATGTTGGATAACCATTTGTAGAAGTGGTGTAGGGTTTCCTGCCTAGGCAGGGGGTTGGACTAGAAGACCTCCAAGGTCCCTTCCAACTCTGTTATTATAAATTGTTTCTTCTACCCTCAAATGATGCAATAAGACACTGCACACTAGAACAACTAGACACAAGGAGTTTTTTCCCGAATGCCATCACTGCTAAACAACTAATTCCCACAACAGTCAAATTATTTACTAAGACTGTATTTATTATTCTCATCCTTCCTATTATGCATCTCCTCCCACTTACGACTATAACCATGTTGCTTGTATCTTTACAATTTATATTGTTTCTTAGTATGAGTTGATTGCTTATTAATAACCTATGACTATCACTGTGTTGTATCTTATGATTCGTGATTAATGTATTTTATTTTTCTTCATGTACACTGAGAGCATAAGCACCAACAACAAATTCCTTGTGTGTCCAATCACACTTGGCCAATGAAGAATTCTATTCCAAAAAATGAGCATACTCAGTATTGAGAAAAAGGAAAGTATGAGAAAGAAATTTAAAATGTCACATTAATTTTGTTTGGTACAAGTTTGGGAAAACTTTGACAGGTTTTCAAATTTTTATTATTGTGTCCTACAAGACCATTCCTGAAATCCTAGCCCTGCCTTTTTCTTGATCTTGCCAATCTTGAAGAGTGGATGTAGTGTATCTTTTATTTCTGAACTGCAATACACTATTCAATATCATAATTTCTTCAGAAAATTAACTTGCACCTCCACATCCTTAAATCAAGAAAATGTTTGCCTTTGAAATGTAAATAGTGCAGCTTCATGGAATTTCTTCTCTGAAACAATTTTTCAGTTTCTCTTGTCACATTCTGAATCTTATTGAAGCAATAAAGTAGAAGAAAGATACAACACTTTGAAGGTAACAGTATGAATTAACATAGTTAAATGTAAAGGTCAACCTCTATTTAATTCAAATATAAGGAATCTCCAATGTAATAAATTGGTTATAGTATAAAATAATTTTAAATATTAAAAATAAGCCACATTTCTGAATTTTAAGAAGTGCCAAGTGGATTTTATTATGCATCAGGGGGGTCAGGAAAACAGTGCCTGAAATTACACCAGCAGCTTAAATATACGTTGAGTTGGCCAAATGGCAAGGCAGTCATGTGATCTCAACCAGCATAAGATAAATGGCATTATGCTATTCTTGACTAATGGAAATGTTTTTGGGGCAATCTGAAAGTATATCTTCAAATTGCCATAAAAATGTATGTGCTCAATCTGTTTTACTAGTATTCGGCCAAGGGCTATAATAGTTTCTAGTTCACCAGGTATATAGTTGGAAGGATGTATATCTAGAAGTAAATCTGCATAATTGCTCAATCAGTAAATGTTGTCTATCAAATCGATGTGCATATTTTGCTAATACAGTTGGGGCAAAATATAAACCATGAAGCAGATTTTTTTTCTTCTGGTTGTTTTTAATAATTATGAGTTAGCACAAATAATGATGGCATTACTGCTGAAAACTGCAGAAAAAATAATTCTGAAATACAAATGAGTGGACAAGACACAGCCAGGAGCTGTGAAAGTAATACTATCTTTTTAATGAATGAGAACATTCTCTGACCTCCCTCTATTGTCCAACAGTTTTTTAAATTAGTGAATGTAACCTAATGACCAGTTGTTTGAATGATTAACCTATACAACCTACAGCTCACAAACCTTTATTACCTGCTGTATACCTTCTTACAAAATATCTTACAGTTTTCTTCTTAGCCTTTTGTAATCTCAAAATCTTAGGAAAAGAATTATACAATGGAAGCAATGAATGTTAGATCATTGCTTCCTACTTTTAAAAGTATTATTGCTGATATAAATGGTTATCGACAAATACATTGAAGTAATAGTTTTAAAATACTTCATTTATGTTATGTTCAACACTTGTATAGTACCTATTAACAATAAGCCCTATTAGAATTTAAACCATAAAATACAAAAGATGCAAAATAGATATAATATTGAAAACAATTATAAAATAAAACACTTAAAAGAAAAACTATGCAGGCACTAAATACATTAGTTGTGCTGTAGTGATAAGATATAACTACAAATATTTCTCATTTTGGTTCTGATACACTAATTCATTTCATATAATAATTCCTGAATTAATGGTTTATGAAGGTGGATGAACTGTCAGATTCAAAAATTCCTCTGTTATCACATACTAGTTTCTTCACAAAGAACCTCATATGGCTTAAGCTACAATTTCTTGCTATATTTAAACTTAAGCTCTAATATTAATCTCAGTTGGAAACCCCAGAAGATTTATACTCCAAATTAGTCTATGTGTAAATATTTTGCACAACAATAATTATGTGCATAATAATAATTATACAATTATCGCAAAAGATTATGAAAAAGAAAGAAAAGAAAGCAGCAATGTTATCAGCAGTAGGAATATACAGTATAAGGAAATCCACAAATATTAAGCCTAGGAATTCCTTTTTTCATAACAATAGGAAGGCCATTCTAATTTCTTTTATCATCTGTTCTTTGATATCTCAAGTAATCTTACAGTTGTATGCTACCTAAACCAACCATAACATCAATAATGCAATTATGTTATCACCAAAATAACGTAATATTATTTAATGTAATACCATTAACTAGATTGCTTAACCAACTAATATTTAGAATACTGATTAAACAAAGAATGCTGAATGTAATTGTGTCTCTTCTACAAATTCACAGCCTCAAGGGACCGTGATCTGGTCCAGAGTCATAAATGTCATCTTGCCCCTCCATACAAGGGAGCCATAGCAGACAGAAGACAGGATTGAATCTTGTATTGGCTGTTGAGATATAAAAGGGTTATAGAAAAAGAAATAATTGAAGGACATAGTTGAGTTACAGCAGAGGTACAGGGTTGCATAAATAGTCAACTCTTTTACTGGTTTATTTTTATTTTATTGACATAATTGATTGATCTCATGTATCATGATTCTGTATCATGTATCATGATACAAACAATTATAATTATTTCAGAAACTTTAAAAAAAATAAAAAATAATATTATAAAGGCTAAGAGAGCGCATTAGATTATAAACCATGGAGCTAACTTATCAAATTACTATTCCCTTGCAACCCCCAGGATTGGTCACATAATCAGATATTAAGGGACTTCCAGAAGGTCAGAGATGTAGCAAATCTCACCTCAGACAGATGATGTTCCACAGGCAAAAAAGCCTCATCTTCTGGGTCGTAACATAATTAATTCTAACAGATGGGACTCACAACATTCCTCTTATGCCAAACCTGACAAGATGGGCAGAAATAATTGGGAAGAGGCAGTCCCTCAAAATTTTGTGAACTCTCAAGTTTCCTCTTTGTGCTATGTATTCAAAATGGACAGTGATTAATGTGGGTGTGGGTGTACTGTAGATATATATGTATACAGCATGTGTGTTATGTACGTGTATAGGTAGATATATACTTTCTTTTGAGAGCAGGCAACAGAATTTCATTTTTAATGTGTGCCAGTGTACTCACAATAAAAAATGTCAATAAAGGTTATCTTAATCTTAAATAACTCAACATCATGCCATGAAGAGCTTCAAAGGTCAAAACCAACACCTTGAATTAGACCCAGAAGCAAGATGGAAACCAATGCAGCTGGTAGAGCAGAGATGATATGTGTGCTGCTCTAGGAGCACATATAACTTCCTGTGCCACCGAATTCTGTAGCAGCTGGAACTTCTGGATACTTTTCAAGGGCAGCCTCATGTGGAGCACATTACAGTAGTCCATCTGGGAGGTGACCAAAGCATGAGCAACCATGAGTAGAACAATAAATAAAATCATTAATTTTAAAATATGTTAATCCTTTTGATTAAAACTTTTGTGTACTAAAATTAGAAGTGAAAGACGTAAGGTTGCCTAAATTATCATCTTTATTAGAATTCCAGTTATAGCATTAGTGTCATTAATTGTTCAGTGCTTAACAGCATTACTGAATCTGCAAAACAAAACAAAAAATCAGACCAGCCTTCAGAGTTGTACTCCACTGAAATCACAGTGCCCCAGCCCATTTGTCACATTCCCATAATTGCCAAACATCATTATTCTGCATTTCTATTGTGGATTTTGTTAAAATCTACATAACTCCATAGCATTGCTACTATTGCTTTAATAATCATTACACTGCTTTCATAGTTTACTTTCTCTTGAGAGCTCAAAGAATCATATATGGGGTATGGGTATGTGTCCCCTCCTCCCACTATATTACCAAACAGCAAACTTATATTGGACAAGACAGAAAAACAGTGCTTGGCTCATGCTTACCTAACAATCTCTTAAGCAGAATAAACTTGCGCAGGGCTTTCTCTGATCCTGGCCCAAGACTAGCTTCTATACTGTTTTATTTTCTAACTAGACCATGCAACTGTTAAAAATGGCAAAGTATTTTGAATCTAAAATGTCCCCAAGTTGTTAATACGTACAACATCTAAGTTTTCTTCGTTAAATGAGATAGACTTGGCTGATATCTCAATCAACAACGGCCAGATTCTTTATTGCCTGCAACGATACAGCGAACCTTCAGAATGTATCGGGACCTAGACACATAACTGCGGAAGAGATGAAAGTTACAGCGCTGGGTAAGGAGGAGCGAATAGCGACTGGAAAAGGCGGCACATGCAGGAAGTACATTCAAGTCGTTGAAGATTCAACTCATTCTAAGA
This sequence comes from Diadophis punctatus similis, assembly GCA_023053685.1. Lineage (NCBI taxonomy): Eukaryota > Metazoa > Chordata > Lepidosauria > Squamata > Dipsadidae > Diadophis > Diadophis punctatus. The sequence goes on from JALIGW010000003.1 coordinate 161,604,769, forward strand.
GAGAAAGTTTTGGGATCTTGTAACGCTGACAAAATCTAATGATTCATATCGCGAACGTCTCCGGAATCCGGGAGAGAAGGGAAGATGTAACCTGTCCCCGTGTTTATTTACGTCTCTGTTCATTGAAGGGGGGTGTGTGTTTGGTCCTTCTGTAGTTTTCTAATAACTGGACGAGTATATAGAACGATAGCAATATAACCCATCTGCCACCGACAGCCGTGTTCCTAAGCTCGGCACCTGGTCACGGAGACCGAAAAATGGGAGAACGCACAGGAGGCGGCGGTGGGTCGGTGGAGGGCGGATCTACCCGACACGCCCCCCTTCTTTCGGCGTTTGGTGCCGTAGGGAGTTAAGACTGGGAGGGGGCGAGCAGGTGAGGGGGTCAGACCTGGCTTACCCGGCTACCCTGGGTTTGCTGGAGACGAATACGATGGAAGAGCATCCGACATCTCTTGTTGAGGGGGCCTCGCCCCCACCTGGAACCGGTCCCGGTGGTGTACTGTTGGCAAAAAAAACCCCTTCCTTTCCGTTAGCTCCCACAAACCACAAGAGCCGGCATACAAACGATTACCTTTAAAACGAACACACACATTGTACTCGTAACAAACACAAACGCAGCGCTCGGGCGTATTGCACATTGGGACATGTAGTCCCGGCTTAACGATTTCTCCTATTTGTAAAACGAACAGGGCAGCGGGGAGGGAGACAGGAGTGGGTTGAATAGAGGGTCTTCACAAGCTCTCGCGAGATCTGTGGCAGGCCTTTTCTTTTCTCTGCGTCTCGTGCGGTTTGCTCGCGAGCGCGGCCGCCTCGGCTGGGATGTTTTGTGCAGTCGCCATTCCCTTCTGTGACGTCATAGTGCATTGTTGTGACTTGCGTAGCGGAGCATCCCTCAAGCTGTCAGCTGTGTCGCCGCCGCCGCTACTGCGGGAGTGCGAGCCCGAGACGGCCCAGCCCTCCACCGCCCTGTCGCTCCCACGCCCCTCCCGCAGGGGTTCTAGAACTCCACGTCACCGTATCATTGTCTGTGCGGGACCCTCGGGCTCCCCCTCCTTCCCCCCGCCCCGTCCCTGCACGTTCCATTCCGCCCCCGCCCCCCTCGAATCATCTCAATGAGATGCAAACATGAAAGACAAGAGGAAGAAGAAGGACCGCACCTGGGCCGAGGCTGCCCGCCTGGTAGGTGCGACCCGAGGCTTTGTGCGTGCGGCGGGGCCGGCCCGTCCGTCCGCCTGGCTGGCTGGCTGCTGTTCCCGGGGCGAGTCGGGGAGGCGCCTAGTGCAGCCCACTCCCGACCCGAGCTCTTTGCATTGTTGCAGTCGGTAGGGGATGCTGGAGTGACCGTGCGGAGCTGCGCGTGGGCAGAGTCAGTGCCTCGGAGTGCCGGAGGTGCGGGATGAGACGGGAAGCGGAGGCTGCGTTCTCGTGGTGGCGGAACAATGTTCTGCTCACCGGGTGTTCTCGGGGAACTACTTTGTTCGTGGACGGTCTGCGTGCCACGTTCAGTAACTAGGTAGTTTGCTAAAGAAGGACTTCTGGTGTTAAAAGCTGTGCAGCGAGAGGCGCCGGGAGTTAAAAAGAAAACCCTTAGAAACCCCTCACAGTACTCTGGGTCCTACTTACTCCTCTTACTCTTGAAGAGAGATCTGGCGATTCTTCCTTAGCCATAAGCACTCTTAATAGTTTGCAGAAAATCCCACCACGAAGTGGCAGACAGAAGAGGAAGAATTTCCTCCACACCTGTGCACTCACTATAGAGATGAGGCATGATGCCTGCTTTTGGGGTTGAAGAGAAAGATTGCAGTCTCATCCGTTCTAACTCCTCCATAGTGCTTGAATGCATGCATGCATTCGTTTATTCATTCATAATTATTACGATAATGACGTGTGTGTGTGTGTGTGTGTGTGTGTGTGTGTGACAGCCTGAAATAAGGGGATCACTTCTTATTGTGGAATTTGAAGTCCATAATGTGCTCATTTTATTTTTAAGCTTATGCAAATAAAAAGTGGTATTTCTTTCAAGAGGTATCTCTGGTTTGAAATAACATTGATGTGAGAGAACAGTTTTCCCTGTAGCTGTGTGAGAAATGCTGTGTTTGGTATATGAACAACTTCGCTTCAGTTGTATCTTCATGTCTAAGAAGCAGTGCTGCTTCCTTGTCTAATATGAGTTGCCAAGCACATTTCTCCATAATATGTATATAAAAGTGGGGAAAATAGACAGGACATTCTCCATACTTTTCTAAGTTTGCAGAAAAAGAAGGTATATCTCTAAGCATAGAATTCAAGAATCTGTCTTCCTTCTAATCCTCACATATTGGTGAAACTAATATTCCAGAATGTACCCACTTTCTGGTATGTTTGTGTTAGATGTCAAGGGATTTTCTTGCACAGGTAGACTTTATCCAAGATATTCCTTTCTGTCTTCTAAAAAAAATATTTCTCAAACAATTTCTCCCCAAAGTTTGTCAGCAAAAATAAATCTGTCTTTTCTTTCTTGCCTATTTTGCTGTGGTATATTGCATTTTCTAAAAAACATGATTTTCAGATTTGGAATAGTGGTCTTTAAATACTAAAAATTAAGATGATGTACTTTATGGGAAAATTCCATTGAATTCAATGGGATTTAATATAAACTGTTATTATAGTATTGTTATATGTAAGATAATATTGCTGTACATAATGGTGGGTATATTTCAGGAATTAAGTTGAAAATAACTGTAAAGCTAAGAACTGTTTTAGCTTTTTGGTAACTTACCTGTGATGACACTCATTTGTTCCTGTGTCATGTATGTTACCATGATAATATATAATTCCCAAGCACAGTAAAATATAAGTATCAGATATACTGTAGCCTATTTATATTGTTTGTCTCTAGACTGTGTATAGTTTAATAGGGAAGCTATTTTATTTTTCATCTGTTGTACAACATAACGATCTGCACTTCACTCTTACAACTATAGATTGTCCTTTTTTTATCCCTTTGTGTCAGGTTTGACTTCTGGTGACTGTCAGAACTGGCTCTGCAGTTTTCTTGGTGAGATTTTTTGGAAGTGGTTTGATATTGCTTCTTACCTAGGGCTGAGAGAGAGAGAGAGAGAGAGAAACTGGCACAAGGTCCCCCAGCTTGGCTTCATGCCTAGGGAAAGTATAGAACTCACAGTCTTTCAGTTTCTAGCACGATGCCTTAACCACTTAACCAGGGGCGGGTTCCTCTTATCTGGCTACCGGTGCGCTGTGTGTGCATAATCTCGTTGCACGCACACGCTCACTACGCGCACGCTCACTACATGTGCGTGCATGCTCACTACATGTGCGTGCATGCTCACTACGCACGTGCATCCCATTGTGCAATTTTGCTTCCTGCGCATGCGCGGAAGCAAAATCTTGCAAGGGGATGCGCGCATGCATGCGATTTTGGTGATTTTTTGCTTTTGCGCATGCGCGGAAGCAATAAAACACCAAAATCTCATGCACACGTGCGTCCTCTTGCGAGATTTTGCTTCCACGCATGCACAGAAGCAAAGTCTTGCAAGGGGATGCGCGCATGCACACGATTTTGGTGATTTTTTGCTTTTGCGCATGCATGGAAGCAAAAAAACACCAAAATCTCATGCACGCGTGCATCCTCTTGCAAGATTTTGCTTCCATGCATGCGCAGGAAGCAAAAAAACCCCAAAAATTCCAGAAAAAAAGATGATGTGCGACGGACCAGCAAGGATGGCACAATGAGCCGTCACGCGCAAATTACGCAATCAGCCGGCCACTACCGGTGCGACAGAGAAGACCGCACCGGTAGGAACCCACCACTGCACTTAACCAAACTGACTCTCTATAGATAGTCTACATACAAGTAAAGCAAAATAGCCTAAATTCAACTTAACAAGTTTACACTGAAATTAAGTTCACACAATTCCCATCGAAGCATAAGACCTGGTCTTATAGTTAAGGTTGAGTTATATTGGATGGATTGAATTATACATTTTGCCATTTTGTTTCTAAAGGCTCTTTTAAAATGTTTATATATGTTATAATTCATAAATGTACTAATGAAACAAATGAAAGTTGTTTCTTCAGAGTCCCCAAACTTTTTGAACCACTTAGCATATTTAGAATTTTGAAAGTGTGTTATGGAATCTCAAAAAATGATTGTCAACATGATGATGGCCAATCACACATTATCTATTTGCAAAATGTAAACTAAGCTCTGGATTGCAGTCATCAGTCACATTATTTTCTAAGAACGCCTCTGGGATCTATATGGACCAGAAATATTTTTGGAAATTAGGTTCATGTTTGTGGTTTGCATGGAGTTTCCCATTCATATTTTGCTAATTAAAGGAATATTTTATAAATTGATAAGACAAAGTGCCAAGGAACAGGTTGGGTGTGTTATCACCAATGGGTGCCATACATGCTATTTCCTATAATAGCTTTTATTTTTATGACAAGTGCTGATTGATTGATTGTGTGCTATCAAGTTGCTGTTTCCATATATGACCATTTTAAGCCAAGAATTCTATTAAGGTGTAGTCTTCATATGCAGGACTAGATGAAGGCTGAAAGACCATCCTTCTGTACATTTCAACTCGGGTCTTAATAAGAAAGAAAACTCTGGTACTTTGTGTGTATGCTGTGATAACATTTTTAAAGACTTTCTGAACTGTATTGAAAATAAGTTCATATTACCTAGTTCCTATTAAGGTCAGAGTAAAACACTTGATCATGACTAATCCATTAATTTCAATATGACCTAAATGTAGCTAACTTTACTGGATCTAACTCTATAAAATTGCATCACTTTTTATATTTAAAAGTTCTTCCAGTTCTTCACCTCTTCGAGCAATATCCATAACAAGCCACAATGTCAAAATGCCATAGCACTAAGGATGTAACTTAGAACTTGTATTAGATAATCTGACACAAGTATATACTGTAAATTATGTGATTTATATCATGATCTGACTCATCATCTGTTCCCTATAGCAATAGCAATAGCAATAGCACTTAGACTTATATACCGCTTTACAGTGCTTTACAGCCCTCTCTAAGCAGTTTACAGAGTCAGCATATTGCCCCCAACAATTTGGATCCTCATTTTACCCACCTTGTAAGGATGGAAGGCTGAGTCAACCTTGAGCCTGGTGAGATTCGAACTGCCAAATTGCAGGCAGCCGGCAGTACTGCACTCTTAACCACTGAAGTAGCCTGCAGTACTGCACTCTTAACCACTGCGTCACCCTGGCTCACCCTATGCTCCCTTTCTATGGATGCCTAGGCCCTCTCCCTGTGTGCAAATTTTACTGTGTATTAATTTTACTTCTGCATACTCTGTATCCATTTGCATGGCCATTAACTTCCCTTTGCTTTCTTATTCCTTTTTTTCCCTCAGCATTTTCATCTCCAGTTATCCATGTGTATGCTTGTCTACTACCCATCAGTCAAGGATGTTAAAAACAGTACCTTGATGAAATTTGTAAATAAAATATGTGCAAAATGCATGCAAAATCATTAATGAGTCATATTCTTCCTTGCTCCTGCTGCTTCTCCCTAATTTGATAATCACAGAAATAACCAATAAAATCTCATCCAATATATACTTTCCATGAAGTTTAAAAACTGTCATTTGTAATGGAACTGTATTGCCATAAGGGAATTACTTAAATAATGTTGGTTATTGAATGGTCCAATAGTATTTTAAAAGCAGTGAAGATGTACACGGATCTATAACATAGTAGCAAAAGAAGTCATGCCATGTAGGAAGTTGTTTTTAATCCTTGAAATTTCCAGTTAAATCAGGATAGGAAGATTATATTACCTACTAAATGTTCATTAACTAAAACTCTTATTATCATTTAACTTTTTGGCTGGAACTATTAGATAATGTATCTAGCAATTTCTGATGAGCTACGAATTTCTTGTCACTGAGTTATAGAATTTGTGATGAAGTTATGTAAGCTTTGTAAACTGTCTTTACAATCACATCTGAAAGGTGATTGATCTAAGTGAATTGTTTGCTTGCATCTTTATAAATCCTGTAACAAAATATCAGAAACCTGCTCAAATTAAATACAGTATAAACATTATTTATAATGGCCAGAGATGCTTTATGGGCTGTAAAGCATCCATTCTGAGCTCATCATAAGTGGTCATAAATTGAGGACTACTTACAGTATAATCTGGGATGTTTTTACAAAGTATTTACTAATAGACATCTTGTTGCTTATTTTGTTTTCTTAGTATCCATTTATTTCTGGCTTTATTGAATCAATCACTATTCTAGTGAAAAGTATACAGTTGAGACTGATACATTCTCCAGCAATGACTCTTCAATTATTTGATCAATGCTTTTACTTCAAAATGAAATGAATTCTGCATTTCTGCTTATTTACTGCGCCCTAACCCACAGATGGGGCAGATGAACATACAAATGTAAAACATTCTTGAATGTATCAAAGACATTTCTAGCTACAAGACCTTCCTGTGTCACTAGCAGGTTAAAGAACACCTGAAAATTAGAGTTATATTTGTCAGTGCAGAAGGGTTTTCTTTCTTTTTGATACATGTGTGAGCATTCATACTTTAAATATATCTTTATATGACATATAGTAATCTGCAATTATTCTGTAGCATATCTAATCTAATAAACCTAATCTAGTTCTCCTATATGCAATTAATACATTGTATATGTCTAATCTCTTATTGATTGATATATCATTCAATTTTTATGTATGTAGTCATCAATTGAATTGGATTTTAATTTCATGTATACCGCAACTGAGGTAGAAATTATAGCCAAAAAACATTTCCTTGATTTCTCCTCTCAGACTTCTTATTAGTATGTCTATAATTTGCTTTAAAAATCATGTAGTGTTGTGTGTGTAATATTATTAATGTGAACGACTTGATTCTTTTTCATTGAGAAAAGAAATATAGTTGCAATAAAAACTAATAATTTGATTGCACATGCTACAGCTTTTATTTATTTACTTACTTTTTAGTGGTAGATCATCACATTTCACTTGGATTCATGTGTTATCCTCAAAATGATGTGAAACCATGTCACCCATTTTTAGCAGTTGCACTGCCAAAATGTAGAAATATGATTGGAACATGCACCAAAGACTGGTTTAGAGCTATAGTTAGAGGTATAACATATTTCTCTCTCACACAACTTAGTATCTCCTGATAGACAATGGGAAATTCCAAAATACAAGTTGACAGAAAGGAAAACATGCTATACTAGATGAGTTAATAATTTGATGATATAAGGCAACTTCCTTTATTAATTGTGTGTCTGAGGTGAGTTTATTTCTTGCCTAAAATCACATTCTTTATGTTTATGCTGATAAACCTGTACTTTTTACTGCTAAGGCATGATTTTATATCACATGGGAATATGGCCTAAATCAGGAAGAGACAAGCGGAATCCAAAGTATTTATGTAAATGATTGTTCATGGAAATATCCCATCTTACTGCATTCCAATTTCTAGCTTTTCTTCAGAAAAAAATCTTTAGAATCATCTCTGTGACCTCTGTCTAACCACAATTTGCATTTTTCTTTTTGAAAATTAAAAAAAGATAAGGGCCTGTCTTTTAAAAAGGCACTTCGTTTTTTAGTTTTGTACATTTAAGAATATGTGGAGAAGCTTTTAAAATTATTCTCCTGAAAAGTGCTGAGACTTGAGATCTCACACTTTGTTCATAAGTAATCTGTACTTATGAACAAAAAGACCCATTTTTGGTCTTTTAGTTTAGGCTATTATAATTTTCTACTGTGCCATTCTTTTCTATTAATTTACTAATTAGGTTTCCACCCACTTTATTCTGAAATAAGGCATGTGGCGGTAAACTTATTATTCCTAAACGTATTAGAAATATTGTAGGCCTGTATTGCCAAATATTTTTAAGAGAATGGATTAATTTTATGATATTGGCTGTTCCAATTAGTACCATTAAGCTACAATGTGGCTTAAGTACTGTTACATAACATTTTTGTTTATTTGCCAAAGTCTATGTGCTGTCTATTCTTCTGATTTTAGGCAACTTAACAACGTATGAAATAAGTGTTATAAAGTGTTCACTGGTAAACATCTGATAGTTTGTTCTAATTTTTTAAAAGTTTATTTAATTGATTGTTTATATTATTATTGTTAGAGATTGTGAGTTCTAGTCCCGCCTTGGGCACAAAGCCAGCTGGTTGACCTGATTTTCTCTCAGCCCTAAAATGGATGCAATGGCAAATCACTTCTGAAAAACTTTGCCAAGAAAACGTCAGCGACTTGTCCAGGCGGACTCTAAGAATTGCACATGATTAAAGAGGGGAATTTATTATTGTTGTTAATCTTACAATTGTAAATAATTATGATGGTGAAAATATTTTAGAACATCTTTGCAATGGGCCCAGTGATATTTCTAGTTTTCAAATGCTGACAGATTTCCTAAAATCTCATGAATGTATAAATGCAAACTTACTGTGCTGCATTTAGTAATCCCTTTTCTCATTTTACAGCATATTATGCATCACTTAAACTCCTTATTTCTGATTACAACTTTGTTTTAGTTTTTCTATCTTTATGGTGATGGTTAGCATCTGACTATGCCTGACTTAGAGTGAACCTTAGAATATTCATTTCTCAGAAAAACTAAACTTATAGATTCCGAATATCATAGGTTTGGCATTACCATTACACAGAGTGAGGCATGTTTTTTTTTGTTTTTTGATAAGTGAACTCTTAAGGTAGGAACAATGGCAATTCCTTTCACCTGGCAGCCAAGGTCAAACTCCCCAGCTTGAGCCAAAATCCTTGTTTATTACTGATCAGAATGAGTTATTAATGTTCTCAACTTGTGCAACTTATGGTAGAATGCATCTTATTAAGAGTGAGGGAGACAGCCATTCCTCTGACACTTTTCAATAGGCCAAGTTCTTATTCTGAATCACAGCTTTTATTGAAGTAAGTATGTACTAAGCAAGTGCCTGTAAAGTGGTGAGTGACTGGAAGCAGGTTGTTGGAGAACAATTTATTTATTTATTTGTCAATCTCGTATTAGGTAATACATATAATGTACATAATTTGAATACATGAAATGAATAAAAGTAAAAGGGAACATTAGGACAGGGACGGTAGGCACGCTGGTGCACTTATGCACGCCCCTTACAGACCTCTTAGATCTGTATGATGTATGTTAGATGACCTGCCTTATACCTATATATGTTTTGGCTAGCATCTTCACATGTTGTCGATGAGATTATCTCATTGCCAGTGTTGAAGAAAGAGTCGCATTTAGGATGTAAAAATGAGATGGAATAAAGTACATCTTTTGTGAAATGTTTGGGGTCAATTACTATATGAAGGATCATGAAGAAGAGATTCCTGGCACATAATAAATTAGAAAGACTGGATGTCCAGAAATAAATCAAAATGGTTGAAATAATCAGACTGGGTAGAAGAGTGAAAAAAATGGTGATGTGAAGTAGAGTTGGTAGAAAATTAAATATGGATGTGCAGAGTTTAATAGAAGGAAAAGCGCAAAAAATCTTCACAACACTTATAAACAGGAAGTCCTGTATATTGTAGTGGTTAAAAAGGAAAAATGATATAAAAACGTACAAGAATCAGTGTGTTTAAACACATGAATAAATGAAATAAATGAAACAAATTAGTCAACAGCTTAATAAGCATGGATTAAAGGAAACAGTGGGTGATGAAAATGTGATATTAAAGAATGATGGAACTTAGAGGAAAAACAGGATTACTATAGAACTATAGTACTATAGATTTCTATGGGGCTGGATGCTAATGGTAGAATGTGGGAAAAGCGAATGGGAAGAAATACATGGTAACAACAGCACGTATTATCAAAGCACGGACAACAGAAGTTATCATAACTCTAGCTTTTTAATCTCTTACCATTCAACATGTTTCATATCCGTAAATTTTATCCTCCATAAAGGATAACAGATTTGTTATCCTGTTTTTAGTATAAATATTCTAATAGGTAATGACTTTCAAAATTATAAAGATCATTAAAAGTGATAAAACATTTAAAAATCGGGGGTGGAGGATGAATTTTTTTGAAAATTTAAAATCTTGAGATTAATAAAAAGGTTTGATATCCAATTACTATAAATTAATACTGTACAAATTCCCTCAGGAAGATACTTCTAAAGTGGAGCATCAGGAACAAGTCCTCCCAACCCCACACTTCCTGCTTCACATGGCTTTTGATTGGATCAGGGGTGGGTTCCTACCGGTGCATCCAGTACGCAGCTCCGGTAGGGACCCGCTGATTACGCAATTTCCGCGTGACTGCTCCGGTACTGTCTTCACCGGACAGTCGCGCGTGTCGCCATCTTTTTAAAAGGATTTTTTGGCATTTTTGCTTCTGCGCATGTGCGGAAGCAAAATCTCACCAAAATCTCGTGAGGGGACGTGCGCGCGTGTGAGATTTCGGCGAGATTTTGCTTCCGCGCATGTTCCCTCATAAGATTTCGGCGAGATTTTGCTTCCGCGCATGCGCAGAAGCAAAATCTTGCTGAAATTGCGCGAGAGGGCGCGCATGCATGAAACGTGGAGATAAGTAAGCAAGCAACCCGCCCCTGGATTGGATGTAAATACCATAAGAATGCAACATACTTTGAGCAGTAAACTTGAGAAGTTCTAATTCAGATGTTGTTTCTATCACAAACTTCCTAAATTTAATTCCAAGTTATTAAAATTTTATTAGGTACTTTTCCTTCCATGTGTAATAACGGGATAATAATATCAATCACTTATTCATAGTTATAGGTATTACTGTTTGAGTAGTGCTCTTCAGGTTTAGTGAAGAATCATTGATTCTTATTACATGCTGTAATCAGCTTGTCTGCTGTTTCCCTTTTGTATGAAGACCAGAAAGTATCCCATTATGTCAAAACAAAACAGAAAATATTTTCCTGAACTCAACCTGAACTAATAAACTAGGATCAAATTGTATTATCTAACTAAATGTTGTGAATGGAGGCTTGCTCAGGTTGATAGACACCTTATAAGATTTCAGAACCTGGAATATAAAGAGATACAATTTACTTCAATGGAAATAGACATGGACATTTCGTTCAGACAATTGTCTTGCAGGTAATGCAGTTCAGTGAGTTTTGAATTAGATACCTTCAGCTCAGGGGTGGGTTTGCTTCCTCCCGCACCACGTGGCCATCCCTCATGGGCGTGTGCGTGCTTGCGCACGCACTGTGGCAAAAAATCTGAAAAAAATACTTTTAAAAAAAGCCAATAACAATATGGCGACACATGCACAGTGCCGGAAACTCGGGTTCTGTGCATGCTCGGAAGAAAAAAGAAAGAAAAAAATTCCAAAAAAAAAATAAAATAATAAATTTTAAAAAAAATTCAAAAAAAAGATGGCGGCGACCACAGACCGGCACCGACTGAACTGCTTCTGTGACATCATTGTGATGTCACCAGCAGGTCGCTACCGATTCGGGTGAACCGGTCTGAACCAGGAGGAACCCACCTCTGCTTCAGCTTGATTCAGTTACCGTATTTTTTGGAGTATAAGACGCACCTTTTCCCCCCCTAAAAGAGGCTGAAAATTTGGGTACGTCTTATACTCCGAATGTAGCTTTTTCAAAGCTTTTTTTTCAGCCCTAACCAGGTGCTAACGATCTTCCCAGCTTGTAGGATTTTTTCATTGCTACTCCCACCTAAGAAGTTTTTTTCCAGCCCTAAGTCTTTGCAGGCTTGTTTTCATTGCTATTCCCTCCGAAAAAGGTTTTTTTCAGCCCTAACCAGGGGATAAAATAATGTGCTGAAGCTGAACAGACTAAGGACGCTAGCCCGATGAATACCTGGTAGGTAGATTTTCCCCCCCTATTTTCCTCCCCCAAAACTAAGGTGCCTCTTATACTCCGAAAAATATGGTAATTTTTTGCAAAGGGGCATACCTATTATGGGCGGTTTCTGTGCTTGGTTGTTTTCTTACAGTTGTTTCATTATCAAACTAGATAACATCACCAGTGCTAGTCAGGAGTAGGGTTTGGTCTATTATATATTAGTCTGTCTGTTTGTCTGTCTCCCCTCTCCTCCCCCCCTCTCTCTACACACACACACACTAGCGGGTTGCCTTAATATATAAAATGAGAGCAAACTTCACTCCTTACTAACACTGATGATGATATGTACTTTGGTTATGAAATGTTTGCAAGAAAACAACCAAGCTCAGAGAGCACCAAGGACTCCATAGTTCAATCCTGAGCTGCAATTATTCTCTTCCATCAGTACATACCTATTTTTATGTTACTCTACTCATTGAATCAAACTGACAATTCAGTTAAAGGTTGAGTGATTTACACTTGCATAATAACCAGTGGCTAGAAAATGATGAAAGAATCACGGGAGATATCTGTAAATTTTCATTTGCAAGTAGCAGCTATAATAAAGCATTATTAATAAATAGATGTTGATGTGCTTTCTGTCCTACCTTAAAAGCATAAAGCTGAAGGAGAATGATTTTTCCTTTCAATAATATGGTAATTACTATATTAATCAGCTAACATTTGATGTTATGTTAATAAAATATGTATGGACAATTACTAATTTTAGGTTAAAGTTAATCTTACACAAGCATATAGTGCCTCTGGAAATCCTGCTGATGCTTTCCTTTTTGACTCCAGGGTTCTCTCTCCCACTTACATTTAAACATTGAAAATCTTCTAATTAAAAAGGTGGGGCATGCCCCAAAGATATTCCTAAAAATAATAAAAAGAAAAAAAAGAATACTTTTACCCTGGGGGGGGGAAACAAGAGGTAAATTGAAATGGCAAACAGCATCTTGAAAGGTTTGAAAGAGGTAAAAGGAAACAACTTACTTACCTAATGTGCCATCTAGTAAATGAATATTTTGTAAATGGTCATGTCAATCTTGTCCACTATTTTGAAAACAGACAAGTTACCCCTTCTTTCCACTGAAGCTTCTAATGAGAATTTTCTTGTAAACTGAATTGCTGGGTTTTTACCTCTAATTGTACAGTAAATATCTGTACCTTTAAATGTCCTGAAAGTAGGAAGAAACATGTAGCTTTTTGGCTTTCCCCCCCATTCTGCCTTCTTCTCATTGTCAACTTTTTTCTCCAACCTACCTGTGTTTCCCCGAAAATAAGACTGGGTCTTATTTTCTTTTGGGCCCCAAAATATGCACTAAGGCTTATTTTCAGAGGATATCTTATTTTTTTTCCTATGTACAGGAGGTCCACTTCTTCTGCTTGCTCACGGGGGGGAGCCCACGTGGTGTGCTAGTGCTGCTGCCACGAGGCAGGGGGATGGAGCTGCCTTATGCGCCCCACACCAGCTTACTTCAGGGCCCCTGCCAGGCCACCTATGCCCCGACACCTGCCTCGCCTTGCAGAGCGGCTCCAGCAGCCCCATCCAGCAAGATTCTGCATGACCACCACCCACTTTTTCTGCTTGCTCATGGCCACAACAGAGCAGGAGGCTGAGCAACACACTGGTGCTCTGACCACGAGGTGGGGGATGGAGCTGCGCCATGCGCCACACACTGGCTTACCTCAGGGCCCCCTCAACCAAGCCATCCACGCCCCGATACATGCCTCACCTTGCAGCTGCGGCACCAACACCAGCACACCACTCAGCCTCCTGCTCCATTGTGGCTGCGAGCAAGCAGAAGAAGTGGGCCTGAGGCCACGTGGACTCCTGCTGCACATGGCTGTTGGTGCTGTCGCCGTGTGGCAGGTGTTGGGGCATGGATGGCCTAGTTGCGGAGGCCCTGAGGTAAGCTGGTGTGAGGTGCGTGAGGTGGCTCCACTCTTCCCTGCCTCCTGGCCACAGCACTACAAGCAACCAGATGGAATGGGTGGCCATCCGGCTGTGCAGGCTCTTTAGTAGGGCTTATTTTGGGGATAGGGCTTATATTATACACGCACGGAAAAAACATGCTAGGGCTTATTTTCAGGATATGTCTTATTTTTGGGAAAACAGGGTTTTAAGTGATAAAATTAGAATCCTAACTTCATCAACCACGTATTTGAGTGAATTAGTTGGGGACAAGCAAGATGAAAGGGATGCAGCTGTCTCTAACTTGTTGCCTTTTTACTGAGAATTCTTGTCTTTCCCAGAAAGCATAGCCATTCATATCAGGTTAGGGAAAGATGATTTAGAACACTAAATGCAGACACAAAATATGTAGCTTGCAATCATATGGCTCTTTTAGAAGCATTAACTTTGGGTGTCCTTCAATATTGGTTCATAAATGTTCTACAAATCAGTAGATATGAGTTTTATTACACCATCAGATTTTTGAAATGTTATGTCAGCTTTTAGTCCTGCCAGAGATTGAAAAAAGGTGGGAGGAAAAAAGGCTTGGGACTGATAGTCAAGGATAACTACCGGTAATGTATTTCAACTTTTAAATACATTAGTTATTCTTGACTATCAGTCTAAAGCCTTTTTTTAGGCAAAGTAATGGAAATACCTAACTTTAGACCCTGAAATCTAAAAAAGGCAGTGCTTCTTTTAGAATTAAAAACATCTCATTCCTAAATATCTCTGTTTATGTCTGTGTATGTTCTGTCTATTACACTCTGAACATTTATGTCCGATATTCTACCATCCTCCATTGGTTACAGGCAACTCTGAATGCCCACACTTAATCCAGTGGCACACTGTATCCTTCAGCAGACTATTTTTTAACAAGATTATTTGTGTATTTATTTGAGACAGTGGTATATCCATATTACTATTATTTGACAACATGTAGCTGAAGAGATAACTTTCTTCCTTAAATCTATTAATCTATTATTTTCTAAACATTTAAATTCTGCCATGTGCTTATGTGAGATTTTGTAACTTGCATGGATACTCCTAATTATAACTTGGTTTTTTAAAAACTCAGATTTCATATTATAGATTACAAGTTAAAGGCCTGGAATACTAATATATTCATAATAAATTGATATCAACCTTACTAGTTGAGTCACAAGAAATACATTTGGTTTGATATAATTATATTGATAGAACAAAAATTATATTGATAGACCATCTTCAGCCGAGTTTAAGAGGATGTCAGTGTTCATGCTCTGCTTATAAAGGCTTTGTGTGGCCGGTAGGTTTTGTGATGTGAAGGTCATGTCAGGTGAGGGTCTTGTGATGAGTCTTGTGATGGGGAGGTCATGTCAGATGAGGGTCATTGGGAAGTGAAGTGCTGGTTGAGGGGGTTACATGGGTTGTTTGAGGGTTAGTACCTTTGCTGATTGGCTTTGCGGTTGATTTGAATTGAGGGGTTCGTAGGCTGATTGAAGGTTGATGTGTCCGTTGATGGAATTGCTTGTAGAGTGCCAGACTTCAGTAAACTCACTTGCGTGGGATAGTGTGGCTAATGATTCTTGTATTGCTCCAATCGAATTGGTGTTGTTCGGTGTCGGTGTGGGTAGAGATTAGGGATTTGGGATTGTGGCATTTGACTGCCAGCTGCTGTTCATGGATTCTGTTTTTTAATTGACGTGATGTTTGTCCCACGTAGAATTGATTGCAATTGTTACAGTTGACTTTGTAAATTACATTGTTTCTTTCATCCTTCTGTATCTTGTCTTTGGTTCTGAATAATTCCTGGCAGAGTGTGGCTGTGGGTTTGTGGGCTATTGCTATTCCTAGAAGTTGAAAAATTCTGGCTGTAATTTCCGACACCCATTTTATGTATGGTAGGGTTACTTTTTGCGTGGTGGTTGGCTGTGTAGTGTGTTCTGGTTTGGGTGCTGTGTCAGTTGCCAAGCACTCCCACTAAAAACCCAATCCCCAAAATTAAGTCAGATCCACCCTTTTCAGCCAATGATGTTCATTCCTAACTAACTACACTGCTCAGAGTCACTTGCTTGTGAGATGAGCATCTATATAAATTAGATAGATAGATTGATAAACAAATAAATATGATGAAATGTATTCTGTGACGTGAGAGTGATGTTCATTCCTAACTAACTACACTGCTCAGAGTCACTTGCTTGTGAGATGAGCATCTATATAAATTAGATAGATAGATTGATAAACAAATAAATATGATGAAATGTATTCTGTGACAACACAGCACAAGTTTAGCTCCTTTTGTCCTTGTGTTGTGACATCTGATGCAAGTACATTAGGGACAGTGTTTGTGTTGCAACATCAGGATGAATGCTTTTGTCACTTGTTCCTTTTTGCCTGCTACATCTTTGCAGGAATTTTTGTTTTTAGTACTGGGGTCTGTACTTGCCCCTTTGTTTTAGCAGGAGCTTCAGTTCTTTTCAGTGAAAAGTAAGATAGTGTGCTCTCCCAGTTTGCAGGTATTTATTTTGGGGAATAATTTCTTATCCAGTAAATGCAGCTTAGGCTATTTTTAGCTTATCAGAGGGACTTAGAATGTGATGTATTTCTTCCAGCACTGGAATAATGCTGAGTGCATTTGCATTGCTCAGTAAGTTCTTTTATGTCACCTTAAGCCTATTATTATTTCAGTGATTCCTGTAACTTGAGTATAAGTGGATTCTTTTCCAATATGTGCAGCTTCTTCCATATGTATGTGCTATGTCATATGTTGTATTGATACAGAATAATTGAAGATAGGATCATGTTTCAGACGTCATTCAGTTTTGATGGCCTTTATTCTGATGATAAATAAAGCAGTCTATGAAATGTGAAATAAGGAGCTTAGCTGCATAGATGATACTAGGTCAATATTCTTTTACTAGAAAATTATCATTAAGAATTTGCATGAGTAGCTGTAGAAAATGCATCAAAACATAGTATTTCTTTATTTGGTGGACTGTAGAAACTGATTGAAATTACATTAATGTCTCATACCAAGCGATGGAATAACTTGCAGATGCCTTTTGTATCTTACTTTAGGAAGTTAAATGTCATAATGTGATGGATGATTTTTGTCAGAAAGCTAACCATTATGCTTTTAACAAAAATACCACTGACAGCTAGGAAACGGATCTTTGTGTCTAAAGGTTTATCTCCATACTTGCCTCTAATTCCGAATCTTGATTTGTCATATTTAGTTTCTGAACACTAAGTAAAAAAAATTGATCCGTGTCAAACAAAAATAATTGCTCTGTGAGACAATGTTAAAATTCTGTGACTTAATGATTTCATACTGTTTCATACTGTTATGACTAACGAGTAAAGAAAATAGCAAAAAAAGGCACTACAATGCATTACAATGAAACCATGAAACAAAAAGAGGGGAGGAAGACTGAGGAATCAGCAGGTGAAGGAATGGCTAGTGGGTAAAGTGAGCAGATAGAGCTGCAGAAATGGCAGGGAATGTTGGGGATGAAGAGTGAGTGAGTGAGTGAGTGAGTGAGTGAGTGAGTGAGTGAGTGAGTGAGAAAGTAAAGATAATCAAAGCCCAGTAAGCACTTTGTTGGATCAGTGGGTGATGGAGAAAGAGAACTAAGTGGATGAGATTGGAGATTTCAGCTGCAGCTAAACAGTTAATTGTTGCCTAAATCAAAGATTCTCAAACCTTATAAGATTCTCATAACCTTATATACTCTAATTCCAAACATGATGATGAATTTGATAGTACTTCTGGCCCTGCCTATGAAGGCCTAGTCAATTCTGGTTTTGTTCTAAATTGTAATCAACTCTCTTAATTTGTTCAGAAATTATAGCCCAAGTTCAAAACCATTGGCTGGCAGTGAAAACTAGTCACTTAAAGACTTAATTTAATTAGATTAATTTAGAACGTGGAAAAAAGTTGAGGACTACCTGTAGTCAATTTTACAATCTCTGCCAACATTAACTTCACTATCCATTCTTCCAATTTGTGAGTCCTTCCATCCTCCAGCTACTTTGTCAGTGTTATTATGTAATTGCATTATATGTCTTATTATTATTATGCCATTACTGTGTTCAGGTAGGGTTAGGTTAGGGTTGCTGGAAGTACAATACATTTTAGGACACTTTGCTTATGTGAAGTAATACTTTCAGGGCAGGGACGGGTTCCTAATTTTTTTACTACCGCTCTGTGGGCATGGCTTATTTTGTGGGTGTGGCTTGCCAGCCATGTGACCGGGTGGGCATGGCTTGCCGGTCATATATTAGTTATTTCAGAGAGATGTTACTACTATTTTTGCTATTTTATACCTTACATGAAAAGCTTTGCAAACAAAGTGCGTGTTACACCATGGCAACACAGCAACCTTTATATGTAGAAAATGCTATAGTTAAACAACAAGCAAGTCTCATACAGCATTTTGGTTTCAGTCATGGATATCTTAGATGAAAATATTGAGGACTGTTAAAAGAACAGTATTTTTTAACAGTCCTCAATGTTTTCGTCTAAAGAATAACAGTATAAAACTGTATAAAATTAACAGTATAAAAGGTTAAGCTTTTGGAAAACGCCCACTTTGGGAAGCTTTAGGCAAAAGCGAAGGAAAAGTATCAAATGCGAGCTTCTTATTATTTTCAAGTGAAGGAATGGGGAAAGACTTAATTGTCAGATTTCTGGGCATGCGCAGAAGAAATTTTTTTAAAAAAATGTTTTTTAAATGGCGGCGCCCAGGCACCAGCAACCGACCGCACCGGTACTGTGACGTCACCAGCGGGGCACTACCGGTGCTATAGAGTGGACCGCATTGGTAGGAACCCACCACTGTTTCAGGGTTACTGGATGTTGCTTGTTTACTGCATCCAGCTTGAGATGGATGAAATGTTGGGCAATTGTTTAAGACACAGAGGGTTGAACAGAAACCAATAAAGATTATAGAGATGAGTTGGGAAGTGTTAGCCAGTGGCAGAAAGCAAAAAATAAAAGGAAAGTTCATGCATGCTAGACCTAAACTTAACTGTCCAGGAATTTCATGACAATTTCATGGTTTGCCTCTTTCTGAGCTGCTTTTTTCCACAGGAGGCATAATCCCTAAAAAGTACTAGCAACAAGTTAACAAGTTCAGCTCTGTGACCTTAATTGGTTAGAACCTAACACTGGCAATATCCTAATCAGTTTCACAGTAAAGGCTTTTGTTTGCCTCTTAAGGCAAACCAAATAAGCAGGCTAGCTAGGCAAATAGCCTGCACTAGCACATTCCTTTCAAAATGTATTCCCTATTGTGTGCCTGCTTACTCTCTTGTAATCCCTTGCTCTCCAATTAATGTAAATACAAATATCTCCCCTTGCTAATTATCCCAGTTCCAGGGTGAGCATTCCAAAAGGTGGGGGATAGGGAGTGGGGAACAATGGCTATAAAATTTGCCTTTTTACCTGGCTTTCTTGTGAGCCAGAAACCTACCTTGTGAACCGCGGTGGCGCAGTGGTTAGAGTGCAGTACTGCAGGCTACTTCTGCTGATCACTGGCTGCCAGCAGTTTGGCAGATCGAATCTCACCAGGCTCAAGGTTGACTCAGCCTTCCATCCTTCCGAGGTGGGTAAAATGAGGACCCAGATTGTTGGGGGCCATATGCTGACTCTGTAAACCGCTTAGAGAGGGCTGTAAAGCACTGTGAAGCGGTATAGAAGTCTAAGTGTTATTGCTATTGCTACCTTCATATTTGGGCTCCCCTGGTTTGTTTGGGGTCATATCCAGTGGTGAAATCCAAAAATTTTCCCTACCGGTTCTGTGGGCATGGCTTGGTCATGTGACTGGGTGGGCATGGCCAACTTGATTGGTCTCACCCTTAAGAAATTTCTCCTTAGTCCAACTCACAATAAAATAGCACAATAAAATAGCACTGTTCCAATATTTAAAATAGAATGAATAACAGAGTTGGAAAGGACCTTGGAGGTCTTCGTATGACTAGTCCAACCCCCTGCTTAGGCAGGAACCCCTACACCACTTCAGACAAATGGTTATCCAATCTCTTCTTAAAAACTTCCAGTGTTGGAGCATTTACAACTTCTGGAGGCAAATTGTTCCACTGATTAATTTTTTTGTCAGGAAATTTGAGGGGCTCCTACAAAAATGAGGGAGTCAATCTATTTTCTTTTTTTTTAATTGAAAAGTTTTATAAGTACAAAGTACAGACATTTCCCCCCCCCATTTTTCTCCCCTCCCCCCTCCCCCTCCCCCCCTCCCAGACTTCCCAGAAAAAGCACAAGGTATACATCCAAGAAAACTAACATAAAACTTACTATAAAAGAGAAAAAAAAATTATTAGTTCAAAAATACCCATTCACCTTAACTCTTTAACTATCCAAAAGCTTGAAAGTATAGTATATCATTTCACAAATTTCTAACATTAATAAACTATTTAAGTTATTTTAATCTGATACTTTTTTTGAATGTATTCAGTCCACCTATTCCATTCCAATATATATCTTTCATTTGAGTGGTCCTTTAAATATGATGAAATCTTGGCCATTTCGGCCAAATGTGTCATTTTCAACATCCATTCTTCAATTGTAGGTATATCTTCTTTCTTCCAGTATTGTGCCACCAACAATCTGGCAGCAGATATACAATTCAAAACCAGCTTAGTCTCTATAACAGAACAATCCGTTATTATCCCCAACAAAAAAAATTGTGGTGTGAACTTAATCTTTTTCTTTAAAATGTTTTGTATGATCCACCATATTTTTATCCAAAATGCCTTGATCTTTTTACACTATTTTCCAAAGCACCAAAAGGCACAACAAGAAACAATGGATGGAAACTAACCAAAGAGAGAAGCAACCTAGGACTAAGGAGAAATTTCCTAACGGTGAGACCAATCAACCAATGGAATAGCTTGCCATCACTAGAGGCTTTCAAAAAGAGTGAGGGAAGTACACTAGTGCCAGGAACCACTAAAACAATGCAGAAAACTTAAAACAGCCATTCCCTTTTAAAAAAAAAGTCAACCCCAAAGCAAATGCAGCAGCTGAGAGGGAAACTAAGAGCAGCTGCTCAGGCTAATTGAAATCCTGGGTGTGCTACCAAAAGCCATTAACCCTTCCAACTCTAGTATTCTATGTTCTCTATGTTCTAAATTGGGTGCTTCTCAGCAGCAGCAATACAGCTGCCTGGACCACACATGCATTAAATTCACAGCCTGTATGATCAAGCTGCATCATTGTCCCCTCCTGTATCTTTTCCCCCAGGAAGAAACAAGAAGGAATCAACACTGCAGCAGCTATAAAAGGTCTTGGGAAACTCCAGGGAGTATCAGCTGATCACAGAAGTGTTACTTAATACTCTTTATAATGAAAATGTTTGTAATCTTGTCCTTCTTCCTGAAGGAAAGAGGTTAATCCCATCCCTAGATGGGTGATTAATGGGTTTCCCTGCCCTAATCCTGTCAGTTTATGTTGCTAATTGACTTGATTCAGCGTGTAGTGGCTGCATTCCAGCTGCAACTGTTAAGTGGAGCTATTAACTGAAGGGGGAGAGAGAGTGAGTGTGTGTGTGTGTGTGTGTGTGTGTGTGTGTGTGTGAGAGAGAGAGAGAGAGAGAGAGAGACCCTCTCTCACACTTTATTTTTAACCGGTTCTCTGAACTGCCTAAGCAATTTACTAACGGTTTGGGTGAACCGGTGAGAACCGGCTGCATTTCACCTGTGGTGATATCCTTCTACTGTTGTATAGCAAAGAAAAACTGAAATAAAATTATAAGCACAGTTGTAGTCTCATGATTTTTCACTTACTGATCACTTTGCAAGTTTCTGGTCCCAATTGCAATCATTAAATGATGACTACCTTTGGTAAATTCCAGGCTACCTTTCTCACGTTGGATCAACTATTTAGAAGTCCTATTTTTAACATAACAATTTGAAGTCACTTCCATTTTTAGGAAAACTTCATTAGATAATGATCAGCATCCTTTCAACAACTACAATGAGGGAACTCATACAAATGCAATCAAATATTCCTTGTTTTTACTTACGGTACCCAAACATACTAACATAATGGGGACAAAAGCAAACCAGCTTTTAGTTGTTTTCAGGAAGAGAGAAACTCTTTAGTTTTCCACTATTCCATTTCCATTCTCCTAAATCCTAGTATATGAGATAACCTGGTCATCATTTCATAGATATTTCCTTATCTAACAGAGAAACATATACCAAGAGTGGCAGGAGTGAAATTCAGCAAGTTCTGACAGGTTCTGAAGAACCGTTAGCGGAAATTTTGAGTAGTTCGGAGAACTGGCAAATACCACCTCTGGCTGGCCCCAGAGTGGGGAGGGAATGGGGATTTTGCAGTATCCTTCCCCTGCCACGCCCACCAAGCCACACCCACAGAACTGGTAGGGAAAATTTTTGAATTTCACCCCTGAAGAGTGGGCAATAAAGCAGCAGGAGGGACTTATGACTTCCTGCTGGCTTCCCCATTGAGTTTCCTTGTGGGAAGCTGGCAGGAAGCATCACAAATCTTCCTTCCCCTGCCCTCCCTTTCACTTCACTTCTGTCAGTGTTCCTCCTTTTTACTTACTTCCTTTTTCTCCCCTCCCTCCCTTCTCTTTCTTTCCTGCCTCCTTCCCTATCTCTCTCCCCCATTCTTCCTTTCCTCATCCCCACACTCTTTCTT
Source organism: Diadophis punctatus similis (assembly GCA_023053685.1). Classification (NCBI taxonomy): domain Eukaryota; kingdom Metazoa; phylum Chordata; class Lepidosauria; order Squamata; family Dipsadidae; genus Diadophis; species Diadophis punctatus. The sequence goes on from JALIGW010000003.1 coordinate 161,627,264, forward strand.
TCTTTCTTTCTTTCTTTCTTTCTTTCTTTCTTTCTTTCTTTCTTTCTTTCTTTCTTTCTTTCTTTCTTTCTTTCTTCCCTCCCTTGCTTTCTCCCTCCCTTTTTTCCTTTCTTTTCTTCTCCAACCTCCCTTCCCTCCTCCATTTTTCCTCTCTTCCTTTCTTCCCTTCCTGTTTCTCTCTTCCCTGCACTTTCCCTATCTTCTTTCTCTTCCTGTCAATGTGATTACCTTCTTCCCTTTGTTCCTTGAATTCCTTACCATTTACTTTGCTTGTGGGAAGCTTGCAAAGAAAAAGCCAGTGGGAAAGCGAGCAGGAAGTTGCAAGTCCAAGGTCAGCAGACAGGTAAGTGGTTACTACCAGATGGGGAAGGGAGAAAAGAACTGTACGTCAGGAATGGAATGTGAGGGTGAACAAGTATTGCTTTGGTTGGAAGGGGTATGTGGGTGCATGCCAGAGATGCTGTATGAGTTAGGGAGGGTGCACAGGAAGACAGTGCGGATGGAAAGGGTATCTGGGTTGCATGAGAGATGCTGTACGGATCAGGCAAGGACCACACAAGTCAAAAAGGGTGTATAAAGTCATAGGAGTATGAAGAGATGCCATGTGGGTCAGATAGGGTGTGCAGGCGGCAACATGGGTCAAGAAAAATGCATGGGGGGGGGTGCAAAGTTGTATGAGTGGTGCCATACTGAATGGAGATGGCATATGGAGATGGTGTGGATTGGGAAGAGTACCTGCAGGTGCTTGTGAGTGTGGAAGATGTGCCATGCAAGTCAGGGACAGTAAGTGGGAGTGGAGAGTCTCAAAATGGTATGTGGGGGATACCCAAGAGTGCTGCATAGGCCAGGGAAGGCATGCGAGATAGGCATAAGTTAGGGATGATGTGTGAGGATGTGTAAGAGGTGCTGGATGGGTTTGGAAGGCATATAGGGAGGTAATATGGCCAAAGGAGGGTGCATAGGGGTTCCTTCTTCCCTGTTCCTCCCTCCTCTCCCCCTTCTCTTTCTTTCCCTTTCAAGCAAGCAGGGAAGTGCTGCTGCTGGATTAGGAAAGGAGTGAGGAATTGTGAACCTGACTGAGAAATTATCATAAAATATTACAAATGAAAATCACATGACTGCAGCAGCAACCCAGTGGCACAACAGTAGCCAATAGCACTGAAGTAGCTATAATTTCCCCAATTTTCATTCCCTCAGGGATCCTGGGTCCTGGATTTTGGATACACTACAATTTGTAAGTTAACAAAAAAGGTTTCCTTATGATGCACCATTTCACTCAGTTAAAGGTCATCACAACAAAGATTTTAGTAGTATATCAATAAATTATATGTATGCATGGCAATAAATAATGATTTGGATATCAGTATTTCTGAGATGTCCAAATTCCATTTTTGTATTTCACTAGCCAATCTTGTAATATTTTGTAAATTAAATGATATATTTTATTCAGAAAAGTCACTCCATCACAGGTGATGGAGGGAGTAGTCTCCAAGTTTCAAGGAATGGTTGCACACTGCAAAACAGGTGATTGGAACATTGTCTTAACCTGGGTAAAAGGGCCTAAATTGTTTAATTAAAGATATCCTCAAGACAGAGCTATGGAGCATACCATACTAAAGCAACAGATAGTTTATACTCACCAGTACAGACATGAATTGCTGAATTCCAAAATTAATTTGGCACTGCTCTTGAAAAGCTGAGGCCACAAGGAAATTATCAAGGTGGCACCAATTCCCAAATGTTTAAAAATAATAGGTCAACTGAACCAATATAACAACCCCTAATTGCAAGGTAAGCTTTATTAAAATAAATAATTATTGCTGATCATATTGAATATTTGAGAATATTTGAGAAAACAATAGAATACCAAAAAGAAGACATTGATTTATGGATTTATGCTTCATGGATTATGTAAAGGCCTTTGATTGTGTTTTACAATGTCAAACTCTGGAATATGCTTAAAAATTCATTTTACTCACTCTAAACCTATCAACAGGACATGAAGCTTCATTTATTTATTTCTTGATAAAATTTGTAGGCTGCCCATCTTATCTTAAGGTAACTCTGGGCAGCTTACAAATATAAAAAATCATAACCATAATTTATTTATTTATTATTTATTTATTAGTTGCATTTGTATGCCGCTCACTCCACAGAGACTCTTAATAATGATTAAGAATAGTACATGGCAAAACAAACTGCTTCCACATTGGCAAAGAAGTGAGATAAGTCATATACTGTCCTCTTATCTATTAAACCTATATTTGGAATATAAGGAACTGAACTGGAAAAAAGGTAATTTTCAAACTGGAAGAAGGAGCATGAATAAGCTGCACTCTACAGAAGATACTAATCTGATAGTTGAAAATGCAAATAATCTGGAAGCTCTAAATAATAAAGGTAAAGGACCTGAAAAAATGGAATTAAGATTATCTGCACTATAGACTATCACTTGGTAGACTAGCTGTGAAGGGCTTGAAAAAAAATATTCACATGCCTTGAGGTATCCATACCTATTCCCAGGTCAGAATCATGCAGGCAATTGTTTCTCTTATGATACTATATGGGAGCGATAATTGCACTTTGAAGAAACAAGACAGTAAAAGTGTTTATATTTTTGCATTTAGTGGTCAGAGAAGACACCTGGAAATAGTCTAGATAGGCAAGAAAATAAACAAATGGCTTATTGAGCAAATCAACCTAGAGTTCTCACTTGAAGCCCAAATGATTAGACTCAAATAATCATACTTCAGAAAGATACAGATTTAGCTCTTCTGAGAAGTCTATAATGCTGGAAAAAGGTGGAATGAAAGAGAAAAGGGTGATGACTAGCGGTAAGGTGAGTGGAATCAATGAAAGTGGCAATACATGCCCCAATTAAAGACGTGAAGGACCAGGTTGAGAACAAATTATCCTAGAGAAAATCTACCCTGTTTTTCCCAAAATAAGACATCCCCTGATAATAAGCCCAATCGGGCTTTTGAGGGCATGGCAATAAGGCTAAGTGCTTATTTCAGGGTTCAAAAAAAATATAAGATAGGGTCTTATTTTCGGGGAAACACGGTATGTGATTGCTAAGAATTGGTGCCAATAGGATAGCATATAATTATACTCTCACACACACATGTACATACAGCTGAATAGTGTAATGGTTAGAGCACTGTTTTTAAAATGTGGGGTTCATATCTCAGCTGGTTCCCTCCCTCCAGGTGTTCATTTACAAAATTTCAGGTTTGTGCAGTGTGTTTGTCCAAGTCCTAGAGAACTTATCTACAAAAGTTCTAAAGAATCAAGGGGAGAAGCAGATGGATGTTCAGGTGATTGTTCAGATGTCCAAGAGTCTAAATGTGTGTTGTAAGCCAGCTTGGGTTCAAAGGAGCAGAATTTCTACAGGCAACAGGTTCTAGAGACAAATGCAGAGTTCCAGTAAACAAAGCAATTGTTTCCATCAAAGGATTGCTAGCAATGATAGCTCTTAAAAATGCCCACTGTGGGCGTAAGCAACCAAGGATGGGAATGCCCTTGATAGGCAAGAAATCACATTAAATGCCTTTGGGTTGCTTGACATTCCATGCAATGTATTCTAGGGATAAGAGAGGATCAGAATCTGGGCCATCATTACTTGACTTGCATGTTTCCCAGCTCTGTCAGTCCTGATTGCTAGTCTCCTCCTGAGACTGGTGTTCATTCAGGGCCTCCAAAGTGGCATTCTCTAGCTCTTCCTGGCACCCAAGCAGCATGTCCCAAGCTGCGTCTTCCAGCTTGGAGTCTTCTGAATCCAAACTGGTCCTGAGAAATTCCATCTAAAATACTCACACAAGTCCTGTCCCCCTGAACTACTATTGTTTTTACCAGACAATAGCCACCAGGAACAATATTCCTTGTTTTCTACTAAAGGGAAAGGAAGTCACATTTCAGCTTCATCTCAGTCTCCCATTTCAGGCTTGCCTGCGGAGGTTGTGAGAGCTCCAACACTTGAGACTTTCAAAGGGAGATTGGACTGCCGTTTGTCCGAAATGGTGTAGGGACTCCTGCTTGAGCGGGGGGGTTGGACTAGATGACCTACAAGATCCCTTCCAACTCTAAAAATCTGTAATCTGTAATCTAAAAACAAATGAGCCGAGGTGGCACAGCGGTTAGAGGCAGTACTGCAGGCCACTTTAGCTGACTGTGATCCGCAGGTCAGCGGTTCAAATCTCACCGGCTCAAGGTTGACTCAGCCTTCCATCCTTCCGAGGTAGGTAAAATGAGGACCCAGATTGTTGGGGGCAATATAAATATACATTACTTACTGGTATAAACCGCTTAGAGAGTACTTACACTGTGAGGCGGTATATAAATCTCACAAATAAATAAATAAATAAATTCATGTTTTGAGATGAGCTCAAAGATAAGATGACTTGCCCCTGAATCCTCACTATACTGCAGTCCTCTCTTCATGCAAAAAGGAGTAAGGGAATGAATGAAAGATCTTTTACTCCTTCTCTGTGGAAGAAAAAACATGTTTTCCCTGCTCAAGGAGGTGGGAAGAATAATTATTCAGATTCTCAAGTGAAGCATTTTACAGTAAATTGCAGTTTTTTTTAAAAAAGAAAAAGAGACACTACAGACTGAATATCAGATCCTTAGAATCCAAAACATATAATTTAAAATTATATGAATATCACTTGGCTCATGTTACTTTGTATTAGTAACACTGGATATATTAGTAATCCAATAATTACTAAATCATTAATGATTTATGATCCATTATGAGAATGTACTTTGCAAGCCTCAGTTAGATTTGCTCTTCTCATACAGAGCATGTATGTAGTTTGAATGCATTAATATTAAATATAGGTTCATGGACAAAGTTTGTTTGTTTATATTTAATATAGCTGTCCAATCAATATGCATCTCAGGACACATACACAAAGAATAAAATCAGCAAATACAAACATTAAAACATATGTCAATATAATAAAACATCATGTCACAGTTAGTTCAACAACCAAAGGCAATCACTCAAGAGAGGCTTACAAGTCTTCTTGACAATGGTGGGGTGTTGAAGGAGGAAAGAAAGATCTTCGTGCAGAAAGTCACTAGATGGCAATCCATAGATGCAATCACAGTGGAAAAATAACTATATTTTGCTGCTTTTGTCACGATGCAGACCTTAATGAAGCCTCTTGTATTTGGTAAGATTCTTTGTCTTCTTCGAAGGATACTCTAGATATGTGCTGTTTCATCTCCCAAAAGTTCCTTTGAGAATCTTCCAGAAACTATGTGTAGAGAGGCATCAGAGACAATCTGATCCAAGTCTGCCTCTGCTCACTCATCAGAAGAAGTACCTAAAACCCCAGTTGAACTCTGTACCTTGTCTTCAGAAGCTTCCCCAAGTGCCCTCTGAACTCTGTAGAGTTCTTTGGGTGCCTGGAACAAAGGAATCAAATGGATCCTACCTTCCTGTCAAAGGGAGTAGCTATGGAAAAGCAATCAGAATGATAAATCTATGAGAAGTACTGTAACATCCCTCAACTTCAACGTATAGTCACCACTGCGAGTCAGACCCTCAATGATTTGGGTGAGACCCATGAATTTCAAACTTTGCACCCAGCATCTCTGAGTACCATAAATTGGGGAAAATCTTTTGTTAATCTAGTTAATCAAGAAGCATAAGCAGGGATTCAGATAGGAAGTAGTGAGAGTGATCCATGTCAGAAATCCCATGTATTCCCTATATCCGATGGTAGCTAATAAATCTTTAACAACTAGTTCTGCTGGCTCCATTGTTGTTGCCTCACTATTAGGCGACTGATGCTTTGCTCTCAGCTCTCATAATTCTCTTACCTAAGTCAGCTTTGCTTTCAATCAATCTGTGAAATTCTAGAAAATTTAACAATTGGTTCTTGTGATCTGGTCGGAGCAGGCTCCAGCTCACCACTGCCTGCTATTTTAATTCACATTCTGTCACTAAAATATGTTAAAATGACTTCAGGATCTAAAATAGAAAGCACAAGTTGGGGAGTGTTGAAGCGACTGATGGCATGGACCGGGAAGGGTGCACAGGGCTTCCTTCCTTCCTTCCTTCCTTCCTTCCTTCCTTCCTTCCTTCCTTCCTTCCTTCCTTCCTTCCTTCCTTCCTTCCTCCCTCCCTCCCTCCCTCCCTCCCTCCCTCCCTCCCTCCCTCCCTCCCTCTCTCCTTGAAATGTTGAACGAGAAATAATGCAGTCAAAGACCAAGGTATAAATGTATGTTGTATGTCCTGAATGTATAGTTCAGGACTGAACTATTTTACTCATATATAGAAATAAACAAAATATAAATATTTTATATTTATATAAAATATATAAATATAGATAAATTTTTGAATTTTATTATATATATAAATATATAATAAAAATAATGTATTGTACTTGTAATGATACATAAAATTCATATTTTATTCTCTGCTGTGTGAAGAATCTTTCTCTGCAATTCACTAAGATGCTTCCCCTGATATATAAAGGAACAATAGAATAAACAATGAAAAAAGAAAATGATACAGTGATATGAGAACAAATTGTTAAATAATATTTAATATTTGAATTAATATCAATTTAATTTAATTATTTAGATTTAATTAAATAATATTAAATAATAATTGATATAAATAGATTTAACTATGCTATAAGCTACGACTGCTTTTATAGTTAACAGAAAATGTAGTGCTTTTCATTAAAAAAAAAACCTATTAAATACATAATACCACAATAATTAAACTGTAAATTGATAACTATACTTTCTTTTGCATATTTTTCTTTTGAGGCACTGGAAAAGCATCCCAATTCACCAATGACTGCAAAGCAAATATTGGAAGTAATTCAGAAAGAAGGGTTGAAAGAAACAAGGTCAGTATTTATATAGTTTAATCTCTATTACTGCATTTATGGATATGATTTTATTTCTACTTCAATAAGTACCATATGGTTTATGAGTCATTGATTAGAAAGAATTCTAATGAGTGAAATGCAAATGCTACATAGATAAAAATCTTATTTAATAGGCAATAGATGGCATATTCCTGCCTTCAAATACTGTATATATATACCATTTCTGAGACAATTTGTATGAACAGGCCTTTAAAAAAATAAAATGTGACAATATATTTCAGAGCCAATGTATTTCATCAATATGATACATAAGTGTTGTCATTCAAATAAAAAGAATGGATTATTAAGAGCCAGTTTAATCTAGTGGTTAAAGCACCAGGCTAGAAAGAGAAGACTGTGAGTTCAAATCCCAACTTAGCCATGAAAAACCAGCTGGGTGACTTTGGGCCAGTCACTCTCTCTTAGTCCAACTCAACACACAGGGTTGTTGTGGGGAAAATGGGAGAAGGAAGGTATGTTGGATATGTTCACTGCCTTGAGTTATTTGTAAAAATAATAAATGCAGGATACAAATAAATAAATAAAATTATTTATCTCATTAAATGAAATTGGTAGGAAGCTGTCCTATGTATCTGGTGCAACCTGGTTATCCAAAGATATTTGTTTTTCAAGTAAATCTGAAGTCTACCCTTAATGAATGGCTACTGTACAGGATGACAGTCAATATCTGGTGATAATCATTATTAATTAATAAAATTGCTTTTGATTGACCAACCTGAGTCCTTCGGGAGTTGGGTGGCATATAAGAATACCAAAATAAATAAATTAATAAATAAACCATCACTGTCCAGAAATAGTTCAAGGGAAGCTGAAGCATATCTTTAGAAGTTATAAAGTATACGATTTAATATTGTTTATTGCAACTAGGGACAGTTTGTTATTTTTGCAGATACTTTTCTCAGCTTTCTCTGGAGAAGCAATTAGTTGAACCTGGGTTCTGCATACTCTTATCAATCAACTACAATATTTTACCAAAAGTTATGGCCTACCTTCCCATAGCCCTACCTAGGAACTGTCTTGTGGTGAAATTAAGACTCCTGCATCCAAGGAGGACCCAAGAGAGTAAAATCTGAAAGTCAAAATAAAAGTCAGATAATGGTCATAATAAAAAAAATTACAAAATGATATCTTTTTAATATGTTGGTGTTTAGTACCATTACATATTCATTAACTAGGAAATAGGTAAATAAAAGTATCCTCTACAGATAAGAGAACTCTAAGAAGCAGGTGTGTAAATATCTTTAAGACTATTATGTTTTGTGGTGTTCTTATCTTATAGTAGCATTTCTAAAAGACAAAGAATAGAGTACATAACCATTGATTGTATATTTGTGCAATTTGCTTTATCTAATGTAGATGAATATAATGAGTATGTAACTAAATATGGAAAGCAATTACATTTATATACTAATAAATATAGGATTTTAGATGAAAAGTTTTACAAGTGCACTCACTGCTAGGTACAACTGCCAGGAAATTTAGGATAAGAAAAATCCAAGGACTGAATACAAAATATATTGGGTTCTGCATGATATAAATATGATTTGAAAATGATGTACAATAATTTTAAATATTTTTACGCTTCCATATGCTGCTATTCTTGTTTTCAAAACTAAATTCATTGAATGTTGACTTCTGTTATTAATCATATTATAAAAATAAGTATTTTTTACTCATGATATTATTTATTACCATGTTTACCTCTGCAGATGACAATGGTGATGTTTAGATTATGGAGAAATTAAATTTAGGGGAAATGACTAAAACCAAAAGAAATGGGAATGGAATAAAAATGTAAAGTGTCTTTAGCAGGCAATTTGTCTTTAATTGGAATTTTAAAACAACACTTCTAGGAATAATATCACTTCAAATATAATTGATTGATTCAGCATGTAAAAAATGGAAGATAAGACCAGTAAGGTAGAAATGTATAAACTGCCAATTGCGTTAGAAACGGAACACCTGTTTTTTCCTGGAGAAAGAATATTAAGATGCCATATGTATTGTTTTATATCTGGTAAAGTTTATCACCTGTTATAACAGATGCTGAAAATAGACAGTTTTACTAGATTTTGCATTTCATTTTTATCTGACAAAGTAGTTTTATTTATTATTTAAAATGAAAAATGAAAAGGCATAAATGTGCATGAATAAAAATAGTTAATAAGTGGTAATCTGGCAAATTATTTAATGGGGTGATTACCAGACAGTTCCAAAATGCCAGTTACTAGGTCCATCTCAGCTCCCAACAAGAGACAATAAAATAGGCAGACAGTAAACATTTAATTAAAGTTACAGAAGGCCTGAAAAGATTCATTTGCACTTTTGCCTGTCTACTCTGGATAAAGTCATGCTGCTATTTATTCATTTTTTTTAAAAGCACAAGAGCTTGGGTATAAACGGAAAGACAATGGCAGAGAAAAGACTGGTATGAAGTCATTTAAATTCAACCACTATAATTATGCCTAATGACAGAACCAACACTGTCAAATATTGTAAGAACCTAAAACTGTTTCTCTCAAATCTGTGTTTCTTAGTCATAATCTGTTCCCAAAGCCCCCCCCCCCCAATAAATATGATACTTTGAATGAGGATTTCTTCATCGTAATTCATGGGGTTATAGGTAACTCTAGATTGTAGTTTTCAGTTAGAAGTGAATACGGTACCAAAGCCCTGTCAGTGGCAGAAAATTGGCTTGGCTTCGTGAAACAATAAAAGGATCTATTCATGATACAATGCAATAGACAAGCAAGCATTGGCTAGAGCTGTGTTGAGTTACTGGAATCTATTTGTAAGCAACTCATATGAAATATTAAGGGTTAGTCCTCCACTCCTCTGCTCGCAACAGAATACCTTATTCCACCAGACTTGAAATTTTGGGCTTAGATAACTTAGAGCTATGTCGCCTTCGATCTGATCTAAATGTAGTTCATAAAATCATCTGCCACAATGTCCTACCTGTCAATGAATACTTCAGTTTCAACCACAACAATACACGAGCACACAATAGATTCAAACTCAATGTAAACCGCTCGAAACTCGACTGCAGAAAATACGACTTCAGCAACAGAGTAATCAATGCCTGGAATGCACTACCTGACTCTGTGGTTTCTTCCCCAAACCCCAAAAACTTTAACCTTAGACTGTCTACAGTCGACCTCACCCCATTCCTAAGAGGTCTGTAAGGGGCATGCATAAGCTCACCATCATGCCTACCGTCCCTGTCCTATTGTCCTATTGTCCAAATTTACCTATACCTACTTTGCTTTTGTTTATGTTTATATCATACCTGTTATCTTGTACACGTTTTGACAAATAAATAAAATAAATAAAAAAAGAGACTGAAGAAAATGAAAGGTTCAACAGGGATGGAAAGCAAGTGTAAGGTGCCTCAAATACACAACAGAGAAGCATTGCCAGCAAGGGCTATTTGGCTGGCCTGGAAGAGAAGTCATGTAACAAGTAATTGATGCTGTACCAGAGAGATATGTCTAAAAATTAGGTGGATCCATTAAAATTAGAGCCCTCTGACAAATGCCCTCTAAATATTCTTCTACTCCGCACAGAAGAGCTGTGATTTCCTTTGTATGAGTGGGCATTTTTTCTAGACAGACTGAATTGGATTACAAAGCCCAATACTCTGAAACCAAAAATACTCCAGGAACAAGATGCCTCACTTGTTTAAAAAGCTCACTGGGAATCTTATAGATAGGTTTTAGGAAGATTTCGATCTGCCTGAAAAAGGCTTAAAATACTCAATTAGAACTTCATTACTCTATCAGTGAAAAAGTCACCATAGATAAACATTTCAATCCTTGCAATTCAATCCTACATTATTGCTGTTCAGAAACCAATTTGACTAAAAGCCTATCAGAAGCTGAGAATTTTTTCAAGAAAAGAGATCTGATAGACTCTCCTGAGAAGAAAAAGACTCTATTCTATGAAGATAAGCTGGAGGGAGTGACCTAAATGTTTTAATTAATAAGGAAGAACTTTTAAAAGTCTGATATATGTACTTTAAATAACTAAATATACTTTATTGTCATTGTACTTATGTACACAGTATACTCATACAACGAAATTCACATAAACGCCCAAAGACCAGACCCAACACACATGATCCCAAAACTAATAGAAAGCTTTAATTTAGTTTTGTATGTATAAAATTACTATGTATGTAAACACACGTCATCAGGTTTTTAAGGTAATGCTGAATAATATTCCAAAGTTTGTAAAATATTATTGACTAGATTTGAAAATATGAGAATGAATGATATATTATCCCCCACAGCAAAGAGAAGCAGAGATGGTTAAACTGATTCTTTTATCTAGACAAGAGAATATATTTAATTTTGTCTCTGTTTTGAAATTGCTTCCGGATTTTGTGCTTACAATGGAAAAAAACATGATTTTTTGTTTTTGTTAATTAGACAGGCTTATTGTTATAGAAATGGCTTGTACATACTGTTGTGTAAAAGCAAAAAGTTGTGGTTGTAATGTTGTTACCCTCTACTGTGCTAAAGAGAGTCGGAAGTTGGTATCTTTTTCTTTTTTTCTCCTGTTAACACTACATCCCTTCTTTTTCCCTCCCTCTCGCCTTACTTTTTCATGCTTTTTTTCCTTTGTATTTTATACTTTGATAAACAAATAAAAAGTGAAATAGAAAAAAAAAGACTAAAAGTCTATCAGATATTAAAATTCTTTTCCTTAGTTGCCTGGTTTTCCCCCCAGGTCACAAATATAAGTGCAGCAGGAACCTCCCCCCGGCCCCAGAAAATATGGTTATAAATCAAAGCTAATCATAGAAATAAAATCTGCATGTTAACCAGAATGGAAAATCACACAGAAATAAGAGTTCCGTAATGGTGTAATACACACATGTCATATATTGTTTTACTTTGTTTTTAAATGTATTCTCTGATATGACAATCATTTGTAAAAATATCTTCATCTGGGCAGTCCTTTTCCCTGTATCTGGAAAGAAAACAACTATTAAGGTAACAGTTTTGGGTTCCTGAAAGATGGTGTTCTGTTAAACCTTTCAAGAATGTGTTTGGGATGTGGAAAGAGTACAAATTAAAATCTTTATTTTTATAACACCTTTATAAAAGAGAGTCAAGTGCAATTTGGCTACAGAAAAACAAAAATATCTGTAGTTCTCTTGCCATAAATGGAACTCTGAGACATGTTTATCTGAAATTATAAAATATACCCTTTTGAATTCATTAGGATTTATTTCTAAATAAATACTCATCTGTTTATCTGAATACTAATTCAGATACTAATTTTAATTAATGTGACTCGCTGATTACCATTTTTAGTCCAAAAATTTTACCTGGATCATGTCTTCATTTGCTATAGAATTAATAAATGGAAGAATAGGCTATTGTGCATTCTAAAACTCTCCCATCACTAATTATTTCTTCATAGTTAGGAAAATTAGAAGGAAAACATCTCCCTCTGGCATTAGTTGGAGACATTTTTTGTAACATTCCTGTTTACAAAATAGGTAGGTTTTATGGGATGATGGCTAGACAAAGAAAATTCTCTCTTGTGTAATGTGATCACCTACCTATTTCTCTACCCCCCCACTGCACAGTTGTGCTTCTGATTAAAGTAATTAACTAAAATTGTAGCTACCATATACTATTAGCAGTCATATATGCTTCATTCTTCATTTTTTCCGAAGTACAAGTCAAATGAAGATAGAAGAATCCTGCCTTCTCAGAGCCTATATGTTGGAATCAGTGCAAAATCAGAGATAAAATAAAATAAATATTTCCATACTGTTTGTACAGTATTTGTGATTGTATTTCAAAACACTATTTTTAAGAAAGGATCATATTATGATGCTTATGTAAATTAATTTAGTCTAGTCAACAAGACCTTAAGGCTGCCTTTTTCCACTTCCCACCTTTCCTGAGTGTGCAATCATGACCACCTTTAGTTTATTCCTGCCAAGTTAAGACACCGTTTCAATAGCATAGACAGAACTCTTATCACTCCTTCACTATGTATCAGGTAACGGGGCTTCAACTGAACCACTGGGAAAGATGCCTGAATTCTGTTATTTCCATTCAACAGAAAATATTCTACTCCAGCTAGAATTAAAAGTAGGGGTTATATTTTATACACCTGGATCTGTATTATTACATTTCTGTAATGTGAATGCAAAGCATTTGAAAAATAATTGGAAGAATCTTTTTCACTTGGGTAGCTTTAGAATGTTACTTTAAATGTCTCTCCTTCAAATTGCTGCTTTATGGAGTTGCAATTTGGTTGAGAATATTTACAACAGCACTAGAGCTATGATACACTGAAAGAGCCATATTATATTTCACGTATCCTGTAATTCTCAGTAGCCCAAATTGCTGTTATAGGTGTTCTTTTAAAAGATGGGCTGCTTTGTGATTTCCTTTGAAGTGGCTATAGAATTTTAAAAAGTATACTTTGAAAAGAAGAAAATAAACCTAGGGGTATCCTTGTGACTTTGATGTACCCAAAATAGATGTAACATTAGGGAACATTTTCTACAGATAAAATCTCTGTTGATTTACTTTTTTCTTGGATTCTGAATGGAAAGAAAAAAATATTCATTTATTTATTCATTACCCTATCTCTTTGACTTTTCTTCCAAGGAATTTAGAACAAGATAAGTAGCTTCCAGACAGTTCTCCCATTAAGGATACTATCCAGACCAAGCCTTTAAGAGATTTACAGTAATTGTGATCTCCCTTGCATTCATACAAGAGAGATGATTCCTTCCATTGAAGAAATAATTATGATAATTTACAAGGTTCACCACTACACTTCAAGAATACAATATAAATTAAAAGAAAAAAATAATTCCCATTTTAAGATTGTTGAAGGATTATCGCTGATATCAGTTTTCAGCAGAGTGCAAATAGGAAAACCATGTATCTGGAAGAGATCATTACTGAGATTTTAAAGTCCAACCACTGATCAGAACAAGAATCTAAATTAAAACATGCAAAATAAATAGCTCTGAAGTATTTTCTTTCTTTCTTTCTTTTATTTTATTAATGGTTCTTATAGGCCGCCCAACTCCCATAGGACTCAGGTCGGCGTACAGCATAGTCTAAGAACAATATAAAGCAGTAATAATAATTAAAAAGTTAAAAAAGTTAAAAAACACACCAACATTCATACATGGGGGATTGATCTCAATATCACCCCGCCTGCTGGAAGAGCCATGTTTTAATGGCTTTACAGAAGGCCAGCAGGGTGGGAATAGTCTGGATCTCTGGGGGGAGTTGGTTTCAGAGAGCCGCAGCCCCCACAGACAAGGCTCTCCCCCGCGGGCCCGCCAACCGACATTGTGGGACCTAACTGGTTGTAGGGATGTATGAGGTAGGATGCGGTCCCGAAGATAACCTGGTCCTATGCCATGTAGGGCTTTAAAGATGATAATCAACACCTTGAATTGCACCCGGAGACCAATGGGCAACCAATGCAGCTGGCGGAGTATGGGTGTTACGTGGGTGTATCTAGAGACACCCACCACAGCTCGCGCAACCGCATTTTGCACCAGTTGCAGTCTCCTAATACTTTTCAAGGGTAGCCCCATGAAGAGCGCGTTACAGTAGTCCAATCGAGAGGTGACAAGGGCATGAGTGACCGTTTGTAAAGCCTCCTTCTCCAAATATGGTCGCAATTGGTGCACCAGGAGAACCTGTGCAAAGGCGTCCCTAGCCACAGCCGTAAGATGTTGGTCTAATTTTAGCTGTGGATCTAGGAGAACTCCCAAATTGCGAACCCGGTCTGAGGGAGATAATTTGTCTCCCCCAAAGACCAAGGAGGGACAATCGGTATAATCCTTAGGAGGCAGCATCCATAGCCACTCAGTCTTGTCAGGGTTGAGCTTGAGCCTGTTCCTTCCCATCCAGATCCTAACATCGTCCAGGCAACGGCACATCAAATCCACTGCCTCCCTGAATTGCGACGGGCTAGAGATGTACAGCTGGGTGTCATCAGCGTACTGTTGAAATCTCATCCCATGTCGACGAATGATCTCCCCCAATGGTTTCATGTAAATGTTAAACAGGATGGGCGAGAGGACCGAACCCTGAGGAACCCTACAAGTCAGGAGTCTAGGAGACGACCTTTGCCCTCCTGTCAACACTGACTGTGATCTATCGGCGAGGTAGGAGGAGAACCACCGCAAAACGGTCCCTCCCACTCCCAGCCCACCGAGTCGGTGCAGAAGGATACCATGGAACACTTCTTGAACACTTTCAATCAAAGAAAGCCCTTTGTTTTTTGGATACTTTTAATTCCTCTTAATATTAGTAAATATATTCTAATATTAAAAAATGTGGGAATATTTTGAATAGGCGTAAGAAATCAAGATGGAGGAATGATTTTTTTATTTTGAAAAATATTCATAGGCTTAAGTAAAATAAAGGTTTGTTAGTTCTTGGAACAGTATCAGTATATCAGTGATGGCGAACATATGGCACGCGTGCCACAAGTGGCACGTGGAGCCATATCAGTGGACACACGAGCTCAGGTCTGGCATGCATGTGTGCACCGGCCAGCTGATTTTTGGGCCTTCTGGGCCAACTGGGAGTCGGGAAACAGCCTGTTTTCAGCCTCCAGAGGGGTGGGGAAGGCCCATTTTTTGTTCTCTCCAAGCTCCAGAGCCTTTCCAGGAGCCTGGGGAGGGCGAAAATGGCCTTCCCCATCCCCCACCCCCGGAGGTTCTCCGGAGGCTGGAAACATTCCATTTGCCAACTTCAGGTTGAACTTGAAGTTCTTGGAACAGTATCAGTATATCCGTGATGGCGAACCTATGGCACGTGTGCCACAAGTGGTACATGGAGCCATATCAGTAGGCACACGAGCTCAGGTCCGGCATGCATGCACATGCCAGCCAGCTGATTTTCAGGCCTTCTGGGCCCACTGGGAGTTGGGAAACAGCCTATTTTCAGCCTCCGCAGGGGGTGGGGAAGGTCCATTTTTTGCTCTCCCCAGGCTTCAGAGCCTTTCTAGGAGGCCTTCTCCACACACACCCCAGAGGCCCTCTGGAGGCCAGAAATGGCCCATTTCCCAACTTGAAGAAGTTGGGAAACAGGCCTTTTCTGGCCTCCAGAGGGCCTCTGGGGGGGAGCCGTTTTCACCCACCCCAGGCTCCTAGAATGGCTCTGGAGCTTGGGGAGAGCAAAAAAACGGGCTTCCGGTTCAACCAGAAGTCGGCAAATGGAACATTTCCAGCCTCCGGAGGACCTCCGGAGAGTGGGGAAGGCTGTTTTCGCCCTCCCCAGGCTCCTAGAAAGGCTCTGAAGTCTGGGGAGAGTGAAAAATGGGCATGCCATCGCATGTCAAAAAGGGGTCATGCGCGCATGCGCGGGGGGGGGCAGCATGGAATTATGGGTGTGGGCATGCACACACGCAACCCCCCCTTTTGGCACGCAAACCAAAAAAGGTTTGCCATTACTGTAGTATATGATACAATGCAATTGACAAATCCTAGTGATAAACTATATGGTTAACCATTCATGTATTATTTTCTACATCTTTTTTGTATTATTAGTTAAAATGTGACTCATGTTAATTAGCTATTTTAAAAAACCCTGCATTGCCATGTATGTTCGGAAAGTTAAGTTCAATCAAGATAGCAGAGTCTTCAATCTCATTCACATATATTAGTACCATAGGCCTTTGCAGGTGGGGGAGCGAGTAACACCATTGTTACTTTTATCGTCCCACAAATGTCATCATGACATATATAACTGACACAAGTGACACAATTTATAGCATTTTTGCAGTGACATCCTGACTCCTATTCATCATTGTGACTTCTAATAGATAGCTATGATTAGTACTGTATATCTCGTGGTGAGGTAATGAGTAACTCAGGCCACATATGCTTGATCCTTGGCTATTTCTGAATCATGATTGACTCAGATATTGAGTAATGCAAAAGCAAGATAGCAAAACATAACCTTCAAAGCAGTTTTCAATGAGAAAAAGTTTGCTTTTCTTTTGTTTACATCAAGGTTTTCTCCTATTTGGCCAAGAGACAGAAATAAAACTGTTCTTGGTTCCAGTGTACAGAATGGGAGTATACAGAACAGGGTTGAAAATAACAATTTGTTTATGAGATGAAAACAAAATTATCCGTCATGACAAGCCAAGTAACTCATTTCAGACTGAAAAACAGATTACAAATTAACAAGTAAAATGAATATAAGCCGGGTCTGATCTGATATTTTTCCTTTCAATTAATTTCAGCTTTTGAAAGTGTTTTAAAGAAATATTCTGCACATTCCTGTTCCTGACTTCTAGTAAGATTTTATTGTACATGGCAGAGCTAGATTTTTAACTTTTGAGCCAAAAGGCTTCTGCCGGATCCTTTGTTTTGGAAGTGGCATAATGAATGTTTTGAGTTTATGAGTTTTAGTTTGATGCACTTAAAGAAAATGGCAAGAATTTTATTTAACAGACATAAAATAAAAATATATCACGAAGGAACGGATAAGGAAAAATCTACCGGTGTTATTTTGCCTATTTTGAAGGGAAGCATAATCTTTGCAATTATCTTTGAATAAACAATGCCATATTTATATCTCTATTAAGGTTAGATATAATTTTCATATACTGCTCAGTCATTCTAAATTTGTTGAGGAAAAAAAATATATGTAACTGCTTTTGGTATTATCTTCAGCATCAGATACCAATCCAATGATCATGATTATTGAGAAGCATAACAGCAGGTGAACTTTCACCTCTCTGTTTCTCTCTCTCCCTCCCTCCCTTCCTCCAATTAAGTCAACACGTGTGTCTTTTTCTTTCAAATTTCATGCCACAAGATGAAACATGGAAGAACCCAAAACATGCTAGAGCTAGAAATGGATTTCATCTGCACCAGTAAACATTGCAATGCCAAGGCCTTCCCAAGGAGTACCTTAGTAACAAACCTTGTTGGTTATTAAATTCAGGCATTCAGGGAAGTCCCCCCAAAATTGAAACTGTAATTAATCAATACAATTTATTAAAGGAAATGGATATTTGCATGGGTTCATTTTGTGCACCAATTGCATCCATTTCTGAATCGGGAGGCCCTAGTCAC
This sequence comes from Diadophis punctatus similis, assembly GCA_023053685.1. NCBI lineage: Eukaryota > Metazoa > Chordata > Lepidosauria > Squamata > Dipsadidae > Diadophis > Diadophis punctatus. Next base: position 161,645,267 of record JALIGW010000003.1, read on the forward strand.
GCACACCTTAGTCACCTCCCATTTAGATGATTATAATATATTCTTACTGAATATGGGCATTTGGAAGTTGTAAATGGCACAGAGTCCAGTAATGCTCTGAGTCCTTGTATGAAAAAATATCAATGCAGCAAGCCACAAGAATGAAAGAATTCTGCAGTCCAACCCTAAAGATCAGTTTTATTTATTATTTATTTATTGTATTTTTTGGAGTATAAGACGCACTTTTTTCCTCCCTAAAAGAGGCTGAAAAATTGGGTGCATCTTATACTCCGAATGTAGCTTTTTCGAAGCTTTCTTTTCCAACCCTAATAAGGTGGCAACAATCTTCCCGGCTTCCTACTCCGTTGGAAGAAGTTTTTTTCCAGCCCTAAGTCTTTGCAGGCTTGTTTTCATTTCTACTCCCTCTGAAAAAGGTTTTTTCAGCCTTAACGAGGTGCTAATGATCTTACCGGCTTGCAGCATTTTTTAAATTCCTGTTCCCTCCGAAGTAGTTTTTCCAGCCCTAAGTCTTTGCAGGCTTGTTTTCATTCCTACTCCCTTCGAAGAATATTTTTTTCAGCCCTAACCAGGGGATAAAATAATGTGTTGAAGCTGAACAGACTAAAGACGCTAGCCAGATGAATACCTGGTAGGTAGATTCCCCCCCCCCCCATTTTCCTCTCCCAAAACTAAGGTGCATCTTATACTCCGAAAAATACAGTATGTAGCATCAACCTTTTGTCTCTAAGTCAGTAACACAGTAAGGAAGTACATTACTAACCTACCAACTCCTCCTTTCCTGAACTTGCTTTTAAATAGCCGAATTTTTAAAAACTTTCTAAAATTCAGGAGTGAAGAAAATGATCAATTCTGAGTCCCCTCTTGCTGAACTTTATGGAAAACCAGAGACAATCTTCTTGGGCAGTCAAATTTGATGTGGAATAAGCAGTTTCACAGGACTTCCACTACATCTCTCATTACCATATCCAAAATGTATGTTGCCATTAAAAAATCCCCATCGAAAATAGGTTCCAGTCAGTCTATTATCATGCTTTGAAGTTATTAGCTCTGATAATGATTGTTACACTTTATGATCCCGTAATATTATAAAGAAAAAAATTACTGTTTTAAGTTTTGACAGTCTTCAAACTCTGTTTTGTAGAATTATAATTTTTTGAAATGGATGCATATCTTCTTAGCAAAAGACTGTCTATATGGATTATATGCATTTGCAATATTCAGTGAAAATGAGACACTTTAAATGCAACTTTTTTGTTATATTTAAAGCTTGCCAGTAGGGATATTCATATTACACTCTGGATTTTTACAGCTGGTTTTCTTTTTTGCTGTGAGATTAAATTGCTTTAGTCTCTCTTTGCTTATTTTGGAATGTGAAAGCATTGCAGAAACTTGCTGAGATTATTTTTTTCTTAATTCTACACAGGATATTATTGGGATATTATGGCAGTAAATTAATGCCAGAAAGTTTTCTTAAATGTAGTCACACTAACTCCTCCCAATTATTTAAATAGATCTACTCCAAACATGACTAAGTCAGGGTTTAACTCAGCTGCCTTATCTTAATACTAAACAGGACACTGTTACATTTCAAATTATACTTTTACAGATAAATTTGATGTGGCTTTCTGGAAGTATAGTTATCCTCTGCTATTTAAAAGAAGATACAATAGCACTGGGCCTCTTCAGATCAAGCATTTATTTTAAAAAGCTTCATTTTGTTAAGTTGTCCAGAACAATAATAAAGCAGTCTTTAAAAAAATAAGTCTAATAATTTGAACATACTATAGACATTTATAGTTATTGACTTACCTCCTTGCAGTTTCAGCAGTCCAACATTGCCAGCAGTTAACCTCCCAGCAATTTGCCTCCTTGCTGCTAGTTTCACTTTCAGTTCTAGCACATGGCCTGCCTGTGCTGAATCAGCTGTAGGTCGGGAGGCTGATAATCAGTTTCTTGTGCTAATCGGTCTCTGTGCTGTTTGCTGCAAGGAGGTAAATTGCTGGGAGGCAGAGGCCAAAGGGTGGGGGTGGCTGGGTGCGGCTACATTCGGTATATAAGACGCACCCAAGTTTCCACCCTCTTTTTGGGGGTAAAAAAGTGCGTCTTATACTCCGAAAAATACGGTATACATATAGATATACATATTCATATACACATACACATACATATGCATGTACATATACATATAATAAGTCTGCTATTTTAAAAAATCAGTACAAATATTCTCATACATTTTGTAATGCGTTTTTCTTAATATATACTTTTCTTACACAGGCAAACATTTTTTTTACTTTGTTCTATATACCGTATTTTTTGGAGTATAAGACGCACCGGAGTATAAGACGCACTTAGATTTTAGAGGAGGAAAACAAGGAAAAAAGTATTCTGAACCAAATGATGTAGTAATATATTATTTAATAAAATACCAGTATAGCAGAATACTTTTTACAACCATGTACACTTTTTACAAACTTCAAACTTGACAGCTTTAAGACTTGTGGACTTCAACTCCCAGAATTCCTCCTCCAGTCATGCTAGCTCAGGAATGGGAGTTGAAGTCCACAAGTCTTAAATTTGCCAAGTTTGAAGACCCTTGCACCCCTAACCCAGGGGTCTTCAAACTTAACAGCTTTAAGACTAGTGGACTTCAACTCCCAGAATTCTTCCTCCAGTCATGCTAGATGGGGTAATTAGAAGGCAAAACACCTCCGTTTTTTGTTAAAAAGCAGCTAATTTTTCGGCCATTTTTTTGCAAAAATGAAGCATGCAGAGGGTTTGGGAAGCCTGCACAGCACTCCTAGGGAGTGAGGGAAGGTAAAAATGCCCCAAGTTTTTTGCAAAAAATGCCCCTTTTTTCGCAAAAATGGGATGCAGGGGGTGGGGCTTCAGGAGGCCAAAATGGCTGTATTCGGTGTATAAGACGCACCAACATTTCCACCCTCTTTTTGGGGGCAAAAAGGTGCACCTTATACTCCGAAAAATACGGTACATTTTCCAAATGTATACATTTTTGTACATGTATTTATTGGAGAATAGCATCTCACATTTCAGAAACATAAATATTTAGAGTCCAATTGAATTTCCGTTCCTGTATTTAGTACATTTACATAAAAATGTGAATCAGAAGAATATTTCCCAACTCCTACAAAGTGTTTTGTCTGTATGAATCTAAGCTTAAAGAGGAGATGTTTAAGGGATAAATCCAGGAATCCATTTGTGCTTGTTAAATATTTTTCATTCTGTTTAATGAAAGTAGCTATATTATCATTGTTTGTTTTAAAGATGAGGTAATGCAGAAACTAAATACAGTACAAATATTCTCATACATTTTGTAATGCGTTTTTCTTAATATATACTTTTCTTACACAGGAAAGCATTTTTTTTTACTAAAATATGCATTGTTCTATATACTTTTTCCAAATGTATACATTTTTGTACATGTCTTTATTGCAGAATAGCATCTCACATTTCAGAAACATAAATATTTAGAGTACAATTGAATTTCCGTTCCTGTATTTAGTACATTTGCATAAAAATGTGAATCAGAAGAATATTTCCCAACTCTTACTTCAAAGTCTGTATGAATCTAAGCTTAAAGAGGAGATGTTTAAGGGATAAATCCAGGAAGCCATTTGTGCTTGTTAAATATTTTTCATTCTGTTTAATGAAAGTAGCTACGGTATATTATCATTTTTTGTTTTAAAGATGAGGTAAATGCGGAAACTAAACATTCAGTGCTGTAAGTATTGCTCTATATCAAATTTAGGTAAAATAATGAAACACCAAATTGCATGCCTATATAAACAAATTATGGCTCAGTGTTTGAATAAATATTCCTTTGAAATAAATCCAGGCTTTTAAGTTTCATAGGAGAATCATATGACTGACTTTCAGAAAAGGAATAGTAAGACTGTGCTTATTCAAGTTTGTATCCATCGGTGGTCTCAAACTCACATCAAAATGAATCTGGCATAAGGATTAGCTCACTAGATGGAAAGTTGCAAGACTGAAGTACCCACACGCATACGCACACTCATAAACTGTCACAAAAATCTCCAGTGTCATAAATGTAAACAGTTGCTCTGCTTCACTGGTCCCCAGTGCAGGACCAGATACCAGATACCTCTGGAGCATTCATGGAACCACCCGCTCATTCAAGGTTGCAGTAAGGAAGAGCCATGGGGGAGGCAGGAAGAGGCACCCCGGTCTCAGAGATAATAAAGTGCAAGCTAGGAGCCTTGCAGCTCCATGAGTTACCTTGCCTTGACTCAGAGCCACACCCTCCACCCAGTACCTGACTGTGATTGGCAAGCTGTAGCTCCACCCCCAATAGTTGCCCTCCCACTGTATAACTGAGCAAAATGTCCTCTGGCCTACTCCCCAGCATTGTTGTGGGCTGCTAAAAATGACCTGGGTGCAGGTCATTTGTGCAGCCCACAAAGCACATTTGAGGATCCTGATCTAAAACATTGATGTAAACATGAACTGCTTTCAAACACCCACAAATATGAAACATGGGTTGTTTTCTTCAATGATGAGATTAGTAAAATTCAAATGGCAGCTATGCAAGAAAGTAAAACAATTGACTCCAGAGCCAGTTACACTTATAGTGCTGACTATAATCAAGAAGTATTAGGATTGTTCTAGGCAACAGAATGTCTTGACCCAGAGATGTTCAGCGGGTCTGCAAAATTGTCCGTGACTCAGCCTAATGATTTCTGAGATAAAAGGAAGACACAATAAAATGAAGATACACTGGTAATTGAAGCAATGTGCTTCGTGGTTTTATATTGAAGATTAAACAGTTGTAACTACACAGCAATTTGTTGGGGCTTATTATGGAAAGTTACTGATGCATACAAAAGCTGGCGCTTGTTTTTCATAGATTAGCTTTTCTTGACCTGGCACTCTTAAATGCGTTGTGATGACAACTCCCTGAATTCCCATCCAACATGTCCACTAGCTAAGAAGTCTGGGAGTTGCTGTATTTCTGTGAAACTCTGAAAGGCTGCCATATATATTAGCTAAGATTTTTTTTTGTCTGTGGAAACAAAACAAAAGAAAACAAAACCTCTGCTGGTGATCGTGTTGTGCTATCACACAATGTTGTGGTATTATGATTATTTCAGCAGTTATTCAATTCTGACTTGAATACCTGAAATTAAATTAAATGGAATCATGTTAAAACATTGCTTAAATCTGGGATTCTAACATGGTATCTAAGGCCTCACTCTATAACTGGATAGTGCCTTGTTGCTCAGCAAGCCCTGTGCCCATTCTTTATGTATTTGACTGAATTATTTCCATTTTAAACAAAATTTAAAAGGAAGTAGCTTCTTGCAAAGCAAAGTATCACTCTTGAGATTGGTATTCATTTTTATTTCTAAGATATATCTTTAGCATTTGTTTGATTTGGCATTTATACAAATCAGCCATCAATAGTCACATAGAAACAAACCACATTTACTCACTATTTAGCTATGGTGGGTGACACAGTGGTTAGAATGCAGTACTGCAGGCTACTTCTGTTGACTGCCAGCTACCAGCAGTTCAGCAGTTCAAATCTCATTGGCTCAAGGTTGATTCAGACTTCCATCCTTCCATCCTTCCAAGATCAGTATAATGAGGACCCAGATTGTTGGGGGCAATATGCTGACTCTGTAAACTGCTTAGAGAGGGCTATAAAGCACTGTGAAGGGTGTATATAAGTCTAAGTGCTATTGCTATTTGAAAGAGGCAATAAAAATATCTAAAAAGAAAACAAAAATACCAGATCATATCCTTCCTAGCAACCTATACCAGATAAGGAGGGATTAAACAAACAAACAACTGAAAACAATACCCTAATCAAGGAACTACCAAAAAGAAAAGCTCCCTCCCATCAATATTGGTGTCAGGCGCAAAGAATCAGGACCATTTATAAGGTTGCAGCTTGGAAGATTTATTCAAGCCTATATCCAAGAATCTGGTCAACTAAAATTCAACACTAAATTAGTGCCAGATATGAGTCAACGGAATTCAGGAGGGGTTGGAGATGCTTATGGAAATGCAACAACTCTAAGCTAATGATATGCTTACCTCCACCCCCCAGCTCTGCCTGCTCTTCTCCTACAACTGACAGCACAAGTTACAGTACATAAACAGGGAGCAAACCCACTCACCCACTAGCACTGACGATGTCACCTGCTCAGGTAATGAAACATCTGCAAGCAAACAACCAAGCTCAGAGAATACCAAAGACTCCACAAAATGTAACTTTATTTCTAATAATTTTATTCAAATGCATAAATTACCTTAAAAAAGAAAAATGATGAAAGGTGTTTTGTTTGAAAACATGCTTACCTGCCTAGGAAAAGATAAAGGTCACTTAGAGTTGAAAATATCCTAGAGCAGTGTTTCCCAACCTTGGCAACTTGAAGATGTCTGGACTTCAACTCCCAGATTTCCCCAGCCAGTGAATGCTGGCTGGGGAATTTTGGGAGTTGAAGTCCAAACATCTTCAAGTTGCCAAGGTTGGGAAACACTGTCCTAGAGGCTAAATCAGTGGCAGGGGACAATTTAATCAGTTGGCCTTTGAATACATCGACTTTGTGTAATTTGCCACACCCATCATTGCTAGGAATTTTTTTGAGTCAGCAAATTATTGTCATAAAATGTCAGATGTACTCTTTGATACAAAACGTTTGGGTATATATTTCTAGTTGGTGTTAAGAAGACAGATAACAGTTGTTATTTCAGGTGGAGAAGTAAAAGGCTAGATATTGATGTTATTCAGAAGACATAGATTTGGTGTTCTTTGAGGATTTTCTAAGCAATAAAAGGGAAAAATAGTTTGAAAAACATTGCTATATGTCAGTGATGGCTAACCTTTTTGTTGTCGTGCGCTAAAAATGCAATGCATGCATGACCCCCCCCCCCATACACCACGCCCCCTGCGCATTCACACGTGACCCTCCACTCCACCACACCCAATTTTGGGCCTAGTAGGCCTCCCTGCAGCCTCCTGGAAGCAAAAATGGGCCACGGGGGGGGGGGCGTGCCACACACCCCCGCGCCCTGTTTTGGGCCTAGTAGGCCTCCCTGCACTTATAACCCATGATGCAATGCACACATAACCCTTGTGCTCCCCCAGCTCTGCGCATGTGCATGCATCTGCTGCATCCGCCCCCATGCATGCGCAACAGAGATCCAAAAATCAGCTGGCCAGTGGGAGGCATGCACACATGCACGGCGGAGCTGAGCTTGGCCAACAGCTCATGTGCCTGCAGAGAAGGCTCTGCATGCCACCTGTGGCACACGTGCCATAGGTTCGCCATCACAGCTATATGTGATTGGAAATTTCTTTTGCTTAAGGGTTCTCTTAAATTCAAATTGACAATACTTATTTTCACTTATTTTGACTTTGCTTTCTGGTAAAGGCAGCTGAATAGATTTTTTTATATGGCTGTTTTTAAAAAAAATATGCTAAAAAGTAGCATATTATTTTTAAAAATATGTCAGATCTCTCTAGAGCTAAGCATGAGAGAAATGAATAGAATTCATGCTTTAAATATTAATACAGTGATTTTTCTAATCCTGAAAAATTCTCAAAGCAGCTACTACTGTATATTCTTACATAGTCTTCATCATTTCTGCTTTCTATTATTTACTACTGATGTTTTTACGACAATCTATATAAAATATTTTTATTTTACTGAGTGATTACCGGTAAATGAATGGTTGGTAAACCATGTATCTTGCTTTTTTATCCTAATATCAGTGAATATAATATTGTTTTCAGATGATTAAATGCCATGTTTAATGCTTCTTTGAGCTTTACAGCATCTTACCATACTGTTTTTTTCTTTATTCATGTGATTTGGGATCATGGCAGGAAACAGAAATTAATGCAGTATGAAAGAAAGGAGGAATGGAAATGAAACTAGTATTCGAATAGTAAAAGGACATTATCATACAGAAGGCCAGGTTGCAGTTATTTCAGCATGGGAATTTTCATCCAAGTTCTTATTTGACTATAGTTTAATGGCTAATTGTAATAATTGAGAATAAGAGTTATGCACCTATATAGGGAATCTGTTTAGGGAATCTCTTTAGGGGTTAACTATTTAGGGAATCTGTTTAGCATACATTATTTTTGTGGCTATGCACAAGTAGTTCACTACTGTAACTTACACTTCCATTCAATTCTAGCATCAACTGTTCCTATTGTTTTCTGAAAATTGTGATAGATTGATTGATTATATGTGGTCAAATCAGTGTAAGCTCTTAGCAACCACATAAATAGATTTTATTCAGGACAGCCTATCCCCAGCCTGATCTTTCAGATCTTCTAGTAATATGACTATTGCTGCTATAATAGAATCCATCCAGTTTGCTGCTTGTCATCCTATCTGAAAGTTGTAGGATTATGCAAACATATTTATGTTTAATCGAAATAGGGTTTTCAAAATTAAACAAGTATGATGCCTTTCTTATCATTAACATTAAAATTAATTTGTCAACACTACAAGGGATTGCAAGCCATTTTTATTGCATAATCTTAAACCTCAGGGAGAATAAAAAATCTTATTGTGTTCATGGAACTTTCTAGTAAATTATCTTAGAACTCTGCTTTTACTTTTGCAATCCAATATATTCTTACTTGGGAGTAAATCCCAATGAAAACAAGTGGGGCTATTTCCAAGTAAATTGAGCAATGCCACTTTAAACCTTGGAACTGATGTGACTCTAGGGTTGAGGAATATTATTTATACTGGATAGGATAGTAAATTTCTTCAACCTCAGTTTGTATGTTTTAAAACAAGATGTTGGATATGGTATTGGGATAGCTGCTTTGTTAAAGAAGAAAACTAAAATAAAGCTCTTTGAACTTAGATTTCATTACAATATTTTATCACATAACTCATAGAAACAAATTGGGCTGCACTAAAGATTCCTCTGTAGGGTGCTTTAAAATACATTTACATTCTTTTATGTAGCCTGTATTTATTGAATCTCTGGATTGATTTTGGCCGCAGAGTCCAGCAGAGGGTGCTCAATGGCACAAAATAGTTTAAACTTCTGTTACTAAAGGGAAGTGGGAATTAACAACTGGTTAGATTTAATAGTATATTTGCTGGAATATGGCATCATTATCATTTAAAAAGAACTGAACTTGATATTAGAATAGGTTTTGAAAAAGACTTAATGGTAATAAATTAGGCACAACTCCAAATATGACGGCATATTTAAGATTAATAAATTGTCAAATGTAGTTCCACCAGTATTTGCTTTGTTCTGTTTGGGTTTTCTTCTACAGTTTATTTGTTTTGGAGTTGTGCCTATTGTTCTTTTTTTATAGAAAGTAAGTTTTATTAATGGATTTTAGGGTTTAAAGAATGATTTTATTTCTTTTGTGTAAGTCTGTTCACATCTAATAATATTTACAATTAAAACAGATTTTTATATTTCAGATAAGGTATCATAATGTCATAAAGATCCTGATTAAAACTGGCAAAGTGTGATAAATACTGTTCTTCTAGTACTGTATCTATGTATAATATAAAGCTGTTTGTGTCCAACAACTGTTAGGTTAAATGTTGTCTATGCCTATTGATTATGGGAGACAAAATATAAGTCTTAGTGCTGGAATCTACAAATAGAATGAAAATAATAAAAAACATTTTCGGTCATATTCTCAAAAGTTTTCATTTCAAATAATTGACAATGTTATTTTAAATTCATCGGCTGAATTTGAATAGGTCAAACAAAATAAATACATATGATTTCAAATGCTGGTTGCTAATCAACCTCTGTGAAAACAAATATGGTCTCTAAAACAAATATAGCATTTAATTCAAAACCAAAAATCAATGCTTGGCATGTATAAAGAATCAGAATATAAAGAACTAATTCTCCTAAGGGCATTCACTGCTCCCTTTCATCATTATATAAGCTACCTGGTTCCTTGAATAGAATAACAGAAAATCTTGGCATTTAGTTGAGAAATCACTTTTTAAATAAACTGGATTGATCTGAATATCCATATTGTGCCATAAATCCAAAGATTTGAGTTTTTCTATACAATATTTGGTCTCAATCATACCTTTTTAATATTTGATTTGTTTATATCATTATTGGGGTAGTTCAAGACTTAGATGAATATAATAACTCTTAAGCAGTGGCCTCCAACCTTTGGGGCACCAGGGACTAGTTCCATGGAGAAAGTTTTTTCCGTGGACCAGCTGGGGTGTGGTTTTGCATGCTGCCTGCATCCCATGGATGGGGCTTCACTTGTTTGTGTGGTCCAATTGCTGGCATGTTGCAGACTGGTGCTGGTCCAGAGACTGGAGGTTGGGGAACCCTGCTCTTGAGTATTAAATACATTCTTCCTCAAATGGCCATATTCGGTTATTATCCATCTTTGTAGATTTATATTTTTAGTTTCTGCTTTTATAACACTCAGAGTAGTCTATTTAAAAAAATCCCTGTTCACCCTATATGAGTGGTATGTGCTTCCTCAATCTTGGGTCCTCTACCAGAGGCCTGGAGTTTGAGAGTTTTGCACAGTTTCTTAGCTATTCCTAGCACTGCACTCTTCTGGACACAGTTCTGATGTTCTTAGGATCTGTTGGAGATATTCTCAGTTTAGGAGTCCATGGAACCACTTTGATCTTTACTTTCCACATCCTCTCTTGTTCCTACTTCAGTCCCTGGTACTTCTCCAGCTTCTCATATTCCTTCCTGATGTTGCTGTCACCTGGCATTGCTATTTCTAACACCACTGCTGTCTTCTGATCCTTGACTACCATTACAAGGTCTGGTTGATTGGCCAGTAATCTGTTTGTACTTTTAGATCTGGAAGTCTTAGCCCTGTTATTCTCCACAACTTTCTGTGGAATCTCCCATCCGATACAGCATATTCTTGCTGCATTATTTTGTTTGAACTGATGAAATAATTCCAGCTATCACTTGGTACAGCATCACTGAGTTTTCTCTCCTTATATTCAACTAATTGCATTTTTTTAAATTTATCTAAACAATTTTTAAAAATTAAGTCTACAACTGTTTGATGATTCAGATGGGAAGTAAAATGTCTCTTAAATAAGTAGTTAATTGAGAGAGAAGATGGGTGCATGACAACCAAGTATATAGTCTGTGAAGAAAATATTCTTTTTAAAAGGCATTTAGATCAAAACAATGTATTTTATTCACTTTTCAGTCATGATAGCATTTGTTTCAATTCCCAAGAATCTGACTTCATAATTAATTCTAGTTCCACTTGATATGAAATAATATGTCTCTGTGCGTGTATAGAGTAAAGTTAATTCATCTTGGCCTAATGAATGTGACATGTAATTGCATGTCAGATTTTCATTCTATTTAGATATTTATTAGAGAAATCTGTGTATTATTCATTCCTTTGTTAAACTGCTAGGGTATGCTTGAGGTATATTGATTTTTAAATACTATATATTTAAATTTTTAAATACTATATATTAAATATTCTTTGGTAGTTTAATTTGATATGTTGAATCAGAAATGTGTTTCGAAATTTTGCTTCTTTTAGGAATACTCTTTTGTCATTACTTACTGATTTGTAAATGTTCTACTTCAGATTTTTGAGAGAAGGTCTGTGGACTATAATAAAGATTACACATGTGTAGGAAAAGAGATATAATTTCTTCTGAATTCCATTATTAAATCAATCAGACTAATGGGATGTGGGAAGGACCTTGGGAGAAGGGAGAAGAGATGCTGCTTAGTTAAGAGAAGGCACAGCTGCATAACAAGGAGAAAAAGAGACTCAGAAAGGAAGCTCCTTAACCATAAAAGAGATGGTGGAGAATTTGTACAGACATGCAAGGTTTTGTTAATGTAGCCTTACAATACAGTAGAATTGGCTCATCTGGTCATGTTTCATGTCTGGTGTACTGGGAAAGCTGACAATCATTCACTAATGCTAAATGAAAGATGCACAGGTAATCCATATTTAATTCAGTGACTCATTTAGTGTTTAGAATTATTCAGTGACTCATAATTCAAAGTTATGATGGCACTTAACAAAGAGACTTATGAACATTTCTCATAGTTGTGACCATTGTAGCATCCCCACAGTCACATAATCATGATTCAGCTAGCAACCGGCTTGCAATTATGACAGTCTCAATATCTTGCTTTCATGTGATTGGCATTAGTACCCTTCTTTGCCTGGTTTCCAACAGGTAAAATCAATGGGGAAGCCGGCAGGAGAAGGATTCGCCTAATGATGGCAATTGGAACTCCAGTAATTGCAGTTGTAAGTCAGTGCAATCATCTGATACATATCCTGGCTCTTTTGCCCTAGCAACATAATTCATCTACATTAGCATTTCCAATAATTTATTCAGGCATTTCCTTAAAATGTTTCTATTCTGTGTATTTGAAACAAAAAAAGCTAACAGTTATATCACCCAAAATCCATTCTAAAAATGATAACCTCCAATATGATATCAGCTCCAATTTTGCTGTTATAAGTCTTTGATTTAATGAAGCAAATATAACAAATGAAATTTCTGTATGGACACTTCCCCCTAAAATAATAGACTAGACATGCTCATTGTATGCGAAGATGTCTACATGGGGCACTTACATGTACATTAAATTTTGTTATATTTATGTCACATAAATGTATCATTTGATAATGCAACTGACATAAATTGACATGAATGATAAATTATGCAGATTACCCAAATTACTGCAGTTGATAGTCAATTGATAGTGATATGGGAGGTATATAAATTAAATAAATAAAGTTTCAGATTTAACAAAAGTTCAAGAGGAACAAACACCCCAATTGAATGGTCCATTAAAGCAAAGTTTTATTGTAATCTGCAACATTTGATAAGAACATAATCATAATTTAAAGTAACAATTACAATTGATATTACTTAATTAAATTATCTTGGTTAAATTCATTCAGATTAGTATTCCTTTATTAAAACTTGCATGAAGGGAAAAGCTTGCAATCTGTTGCTTTCTTTTAAGTAATTTAATTAATTGTGAATGATTATAGTAATGATGGTTAAAGTTCTTAAATAAATATTTCCCAAAACATGTATTCTTCACACAAAAACTAAAACTAAATACAATAGAATGTTTTTGACTTATTTTTTAATTGGGTTCACCTCCTCTAGTTTTAGGACTTGAATGGAGAACAAATGATGATTTAGATCATATTTATGCAGAACTATTGAACATTCAAAAGGTTTCATAAAGCTTTTAGCACCACTATATATTAGAATTATTTCTTAAACAGCAATTGATCCTACACTTTCAAGCAGAATCCTTTGAAATCAACTCCCAGTAGACTTAGGAAAGTTGCTCATCACAGAATGGCTTAAAATTACTGTACTGTTGTCGACTTATACCAGGATGTATAGCAATAGCACTTAGACTTATATACCGCTTCATAGTGCTTTACAGCCCTCTCTAAGCGGTTTACAGAGTTCAGCATATTGCCCCCAACAATCTGGGTCCTCATTTTACCGACCTCAGGAGGATGGAAGGCTGAGTCAACCTTGAGCCGGTGAGATTTGAACAGGTGAACTGCTGAACTAGCAGTAGCCTGCAGTGCTGCATTTAACCACTGCACCATCTTGTTTATACTGGCTATGTTAAAGCAGTGCTGCCCATATTTGTTCCAAACTAGCCATTGCAATTTTAAATGTGGCTGTTCAGGAGTCTTTTAGCATTCTTTTGTTGCCTCTCCATCCTATGGAATGCAGCTGCCCATGAACTTGTACCATTTTGATCATTCATGTGCAACAGCCGCATTGTCTATAACCTTCTAAAAACTAAGGCATTATGGTGTTATTTGCAAAATAATTTCACATAAATATTTGGACTCTAGCTCTTTTTTCAATGCTGAACTGTTTACTGTGTGAAAATAGCATAATTATAATTTGCAGACTTTTTGCCTGAAGCTGAAGGGGCAGATGCATATGATTAAGTTTCAACTGGCCTGTTATTGTAATGTAGATGTTGGGAGGTTTTCAGGATTTTTTTTAAAGTGAAACATGAGTTTTAAGAAGAGGGAAGAAGGTTCTGAGAAACACTCCATTTTAGCCAGCTTTATTTTTGTTTTTCAGTGGCACTTCTCCATTAGCTTGTCTGAATGCAATGCTTCATACCAACACTCGTGTTGGTGATGGGACGTTCTTCAAAATTCCTGGTAAGGCAGGACTCTACGCACTCAAGGTGAGTTGCATATTTTTAGAAACAAAATTACCCAGACCTGTGAAGTCTATGAATTGCATTAACAAATCATATAAATATATAAATTAGATTGAAATCATTAGGTAGGGAACAGAGATAAACTGTGTTTGAGACATTTTTAAGATAGCACTTAGCATTATTTCCAATCCAGATAAACTTTATAAGTTAAACAAAATTCAAGAATAGACATAGCTTTATTTTTTTTTCCTAGCTGATATTTTAGATGTTGCCTTTTTAGAAATAAGCAAAGGTTTACTTGCTTATTTAGAAATAAGCAAATATATTCACATTGTATTTGTAAAAGAGACATTTGGAAGGATTTATATCATGAATGACAATTCTAGCGTTAACAAGGAACTGAAAATGTAAAGCTGTGTGATGCAAGTAATGATTTTATCTGAACGAGCAGAACTATTTATTTAATCCTTAATCTAATAGTGATATCTGAGTGAAGGAGGAGACATTATTTTGAAACTGATAGAATGTGGCATTTTCTTGAAGTAATCAAATGAATAGGCAGCACTTTTTTCTGAGAAATAGAAATATGGGCCATTTTCTACTAACTGCCAGAATTCAAAAGCAGCTTTTGCATTTGATTAGATTTTCTTTTGTGTGGTATAGTTAGGCTTTACAGGGAAAAAAAAACCACAAAGTCCTCTTCTAAAATGTAGGTGCTCAGTATCATCTGAACTGTGGAATTTATTATGTAATTATAGAATTATGTTCCACCTAATAAAAGCAGAACATAAAAAGGTGTTTGATTTTATTCTGCATCATTTTTGAAATGGTTGGATTTTTTTAAAGGAATAAGTTGGTTTCTATGAATACTGGTGTGAAATCAGATACATTTTTCTATGTAAGTTTCTAGATGGCTTTATAGTAGTCTGCCCTGAGAGAGACTTTATCCTTATTCATGAAATTGTCAGGAATCACATTTTATTTATAGAACATTCCTAAGAAGCACATTCTTTTTTGAAATGTGACAAGCAGCATGACATATGTCTTTACACACAGAAGGAAGACACTACATGCCCAGCAGATGGAACATTGGATTTAAGTTGTGACTCTGAGTTGGACAGCACTGAAATGGCTGAGACTAACAATAGCAATGGGGAAGAAAATGGAGGTAAAATATTATTTCTGTTGTTTTTATCCTTTGATCTTAATGCAGTGTTTATGTGCTGAAGAAATGATATATTTTTATTTTAAATTATTTGTCATGCTTGAAGATACATGTAAGTACCTTATTTTCTGGCTCTGGTAAGGCCTATTTTTAAAAAATGTAAAAGATCCAGTTCTCATTCCAAATCTCATTCATGGATTTGGAAATCTTGATATTTAAAGAATTGAATTGTTAAGTTTCATGTACCAGATGCATTGATATGTTGTTTGTTTGATGTTCTTTACATCAGATGGCTCATGGGTAAGAATTTTGGATTTTACAGTTTATAGGGTTGTAAAGAGAACTGGAATTTGCAGAAAATATTTTTTAAATATTAAAGTTAGGTACTTTAAAATAGCATGCAGAATTTATATTAGGCATTCTTCTAAAAATGAAGTTTGGTAGACTTCTTCTCAACTGTTTTCAAAATTTTACAACATTGTTAATTTGCAGACTGCAAAACCTATATTAAGCTGAAATTGATAATTTTACCTTCTTAATATGTTAGTATATCTTTGTAAAATATTGCAATATGTAACTAATTTATTGTTTCACTAAATTATAAACAGTTTGCTTTTCCTCTGAGAAGAATGTTTTTGTTTTGTTAAGTAGCAAATGGTGCTTGCTTTATTTACTGTTTATGACATTTAGCATGGAAATTTTAGGGACCAAATAATGCTGACTAGAAATGGAAACTTTGAACATACTTTAAAAAGAGCAGCCGTGCCTAGTAGATTGGATGCCTAAATGTATGTGCATGTGTAAACAGATGTTTGAAAATGCTATTAACTTCTTAATCTTTCAATATATTGTATTATTTTCAAAGACCAAGTTATATGTACAGGCTTAAAGGATTTTAAATACTTATCAATTAGAAGAATTTGACAAGTAGTAGTCAAACTCTGACAACAAAATTATTTTCAATTCTTGAAGGCCTTTCTATATATGTAGCCCACACTGTTGTTAAAATTGAGGATAAAGTCTTTTTCCCTGCAATAAATCTGTACATCATATTTGTGGTTAACTGTGCCTTAAATATCTAGAAAATCTTTCCTTTCTGCTGAGAACAATATAATAAAGAAATTATTTTTCAAATGTTCTATCTTTAGGGAATTCTTTTCATTCTCCTACATGTTTTTAAAAAATTCTAGAAAGGGTGAGGACAACCCTTCCATTTTAATGGAGCATTCACCAATCCTTTTGGGCGTTATGGCAGTGAATACTTCACTGGCAGTGGAGAACAAGATTCATAGTGTGATATTTAAAGAAAATAGTGTCATAATTATTCATTTCTTTGCTGTGTAGGACTCTGAGGCCTTAAGTTGTTTTTGTACCAGCTGAAAAATTGATGAACCTACAGAATTATATTCCCCTCTCCTGCATTCTGATAGTACCAATACAAGATACTTCCAATTCAGGACTTGAGAGATGGCTAGTATTAAAGGTCTTTTATTTTCATTGGACTTTTAAACTAAGCTAGTGTTTATAGTAGAGTGTTATTTAGGCCTTGTGGCATACAGTATGTCCAATTTTCTTCAGGAGAGATTGGGAGGGCTCTGTGGGATCTGGGGGTAAGGTGGGTAACCTATCATTTTCAGACACTTCATTGCTGACCTCTTAGTATAATTTAATGGCATGGCATTCTTCCTTCAATTTCTGATGCTACAATTTTGATTCAAATGAAAATATATATATTTTTTTGCACATCTGGCACATTTTCACAAAGATGGGCTTTTCCTGGTCCTGGACATGCACATTTTCTGTCTTGTATCATAATTATCAAGTCCATTTTTCAGGGTGAGATTATGGTAATTCTTCAGGTGGTTCTTGCGAAAATGTAACTTCATTCCACATCTTGCTTTCCCTGTTAAGAGACTTCACTGATTTTGATTGTTGCACATAATTAGTCCATTTCCTGTGTCTAATGATAATTCTCCCAATGGTATTTTTAGTTCAAAAAAGGGTAACATCCAGGTTCCTTGCATGTGTTCAGGAAGAAAGCCATTGGGGATATTTAATTTGGATTTTTCAACAGGGCATGACTGGGTTCAATGGCTTGATGCTTGTTTCTGACTCTGACTCTATAAAATTATCCTTCTACTGTCTAACTCACATCTTATGTTGGTGATTTTCAATATGGAAAATTAGGCTTACCTCCTCTATTTTGATTATCATTGCTGGCGATTCAGTTTCTGGGAAGGAATTTTATGTGGATGTAATTGGAGGGGAGGCTTGTCTTTTTGTCAATTGCCTAAAATACAGATAGTCTTTGACTTATGACCACAATTGAGCCCAGAATTTATGTTGCTAAGTGAGACAGTTATTAAGCGAATTTTGTCCCATTTTACAACTTTTCTTGCCACTTTTGTTAAGTGAATCACCGCAGTTGTTAAATTAGTAACACGGTTGTTAAGTGAATCTGGCTTTCCCATTGACTTTGCTCATAAGAAGGTCGCAAAAGATAGTCACTCCAGGACACTACAACTATCATAAATATGAATCAGTTGTCAAGCATCTGAATGTAAATCATGTCACTGTGGGGATGCTGCAATGGTCATAAGTGTGAAAAATGATCATAAGTCACCTTTTTCTGTGTTGTGTAACTTCGAATGGTCACTAAATGAACTGTTGTAAGTTGAGGACTACCTGTATATGAACAGAAGCTCTGGGCACTTCAGTTATATTTTAGTCATAATGTTGCAGATCCATTTTGTGGATTGTTGGACTTGGGACATCTTACAAATTATAAGAGGCGTTTCCCAAGAGTCATTTACAGGACCCAGCATTTCTACTCAGTTCTGGAGAAATCTGTACTCCTGGACAGATCCAGTTGGTAGTTTTCTGTGTGAGTTGCTCAGTGTTTCAGTTTGGGCAGGCTCCATACTCAATAACTTTTTGAACAATTCTACCAAAATTAACTTTGATCAGCAGGCAATTTGACTAATAGAAGAATCCATCATGAGAAACTGAGTTTTAACTCACCCTCAAAATGGTGTCTCTCTTTTTCCCAATTCAAGTTGCCTGTTATTATTCCCTTGTCATGCCTCGTCACGCCTCCCCCTGCTGTTAAAGCAGGACTATGATTACAGGAGCAAAACATAGCCATTATTTTTTCCCATTTAAAATATAAGAATAAAGTGGGAATGTTGAGTTTTAGATATGAGAAACATGGCATGTTCAGCCATGCCAGTCCATTGGCCAGTCATTTTCTCTTGACCTTTCCTATCTTTTATACTCTGAAAATAACAGGGAATAACTATAATATAACTATGGTGAGGTGTTAAAATCAACTTGTATCTCTTCTAAAAGTATTTTCCCAATATTTTTGTGCTAACTTGTAGCAAATGTGTACAAACAAAGAAAAACTTGCCTGCAACATTTCATATTCTAATCCTAGTGGATGGATGTCGAAGTGCCCAAAATTGCAGATTTAGTTCTGTGTGTCTGTGTGAAACTTACAATTCTGTAAAATGTACTTTGTACTTTTGTGTTAGTGGAAGAAAGGATTTTAAAAGAAGAAATTATTTGTCATCAGAATCTTGCCCAGATATTGTGCTGCTACTGTAGTACTCTATATATTCCTGCAACAGATTCAGATTATTGCAGAAGATACCTCAGAATTCCATCATCAACTACCATTGCTATATGTCAACAATATTTATCAGGAAGGAAAGGACTACTTCCTGTGTGCCCTACTGCTTCCATTAAAAACTATTCAAATTCTCCATGTGTGTATGTGTGTGTGCGCACGCGCACACACACACGCACACACATATTGTAATAGCACTTTATATACATAGACTGTAATTGCGGTTTATGTACCTGTACATGTACACTCACATATTGTTACATTCTCAGACTGAAGCACATAGGCTTCAGTCAGGTCCTCCATTCTGGAGGGAAAATACTGACTGCTGATTGGCTAGACTGTCTGGCAGCTCCCTATAAAAGGGCTGGCTGTCAGACAGAGCTTTGCTGGATTGTAAATAGTTGACAAATAAAGAGCTGTTGTTTTGAAGCCACTTCTGTCTGCCTCTCCCATTCACCCTATCTAATACTGGTGACGAAGGTGGGATTGGAAGGCAGATAGGTCAGAAAAGAGCTGACAACCTCGCAATCCAGCCCGGGGCAGTAAGTCTTCGCCAAACGGCCTTTCTAAAGTGCCAACTCAGCCGACATGATGACGCACGCCCCGCTGAGTCACTTCAACCCAGCACGGGAGCACTGGGACACCTACATGACTCGCTTTGAATGCTTCATTGAGGCAAACGACCTCCTTGGGCTATCAGACAACCGCAAATGAGCGCTCTTCCTGAGCTACTGCGGCACAGATGTGTTCGAGACACCCAGGCACTCGCTGAACCAACGCCGGTCCAGATGGTCACCTGGTCCACCCTACAGACAATGCTCAAGACCCATTATGGCCCGAAACCCTCCAAATTCATGTGGCAGCACGCCTTCAATCTGCAGAACCAGAAGGAGGGGGAGTCCATTAATGAATATGTTGCTGCACTCCACAAGGCTGCTGCCCATTGTGAGTTCCGTGATCTAGATGAGCTACTGCTCGACCGAGTGATCTGCGGAATTCGGGACATTAACCTCCAACGGAGGTTACTTTCAAAGACCACTCTCACTCTTCAGATTGCGCTGGACGAGGCCAGGGCAGCCGAGGCGTCCACTAGGTCGAGTTAGGCACTACAGCAACCAAGCAGCCCGAAAAGCGCACGAAAGACGGTCAGCGTGCATCGCGAGAATTTGGCGCAAGACTTCTCACCTGACAGTGATGTGGAAGTCTGCCACCTTCAATTCAAAAAGCACAAAGCGGCAAACGCACCCGATGACAGACTTCCACCATGTGCCAGCTGAGGAGGGCACCATCACTGCACTGACTGCCGATACCATGAGGCCATCTGTCAATGATGCGACCATCGCGGTCACCTAGCAAGAGTCTGCCATGCCAAGCTGCCTTCACCACAGGCAACACGACGAGCACCAAGCAAGCCTGGCTACGCTAAGCAGCCTCAACATCGGGGTTGGCAGCCATGATGGAGAACCGACTGGGCCAGCGCGACCCAGGCCTGCCAAACAACAATCTGGCAAGCAACCACACCACACCAGAAGAAGCTGCGAGTCACCATCCTGCTCAAGGGGTCACTATACAGCATGGAGATCAACACCAGGTCATCTCTCACCATTGTATCCTGGGCCACGCTTCAACAAGCAATCCCGGGGATCCAGAAGAAACAACTGCGGCGCCAAGAGCTGAGGCTGACTGACTACCAAGGCAACCACATTCCAGTCATTAGCTGCAGCACCTTCCGGGTGCAATTCAAGAATTTCAATGGCCCCCTCACGCTGACAGTGGTCAGTGGCTCCCTTCCAAGCCTGCTCGGCTTGGAGTGGTTCGAGGCCCTCGGCATGGGGGTGACCGGAATCAACACCATCACCAACAGCGCCATGGAAGACCTTCTGAGGGAGTTCGAGGACATTTTTAGCAGAAGTCTGGGTACGTATAAGGGGACCCCAATTTCATTCAATTTGGACCCAAACGTAGCACCAATTCGGCTTAAACCCCGGAGGCCTCCTCTTGCCCACCGACCGAAAATAGAAAGGAATTGGACAAGCTAATTGGCCAAGGGATCCTAGAGCCCATTGACCATGCACGCTGGAAAACCCGTATAGTGACCCTGGTCAAGCCGGATGGGTCAATTCGCCTCTGCGCTGAGTATAAGTGCATGCTTAATAAGGCACGTCAGCAGAGTGCCTATCCAGTTCCTGTGGTCCAGCATCTGCTGCACTCCCTGGGCCTAGGAAAGATTTTTGCAAAACTTAATCTTGCGCAGGCCTACCAGCAGCTGCCTGTAGATGGCGCCACTGCAGAGGCCCAGACAATTGTGACCCACAGGGGTGCGTTTAAATGTATGCACCTCCAGTTTGGAGTTAGTGTAGCCCCCAGACTGTTCCAAAGTCTTATGGAACACCTGTTAGAAGGAATTTCGGGGGTCATGCCTTATTTCGATGATATTCTAATTTTGGCCAAAGACAAAAAACAATTATTTCAAAGACTGAGGATAGCGCTGACCCGAATTCGTGACAAGGGTCTGTGGCTTAAAAGGGGGAAATGCCAAATTGGAGTGGACAGGGTAGAATTTCTAGGGTACATGATTGACAGCTCTGGGATCCACCCCACAAATTCAAAAATTAAGGCAATTCAGGATGCCCCTATCCCTCGGAACCAGACTGAACTACAAGCGTTCCTTGGGATCCTTAACTTCTATAGCATGTTCCTCAAACAGAAGGCTACGGTGGCTGAGCCGCTCCACAAGCTCCTGGGGAAAAAGGCGAAATGGACCTGGGGAAGGACTGAGGCAGCCGCTTTCACAGCTGTCAAATGCCTACTTTCTGCCGACAGCCTCCTGATCCAGTATAATCAGACCTTGCCACTTGTTTTGACCTGCGATGCTTCACCCTTTGGCGTTGGGGCTGTCCTCAGCCATCGCCTACCCAATGGCACCGAGGCACCCATCGCCTTCTATTCTAGGACTATCAACCGCGGAGCGCAATTACAGTCAGCTGGACAGAGAAGCGCTGGCTGCGGTGGCCAGTGTCAAGCGCTTTCACAACTATTTGTATGGGCGGCAATTTGACTTGATCACTGACCACAAGCCGCTTTTGGGACTCATCACAGGCGACCGCCCCACGCCTGCCTCTCTATCACCCAGGACAACTAGGTGGGTCATTTTCTTAGCCACCTATAGCTACCGGCTAATCCACCAGCCCGGACAGACTTTGAGGCATGCCGACTCCCTCAGCCACTGTCCCTGGCCAGAGCTACTAGAAGACCTCACACCTGAGACACCTGTGCTTCTAATTGACTGCTTGGACACTGGCCCGATAACCTCACTTGAGGTTGCACGCCACTCTACCAAGGACAAAATAATCGCCCAAGTCTTGCACTGGGTGTTGAGGGGGGGCGAAGGGGTCTGTTGGGGCTGAATTTAAAATGTTTATGACCAAACAAAATGAACTGTCAGTATTGCGGGGTTGCCTTCTCTGGCGGGACCGAGTGGTTGTTCCACAGAAACTGCGTGTTACAGTATTGGAAGCATTGCATGTAGGCCATCCGGGGATTGTCCGGATGAAAGCCTTAGCTAGAAGCAATGTCTGGTGGCATAACATGGACCGGGACATTACTGAATGGGTGGCCACCTGCTCTCTGTGTCAGGAATCCAGACCAGCTCCCCCAGAGGCGCCCGCACACAAATGGGAACAGCCGAAGGCACCTTGGTCCAGGGTGCACATTGACTTCGCTGGCCCTACTCACAGGCAAACTTTCCTCATAGTCATGGATGCATACTCGAAGTGGTTAGAGATAGCCCTCATTACCACCACCACGGCAGAGGCGGTCATCAAGGTGCTACGGAGACTTTTCTCCATGCACGGCCTGCCCGATGTCCTGGTTTCAGACAACGGGCCCCAATTCATGGCCTTACAATTTGAAATCTATTTAGCAGAACAGGTTATCAGACACGCCCTCTGCTCACCATTCCATCCCTCCAGCAATGGTCAAGTGGAGAGAATGGTGAGATCAGCAAAAGAAGCCCTTTCACGCATGGGCCCAGGTGATTGGCAAACCCGAATCGATAAATTTTTATTAGTGCAGCATATCACTCCTAGCGCCACCACTGATAGAAATCCTTCCGAACTTCTAATGGGTCACCGACTACGATCCCATCTAGATCGGCTACACCCTAACTATTCTGCCGAGGCCCCAGTAGACTCCCATAGTCAGCTCCAACTCTTTAGCATAGGGGATCAAGTATACGCCCACAACTATGCTGGGGGTCCTCTCTGGATTCCTGCCATGGTCACAGAGATCACTGGCCCTCGCTCTTACTGAGTAGAGCTCGAGAACAGTAGAAGCTGGAGGCGGCATGTTGACCAACTCCGAGGCTGACTCAGCCGCTCCACTCTTAGGCTACCAGAACTAACTTCTGAGCCAATGCCTAACTAACAGGAGCAATCACTCGCTTCTAACAGAGAGAACTCAAGCCAACCAAGTCTGGAAGACTTACCTAGTGACGCTCATGCCGGGAGGCGAGCTCCAAGCAAACCGGTCCTCGAAGCTCCAGCCATGCCCCAGGCCAAAATCCAGAAACTTCCATTGGTCAAGGCCGGGAGCAACAGAACCTCGCCCGACCTGACCGCTCACCCAGCTCCGACTGAGCTGCGCAGGTCTGAAAGACCAACTAAACGCCCTGCCTAACTGCGTGACTACGTCACACGTTGGGTTAGCCCAACTAAGAGGGGAGGGGTGTTACATTCTCAGACTGAAGCACATAGGCTTCAGTCAGGTCCTTCATTCTGGAGGGAAAATACTGACTGCTGATTGGCTAGACTGTCTGACAGCTCCCTATAAAAGGGCTGGCTGTCAGACAGAGCTTTGCTGGATTGTAAATAGTTGCCAAATAAAGAGCTGTTGTTTTGAAGCCACTTCTGTCTGCCTCTTCCATTCACCCTATCTAACACATACATTAACAAATATATTTCACTCACATACATTAACAAATATATTTTCTGTTTTGTTTCTTTTAATATAAATATGTTGTTCTAAATACATACATTTTAATTTCACTTGGGTCACTTGAAGAGTAATTAAGATTTTTAACAGCTTGCATAAAACAACATATTATTTGTTTAAAGCCACTTCTTGATCAAATATGCCTTTCTTTTTAATTGTATTATAATTTAACACCATGGTTTTCCCCTCTTTCATTTAACAAAAAGGTGATGCTGCCTGACTAGAGAAAAGCTGTTCTGATTTTGCAGTTTAGGTTCTAGGGAGGTCAGTCTGATTTGGATGCTTATTTGATATATGTGTGTTGACAGTGCAAGACCATTTATGTCAATGCCCATATAGTTCTGTGTCACCTTGAGAAAATGTAAGGAATTGATAAGATACTTGTGTTCTTCTAAGAATGTACTTTGGATAATTCAGTATCTTATAGTATTTATGCAGATATTTTCTGCTTGAAAACAGCAAGATGTACTACAACAAAAAGTTAATCTATACTTTGTAACTTCATAATTTTTGTGTTTTAAAGTTATTATAACAATGTAAAATTGATAAAATCAGAAACAAGTGGACAATGGCATGTATTTAGAGAAAGGAAGACTGAAGCAGTTCAGGATTTTTCTGCCTAAACAATAGTTACAAATTCATTTGAAGCTGACCTCTCCATATTTTCTCTGTGTTTTCCCCCCTTCCCCATTTGTTCAGGTTTTCTGAACATCAGAAAAGAGCTAATTGAGACTGATGGACAAAGCGTATTTTGATATTTTTACTTATCTTTCCTGCCTTTTCTTCTCTCACAAAATAGCCCAGTTCAATAAGAAATAACAGCTGCCCCTACCAATAATTGCTGTTTGAAAACAACAGTTTTATGCTTAGGTTATCACATAAGAAATACTATTGCACAAGTACCCGAGGCAGAGGAATGTTTTCTCTAAAGTAATTAAAGTGGTTGAGGTTTTTTTTTAGCTTAACTCATTTTAAACTTTTAAAGCATTTATGCCAAGGAACAAATTAAACTAATATAACTTTCTTGCTATTTTTGCATTCTTAATACTAAGACTTAATCATAAAGAAATAGCATGTAACTTTCCTTTTTCTCTGGCTGGGCTTAGACACATTTATTCAGAAAGAGATCTCATTAAGACCAGTGGTTTCTATTTCTAATTACTTGGAACCAGCAAGTGCAACACCTTTCAATAAATTATAATTTGTAAACTGAAAATCATAGTACTGAAAGCAGGTATATTTCCTCCTTGTGGAGTTTTCCACATCTCTGACATACAAGGTTCTGTATTATGTTTTGATTAATATGCAGTTATTTTCTTCAGGTATGCATCCTTTTTCATGGGTTTTCAGCCAATTTTTGAGATTTCTATTTAGCATAATTTCTATCATTCTGCATTAAATGCTAACATATCAAATCAGTGTAGGAAGGAGATACTGAATAATTAGGAAGGCATCTATAGCTGCTAGCCAAAGTTCATTCTTGTTAATAATAATAGTTATTATTGAGGCTGGTTGCACAGTCAACCAGCTGTTTTGACTGGAGTTTGCATTTTTGTTCACCAAAAGTCTTTCCTAAGGCCCTGAAATATAGACAGAATTTGTTGTTGCTGGTGGTGGTGGTGGTCTTGGGAGTAAAGCTTTCTGGCCCACAAGGCAAACTTAAAGCTTAGAGCCATGTCTCAGTTGTAGCCATTGAGAATGAGACTCCCATAGCTATTTCTTCTACTGTAGTGGGTCTGATAACTTCAAAGTATCTCTCCTCTGACTGAGGGAGGAGGTTGGTAGTGGAAACAATAGTGATGGTGTTGACAGTTGACTCAGCACAGCAGAAGAAAAACAGAAGAAGAAGCAGTGGTCCCTCCATCCCTTCTTCAGGGGTCCCCAAACTTGGCAACTTTAAGACTTGTGTACTTCAACTCCCAGAATTCTCCAGCCAGCCAGGGAGTTGAAGTCCACAAGTCTTAAAGTTGCCAAGGTTGGAGACCCCTGTTCTAGATAACTTAACAAAATAAAGAAGCTTTTTAAAATAAATGCTTGCTCTGAAGAGGCCCAGTACCATTGTATCTTCTTTTAAATAATAGAGAATAATGTATACTTCCAGAAATTTTAATTAATTTTAACAGCTCTGTACAAGTATAGTCTGAAATGAAACAGTGTCCTGTTTAGTATTAGAGTTAAATCCTGACTTACCTTGGAGTAGATCTATTTAAATAATTGGGAGGAGTTAGTGTGACTACATTTAAGAAAACTTTCTGGCATAATGTACATTTCTCCAATTCTTTGCTATTTCTATCGGTCAGGCACACATGCACAGAAATACACAGCAAACAGTGTATATCATCTGTGCTGTTTGCTGTTTGGCAAATTGCTTGGAGGCAGAGGCCTTTTTTCCTTGTTTTCCTCCCTCAAAACTAAGGTGCGTCTTCTACTCCAGTGCATCTTATACTCCGAAAAATACGGTAACTTCATTTTATCTGCGATACCTACATGAGTTAAATAAGGCAGAGGATGTCTTCCATTAGATTTACCATGTAGAGTCAGGTGGCTTTTTAGAAGTTTTAATTGGCATTATTATGGCTAGCTAGGTCTTCTTCTGTGTTTCTGCAACTAATTAACATAATGAAAATTACCCACTGTCAGGCTTATGTATAGAAATACTACAAAAATCTGAAGCATTTTCTGTTTCATGTTTTGACATATCTTTTAACAACTTACGCTATTGTTAGTTCTTCTAAAGTTTATGATGAGAGTTCTATAATGAATTAGATAATTAAGATCCAGTATATTATTCTTCTCATAGTAGCATTTATCAGATTTATATGGCCGCCCACCTCATATGATGTCTCTCTGGGCTATATATAAACAAACCAAAATAACCTGATGCATGGTCTGTTGTAACCAAATATTCTTGAAGGTTTTCTAATGTATTAACATAGTTACAAATGATTATTTCCTACCCTGATGGAGAAACTGCTTTGAATGCTTTTCTTGGGTATGTATATGTGTAATGTGCATGTATGTGCACTACCGTTTGGATACTGAGTGAATGCAGGTAAAGGTATCTGAAGCAGTTCTGGTTTCTTTTACAGAATGAGGATAATTGCTTTAACATTTCAAAATGGGGAATCACTTGGGCCAACATGTTTTGCAAAGCCCATTTTTGAAACCTGTTTTTCCAGCCTAAATTTCAGATATGATCTAGTGTAGAATAGTTTACTTGTAACTGCAGTATTTTTGTCTCTATCTTTGTTTTTTAAAAAAATCGGCTATTGTGGAAAAACGTAAGAAATTCAGTCTACTCTCACCATCTTAATACTATAATTGACAATAGGTACTGTAACATCTATGAGATTTACAGATCAGTGCCTTAATAAACATAGCTTCTGTGTTAATGCCAGTAGCAAAACTTTATCATCTGGCTTCACAATCAACATATAGCACTTTCTTGAAGCAGTGCTTCCCATTTCTCTGTCAAATGGGGAATTATGGTGGCCACCTGCCATTATATGATATCAGCATTTGTGAGAGCTTCAGATGTCACTTCTTTTTAACAAGCTCTTGAAAATCAGCAGAATTACATCCCCCAGTTTTACACCTTATGAAAGGAATAACAGCTCTAGTTAAAACACTGCTTTAACATGATTTGCAGCTTAAGTCTGTCATTCATTCTCTCCCCTCCTTTCCAACTGTTGTATTAAGCTAATATTAGACTTGTACTTTTATCTCACTGTATTTTGTTTATTTTTAAATACATAAATTGTTTGTGTAATTTGAGGAAGTTTTAGAGGAGGAGCTATACCCCTATTGTAGAACACATGTTTCACAAGTCCGAGTTTGCAAACCTTATCTCTGTCATCTCTAGTTAAAAGCATTCCACATAACAGGCGATGGGAAAGAACTCTGTTTATGCCCCTAAAGAATTTCTAGACTAGAGAGTATATGATTAAGCAACTAGTCTAAATTAAGCAATTAGACTAACATTTGATATGGTCATTCATTTATTAGATAATGTACTGTATATATAAGGCTCTCACAGTATTGTTTAAAAATACTGTGTAAATGCTAGCTATTAATAACTCAATTTCTTCTTGCATCATGGCATGGCTTTGCTATTGTTCAATATTTCTCACATAACATTTATATTTAAAGCTTGATCGTAATTCAGTGTTGGAACTAAAACATTGAATAGAATTGGCTTATGTGCTGTTGTCCCTTTTTCTACTTGGTTGAACCTTAGCACTAACCTGTTAGGTCAAGAGATCTCTCAAGGCTGTTAAATTCTATTATTCTATTAACTTCTGTAACATTTACAGGAGGTGATAAGCATCCTTCTGTTCTGCTTCCTGGACTGGTGGTTCTCTTTATTACATTCAATGTAGCTGCGAACATTATTGCAGACAGTACATTTTCAAATTACAATGAAAGACATTACACAGATGTTAATTTCTAGGTATCAGCATTTCCTGAATTTAGCATGTGTTGGAAGCATGCAATTGAAAATGTATGTTTTGACAACACAGAGCATTGTGTGATTTCATTGCCAGTTGTCATGCAGATGCTTTTTGTGGTTGGAAGCCTATACTTTGCCAAGAACAATAGGAGTTCAGACTTATTTAAGCTGATATTTGCAGCTTCCACAAGTTCACTTTAAATTTGTCTTTGATAATTTGAATGGCTGTTAGTGATTTCCTCTTTACCTAGCTGTTTGGTTGTCCTAAAATAGCCTTTTAGATATTCTATATACTGTCTGAAATACAATTGCTTCCTTATATGGCAGATCAGCTCTGAGATCTTCCTGACTAGATCAGTTTTGTGATATTTTAAGATCTCGAAATGAAATGAAGTGGCATAGTTTAATCTCCTGTAGTTTAAATACTTAATTTTATTTCTGTATTCTGTATAGTTTGTCCTAAACAAGCACCTGAAGAACTGTCTTCCATTCGGGACTCAAGCCTTACAAATGCACCAATGCAAAGCAAGCTAGTGTCTTCCTTCCAGCAGCATACCAAAAAGGCACTTAAACAGGTAAAGTAACATTTCTTGATTGAATTTACATACAATTTGCATATCTAAACTAATTGAATTGAATCATTTATTTCTACCCAATACTTCACATTTTATACAAAGGATGTTGTTGTTTTTTACGAAAGATGCAAAATTCCATCCTAATAGGCATCTTACTCAAAATCAAGAGTATTGGATGAAGCAGAAACAGGGAAGCTTCAAATGCTGAAAAACGGGTCTTGCAACTTCCTGGATTTGTGTCTTCCATGTTTTTAGATCCCTGATGTCCTGGACACATTTCCAAAGCATGCTAAAATGCCATCTCACATGCCGGAAAGACTTGTTATATATAAATCACTGAAGTGATTTATATATCTATATTTATATCTATACCTAATTATGTCTCTGTCTGTCTGTCTGTCTGTCTGTCTGTCTGTCTGTCTGTCTGTCTGTCTGTCTGTCTATCTATCTATCTATCTATCTATCTATCTATCTATCTATCTATCTATCTATCTATCTATCTATCTATCTATCTATCTATCTATCATGGAGATAGATAGACAGACCGACAGACAGGCAGATAGATATAGATTAGATATAGATATAGATATAGATATAGATATAGATGACATAGTCATAGACATAGACATATCAAAACACCTCAGTGCCTTTGTTTGATATGTGTAAGAATCTGACCGCTATGTAGCCAAATATGTGATTCTTCAGGTACTACATTGATTTCAATTATATAGTACTGGTTAAGGAAAACTCATCCTGGCTTGTTTCCGATTCTGAAGTAGGAGCTGGGAGAAAATAATGCTTTCCTCTCCCATGGATTAGCATGGGACAAAGATAAACACCTTATGGTACCTACCGTATCCATTACCATAGGGGAAGGGGTGTATTTTTATCAGAACAATGTATGATTTGTAGAAGACTATAGTTAGGAGGTGAAGCATGCCACATTTCAGTGCTAAGGGCTTTCAAGTTATACAATCTTTTAACTGAACAATTGTTTGCTCAGACTACTTCTGTAGCATCCACAAATCTCTCAGTAATTCTTTGCCACTGACATTTGAATAATCACAGCCTTCATTCTCTCTCATATCTGTCTTGACATTGCTATTATAGGACAAAATAACAGCACTCATAGTAACACTATGAATCATAATCTGCTCATCTTTCAGTGTGATATATGCCATTATTTGTCAGCAATGCCAATTCCTTTCAAAAGAAGAGTTGAATATAAATTTGGCATCAGAAATGTCACTATCCAGAAACAATAGGAAGATATTTCAAGTTAGGTAGGGCACTCTATCACTAACTTCAAGGTGGCAGTCTTTAGGGAAAGGAATTTTAAAAATTTCTTTGTGAAACAGCTGAGATACAATTCATTGGGAGTTTTAATACTATTATAGTTTAATACCATAACTTTAAGGAGAGGATTCAGTTTCCTATATCACTGCATTAATTAGCACATTAATACATGATGGTCTGTGTCAGTTGTAACAACTGTTCTGTCAATGGCCTGTATCTAAAATGTAGTTTTCACTCAGTGTGCCTTTTATATTTCCATCTGATGTACAGTTTATACTTTATAATTTCCCACTCCACTGCTCCATCATGGGAAATTTGTGTGTGTGTGTGTGAATGTGTGTGTGTGTGTAAATATTATGTTCATCTGAAGAATGCAGTCTAAAAGAACTTCTTGCATACCAATTATATTACTCTTCAAAGTTCCATAAGACATTAATGTGGTTTTGTATCCCTTTGGAAAGGAGATAGAAATGGAATAGTTCAGAGCTTCACGGGGAAACTAAATACGAATAAATATTTCCATAGGAAATACTGAGTCTAGCAGCAAGGTGAAATAAGCAAATATCAACTGAGGGCAAAATCCATAAATACCATTACAGTTGTCTTGATAGCATAAAATATTCAAGAGAGAAATGCAAATACATATACACTCATCCTACAATACTAAGCAAGCAGTGAAACTTCCTTTTAAAAAGATTATCAGTCTCGGTTGATGTGTTTACCTTAAGGAGGGAGTCTTCTATTCTCCCTTTTCCTTTTATGCTCTAGGTATTCATTACCACTAGATGCAGGCAGCTGGATTTGATTTAACTCCAAACTGTGGATCCTATCTGTTAGGTGAATGAACTTTAAGCAGCAATTTTTGTTCAGAAAATTGCTGCTGGGAGTCAGTTTTGCTACTGTATATCTACTCTTCAGACCTTCTATTGTTTTTATGTACTTACATTGTACTTCTGTTCTACTACAAATAGCCCACAGTGCTTCTGAATACACAGAGATGTTAAGCAATTATATGTGACACATACCACCTTATATTAACTTACTGGATCTATTTTGCTGTACCGGGAGGTGAACCTTTAACATGTTCTGGGAATAAACTGCTTACACTGTGGAGTGCCAAAAGCAGCATGGACTTGGTTGAGGATTATTTGTTGGGCGGGATGGGGGCACTGTTCCCTCTAAGCTGCGCGGCCGCGTGGCCGCACACGTAACAAGAAAACGCCGTGCGGAAGTTTCTAACTGCCACGCGGCGTTCTCTGATGTTACAGGGAACATTGTTTGTGTGTGGGGGGGTCTTTTGCTGATTTTCAAACTGTTCTCATGCATTGTTCAGTATGTTAGGCAAAATAATGAAACGTTGAATATTTGCTCTGATTATATTTCAGTTTATTTTTTAAAATCAATGCTAGATACAGATGAATGTAATGGAAGATTATGTGATTCAGACTTTATTAGTTTTTTTGACCAGTCATTTTCACTGAGAATGATGTGAGAAAAATACTATTAGATTCAACCATTCCACATTTGTGACTTATCCCTGCTTCTATATCATCCAGCCATCACTGAGACAATGTAAATTATTTTGGCACAAGTATAGTTTGGATGACTATAGAAGTTGCTATCTGTAATTCCTGGGATCTGCTGTTGAACCAAAATTCAAGAACTTTCTTGTCCATAAAAATCTCCTTGTATCGAGCCGTGGTTATTGCCATTAGTCTCTCAAGTAATCATCTCAGGGGTGAAATCCAGCAGGTTCTGACAGGTTCTGGAGAACCGGTAGCGGAAATTTGGAGTAGTTCGGAGAACTGGTACAGAAATTTGGAGTAGTTCAGAGAACTGGCAAATACCACCTCTGGCTGGCCCCAGAGTGGGGTGGGAATGGAGATTTTGCAGTATCCTTTCCCTGCCACGCCCACCAAGCCACGCCCACCAAGTCATACCACACCACACCCACCAAGCCACGCCCACAGAACCGGTAGTTTAAAAAAAATTGGATTTCACCACTGAATCATCTTGATCTCCTTGGTAAAAAGATAGGATTCATATATCTAAAGATTATTCCTCTAGCCTGACCAGACGTTAGTACAGTTGAAGCAATAAGGAAATGACCCACCTCAGCAGTTCCTGCACTAATTCCTGCAGGGCCAGGAATTTGAGGATTATTATTATTATTATTATTTAGCTTTAATTTCCAGCCACATTTAATGGGGAATTGCTGTGGGCATATTGAATGGTTTGCTTCTGAGTTTTGGCAACTCAGTTTTGGAAGTCTCCAGAGGCCAAACAACAGGGTTTGGGGGCCATCTGTCTGGTGCAAGTGGCCCATCACTATCTTACTGAAAGATACTGAGTCAGACTATTGGTCCATCTAGTTCAGCGTTGTCTGCAATGAATGACAGAGGCTATCCAGGACTTCAAGTCGGAATCCTTCTGAAGATACCATGTAGGTCTTCTCTTGAGGTACAGCTATGCAGACAAGGCTGAGACACAATTAAAGAGTTGTGAGCTGGACTTCAGCCTGACTGATGTAGACAGTGATGAGGGAAGCACTGCTCAGGTAAGTATATCTGAGTTATTCAACATTTATATTCTTTTTTCATTGTAGCTATTCTCCTTGATAAAATCATTTCATGTCTGAGCATGTCTCAGTGAGTTTTGACAAAAGAGTTCAAATCGTTATGTATCGTCATTTCTCATAGACATTTTTAGTTTATTTTTTTTTCACCAGTACCAAAAAGCATTGAAGGCATTGATTCAATTTCATTAACATTGAAGGAAAAATAGTTTTGCTTTTTATAGAGACTTTGCCACTGGAACATATTCTGTGATTTCAAAACATACATCAAAATTGCAATATATATCAACTTGAAAGGGTCAAAAGTTAGTTCATATAAACCTGTCAGCTGAGCATTGGAGATGGACCAGTCTGAATGCAGGCCTTTTTCCATAAAGTCATTAAACCATGATGAAAACGGGAGAGGGAACATTATACTAGCAAGTATAGTCCCAGTCTGTTATGTAAATAAATTCATGATTTTTTTTGTAATTTTCCAGATCCTATTCTTGAAATACTACATTTGATTAAACTGGGGTCAGCCAAAGGCAGCTTGGCAGATGCCAAAACCCAGTTGAAGGCTTTAAGAGAAAGGATCTGGTTGTTGGACAGAATTATCTTTTGTCTATTCCAAACTTGGTGAGAAATCTGTGTGCCAGAGCAGCCTAAGATGGCTTGTCACTTGGCTACATGGTTCTAGACATAACAAAATGTAAGGGATACTTATACTATGCATATGCTAGTTGGTGGGTGGGGAGTGAAGCAGGGAAGTGACGTTTATTAGTTTCATGAAGAAGTGCCTGCTCAAGTTACTGCATAGTTTACCAATAAAACATATATTTTTTAAAAAGTTACTGCATAGTTGCATATACATAGTTACTTGTACTGTTGCCAAGAATGACACCATTTAGCAGCATACCACAAGCAGGAGGTCTGGTTCTTTGTTCATCGGATTACAGCATTTTTTTTGCTCCCCAGGTAACATCGAATACAATACATGGTTGTCTCTTTTTACATGTGTCTCAGGAAACTTCTTCTATAGTAAAAATAATGAGCCAGTGCACAGTAGAGAGCTTTGCTAAGGGAAGGGGCAAAGGTTCTTGCACACTGTTGTCCTTAAGTGAGAAGATACAATTGCTAAACAGCATGGCATCCATTGGATTCCATTACATTATTATAATCTATTGTTCACTCCATAAAGAAATAAAAAGTCACTATCTGTGCAAGTGTGATGTCCATATTTTGAGTCTCAAAGATAGAATTCCATCTAGGCAGTACTAGAATGGGATGGATGGAAAAGGCCTCAGCCTATGGCTAGAAAGATAATCCCACTGATGATTTGTGACAAAGTAATAGCAATAGCACTTAGATTTATATACCGCTTCATAGTGCTTTACGGCCCTCTCTAAGCGGTTTACAGAGTTCAGCATATTGCCCCCAACAATCTGGGTCCTCATTTTACCCACCTCGGAAGGATGGAAGGCTGAGACAACCTTGAGCCGGTGAGATTTGAACAGCTGAACTGCTGAGCTGCAGTGCTGCATTTTAACCACTGCACCACCTCGGCTCTTATAAGTACGACTAGTACGACTAGTTTATGGCAGAAGATACTAAACATGGTATCAGACTAGCCAGTGCTGGTTTCAAAGGTTTAAGCACTGTGTAATGTCCTTAGCATCAAGTGGCAGAGAAGCCAATGCCATTCCATACCTACATCAACAAGGAAGAAATACATATTTAATATTTAGATGGAATAGAAACAGTAAAAGGAGCAAGAAAGCCAACTGATGAACCTGGAGGGAGAGGAGACAGATAATAGAAACCGGATTGTTGTCTTTTTTCTGTTGTGAATACAATATGGATACAATAAAAGTCATTGCTATGGTATATGGTGCTAGCATCAGTTGGAGAAAAGTTATGGAGTTATAGAATGGAATTTAGAGCTGCTTGAGCTGCTTATAGTGTTATCAAATATTATATTCCAACTGGAAAGGTTTCAATATGATTTACATTGCTTTATCATTGTTATGTAACATTTTTGGGACTTTATAACTGATGACCGTTATAAATTTGCTGGCTGTGGAATTCTGGGAGTTGAAGTCCACAAGTCTTAAAGTTGACAAGGTTGGAGATCCCTGTAAATCTAGACAACTTAACAAAATAAAGAAGCTTTTTAAAATAAATGCTTGCTCTGAAGAGGCCCAATGCTATTGTATCTTCTTTTAAATAATAGAGAATAATGTATACTTCCAGAAATTTTAATTAATTTTAACAGCTCTGTACAAGTATTAGCATGAAATGTAACAGTGTCCTGTTTAGTATTAGAGTTTAGTTACCTTGGAGTAGATCTATTTAAATAATTGGAAAGAGTTAGTATGACTACATTTAAGAAAACTTTCTGGCATAATGTACATTTCTCCAATTCTTTGCTATTTCTATGGGTCAAGCACACATGCACAGAAATACACAGCAAACAGTGTATATCATCTGTGCTGTTTGCTGTTTGGCAAATTGCTTGGAGGCAGAGGCCTTTTTTCCTTGTTTTCCTCCCCCAAAACAAAGGTGCGTCTTATACTTCGGTGCGTCTTATACTCTGAAAAATACGGTATATACTGCCTCATAGTGCAAGCACTCTCTAAGCGGTTTACACCATTAAGCAATGTATATTTATATTGCCCCCAACAATCTGGGTCCTCATTTTACCTACCTGAGAAGGATGGAAGGCTGAGTCAACCCTGAGCCGGTGAGATTTGAAGAGCTGAACTGCTGATCACAGTCAGCTAAAGTAGCCTGAAGTACTGCACTCTAACTGCTGCGCCACCTCAGCTCTTAGTTGTTTGAGGGTTGGCTTGCTGGGTTCTTGAGCATTTTGGATACTTGAAGGCTACATGGGCTGTGGTTCCACAGATTTACTACTTTGTAGCTGAGTCATGTAACTACTGTCATCATTTTGGCTGGGTGGGTGGGGCTCCAAAGTAGAAACAAATAGAAGTTTGTCCTTCTGTTTCTCTGCTGAGGACAGGATTCTTTTTACTACTCCTGTTTTCCTGACTTCTATAGCACTGGTCTCTGACGTGGTTACTGGAAAGGCAGTGAGGTAGCTTTATACTTCTTTACCTCTGTGCCTCAACTCTTTCAACCATCCATCAATTAATGTATAACACTGGAATAGTTCTTCTAGATTCTCTAACTCAGAATTAGTACATCAGGAAGAACTGCCCAAAATTGGTTAGTCAAACCATATCATTCCACTTCATATCTCTTGCATATGATTGAAAGCAGGGGTGGGTTCCTACCGGTGCAGTCCAGTGCACAGCTCCGGTAGGGACCTGCTGATTACGCAATTTGCACGCAACTGCTCCAGTACCGTCTTCATCAGACAGTCGCGCACGTCACCATCTTTTTTAAAGGATTTTTCGGCTTTTTTGCTTCTGCGTATGTACGGAAGCAAAATCTCGCGTAGCGAGCACGTGCGTGCACGAAACATGGAGATGCGCGCGCAGTGCACCGGTATCAGTAAGCAAGCAACACGCCCCTGATTGAAAATCCAATATGTACTTGTGAATGCTGCAGTTGACTTGCTTTAGCCTGTGAATTTTCCCATTTGTTGAGGATTTCCTAGTCTGATCATTAAATGGCACACTAAATCTTTGCATGGAATTCTGGTAATTATACAGTAAATGAATCTTTGCCTTCACTGAGCCAATTTGATCACCCCTTTTTTGAGCAGAATTGCAACAAAATTGATCCTGGAGCAACAAAAAAAAAACCCTGCTGAGCTGCTACTGACTAAAAGTTTGTCCCAAGGTTATGCTACCTATACCCTCGCATCCTGGACATAAATTGTTTCAACTCCTACCCTCAAAACGACGCTATAGAGCACTGCACACCAAGACAACTAGACACAAGAACAGTTTTTCCCTGAACGCCATCACTCTGCTAAACAAATAATTCCCTCACTACTGTCAAACTATTTACTAAGGCTGCATTACTATTACTATTAGTCTTCTCATCGTTCCTATCACCCATCTCCTCCCACTTATGACTGTATGACTGTAACTTGTTGCTTGTATCCTTACGATTTATATTAATATTGTTTCCTGATTGCTTATTTGTACCCTATGACAATCATTAAGTATTGTACCTCATGATTCTTGACAAATGTATCTTTTCTTTTATGTACCCTGAGAGCATATGCACCAAAGACAAATTCCTTGTGTGTCCAATCACACTTGGCCAATAAAGAATTCTATTCTATTCTATTCTATTCTATTCTATTCTATTCTATTCTATTCTATTCTATTCTATTCTATTCTATTCTATTCATAGCATCATGTAAATTTGTTATTTGTACATCCATTTTTGTTGTACATCCATTTGTTTCAATAATGCTTCAGCAAATTGTTCTCTGGATATTGAAATGCCCTAAGAATCTGATGCCATCTCTACATTCAAAGGCACAGTTTGATGCCTGATTGGAGAAAGTGGAGGCTTTCAAGACTGATGTAAGTCTTCAAAATATGCAAGTCAGGAACAAACATCATAAAAAATATTGGAATTCTACTTTTTCATTGTAGAGTGCAATACAAATAGTTCCTGATTTGTGATGGCAATTGGAATTACTGTCATAAATTGGTATGGTCCTAAAGTGAGTCTTTATGTAATCAGACCAGATGTTATATCCATTTTATCAAGGTTGTTAAGTGAATCATGTGATTGTTAGGCAATTCTAGCTTCCTCAATTGACTTTGCTTGTTGGCAGCTGGCTGGGAAAATTGAAAATAACCATTATGTGGGCACAGCATGCCATAACCTTGATAAATGTGAGCCAGTTGCCAAGTGCCTGAATATTATCCTATGATGATGGGGGTGATGCAACAGTTGTAACTTTGAGGATGGGTTATATGTCACTTTTTCTGAGACCCTTGTATCTTCAAACCATCTGTAAATGAATAGTTGTAACTCAAGGACTATCTGTAATAAAATCTTGAGAACATGATACTGTCCTCTGATCTTTTGATGTAAAAGAAAAACAAGATAGGATAATCTTGAGTTTCTTTTTTACCCCTTGGTCTTTCTCAGGGAAGAGCTTATGTTTATTTAACAACTTTTACATTCTTTCTTCAGACTTTAGCAATATAATGAACAAGAACTCTCAGATGTACAAGCTGGAATCAAAAGAGGGAAGCCTTATCCATGGTCATATTCCTAACATCTGATGGAAAATGGAAAAGGCAAGGAAGTTCCAAAAAGGCATATATTTTTGCTTTTTTTTATTATACAAAGAAGAGTCAATGTGTAGATTATAACAAATTGTGGATAGCCCTTAAAAACACAGGCTACTTTATCTATTTACTGAAAAGAAATGTAGGTTGAACAAGAAGCCACACAGTATGGAGCATCTAAAAGGGTTCAAAATTGGGTATACCTAGATCATGCTTTGTCACATTTGTTTAACTTTTATGCAAAATATACCATGAGAAAGTTGAAGTAGAAGAAATAGGAGTTGGAATTAAAATTGCTGACATAAACGTAAATGACCTAAGATAGACTTATAATATTTTGGTAGCTGGAATTGAGGAAGACCTAGGGAATCTCTTGGTGAAACTGAAAGAAGAAAGTCCAAAGGCTGGTCATTTTTTAAAAAAATTAAGATTTAGTCAACAGGCAACCCAATAGGCAACAGTACCAACCCAATGGAAAAAGATGGAAAAATAGTTGAAATAATATATTTTATTTTCTATAGCAGGGGTGTCAAACATAAGGCCTGGGGCCCGGATCCGGATCCGGCCCATGGAGTGCTTAGATCTGGCCCGCAGGGCTGCCCTGGAAACAGTGAAGGACCAGCCCGCAGGGCCCCTGCCAGCAAAATCGGAGCTCGGGAGGGCTGTGTGCAACCCTCCTGAGCTCCGTTTTTGCCAGCAGAGGGTTGCAGGAAGCCATCGCAGCTGAAAATGGAGCTCGGGAGCCCGTTTTCGCTGGCAAAGCGCTCGGGCCACCACAGGAGCCCCTGACACAAGTGATGTTGAGCTGGCCAGGCCCTCTGCCCCTTCCGAGGTCAAACACAACCCTGATGCGGCCCTCAATGAAATCGAGTTTGACACCCCTGTTCTATAGTTTAAAATAGTACAGGAATACTGATTATATCATCAAATAAAAACATGTCAGCTAGAGAGGAAAAACTATCACTCTTTTAGATAAACTATTAAAGTCCAGAAACATTGCACTTACAACAAAGGTATGTATTGTTAAGATTATGTTTTCCCCAGTTGTATGAGTTAAATTTTCACATACAGCTGTAAAAGGTGGATCATTAGAAAGACCGGGTAAGAAAAATGATTCTTTCAGTTGTGTACTGAAAATAAATGTTGAGAAAGCCTTGGACTGCGAGAAAAAAATAGTTCATTTGATACTAGATGAAATAAAACCACTGCTACTTACTGAACAGTTTAAAATGGGGCTAAAGCTTAAATGTTTTGGACACAGAGTACAAAGAGTCACAGGAGACATTTTTGATGCTCAGAAAATTCAAAGACTACCCAAAAAGAGGCTGAAGTAGACTTAGAGGCTGATGACACAAGCACAAGCTTACTAGGTTCAAATAAATAATTCCTGTTGAAACAATATTCATCAGGTTCCAAAGAATCAGAAGCAAATAAAACAATTCCTAGAGGGATCAGCCAAGCCAGGATCATCTTTACAATGGTAGAATGGAATAAAATCTCCCCAAATAACAAGGGCCACCTTGTAATTTTGATTCACAATGTGGTTATTGCAAAATATAGCTTTGTCTAATGTCTCAACTGAAAATGCTCAAAAGGCCAAAAGCCTGGTTGCATTTTAGTGTACGGACTGATGCTGAATTAAGATCCTAGCAATATATATAATTGTAAATAACCTGGTTCTATTTCCATCTTTCCAGAAAAACTGGTATCTGACCAAATGTTGCTTCAGCAAATATGTTAACAAAAGAAAAACTGGATGCTAGTTCTCTGATGTTCTACACAACTTGTTGACAAGACTGGTTTTAGAAAAATGCTGTTTTGATTCTAATTTTGTTTTATTGTTGAAATAACAAACAGCAGTGCCATTAAAAGCAGCAGGGTGCAGGGTGCTTCCTAGTTAGCTTGTTTGCTTTTGTGCTGTGGTAGAAGAGAGAGAATATTTCCCCACAGGAGATTTTTCAATTGACCACATTAACATCTTAATACATTTTTTTTTCTAAGAAGAAATGCTTATCCTCTTAAAAAAAAGAAAGAAAAGAAGCCATTGAAAATGTGAAAGTTGATATATTTTCTGCCTTTCCTGTTCTCATCAGCGTTAGCAAGATTTCTTTCATTACGCCTTTATGGTTACACACACACACACATTTTTCTGTTTCTGGAAATTAAATAACGAAGAGAAACCTGTAACTGTTAACAGGCTTTTTGTTGTTAACCAATTAAGAAAGTGAATGTAGATCTTTAAGTGCCTGTAATTTCTCAGTTGTTTTGATACATGTTTACAGAATAATAAGAGTGCTATTAATTTTAAACAAGTGGAATTAGCAAAAAACAGTAAACCTCAGGGCCATTTTTTGATAATGGCGAAATATGATACAAGTAGTCCTCAACTTAACAATCGTTCGTTTAGTGATCGTTCGAAGTTACAACGGCACTGAAAAAGGTGACTTATGGCCATTTTTCACACTTACGACTCTTGCAGCATCCCCATGGTCATGTGATCAACATTTGGCTGCTTGGCAACAGGTTCATATTTACAGTGGTTGTGCAGTGTCCCTGGGGGTCATTTGCTCACCTTTTTCAACCTTCTGACAAGCAAAGTCAATGGGGAAGCCAGATTCACTTAACAACTGTGTTACTAACTTAACAACTACAGTGATTCACTTAACAACTGTGGCAAGAAAGGTTATAAAATGAGGCAAAACTCACTTAACTGTCTCACTTAGCAACATAAATTTTGGGCTCAATTGTGGCTGTAAGTCAAGGACTACCTGTATTAACAACCTTTAACTAGTCTTCTATAGCTTGATACTTCTCAGATGTGTTAGGACTAGTACACACAGATATGTAATAGTATTTCAGTAGGAATTACTGTAGTTATAATCCTAAAATACCTGAAAGACACCAGGTTGGGAAGCTTTGCTTGGCATTGTTTATTTCATAGACTGAAAGTGTGCAGATAAAAAAACAACATTGCGCTATAACATTTTACAAAGCAAAGAAGTAATGAACATATCATAATAAAGCAAATTTCTCCCTACAATGAAGTGACAGGTTACGGGAAGGCTATAAGCTAAACTGGACTTTTAAACT
The DNA here is from genome assembly GCA_023053685.1 of Diadophis punctatus similis. NCBI lineage: Eukaryota > Metazoa > Chordata > Lepidosauria > Squamata > Dipsadidae > Diadophis > Diadophis punctatus. Next base: position 161,686,435 of record JALIGW010000003.1, read on the forward strand.
AACTGTGATTAAAATATAATTCTCCGTTGCAGTCAGGAAGTAATGCCGTTCCAATTCTATCTCCATCACCAATGGTCTTCCTAGGATTCTGGGAAACTGGCTTGTATGGCTTGTATGGCTAATAGCTATGCTGCTTTTTTCCATGTCTCAAAGCCTAGGGCAGTGGTTCCCAACCTGTGGTACGTGTACCACTAGTGGTACGCGAGGGCCTTCCAGGTGGTACGCGAACACTTTCGGGGTCATGAACGATTTTTAGTTAGTTATTTTTTACTTCACAAAAATGTTTACTGCCTAACACAAGATAATCTGGCAACGATTTGCAACTGTTGCCACACGCCACCCACCTGGTCCCAGCGGCCCGAGAATCCAGTTGCTGGATGTGCGGGGCCAAAAAAGGAACGGTATAATTATGGAAATAAAGTGATATCTGATCGAATTTAGTTTCTCTGGAACCAGGTGGTACGCGGCGACTATGGGACCTCCAAGTGGTACTCGATCACAAAAAGGTTGGGAACCACTGGCCTAGGGCCGTAAGTGTGGGTCATGGTTTCCTCCCATACCTGTATTGCCTTAATGTTTGGCAGTGGCAATTGCAATGCACTTGGGGACTGTAGAATGGGCTCCCCCATTTCCCCTTTTTTGTGCAAGTTATTTGACATTGCCTTTGCGGTAAAGGGGGGGGAGTGTTGGAAAGGCTCCTTTACCACAAAATGAAAACAAATAGAGATGTGTGATATCAATCAAGGCAAGACAAGTGCAGGTAGAAAAATTATGGTATAATCATTTGTATTGATGTAATGTGTGTTGAATACTATGTAATGGGCTAAGGATAAAAATAGCAACTGGAAAGAACATACTTCTCTTCAATTGACATTGAATGTTTTTCTTTCTAGCACACGTTAGATCTTTCAGCATAAATTATCAACAAATGATTCCTTACCATCTTATTTTATTGGAATCTGAGCTTGTATACAAGAGAAATGTTAAGCAGCGCATTTAAGGATGCAGATGCTTTAGTGATTTTGTAGGTCAGCGTGTTTTATTACTCTCTGTCAAATAAATTGGCTGCAGCCTTGAAGACATATTCTGCTTTTATACTTAGTACTTTGATTCTTTGCTACATCAAACATTGTAGAAAGTTTTAAAAGAGAACTGATAGTTAATGGTTTTCAGACCTAAATTAATGTTGCTAATCAGATTCCAGATATGAAACGAATTGCTTTTGACAGTTAAGCATTAGAATTGTTTACATTTGGTTTTTATGAGAATATTGGCTTTCCTGTCTATCTGGTAGAGATTATATGGGATTTTTAAATTACTTTTTGTTTTGTATGTGTGTGATTTATATTGTAGCATTTTTCTGACAGCGATTTTAAGAATGTAGGTTTTTTTATTTATAGATCGCCGTGCATGACAAATGTAATGTATTGTTGCAGACTACATAATGTAATTAATGATACATTAGGAAGACTAGACTGTTTCTAGATTATTTATATGCCAATTAGTTTATATTTCATTTAATTATGTGTCATTTTTGATATAGTAAACGTCATGAAAAAGAGGTGGTTGACCTGTATTTATGCTAAAATGTCAGCATAGTTTTTGTCACCTACTATCTGTGTTTTAAATTGTATGAGTTAGATTAAAAATACTTTTAATAATCTACTTTATATCTACCGGTAGGAAACTCTTACTTCTTTCATAATTAAAGTTACTAATAAGGACTTGAACAGATTTAATATGGAAGTTAAGTCTGGACTGCTCTCGTTTTTTAGAATGTTTAAGTTACAGTTAAGAACTGTAAAAGGTGTCTAATTATTTTACCTTAAACTATTGGGTTATAATCTATGTCACATCTATAATTGCACCTGTTATCTTGAACTAGGAGGATTAAGGGCTTTTACCCTTATTTTTTTTGGCGATTGATATCCATTTGTTTTATGATTACAGATCTATCTTCTTTGTTCCATGATTACAGATCTATGTGTACTTTTGCGTCTTACTTCAGATGTTTTAGATAATAGCCCCCATTACCCCCACTGTTGACCATATTGATTGAGATTTATCAGACTTGTGGTCCAAAACTTCTGGAGGTCACCAGATTGCCTGTGTCAGCCTTATCTTCACTATCTATGAACACGGTTTGCTAAGATTCAATTAGTCACACATAGTGATTCACCAGAACTTTGATTATCATCTAAATTTGCTTCTGGTCAGAGATGGGAGAAAAAAAGAGTTTTGATGTCCATTTTCTTTCATATTTATTAAAATCAGTAGTTCAATAAGTTGGTGAGTCAAAATTGTGAAAATTCAATATTGATTTCCACAACTGTCATACAAAGCTTATAAATTCGTACTATTTGGTTAGTGTATGTTTCTTACAAAGGTACATTTTGCACTTTTTGTGGCTACTAAGATTCCCACCCCTTGCTCCACTCCAGTGCATGTGATATACTGCAATGCATATAATTCCCATACTATGTCCTGTGCATATTTAGTGTTTCTACTGATGCCAAACCTTTCAAGTTAGGCCAGGTCAGGAAACAGACATCATAAGGAGCTCTATTTTATTGTTGCAGATTGCAATAACAGAATCCTGAACGTTTGGCAGGTTTTCTTTCTGCCCCTGTTTTATACTAGACAGGATCAAAGTAGATATCTTGAGTTTCTTTCTCACTCCCTCTTCTTTACCAAAGTGAAGGGGATGGTTATTTAACTCTTCTGTTCCTTCTTCAAATTTATTTTGGTATTCATCTACAACGACGTCTTAATATCTCTTTTCTGAAAGTGATTCCAGACTATCTTGGGCTTTTTCTTTTTCTTCATTTATATTAGCTGCATCCATGTGATTCTATTAATTTCACCACCTATTTTCTTCCTCCTCCACCAACTTCTGCGTTATGCCTGCCTCCATCATTCTTCTCAAATCTGTTGAGGCTTTTAATCTGCTGTTATTAGATTACAACTGTTTTAGATGTTACCTTGTATGTGTGTCTTGGCTGTCATAGTGTCTCTGAGTAGTCACTATGTGGAATGGTTTTATTAACTTGTCTTTCATTTTCCTGTGGTTGATGATCACTTGCTTAAGTTCCACAATCCAAACAATATACTATCTTTTCATATGAGGTCTGTAGAGAATGAGGAAGGAGCTAGGCACAGTATGATAACATTATTGAGCAGTCAGCAGCAGACATAGCAGGTGAGGTTTGGATGTAAGACCTTTTTGGGGAGATAGGATAGTCTGGACTTTGTACATTGCCATCTTACGCCAGAAATGGAAGGAACCAATTCACCTGAATTGTGCCTTCATGAGGTTTTGTAAGGCATATTTGTCTAAATAATCCATACAAATTGTTTCTGACACTTCTGTTGTTGAATAAACAGTACTTTTAGAAATTTAATTTATATACAACAATACAGCTACAATGTTTTAAATTTGGAAACAAATGTTGACAGAAATAGTTATAGCTATTGCTTACAAATCAAAGGTAATGATTTTCATTGTTTGTACATCTTTGTTTAGATTTTTTATACTGTGTTATGTCCTTTCAGGGCCATGAATATTGATATTTATTGAGAGCATAACCCCTAACTGAATTAGTTGCTTAATCAACTAAACATTTAATTGCAGATGAAATTTGCTTTCCAGTTAATCAGTGGAACATATTGCTAGACTGACTCTATAGAGATGCCACCAAATTTAATGATAAAGAAATGTAAAACAAGGCATTTCAGTTTGGATACATGCATTTTCTACTTCAATAACAATTATAGGCTAGTAAACTTCACAGAGCTGAGCTAAAATCAGTATTAATATGCCTTGCAACCAGATTTATCATAATATTGATGGGAATTGAACATTCATATTAAAACTGTTTCTCTATTACTGTAACTGAAATATCCTATATTTTAAGATTCCAAACTGATGGAAGCAAATATTAAAGCTGTATTTTCTTCCATTAATAGGTAGGGTTTTTTTTTGTCCACTGAATTTTAAATATTGTCGTGCAGTTAAAGAGGAGCTGTTTGCTTTTAGTATATTAAAACTATGTGATTGTATTTTGACAAACATGCATAAGTATGTCACTCTGGTTGATTTAAGGCAATAAATCAGTTTAAATTATTTTGTTGGTTGACAGCCATTTTTAAAAAATCCCCCTTTATTATTTATGCCCCTCTGATAAATTCTGCATTGAAATATCTATTAAATGCCCAGTTGTTGCTTTTTTATTGTTCTTTCTGGGACAGAATTTTTGCTCTAAAATATTATTATCCAGAGAAATAGGAAGCAATTGTTTTTAATTATTTTGCCTTTGAAGTGTTGTGTGCAAAGCATTGTCATCTAAATAGACTACAGCTGTATTGCAATTACAGAATTAAGCTCACAAGTCATTAGTCGTTTATGCTCGTAAGGAGACAAAGGATATTAATTCATGCTAAGCATGATCTCCTTTGGTAAAATTTAGTGGTCTTTTTAATGCACACACAAATCAAAGATAAGAGTGTAAAATGAGGATTACAAGCAGGTACCAGATAATCAGAAGTGAGCCGATTTGTTGTAACTTGTTCAGTTTAAATATTTGTGCTTGTAAATTGTTTAACAGGCAGATTCTCCCATTCATGTCCCCTAATCTTCCAATTTATTTTATTGTATAAAATATCCTGGCAGCTATTCAGTTCCTATTCATATTTTGTATTGCATTATCCTCCCTGTTGCTGATACAGTTACAAAAAAAAACATGCACACAAACACACACACAAACCCCCTCCCATTTGTAGATATTTATTCTTTTATTATTTTCTCCCACATTTACCATGTTCGTGTTTTGAAGGTTAATGCCCAAAGTCAAGCAGACAGAAGCCAAGTGCTGCAAGGTTTTCCAAGATTAGGACCGATCCCTTTCGCAGAAATAAATGATTCCTGCCATGTGCAGTGATTTTGTGCAGTGCTACTCACGGCTGAGTGAGTGCATCAATACTGTAGCCCTTACATGCTGTACATACTGATGACACTGTGTTAACTTGATTGACTGAGCAGTGTACGGGAGAAGATGCACCTGCAAGAGATGTACAGACATGCAGTTTTAGTCTGGTTTTGAAATATTTATTTTTAGATTTGTTTTACTTGAAAATCTCAGTTTTAAATTCCATGGGTTCTCATGTTTCTGCTGCTAAGGTAGAGCAAACAGTTATGAATGCTTCTTTGTTGTCAACATTGTTCTGGATTTTAAAGGTGCACCTTCTTTATGCTTAAATTAAAATATAGGGAGATTGAATGAGAGAGAAAGATGAAATAGAAGAGTGGTATATTTGCAGCTAGTTGGATATTATTATCTTAAGGAGCTTAACTGAATGAAAGGGGAATGTTTTGTGCAATTCACTTGTGAGCAGCATTTTATGTTACATTTTTCTGTTTTGTTTTGTTCTTTGTAGGCTTTGAGACAGCAGCAGAAAAGAAGAAATGGAGTCTCAATGATGGTAAACAAGACTGTTCCTCGTGTTGTTTTGACACCATTAAAGGTGTCTGATGAGCAGTCGGATTCACCTTCAGGTAAATAGCTACAGACTGACTGCAACAACAGTTTCTAGTCAAAGAGCCCTCCCGATGAGGTGAGAGCTATCGTGCACAAAATTAGGATGTTGAAAAATTATGATGGTGTTCCCACAAGATGGATTCTGTTTCATTTTTTAAACCAATTTTATTAATTCCAAGAAGGAAGATTTTAATTTCAGTGGTAGGAGGGAGGGGAGGGGAGGATCACGAGAGAAAGACTGTCTTTTTTTAAAAAATTAAAATTACAACAGCTGCTTTAAAGGAATGCAAAGTAGTCTTTTGGATGCTGATTCTTAATGGGAGAGCTATGTTTTGGCATTCCGTGCCATCAGGGAGCCAAATAAATAACCATCACAACTCCTCTGGGAGTGCGAATTACTCTCATACTCCTGTCTTGCAATAACAGTTGTCCTTTTAATAAGATTTTGTGTTCTGGCACTATCTTAATCACCACAGTGCAACCCTGACCTTTACTTTTGGCTGTTACACGCTTCACTGTGAATGAATCGTGCAGAGATCTGTGTCACTTTTTATTGTAGGTTGGGTTTCCCCCCCCTCAAACGTGGGAGAAAATTAACTTACCAAAGGGAGGGTTTCCCATTCTTCCTTTTATTTCTTTGTTCCCTTATAAAGGTAGCGTTATTATTTTTAAAGATGCCTTTGCTATCAGAGAAGAAGCTTATTTATATCGGATTAGCAAACATCGTTATTGACTGTTACATTGAAGAAACTTGTTTTCATCACTTAATGGATTTATGAGCTTTTGCTTCGTTGCTTCCAGTGACAGGGAATCAACTTGTCAGCAGAAAACGTAACCTTTAAATAGGGTAACAGATAAAGATGTCACTATACGGGTTTTTTCTTTTTTTTTTCTTTTTGTAAAAAAATAATAATCTAGCTTTGTTTTTGGTTTTGGTTTTTCCCCAAACCGGGAAGCACTTCAGTATAACGTTTGCTTTTTTAAAGGGTCTGAATCTAAAAATGGTGAAGCAGACAATTCTGATAAAGAAGTGAAACATGGGCCAAAGTCTCCAACTGGAAAACAAATGAGCCAGCATTTAAAGAGATTAAAAAAATCTGGTTTAGGTGAGTAGGTCTCTAAAATGTCCTTCCCCCCCCCCTTCATCTTTTTACTTTATAGAATACATTAAAAAGGCAAAAACTCACTATATAGAATTTCACATTTTCTCTCTTGATGTTTTGGATATTTTTTTCAGTGCACAAGGGCTTCCCTTGCTGTGTTCTTTTGTCCCTTTGAACTCTGCAGGGTTGTCCCCTTTTGGGGCACCATTTCCCAGCAGGCCATTCTGCCACAACCTTTTTCAATCGGATAGTCTGGAGCTCCCCTAAATTGGCCATTTTGGAGCCAGCTGTTTCTTGCTTCACCATCTTTTCACGGAGGAATATTCTTACTTTTCCCCCTTTATCTTTTTTCATTATTTCTCAGCGTATTATTAATATATTTCTCAGTCACATTTCTTTTCTGACTTTGGCTTTTCTTTCTCATTCTTTAGAAGCATAAAATAGCTCAGATTGTACAGTAAACCAATATTTATATTCACTCTGTTAGACTTTTAAGTGTTGGGCTCCCATCCTTTTTTTTTTTTGCTAAATTATATGTAACTTATTTATTCTAGGCATTAACAAAATGTCTCAGTAAACAAATAAACAGGCAAGTGTTTTTGCTTTGTGTTGGATTATTTATAGCCATACTCTGCATTTATTCCTTTCTTAGATTTTTGTTTGCATCCTAATTTAATATTTTAAAATATTTCAAAAATGCTAATTTTATAACTGCTCCTTATCCTTCTTAAACTTAGGGCCATTTCATAGTATTATCTAATAGTGTAACTGCTCCCATAAATTAGCAATATTGTATGAGAAATAAAGTTATTTCTCCTTTAAAATTGCAATTTTCTATTGCTGGCATCAGTATCTTCCTTATTGTATTTGTTTTTCTTCAGGTTCTCTTCCTATCTTTTTATTCTTTGTGAATGAATTCTGAATTATATTTTGATTCTAAAAACAAATTTTGCTTGATGATTAAAGCTGTGGTAAAAATTGTTTAACTGTCATACATTAAATACAGAATTTACAATTCTTCCCATCCATCTGGACAAAATTAAATCTTTGTTTTGGCAACAAAGCTCTTTCTAATCTCTCTCTCTCTCTCCCTCTTTCTGTCTCTCTGTCTCTCTTTCTCTCTCTCTCTCTCTCTCTCTCTCTCCTTCCCTCCCTCCCTCCTTCTCCCCACACACACCCATGCACACACATTATACAGACATGAACTGTGCTGATTTACTCTTTAGTTCATGGCATTGTTTTAATTTAAGAGTCTTGAGAAGCTGCAAATGTGAAAATGGCCATTTCTGGCTCAGTGGTTGTTAGGCTTCATTGTATTATATCTTTTCCAATGTAATTAAGTAATCAAAACTAGCATTTATTCTTTTAAAAGACCAGAGTTAATGTTTTATAGAATTTTGTTTACTTGTGTTTAGATATTTATTTTTTATTATAGCTTAGCAGAAAAGGGAACAAAAGACAACTATAGGGCTGCCTTTTTCAAAAATTGGATTTTTTGTTCAGGTGATATTTTTACGTGAAAGATTTTACATACAATAAAATCCCATACTTTGACAGCTTTCTGTCTATAAAATACGATTCAGTTTTCTTCATTGTCATATTTAGAAGTTTTTAGAGTCTGTCTGTGGTAGCAAAAGAATGAGTGGGTCTGAAGAGTGCCATAACTTCATAAAATCTAACTTGGAAGCACAATTAATGAAGGAGAAATGGGAAAATTTTTGTTCATGCATTTAATATGCTTTAAGTATTAGATAATATGAGGATTTAAATTAGCTGATTATAAGGCTAAAGTTACTATGGCTTGTAATGTAGGACCACAGAAATAGGAAGGCCATGCTCATCTTCTCTATATTTTCTTCCTCCTTGAATCCCAAGAGCCTTCCTGAAAAGTCCAAAATTCCTGAAAGAATGGCATGCATTAAGGAGAACTAGAGCAGTGTTTTTAATCCTTGGCAATTTTAAGATTTATGGACTTCAACTCCCAACCAGCAGCATATCTTAAAGTTACCAAGATTGAGAAACCCTGCTGTAGGGCAAGGCTGGAATTATTCAGCAAGAAATTTATGCACATTTTTGCTCTCTCAGACTGCCATTTCTGATTTGGAATCAAATCCCACATCCTGACCACCATTAAGACATAATCTCAGCTGTTCAGGAGTAGTTACTAGCTACATTTCCAGAAAGGCTTTCTGGGCGCATAGCTGGTGAGGAACATAACCGGGAAATTAGAGAGGCAGTCAAGTTTGCTTTCTTAAAATTGTTAAAATAAAGCAGATTTTGAAAACTTCCAAAACATACAAGCAGGCATTAAAATTAAAAGTTTGCTTTCTTAAGATGATTAAAATGAAGCAGATTTTGAAAACTTCCAAAACATAGAAGCAGGCATTAATATTTCAAATATTGTTCAGTAATGCAAACTGAGATTTTAAAAATCTGCTTTACCTCTATGCTCGTACAGTCTTAGGCCTTGATGGTGACTGTGATGACTATTGACACAAAATTGATTTTTGGCCCCTAGTTTGATGAAAACATCACTCTCCTTTGAGGCACTTGTGAAAAATGCAATTTGGTACATTCAGGTAAAATTCAGCTGTGGCAATCATTAGTAAAGGACGGAAGATAAATCTGTCACAGTTATAATAAAATACATTCTAACCCGTAGTGTAATTACTCTTGGCTTACTAGCTACAGTTGTGCTCATAGCATCACCAAAACAGTATTATTGAATTGCAAGAGGTTTAGAAAAGGCAACCAAAATGATGAAAGTGAATGAGTATCCTCCATATGAGATAAAGTCACATTTGTGACTAATGAGTTTAGAAGAAATTGAGTAAATGGGACATGACAGAAATATCTAAAATTGGGCATGGTATAAAAAAAAGTGGAGTAGAACGTAGGGCCATCTGATGAACTTGGTTAGTTAAAAATTCAATTAATATTATAGAATTTGTTAACACATGGATTCAGTGACATCTGGCAATTTGGATGATTATAAAAAAAGAATTTGACAAATGCATGAAGCATAAAACTATCAATAATTTCCAGTCTGGATGGTTTTGTATTGCTCTCTGTCTAGGAGATTGCATATCTCTCAATCCCAGTTGCTGTGGATCATGAGCAGGGAAATATTGCTGTACTTGTATTCTGCATATTGCCTTGCCACAGGCATTTAACTGGGCATTGTGGGGACAGAATGCTAGATTAGGTAGCCACAGCTGCTTTTTATAAATGAAAATGTGGTTGCCTTCCACTTAAAAACCCCTTTGAACATAACCCTCCTTGCCTAATCTCATTAAAAATAAGTGGAACATTGTATTTTTATAACTGTTGAATTGTGATACTTGCAGTTTTGAAGATCTTGTAGCATTTCAGGGAATAATTGAACCATCAATCTTTGCTGAAAACCATTTTGTGTTTATATAGTATTGGGATAGCTTGCTTATAGTCAAATGATTAGATTTCAAAGAGGTCCATGCAGGCACAAATATACTTATTTGTCTGGGAGAAGGGATGTCAATTTGCAATTTCTGTATAGCTAGTTGAGCTTCAGGTTCTATGAGGATATCTGTCTTAAAGTTTTCAGGCAGTGGAGAAGACTCCCTAAGTTTTGAACCATCATCAATACAACAAATACAATGTGAGCCACTAAAAAGTAGAGCTCTCTATGTATAATCCTGTACTTTCAAACCAGTAATGAATATTCTGCTGTACAATTAATGGGAAAGCATTATTTGCTCAGTTGCGAATTTATTTCACAGTATTTAGAAGTTGCGCCAGTCAGACATTCTGATGCCTTGCAATAATAAAAACTATATACTATTTATTTATTTATTTAGACACCCAACTCATTGTTGAGTGACTCTGGATGGCTTACAACATTGCAAAACGGCAATATAAAACAATTACAATATTAAAACGTTAAAAACATTGAACATTGAAAGTTATAAATAAAATATAAAAATATCAATTGATATTAAATAATAAAAAGGATGCAATAAAACTATAAAGCATGATTGACACATACGTGTTGCTCTGAATACATAGGATCACTGCCAGGAACTGAGAACCATGTTTTTATTCAAAAGTTATGAAAATGCACGTATCAATGCAGAAGTATTGTACCTTTGTTCAAACAGGAGTGTTTTCCTTTCCTCTAATTTGTTTTAACTGAATACATTTTTTTAAATATAAATGGGTGAGTTCTATGCAAAGGCAGGCTTTCAAAAGTACAGAATTCAGTTTCTTGTGAAACACAACTGTTTCAAAAAGAACCTTTTTCTAATAGTCAGCAATTCCTGAGAATGGTTACGATGTTGATGGGATCAGGAGAACTGTCTCAGGTCTCCACATAATCATAGAGACCATTTGCCCCTTTTTGTGCCCAATTGTTATTTTCTTTTGAACTACAGACTGTGTTGTGACTGTAAGATAAATGTCACTCCTCCCCACCCCTATTCCACATGTGTGTAGTACCTTGACATCTTGCAGGAAAGATAGATTACAAATGTAATAAATCAGTACTTCAATAAATCTCAAAACTCAGGGCTAAATAGAATTTCTGTGGGCTAGATGATGTCTTCATGTTTAGCTATTATTAAGTACTAGAATTATTATCTCATGAGACAGCCTGGTGGTATATGATACCACTATTCTGCTTAAACTAAGCATTTCTGCTCAGGGTCTTGTAATTTTATATAAGCTATCTTTAGTTTCATGGAGGACAGAAGAAGGAAAATTAGTGCATCTAATAAATTATTTTGAAAGTTAAATTAAGCAAAATGAGAAAACGTATTTGCTGAGTTTTTATTGTTTATATCATTGGGAGAATATGGTTTTAATGGACACAAAATTTTGATTTGGTTTTAAGATTCTGTGCCTTCCAGCCCCAACTTTTAATTTGCATCTTGGAGTTGCATAAACTTTTTAAAACAAGGAAAACTTTTTAAAACAAGGAAAATGTACGAGAAATAAGATTTCCATTAGGAACATTTACTTTGTCTGATTTTTAATTCTATTTATTTTTAAGTTCTGTTTTTAACATTTCAGCTTTTGAAAAATTAAAAATAAATGAATTCAGGTTCTACTGAAATCCCTGTTACTTCCAGTGTAGACAACAATGATCTTAACATTTCATGTGGCAGCTTGTTCCACTGATTGACAGCTTACATAATTATGATGTTTCTTCTGATACCCGGTTTACTTCCTTGTATTTTTTAACTCATTGCTTCTGGATCTGATCTCTGAGGTAATAGGGGATAAATTTACTCCTGTGTGACAAATTTTCAGACATTTAAAGTCTGCTATGATGTTTCCCCTCAGTCACCTCTTCTGTAAAACATAAGCATATTCTTTGACTATTCCTCAGAGACCTTGCTTTCAAAACCCATCACCATTTTGGTAGTCTATCTCTGAACTCACTTCAAGTTGTCACAATCCTTTTTGAATTATAGTGTCCAGAACTGCATACAAACAGTATTCCAATTGAGATCTGATTAGAGTGAAACAATTAACTCCCATGATCCATATTGACTCATATTTCTGCTAGTGAATCCCAAGATAGAATTTGTCTTTTAAAAGCTTTAGTACATGGCTAACCATGTTTAACTTGTGGTTGGCAAGATCAACCCGATTCTTTTCACATATATTACTGCAAAATCAGGTCTCCCCCATCCTATACTTGGGTCCTATATTTTTCCCCCAACTGTTAAATTCTGCACTGTTTATTTCATCCCACTACTCAGGCTTGTTCAGATATTTTAAAAACTTTCTTTCCTCTGAAATATTAGTCACCCAATCCAATTTTGTGTCATTTGTGAATTTTATAATTATCACTTCAACTCCTTTTTTCAAATCATTATTATAAATATTGAATAACACACGGTTCAGGTTATAATCCTGTTATGCTTCCCTCCAACCTGCCTTCTCTTGAAGGTTATCAACTTCTACTCTTTTGGGATACAAAATAATGGTCTGATTCTTTTCCATACCTCCTCCCCTCGAGATTATGAATTCAAGGATAACATGACCAATTTCCCAAAGCTACCAGGCACCTTTACTACTTCAACTAATTATTTCATGCCAGTGATAATTAGGTCTAGGATGACAAAGTCTGTTGCTCTTCCACTTTCTGACAAATAAAATTGTCATCAAGAGAGGACAAACAGTTGTTGAATCTCTGATTTTTAGCAGAGCTAGATTCCCAGCTGATGTCATTATAATTAAAATCTTTACTGTTGGTCTTTGAAAAATTTGTAATCTGATATAAAGGCTTCATCCATATCTTCAGCCAGCTAAGGTGATCTGTAATAAATTTTCAATATCTTTATTTCTCCCTTCTGTCTCATTTTATTCTTGTATAAATGCTTTCAGTAGAACATTTATGCTCTGATTACTGAATTTCTACATAAGCATATTTTTCTTTACATACATTGCCACTCCCCTCCCCATTTTTGTTGGATGTGTTCCTTATGAATAAATTGTAGCCTTCCTGTGCTATGTGCCAGCCATAAGTGGAAACCATTAGGTCTCAGTTTTTGTGTTTGTCTTGTTAATTTAGGATCCTACTTCTCCCTATTTGTTTTCCATTTTCTATGTATAAATGTAGAAATAATTGAGATTTTGACTGGCACTGGCTACTGGACTATCTGTGATACTCTTAGGCCTATTTTCTTAGCTTTAAGGCTTGGATGCATATTTGTTTCTGAACACTTGCCACTCTTCCACTCTTAGTTTAACACCTTACTGATGAGTTCAGTGTGGACCTACTCTAGCAGTTCTTCATGAAGGTTACTTAGGCCATTGTAATAAAATCCAAAGTTATTTCGGCAACACAGTCTGTGTAAGTGGATTATTGACTCCAGTATCCAGTTTTGGCTTCTGTTTCTCATTGGTTCTTACTTTACCAACTCAAAGATGAAAATGTAGATTAAAAAAAAAGATTAATTCATAACTTTACAATGTGTTAATGGCTTTAGTTCCTTCATGAAAGTGTACAAAGAACAATTTATAATGTAGTATGATCTTTGCTGGTTTCTATTTTAAAACAGCTTTTATTGCGAGTTTATAACACATTTTATTGGTTTCTAACACATTTTGCCTAGCAACTGATTTTAACAGCATAGTTTGATGAAATAATGAGACTGGAAGTTAACTCATTTTCTATAGTTAGGTAGTTCCTTCTATAAAATAAAGAGACAACATTATTTTGATAATATGAAAAGAGGAAACAAAAATACTATGCGCATGTGAAAGGAAGTGTGAGATGTACAGTATCGAAGAATGCTTTCAAAAGTGTTGGGAAAGAAACTCCTCTTCTCCTTAGCATGGACAGCTGCTATACTATATGAAATGTAAATGTTTTGAATTTTATTAAATGTACCTATCCCTTCTTTTATTTGTGATAGAGTTAAATGTGTTCTTATTTTTTTAATCCAGGACACTTGAAATGGACCAAAGCCGAGGACATTGATATAGAAACACCAGGATCTATTCTTGTGAATACCAACTTGAGGGCTTTAATAAACAAACACACATTTCTTTCATTACCTCAGCATTTCCAACAATACCTCCTGCTTTTACTTCCAGAAGTAGATAGGCAGGTGAGTAAAAACAAAATGTACTTCACAGTGCTTTCATAGTAAATCTTTTTCAATACCTTGATTAATACTGAGTGACACGAGTGTTTCTGCACAACATATAAGTTATGGAAATTGCTCTCATGGGCAGTAGCTGAAAAAATCGAGGAGTATGTTTTAGGTGAAAAGGTCCATCAGAGTGTTTTTGCCATGACAGCAAAAAATGAACTCACTTCCAGATTGTTGTGTTTGTGACCTAAGCAAGGTAGATGAATCACTTTTCCTGTCATTTCATCCCACGGCATACCTGAAACATCTATTAATGCCCATTTCCCTAAAGCCTTAACCTCAACATTAATAAACATTAAACTTTAATGTCCATTTCCCCACTTAATTTAGCTGCTTGGTCTCTCATTTCATTGAGAGGAAATATTTGCAAACCAATCACAAAGAGCTAGATGTTGCTATTTGAGATATGCAAGTTTTTATAAGTTCTTAGAGTTTGTTTTACAGTTCTTTCAATCTTAGATCAAATTATAATATCAATAGTGTCGTTAATTAACAATGGACATGTATACTTTTGACACAAAGCCATTAGCTTTCAACTTATTTCTTTAAATTTAGTGAACCTTTTGTGGGTATTACTCTGTCAGAACACTATATAACTGAAGGCTCATTTGTAAATTAATATTTCTCTCCACAAGAATGGAAAATGTCTCTTAAGGAGAAAGGACCTGCTCCAGGGCTAAGAAGGCAATCTCCAAATGCTCTCCTGCCTCCACACAATGTTCACTATATTGAAAGAATTGGTAGACAAACTAGTTCCCTAGAAGATAACCCCATGAGCTGACTTCTTTCTCTCCCTTGTTCTTTACCCTGCTTTTTTGTATTATAGGGTATTTGGCTGTATCCCACTTTCCTGTTCAGTCCTTAAGATTCCTTCTGTCAGTCTTATATGGACCTGTTGTATTTTCCACTGAGACAGGAACAGCCCTCATGGGACTTTATCCTGGATGTTTAGCCAGGTTCACTTCTACCCAGTGCTTGGTATCTGTCACTTTTGTGCTATTTCGAACAATTAAAGAGTGGAGAGGGTGTGGGGTTAAAAAAAGAAAATATCTAAATCACCTCTGGGGAAGAAAATGACATCCTATTAGATCTTTTCCTTTAAGATTACCAGATTTTAATAATGACAGGCAGATATGACAGTATTCTTGACTTAAGAGAAAACATCAATGGTAAACTAATACCAAAACAAATAAATAAATAGAATAAAATACTCCCAGAAACTTCTAATATGAGAGTGGGATAAAGAGAAAAATCCTCTGATCATGCTACTTTGTTATACAGCCCTCTTGATCAGGAAGGCAAAAGAGACTGCCACCGCAGGGATTTTTTTTAATCCCCAGCTTTCATGTTATAAGATTTGGTAAATTATTTGAAGAGTTAGATCCATGGTTTTCATCCCCTGAATATATCAATAGATATACGAATTTGGTTTTGGATACTTAAATTCTCTTCACAATCGAGAAGAAACAAGGCTCTTTAGAGTGATGCAATGACTCCCCAATGACTCTACAACAGTGTGATTCCACCCTTGAGGCACCTGTCAAGCACAAGTGACCAGATCAATACATGTAGAGTTCAAGTTAACTACTTTATTGTATTCTGCCTATAATACAAGAAATCTCCCTAGACTGCTTATCTTA
The DNA here is from genome assembly GCA_023053685.1 of Diadophis punctatus similis. NCBI lineage: Eukaryota > Metazoa > Chordata > Lepidosauria > Squamata > Dipsadidae > Diadophis > Diadophis punctatus. The sequence continues at coordinate 161,702,355 of JALIGW010000003.1, forward strand.
CCTTGGAAAAACGAAATATAAGGTTCCATGGAGTTGGGGTCTGTATGTGTGTGTTTGAGGCTTGGATCTCTTGGAGGCTATGCAGTAATTCAAGACTAATTTCCTGCTTGACTCCTCCTCCATGCCTGGTTGATTATTTCCCAGCAGCATCATTTCTATTGCATGGCTCATTCATTGCTACTGCTCTGATTACCATTCAGTAGATTTTTCAGAATCATTGGAAGTTGGGTGACATATAAATTATATATAAATAACAGTTATAATTTTGATTGGTGGAACAGTCAGCCAAATGTTTAGACTGATTTGGCATTTTTGTCCACCTATCAAGTTCTTCCCAAGAACTTGGGATAGACAGATGTTTTTGTTTAATAGTGTTAAAAGTATTGTCACAGGATGTAAACAGTCCCAAGTAAAGCTGCCTTTTGTAATTGACTGATGATAATTTTGTGAATGCTGATGGTGTTCAAGTGGTGTTCTATTGGTTTTGGGATTGCACCCAAGATTCCATCCTGTTGGTACTACCTTTGCTTTTGTTTGCCATAGTTGTTCTACTTTTATTTACAGGTCTTTCTATTTTGTGAATTTTCTCTAGTTATTTCTTTTCCCTTCTGCTTCCTCCAAGTACTGCCATGTCACTATCCAGACCTTTTTTTTGCCTTTCTTATCAACAATTGTTAAAGTCTGGGGTGTGATGTGGCAGGTGTACTTCTCCAATTGAATTCTAAAGTCTCAGAGTATTTTAGCTTCTTCATTTTCTATGGCTATATCCCTCTCTCATCAGTTTTTCTCTTGATTTCATTTTATATTCTCCTTTACAAAATTCTGGTATCTCACAATAAGTTAGACGTTTGTATTTGCCCTTGTATATAAGATGCTTCTTGTGCCAAGATCAACAAAGGTGTTTGGGGGCATAATCTGGGTTTCTATCTATTCCATATTCTTAATATTCTTAATAAAAAACCACATAGTGGTTTTTAAAATACACATTAGCCCTGACTTTGTTGTGCCACAAACATTCATGCCACTCAAATCTCAGGTCATGTCCTTCTAGCTCCAAAACTTTTCATTTCTCAGTAACATCCAGTCTTTCATCCAAGTCAAACAACAAGCTGCAAAATACAATTTCAAATCAGATAAACATTTCTTTTGCATCTTATAACACCTTATATTTAACTTGTAGCTCTTTCCCCTGCCACACAAATTTAGTTATATCTTTCTGCCACTGTTTAAATGGTGCATCAGTTGTCAGATATTGTCTGAAACAAAAACATCATTCTACAGAAGACATTCATTTTTTATCACAGAAATTCTTCCCAGCAATGACAGTTGTAATTCTTCCCATCTTAAACTATCTTTTTAACTTCATTCCATGTCTTAACATAGTTATTTTGAAATAACATACAATTCATATTTGTCATAGTGATACTCAGATATTTTATCTCCCTGTCAATCTTAACGCCCATTTTATTCATCAATTCTGTTTGATCTTCCAGTTTCACAGTTCTTGTTAACATCTTCCTATTTTGTTTGTTAATCTTGAAACCTACTAATGCACCAAAATCTTTTAATTTCCCATCAATATTTTATTTCCCTTTAAAGGATCTTTCATAACCAACTCCAAATAATCTGCAAAAGCCCTTAAGTTATAAATTTATTTCAAAATCATTACTCCCACAATTCCCTCATCTTGTCTTATATCTCTATTCAGTATGTCAAGAATCAAAATAAAGAAAAGACAGTGAACATCCCTGTATTATTTGCAGCCCAATTCCAATTGTTTTCTGCATCTTAGAAAGTCAATACAGATATTTTTTTTATTATGTTCTCAAAATACTCCAAAATTTCCAACCCATTTGTAAACATAGTTCTTTAATTGACTTTTAGATAAAAACCCACATTGATCCTCATGAATAAATGTTTGCAAAATTATTTTCAGTTTGTCAGCTGGAATTGTTATGAACTACTTGTAGTCATTATTCAATAATGATATGGGCCTATAGCTTCTTATTAAAATCAAATCTTGTTCCTTTGTGGGTATACATTAGTATAAGGTGACCAGACGTCCCGCTTTTGGCGGGACAGTCCCGCTTTTTAATAATTTGTCCCGCGTCCCGCGGCGTTTCAAAAAAGTCCCACTTTTTGAATTTGAATTTGCGCAAAGCGCCTCGCTTCCCTCGAGCGGGCAGCGGGAAGCAGCCCGAGAGCTGGGGCGGGCGCCCCACATGCTCAGCGGCCGAGCTGAGCCCTGCACACCCCTCTGCCTCCTGCCTCGCCTGCCTCCTCCTGCCAGGCGGGGAGGGAGGGCAGTGAGAGGGGCAGCGGCCCCTGCCAATCGCAGCACACAGAGGCGGCGGGCAAGGCGTCCCCAGCACACCTGTTAATCCGGCCGGCCACGCGACTACAAATGCAGCACGGAAGCCGCTGGTGGCTGGCAGCCCCCCGGGCGGGTATAGGGCCAGGCCTGCGCTTGGAAGGGGCCGCCGCTCTCACTGCTCTCCCTCCCTGCCTGGCTGCAGACGTCCGCCTGCCCTCCCAAAGCAGCGCTGCCGCAGTTCACTTTTGTTTCGTGGCAGGAGAAGGAAGAAAGCAGGCAGCGAGAGCGGCAGCCTCTTCCAAGCGCAGGCCTGGCCGTCTCCCCACATGGAGAGCTGCTGGGGCCGGCTTCTGCAACGGAGGCAGCACATGGCTGAGAAGAACCCTCACCACCCGCCCTCCCGGAGCACCACAGCCGCGGTTTGCTTTCTTCCTTCTCCTGCCGCTGTCCCTCTCCGGGCCAGACGCAGCAGAGGCGAGCCCTGGCCATTGCAGCGATGAAGAGGGGGGGTGTTTGGGGGGGGTGCACAAAGCTGCAGGCTAAGAGAGACGGACCCCTCCCGTCTTGCTCCCCTAGAAACCCCCCCATCAATGGTGTCCCGCTTTACAAATATTAACATCTGGTCACCTTACATTAGTAGCCAATTTCTTTGAAATCCAAATCATGTCTATTCTTGAAAGGGAATCTATATCTTTCAGAGAAATAGGCATAATTTCTTGAATTGCCATTTTTCTATCTCCATACATCAACCAGCCCTAAGTTGTCCATCAAATCAAAGAAAACTTTGATAACTTGCTTTGACTGATTTTAATATTTTTCTCAGAAGTTCTGTCTTGTTGTGGGGCGATCATTCCAATCCTCCATCAAACACTAATTTTCAGAAGCAACATATATTATTGTAAAACAATAGTTTGTCCTCATTTGGGGCATAAATTCTCAGTGTCAAGTCTTAGTTCCATGCATATTAACTTCTAGCCTAACAAATTACCATGCTCATCAGTCAATACAAGTTCTGCTTTTAGTTGGGGATTTACATGCAAAACAATTCCATATTTAATTTTAATTTAATTTCTCTTTTGAGGGGAATTTGCTCCATTTATATTCCACCTTAAGCATTTGTAATCCATAACAAGCCAAAAAATTTTAAATTGGAGCCACGATGACACAGTTGTTAGAGTGCAGTACTGCAGGCTACTTCTGCTGCCTGCAATTTGGCAGTTCAAATCCCACCAGGCTCAAGGTTAACTTAGCCTTCCATCCTTCCTAGGTTGGTAAAATGAGGACCCAAATTGTTGGGGGCAATATGCTGACTCTGTAAACCGCTTAGAGAGGGCTGTAAAGCACTGTAAAGCGGTATATAAGTCTAAGTGCTATTGCTATTGCTATTTGTAGCACCTAATTCAGGATCTCCCCTTTCAATTTTCTTTTGGAGTGTCCACTGACAGTTCCATTTGAATCTCTCCAATTCTTCTTTGAATTTTATTTTATTTTATTTGAAATTCCCTTGCCTTTTGGACAGAATTCAGTAAAAACTTCTGCTGTTTAAAAATAAAGATCACACCACCTAATACGTGTTATTGACATGGAATCTTTTTCTGCTTTAATCGCTCAGTCAAAAAACAATATTTTTTTCTCTTACACAAAATTTGAATAGGTATTTCTTTAAGAACAATTATATCTGTATTATCAATTTTCAGTTTTGTATTTAAATGCTGCTGCAAAACTTGATTCCTTGTCTTCTTCCTGATAAAGTCCACCAAGACATCCCTTGAAACATTTCTTATTCTCACAAATTTTGTATTTATGCTACATACTTTATCACTTTCTGCCTTTGTATACTCCTCATCCCAATCAAATTTTTTTGCTAAGACTTTAATAAGCTTTTATCTAATATCTTCACCAGAATCCTCTGGAATTGCTCTAAATTCTCAAACAAAATTTCTTCTCTCTGAATTCTAATACAGCCAGATTATCTAATTCTCTTCCAAGTTTCTGACTATAACTTTTCTTTTACTTCCCAATATTTCCACTTTGTCATTGATTTGTTACCTCTCTAGACACTTGTTTTACAGAGTTTTTCATCATACTAATTTATTCTTTCACATTCTCTTTCATCTTTACAAATCTTTCACCATTTTTTTCAGATACTGTCAATTTAGAATCAAGTGATGCAACTTACTTATTACCCAGTTGCTCAAACATTTTCTGAAGCAAATCTGGTGTAATTTCTCTTTCTGAAAGTTGCTGTAGTAATCCTCTTTTCCCCTCTAATGTGTGTGTGTGTGTGTGTGTGTGTGTGTGTGTGTGTGTGTTGTGTGTGTGTGTTTTCCATTACAGGTAGTCCTCCATTTACAGTTGGTGACTTAATGATTATTTGAAGTTACGATAGATTCCCAAAAAAGCTACTTGTGACCCAGGTTCAAAGTTCTGATGCCTATCTGCCTATAGTCACGTGACTGTATTTTAGGCATTCATCAGTCAGCCCACATTTATGGCTACCTACAGCAACCTGAAATCTCATGACCACAATTTATGGTATTTTTGCTAGAAATCAGCATTTACTTTTGGTTTATGGCAAAAATATGCCTCTTAACAAACAATGGGTTCACTGAACGACAAAATTTTATCTAAGTGAGACAGCAACAACCAGCAATCTTTTTAGTCTCTCTCTCTCTTATTATCTCTCTCTTTCTCTCTCTCTCTCTCTCTCTTGGTTCGCTTATGCCAACCCAAAGTTCTTGTTAAATGGGGACTACTTGTATCCAGTAATCTCTATCAGGCAATATTACCTGTAATTCCAGAATTCCAATCTAATACAGAGGATTACAAAGAGTACATTATAGACAAAGTCAAATTGAGTGCTTATCAACAGAAAAACAGAAAATGAATGAATGAATAATCCAATTTCCCAGTCCCACTTATTCTGTGAGAGAGAAATTTCAATTTCAATTCAACAACCACAGGCAATACTTTTAAAAACTAAACTCAATGGGTATATAGACCAAGGCATTTATGGATTCCTAGCTGCTATCATATAAAATATTGTGCCTAAAGCAAGCTGTCCTCGAAAAGTACATAAGCTGAAGCTATCAAAATAAAAAAACAACTATCTATGCTGAGCTCCTGGTGAAAAGTTAGCCTATAAATCTAACAACTCAAAGCATAAATAACCCTTCCAGATCAAAGTTCTGTAATGAAACAAATAGGAGAACATATAATCTTTCTTTTTTGGCATTTTTCTATATCTCTGGTCTTTAGAAGACCAAAAGATTCAGATGTTCCTTATTGCCCCAAATTCTTTCTAAACACAGATGTTTATAAGTCATGGAATAATAGGGGAAAATTCTTGGATCTGTTTTTCTTATCAGACCCAACTCTATATTTAAAAAAAAACTATAAAAGTATTTCTGACCTGACTGCCACTCTAAAACCTTTATTATCCTTCTAAATTTTGACCTACCAGTTTATTTTTCACAAATTTGTTGAAACATCCAGAGATGAATTAAATCAATTAATGAACGGGCTGCTGACTTTCCCATTAAAGACAAAGTCCATGGACTGTTCCACCCTGCAATGAAGAACTCACCTAAATTAATTATCTGCTAACATGGAAAATTTAAAAAAAACCTTAGTTGACTCTTGCATTTCTCGTAATATACTCAATGATATCTGTTGCATCTCTTGTGCCCTTCCAAAATGGTTTATATCTTTCCATATATGTGATCTATTAATTCCCCGACCATTTGATATTAAATTTCTTAGATTTCTTATCCCAAATACTTGGGATATTTGGGAAGCACACCAGTTTTGATTTCCAGAGGCTTCTCACATGTTCTCCCAGGATCAATAGCCACTCTTGATCTAAAACAACCTAAAATAACAGTTCTTTCATATATATCTTTACCCTGATGACACTTAAGGCAAGATGAGAAAGTTGAGGAATGGGTTGCACATCATCTTCTATCGCTAACCCTTGAGTTTGGAAGCTAGTAAGATGTTGTCTATTGGGATATTGCTGTCAGCTAGCAAAGCAAAAAAGGTCCTGATTATAGAGTCTAAATTTAGAAATAAAATTGGTGTATTTTTTTAGTTTGCCATGGTACCACTTAACGTAATGGATAGATGTTATGGTTTCCAAAAAAGAGTCTAGGACATGATTAATGCCCAATTTTCCATTAGAAAAATGAGGTGTCAACTTTTTAAATACTTTTATGGTTGGGTAGTGGAGAATCTTTATTTTTATCCCTTTTTAATAAAAAATCTCTGAGTTACTATAATGAAAAATTATTTTAAGCTGTTGGCTGCAAACCAAAATATGCAGAAAAAAGCTTTATTTTCTTTATTCATGCAGTTCTCCCCACTCCCTCTTTTTCTGCTTGTTGCAAATAGCAACATGTTTTTCAAGCAAGCTAATGGATCCTTTGCTTGTACTTTTCTGAATTGCGGCTGTTACATTTAAGAAATTGGTTTGCAGTCCAATTTTCTTTTGCTTCTCTTGGGAAGATCCATTCTTGATTACCTGCAGTTTTTCTTGGACACACTGTTTACATACTTTCTAGTCTTTAACACACTGGGATTGTTTACACAACCTCTGTATATAGAGATAGACTATAAAACTAGGTTACCTTGCAATTGTGTCACAAGAGCAGCATATTCAGTTGCTGTTTGGGGGTTATAATTTAGGACAAACACAGATTTATAAGCAGAATGCCCTTAATTCAAGACCTTAAAGGAAAATATTTAAGGCAGCAAATGTCAATAAATCTCATCAGAGAGGAGTCACACAGAGCAGACAATGTTAGTCTAAATAGCTTAATGACCTGATTCAGTAAATTTCACCTACCAATTCACTAGCCATGAATAACAGTTTGGATAAGTGTTGTAACAATCACACATTCATTTTATGCTATAGTATTTAGCTGCATTGTATATATATCTGAACATCAAGTTCTTATGCATAGTATATGAATTGGCTTAGTATATGAAAAGTGCTTAGTAGATAAGCACTTTTTGTATTTTCAAAACTAGATTTAAATCTGTGCCATAGTCACCATGCCAATCTCAGTATATTCTGATGATTCTGTAGTTTAATATTTTGAAACATATTCATTTAGTTCTCTGTTGCAACATACATTTGGTAATATATGGCCCATTATTTCCTCAGTTTCATTTAGTTATAGTCAGAGGAAGTTGAAATTACTGAGATAAGTTTATCATGACATGTATAACTAATATATGTATCCCACTAAGCACACATACCTTTCTACTCATACATTCCACAAACTGACAGTATATACTATCAATACAAATATTTTCACTTGGAAAATAATGTTTCGTTTCCCATTCAGAATGTAAAATATATAAATATAATTAAACCCCTTTCCACAAAAATCTATATTAATCTCTTTTTGCATTTCACTTGGTTTTCTCAAATAAAATTCATTCAGGTGGCTAAGGAATGGTTCATATGGCTCTCTAAGGGTAATCCATATTGTCAGCTCATCCAGTGTGCACCATGTTGAAAAATAACTTCAGTGATTTTCTTGCACTTATTTTGAAGAAGTTTTGGCATCATGTACAATAGTTTAAGCATTGATGCATCCCTATATGATAGTTGATATTAAGGTATGCATCAGGATCATTAAACCCCTATTCCTATGGCAAAGTGGGAAAATTTAAGAATGTTAATTTTCCCATTTTAGAATAGTAAAACAGAGTCTATTCTGAGTTTCAACCTAAAAGAAGCTCCAGCCTGTATTTGTTTCAGGTGTTTCAAGGTGCAAAGGGTGACTATACAGTATGCATTTATACCAGTAGCATATAAGTATTTGGTTAAGGAAGCTTACCTAACTGCTAAATTTCCTTGTAGAAAAGTGTATCTTTTAGGGATGTTGCTCAGTTGAAATATTTGGGTATGTTGTGATTTCTACTGGAATGTAATTTATGGAGCAGTTTTCAGTGACCTTTCTAAATTACTTACAGTGCGTGGATTTTTGGCTCTGAACATTAATTTGTTAGCACTTATTACATATTTGAATCTTCTGACTGCCACAATCTTTCTTTGATAGTGTGTTTAATTCATATAATTTAATAGTAGTAAAAGCTAAAATCTCAGACTCCAGATTTCTTCATACCTCAAAAGATACATTGGGTTAAAGTCAAAATTGTAGTGGCCACATTTGGATATGAAATGGAGTCACATTTTACACATTGAAAAACAGACTCCTATGAGATTTGACCAAACTGATAAGTGATGGAATGATAAACATTCAGCTTTATTTTATAGACTGTCTTAAATATAAAATGATTAAATGATTATTATATTTCTAAAAAAACATTATAGTTAATCATTTTCTTCATGGCATATTCCTCTTAAATGTCTGCAAGAAAGTTTCTAAAATAATCTTTTCCTCACAAATTTCTAAAAGGCAATAATAATTTAATACTGTCCTTTAAAATGGGAAATCAATATTGGATGATAAAATGTTAATTTAGTAAAGTAAGCCTTTGATGTTATAAAGCTAAAGCTTTACTATTGTAGTATAATCAAATAATGTAATGTATACAGTATTACCTCTTGTATTAACTATAGAATTACAACCTATAATAACTGAACCTTTTATTTGAGAAATATTTCTGCTTATCAATTATGTAGAAAGGTTAAGCGGTAGCTTTATAAAACAGTAATGGTAATATTGGATTGAGCTGCAGGGAGTCAAACAGATAATAGATTTAACTGGTTGAATGCTTCTTAAGGTATTAGCTGTACAGAAAATTTGATCATCTGTAAAATAGTGTATTCTTTTAGGAAATCATAAAGATTTGAAGTTTTATAAAATGAAAGTTTACATGGTATAATGTGTATTCCAGCTACAAAAAAGTTAATATTTACTAAAGTTTGATATTTTCTTGGCTTATGAAAATAACTGGTGGGTTCTATCAAATATGTTTTCTTTTAAATATTTTTTTTAAAAAACTACTTTTTTGGGTGCAAGTGCACGCCTGGCGAATAGTAATTTCATTGTGTTAATTGGACAAAATCAGAATTCCAAAAGAACAAGAAAATAACTTAAAAACAATTGTTGTTCTGGCTCATTAAAGCATTGTTTCTATTGGTAGCATTTCTTGAGAACTGTAAAAATTAATAGTGTATTTCAAAAGTACTTTATTGGCATGTTCCTCCAAATAATTTAATTTTCATGGTTAATTGTGCCTTCTTTGTAACATAGACTATTGAATTAAGTGTCTATTTAGAAATTTTCAGTTTTCTTTTCCTTTCATTTTCTTTAATTCTTTAATTTATACAATACATGCTCTAAAGATTTAAAAACATTCTGATGTAATGATTGATCCTGAGCAGAAGTCTTACAAGAAGCTCATAATAATTACTTTAACTGACAGATTTTTCCTCTATTCTTATTCCTTTTGAAAGCAATATATTTTATTTAATGTATTTAAATTAGATCATGAGAAGTGTGGAACTTTACTTGGGGAAAAATGGATACTTTCATGTTTCAAATGTTTCTAGTGTAAAATGTTACCTGACTTCCAACTCTTAATCTAAAAAGAGATTCAGATGAATGGAAGAAGCTAGAAGCTAAAACTGCCACTTCTTATTTTGGTTTTTCTTAAACATACCTAGTTTGCTATTCACTCTGCAAACTCTAACATAATATTATGAATGCACACTGTAGACTTCAAGATTCAAAAAAATGTAAGCCCTCAGCTACCAAGGAAAAGGTTGTCCACACTCTTAATGTATCTATTTTATCTCCATTGCAAGTCATCCATTGCACTTCATTCGTCTCATGTCATCATTAGAAACTTGATTGAAGGAAGGTTCACAGAATCCTAGTAGTATATTGTTTTATTAGCTTTGAATTCTATCCACTGCAGTTCTGTGAAATAATGCATTAGTTCACTTATTTCTTAACTTTGCATGAAGCATGGACATACTGTTGGTCTAATAATTTCTTGCTAATCACTGAAATAACATAACCAAAAATGTACTCTTTTTTTAGAGATGAGAAATATTGGACATCAATTAATGTTTCCAATGTTGCTATTGTTTGTTCCATCTCAAAAATATTTCTTTGATTTGTTGTTAGATCATAAACAAAGATTGCATCATTATTTGAAAATTAGGCCCATTGAACAGAACGGACTCAACCATTTCCACGTAAACATGCATAGGATTCCAATATCATAATCAACAGAACATTATTATAGGCACACTGATGTTGGATTAGGCCACTTGCATTTATTTGATGACTATAATGAAAATGCTACGGTATTTAATATTAGCAAATTATTCCCTATGTTATTCCTACTTTCTATCCTTCCCCATTTCACATGATTGGAGCTCTCTTCTTATGTACTCTTAGTTGAAGCAATCTCTGACAGTGTCTTCTGCTACCATCGGCTTATTTTCTAGATGGGAAGTGATGGAGTTTTGCGCCTCAGTAGTTCCGCTCTAAATAATGAATTCTTTGCATATGCAGCACAAGGGTGGAAACAGCGATTGGCAGAAGGTAATTTTCTACTTGTTACTAGATTTAACCAATAGTGTTTTTCCCTCCATAAAGAGATCCCGTCTTATGTCACAGCCAGGAAAACGTTCATTTCAATACTTTTAATATTTTATTCTCGCTCAACCCTTGCACAATTGTTGTGTGGAAAAATTGGGGACAGAGTGCTATAACACTGCCTTGAGCTCCTGGAGGAAAGGCGGGATATAAAACTAAAAAATGAAATTGATAATATGTAAAGTGGCAAGATTTCAAAACTATGTACACTAGATCATCTTCCAGTTGTGTTAAGCACATCTGTCTCTTATGCCTCACAACAGATTACCATTGGGTAATTTCACTTAAAATATGAACAAGCATTTTCATCAGTGTCAGTTTTGGAAACCTAAATGCATGTGACTAAATCCCAGCAATACACTCTAGAAATACTAAAAACAGCACCACAAGTACCATTTTAGCATAGGTTTCTCTCAAATTAATTTTGGATTGAGTTTTGAAGTTTTGATTCAAATTTTGGATTGAATATTGAACACTATTTGCAATAGGGGAAAACTTCAACCGTCCATGCCTCATGAAAAGCTGCTGCCCAAAGATGGAGGCTTCGTAAGCAGCAGCTAGCAGAGCACAGGAACTGCATGATGTTTAGGAAAACAATGTTGATCGTGCTTCACGATGTCCAAAAAATCTTTGACACTTGTCTAAGTTTTGAAACCTTAGAGCACGGTTGGCCAAACAACTTTAGCACAGCATTTGTATAACGGGTCACCTGCAGAAGTTCCTGCACTACACAAAAACTCAGTTGCACCCCTAGATTAATTCTTTGGACCTTCCGTTTCTTGTATCTTTTAGGAGAATTTACACCTGAGATGCAGTTGCGCATCAGGCAAGAAATTGAAAAGGAAAAGAAAACAGAACCCTGGAAAGAGAAGTTCTTTGAAAGATTTTATGGAGAAAAGTAAGTATCAAAGAGAAAAGAAATGTCCTCAGATATGTAATAATGTGCATAGCTATTAACAGATACATTTGCCTTTCATGAAATCTAACTTTCAGTTTTAAAAAATGCCTAATAAATTTACCAATTATTTTAGTTCCTATTGGTATTGCTAAAGCTTCCTTGGATTTGTTTTTTCTATTTCTCAACCTCCTATTTTAAATACTAAAAGTAATCTACAATTTCACCAAACCCTTTCCCAAATATATTAAACATTAAATTCAAATAGAGACAATATAATACAGACTGAATATGAATAGGAAAAACCCATCCGTTTTAACCTTCAGAAAGAATCAAATTTCAGAAGGAATCAAAAGTAATACAATTAGGTAAATATAATTGCAAAAATTATTTTAGTACTTGTTTTTTCCTTATAAAATCCTTTACTCGGGTATTGACTTGAGTGAATAAAAACAATGTATGTTTGTGTGTTATATTGTATAGAAATGCATATATTATATTTTATAGAGGGACTAAAAAAACAACAACAGTGGAAGAATATTTCTGTTTGAAAAAAGTTTCAGAGTAACATGCTTGATTCTTTCATAAACACGCATTACGCTTTTATACACACAGGCATTCAATATTAAATGTTTAATCATTTAAGCAGATGAAATTATTTTCTAATCAGATAAAGAACAGTTACATTAGCCATGTATGCCATATTCTCAAATTCACCATATATTAACAATCACATATATTAACAAATTGTATTCATGTTAGTTCCTTAATACAGGTAGCCCTCAACTTATGACTGGTTGCTTAGCAACCACTGAAAGTTACAATGAACCTGTTCAGCGGTATTTGCAACCCAGTTTCAAAGTTCTGACAGCTGGGGGCCCCACGGTCATTTTGAGACTTGGAAACTGGTCAGGTTTACAGCCATTTGCAGCATCCTGTGATCACATGGCCACGATTTATGACCTTTTTTTGCTGGAAACCAGCATTCACTTCTGGTTTCCGGTAAAATACACCCATTGGATAGAGTGGGGTCACTTAATGACTGCTGTGTTCGCTTAATGACCATGGTGTTTGTTTAACAACTGCAGCATTCACTTAAGTACTGCTGCACAAAAAATTGTAAAATCGGGCGCAGACACATAGGGACCCACTTAACAATGGCCATAACTTGATGACTACCAGTTTATATAATTTTATTTTTGAAAAAAATATTTAAAAGCTTTCAAAAGAAGCTCTATCTAAAAGGGGTTTTTTTGTTGTTATGAATATTGTATACAGAATTGACTACATCATTGCAATAATATAACTCAGTATTTCTGCAAATCATAACCATAGGTATTTTCTGGCTTCACAGACAAAGATTTCATAATTCTGATACGATAAATATTTTTCCTATGCCTTTTTTTTTTTAACATGGCATCCAGGTTAATTCAAAAGCTGTTGCAAAATAATTTCCCACTTCAGAGTTTGGAAATTCATGCAGACATTTTTTTTACAGAAAGAATATCACTTCTACTTTTTCAAAATAGCTATTTCCTATCTCTTTCTCAAAGGGCTCAATGACCCCATTTTTTTCATTTTTGACACACTAGTACTTAAAATAAGTGTAGAGATTACAGTGTCTGTACTAGCAAAACCTTTACCAATTTTACATAGTGTCTTCTCATTCTAAGAAAAATGAGTCTATTGTGCTTTTCTTGTTTAATCCATCTTTTATCTCATGTGGTCTTCTCCTATTATCCCTAGTACATGGGGCCAATTGGAATTATAGTTTGGGTCATCTGAAGAGCATTAAATTAGTATATAAACATTTTCAAGAAAATTACATACACCGTGAGGTCACCTTTCTCTCATAACAAATCTAAATATTGCATATTATGTCAGTGTAATTCCATACATAAATGTTCAGAAAGAAATCCTGTTAAATTTGTTTCCAGAAAGCATTACCAAAACACATCAGCACTGCTACCAAGAAAATTACATGGATGTAGCCATAAAGTAGAGCTTTACTCAAAGAACACTTTACTTGTACATAATAGGAGAACACAAAAATAATCATATTCATTGTGTTTAATTTTAAAATGAAATTCAAATTTCAATAAATCAATTTTTGGCCACATCTACTTTTTAAAAGTGAGGTTCTGACATGTCATTAAAGGCCTCCTCAGACCTAAAAATATTGTGTACCCTAAATGCTAAATTTATAGTGACAGAATAGTTAGATAAGACAAAAATACTTTCTGTCAGTAGACTGAAATAATTTTTTTTAAAAAACCCACCAGTGGAGGAAGTTAAAAATAACAAAATTTGAGGTAAACCCCTTTTCCTCTTTAGAGATTTATAATACCTTCATGACATTATCCAGCCATCACTGAGGTGGTATAGAATCTGTCCTCATTACTGTCATTTTGGCACAATAATGGTTGGATGACTCTAGAATATGCTGTAAACTGCTAGTGGAGAAATGGCCAGAGATGACAGGCTTTTAACACACTCTCCAGTCCACCGATGGATTTTCTATGATATCACTGAAGGTTGGATACCAGGGCAAGCAGAGTAATTTTCTGCATGTAACTGTGTAATGTCTCTTTGCCCTGGCTTTAGTTGAGTATATATCACTGTGGAATGAAATGTCAATACCTGTAAGTAAATGACAAAAATGTTTTTATATAAGCACATTTAAAATTTATTTTATTAGTCAAATATACTTTTTCTAGATCAGAAATTTGGTATGTTTGATTCCTTTAGAGATTATATGTTTATAGCATAGAATGAAACTCTATAGCTATTTTTCTGACATATGTTTATTGAAATATGGTTATGTAATTTAACTGTGATCTCTGACCAGGTTGGGGATGTCAGTGGAAGAATCTAGGAAGCTTACATCAGTACAAAATAATGAAGATGATAATAAATCCCTTTCTGGTTCTTCGGATTTGCCTGGTCCTTCAAGAGAGCCTTCTTTTGATGACCATGAAGAAAAGAGCAACCAATCGCCACTCTTGCCAGAGAGAGATTTCTGTGAGGCACTTTGCAACATGGAACATGTTCCTTCCAAGGATCTAATGGCAGAAACAGAAGACATTTTGATTCCAGAAGAATCCATTATTCAAGAAGAGATTGCTGAGGAAGTTGAGACAAGTATTTGTGAATGTCAGGAAGAGAACCAAAAAGAACAAGTGAATTCAGAACAACCAGTAAGTCCAGTTGGTGCAAATGAAGAAACAGATCCATTACCACTTACAGGGAATTCTGAATCCTGTGTCGTGATGAATGATGTATTAAGTCCATTATCCCATGTTGAAATCAAAGAAGAAGAAAGATTGGAGTATCCCCAGGAAGAAATGTCAGTCATAACAGATCAGATAGAAAGCAGTTTATCACCTTCACAATCTGCTTCTTCCTCAAATTCTGTTAGTAATGTGGAAGAAAAAGATTTGGAATCCATAAAAGAGCTTAGTCCTCATGGAAAATATTCCCCTGCCCTTAATGGTTCCTTATTCACTGGTGGAGGTGTTGCAGTACATATGGAATTGCAGAGTGACCCTGACGAACTGTCCTCTGAAAATGCCTGTATTTCTGAAACATCTTTTTCTGCTGAAAGCCCAGAAGAACCATCTGCCAGTATTGCATCTCCTGGAGGTGACACCCAATCGACTTCAGAGGAACCTTCTACACCAGTGTCTCTTGAAACTGTGTGCTCATCAGACATGTCTTGCACTGAAAACACTGAAACTGATACTCAACAAAAATCTGTTGATGATAATCTGAATACATCTTTAATGTCTGAAATATCTCCACTGCCAGCCTCACCTGTAACATCAGAAGCATCTCTGTTGTCAAATTTGCCCCTAACTTCAGAGGCATCACCAGTTTCTAATTTACCTTTACCATCAGAAACTTCCCCAATGTCTGATTTGCCCTTGACATCTGAAACATCTTCAGTGTCTTCTGTTCTTTTAGCTTCTGAAACATCTCATTCAAATAGTTTACTATTACCTTCAGAAGCATCTCCACTTTCCAATTCACCAGTGAGTGAAAGATTTATTCAGCAAAGAAAGTCATTGTGTTTGTCTGAAGAATCCTTGTCACCTCTGAAAGAAGAAACCTGTAGCATTGCTAATATTCCACAAGAAGAAAATATTCCATCACAACAAAATTCACTTCAAGATGTACCTGATGCTATGAAAGCTGACATATCTGAGCCTTCACTAGCGGAAGGATCCCAGTCCAGAAATCTTACTAATCAAACCTGTAGGTCACAAACTGAAATAGAGAACCATTTCATTTCTTCTCTTGCAGAAAGCTCTTCTCCAGAAGTGATAAAAATGAGAAATCATGGTAGCCACCAACGATCTGAAAATAAAAGTGCAATCTCTCAACTGGAAGTATCTGTCTTAACAGAAGTGGCAGAATGCAAAAATATTGAATCTCTTCCATCTAAGTCTCATGATAAGTTATATACCTCAACATCATCATCTTTAGAAATTAGCAGAAATAAGTCCCACAAACTTCAAGGGACTATACAGAATCGGTTTGAAAGTTCTTATTCTTCAAAATCAAGTGAAGTTGCCAAGTCACCTGAAGTAAGAAATGAAAGCAGGGACCTGGAGATTCCAAAGAGGAAAACAGCTGAACATCACAGTTTTGGAATCTGTAAAGAGAAGAGAGCTAGAATTGAAGATGATCAGGCCCATCGTAATTCATCAACAAATTCATCTGAAAGAGAGCCACCACCTAGAGAAGAGCCCAGAGTCCCACCCTTAAAGGTAAATTGAAATAGACCTTTAGAAACTTACATATTACCTAGACTGTATTTTAGCTAAATCAAGAAACACTGGAAACTGTTTCCATAAGCAGTTTCCACAAATAACTGATACCTCATAATTACTAATTTTTGCCTGCAAAATCATTTCATTGTTCCTTGTAGGGTGCCAATAAATAGATTTCCTTATAACATCCTCAGTTGACATGTCACCATTATGAAATACTATAGTTTATAAAAGTGATTTTCCACCCTCAAGAACACAGCATTAGAAATTGTCAATAGTATATTGCAAATGTTTGTTTTGTCATTGAGCAACGCATTAATTCAAGGAGCTGAGATAGCGCAGTGGTTAAAAGCAGCATTGCGACCTTCAGCTGATTGCTAGTTCAGCAGTTGAGCTGTTCAAATCTCACTAGGCTCAAGGTTGACTCAGCCTTCCATCCTTCCGAGGTGGGTAAAATGAGGACCCAGATTGTTGGGGGCAATATGCTGAACTCTGTAAACCGCTTAGAGAGAGCTGTAAAGCACTATGAAGCGGTATATAAGTCTAAGTGCTATTGCTATTGCTATTAATGACAAAGGAAAATTGTTCACTGTAACATTTGTAAAATCATAAACTGTGTCATTCATGCCTCTGGTTCTTAAGATGCATTATATTATGCAATGAAAATAATGGAATCACTAACCATAAATGAGAGAAGTCATATGAGAGATAAAAGTGTGCTATCCTCCAGGCTTTGTGGAGTTTTGTCAGTTACTTAGATAGTTAGACATACAAAATTTGTAGAAGGGTATGAAAAATAAACATTGCATTCTTGCTTTGCTTGCTTTATTTAGCCACTGCATATGCATAGTTCCTTGTAACAGAGCTCCACAGAAGTGGTGTTCATTCAGATACTACCAACAGTTGGGTTAAGGTAATTGAACTTTGATGTACTATAAGCATGACTAGAAAGATCATGACTATGAAAAAATTGGAAATGCTTTTCTGGCTTCTAATTTTGCAAAACCTATAGAAAATTAAATGAAATTTTTTTTCAAATACATATATTCTGAATACAACACTGAAAATCAGAAAATATGATTGTGAAAAGCAAACTATACAGAAAGAGGCATGCAGCATAAATAGAAGTGCTGGAAAATATTAAAGGACCTTGAAACTAAACTCATTATATCCTGACAATGCAAATATTATTTCCTCCAGTTCATAAAGCAATATATTAATGGGGGGATTAATAATATATAGAATGTTAAACATTTACTTGTGCTAAATAAAAGTTTTCACCATCATGTGGTAAAAACTAAAAGCTGTTCACCATAAATTATGATTTTCTAATGCGGTTTTAATATATTCCCTTTTCCCATTCAGATTCAACTCTCAAAAGTTGGCCCTCCCTTTATCATCAAGAGCCAGCCGGTTTCCAAATCAGAACCTAGGGCTACTCCAAGTACCTCCGTGAGCAGCGGGAGGAACACTGGGGCCAGAACTCTTGCAGATATCAAAGCAAGAGCCCAGCAAGCCAGAGCTCAGAGGGAAGCAGCAGCAGCTGCTGCAGTTGCTGCAGCTGCAAGCATTGTTTCTGGAGGGCTAGGGAGCCCTTGTGAAGGTGGGAAGACCCGAACGTTGGCCCACATCAAGGAGCAAACAAAGGCCAAGTTGTTTGCAAAGCACCAAGCAAGAGCCCACTTGCTCCAGAGCAACAAGGAAAGCAAGTCTCAGCAGGCCTTGAAAGAAGCTCCATCAGTTGTGGAGATCTCTGTGGCTTCTGAAACAAAGATTGAAGGTTCTACTGGTGTAATTATAGTTAATCCTAACTGTCGGTCTCCTAGCAACAAATCTGTTCACCTTCGTGAAGCTACTGCTATATTGCAGCACTCTCTTAATGCCACTTCTTTGCCAGAAACTAGCACTGATATCCCTGTTCAAAATTCTGATGAAAGCATATCCGTGCCTCATTTTTGTGAGAAAATGCTATCTTCTACCTCTCCAGAAAGTATTTCAGTCCTATATAAGAAAAACTCAGTTTCTGGTTCTGTGTGTAGCACTGCTAAGTCAGGAACAATTAAGGAACTTTCTTTTGCTGGTGCAGTTGATAAACCCTCTGTTTTGATGTCTGTTGAAAGTACAGACCCAAAGACTAGCAATATAACTATGCTGAAATCCATCCAAGGGGCTGACACTCCATGCGTTTCTATTGTGCCAAAATGTCATGAAAACTCCGGTCCTCCAGCCACAGCCAACACTACCGTCTTGTCAGATTCCTTAGAGAAGAAAATATTACCAATGCCAAGTAGCAATGCAACTAGTGCAATTTCAAGTCAGTATACCACTGTGCCAACTTCATCTATTGTAAGTAATTTATCAGATCACCTGTCTGGCAGCTCTGTTTTGATTCCTCCAGGGGGATCTATAAGTAGATATCCTTCGGATAAGATATCCCTAACTGGGTGCAGTGACCCAAGTGCTTTGTCAAACAGCATCTCTGTTAGGGCAGCTTTACATGGAAATGAGGCACTTTCAGTAGGAGATTCCATTGGCAGGACTTCCATTTCTATATTTGCCAGCAACATGATGACTGTAAATTCTTATGAGAATTCCTCCAAAATGAGTGCTGATGGCATAGAGAGAAATTCGGGGATGAAAAGCCGTTTAGATATGCCTGGTAAACCCTCAGTAGGATATATACAGGCACCTGCAAATAGATCCATTCCTTGTAAAGTCATTGTTGATCACACAATGACAACAATGAATTCAAGCTTATCTCTGGGTCTTTCCACGGAAAGTACAGAAAGTAGTGTGGAAGCGCAAAACAGGCCGATTAGGATTGAAACTGCTTTACAAAACATAACATGCCCACAAGTATCTGTCATAAGTAGGCCAGAGCTACTTAATAATGAAAATTTGGAGCCCAGCTCTGCTTTTAACAATGGTCCAACCAAGCAAGATGGCAAGCATTTACAAGCAGCGTGTACTGCTCTTCGAGAAGTGCCTTTTGGGCCTCAAGATAAACAGTTGGATGTTGTTCCTCCAACCCAAGGTTTCTCAGAACAGTTTCAAGATCCTTTAACTTTCAAGAGGGAAGCAGAAAGTATCTGTACCAACCGATATAATCCTAACAGCCGAATCTGTTGGAATGACAATGAGGTAATGAATACTGAGCAGTCTTTGGTCAGTCATCTTAACCCAAGTAAGCATAAGGAATATTCAGAAAATAACTCTTTAAAAAGTGTGAAAACAGAGCCTTCAGGTTTGGTTCATCTGCATGAGATGCATACAAGAAACGTTGTGACAAGCATAGCCTTGCCTGTTAAGTCAGAAAGAAACGAATCTGACAAATGCTTTAGGATGGACACGGAAGATTTTGTAAGACCTGAAATGCCTGGGCAAACTGCAGAAATAGCCCCAAGTTCACAGCCAGCTCAGAGCTCTAAGAGATCTGTAACCGATTCCATGGAGCACTCTTTGGCACTGACAACAGAGACATTGAAAAGAGTTACAAATGCTGGAACTTCAAGTTGCCGCTTGTCATCCGTAGAAGCCAATAATCCTCTAGTGACCCAGTTACTGCAAGGCAACTTGCCATTGGAAAAAGTATTGCCACAGCCCAGGTTAGGGGCCAAACTAGAAATCAGCCGACTTCCTTTGCCTTTGCAAACTACCTCCAGGTGTAAATCAGTCACATCCGAGCGAAACGCAGTCGAAAACCTTTCCAGCTCCCCAAATGCAGATGGGAGAGATTTTACAGCCACAAATATACCCTCGCTACAAATCCGCAAACGTGAAAATCATCCCAAAAAGAGAGTAGGCAGGACAGCTGGAGAAATTAAATGTGAGCCTGGGAAGCCTTCAGTGGACTCAGATATTAAAGTGACTCCTTGTATAATCACTTCTAGCATGAATCAGCTTGGCCATGGCCAACTATTTAAACAGGAATGGCCAAGCAAGCACATCATTCAAAGCAGAATAGCTCACAGTCCAGAGATTAAGCAGCAGAAAAGGCCATTGCCCTCGTGTAGTTTCCAGAAGAACTTATTTAGTGTAGAGAAAAATGGCAGCTTCCACACCGAAACAAGTACCTCCCATCAACCGCATTTCTACCAAATGCCAATGGCTGCCCGAGGCCCTGTTACTACAGCCACTTTGATGCAGGCAACTTTAAAAGCCCCATCTGGCTGCAGTTCCTTTGCTTTCAGCAGGCACCTAGAGCAGAAGGCCCTGGGAGAGGCCAATATGTCTACAGCACCTCACCAGCTGAGACTGGCAACTGTTTTTTCCCCCAACGTTCAAATTAAGGAAAGTGATGACATCCCCAGTGCCTCGCAAACTCTGCAGAATAAATCATTAGTGCATCCCCCACCCCCTCCGCCCCCTCCACCTCCCAATGCAGAAGCTCCATCTGATCACAAACAACCAGGAGTTACTATGGAAACCACCAAAAGACTTAGTTGGCCTCAGCCGGCAAATGTCTGTAGCAATATAAAATCAGAACCCATTTCTTTGGAGGAAGGCTTAAGCAGCAGCTGTGAGCTAAGCATGAAACAAGCTTCCTACGATCAGAATGAAGTCAAAGAACAGTTGAAAGCTTTTGCATTGAAAAATGCCGACTTCCCTTCCTATTTACTTTCAGAATCACAGAAGCCTTTTGCCCCATTAACTGCTCCAAAAATACAGGCGCAGCAGCAGCAGCGTGGAAATTACCCTACAATACACTTTGGTAGCACAAGTTTCAAAAGGGCGACCTCTGCCATTGAAAAATCTATTGGGATTTTAGGGAGTAGTTCAACTACAACCACAAGCCTACCTATTCAAAATGCCCAAATCCCAGTTCAGAAATTTGCCGACAGCAGCAGTGCAGATGAGTTGGAACTGAAATGTTCTTGCAGGCTGAAAGCCATGATAGTATGCAAGGGCTGTGGCGCCTTCTGCCATGATGACTGCATAGGCCCTTCCAAATTGTGTGTCGCTTGTTTAGTTGTTCGATAGAATCCAAAGCACATTCCTTGTTAACACAGGAAAGCAAAAAGAGAAGAATAACTGGAATTCTGTAGGCCATATTGTATCTGGATTTAAGAAAAAGTTGCTAGGGATGCTTTGGAATGGAGTGATTTTGGCTTGCATGGCTCTCCCTGGTAATTCCCCTTTAAGAAGTGTCCAGCATTCTTACTGTCTTAAAATATAGCATTGTTCATATCTTACTGCATAATTTTATTTTTACCATTTATAAGTCGATCTTCCCAGTGAAAAGAAAGACAAATTGCTCAGTGTTCATGTTTCTGTGCATGAAAGAGCAGATGAATGTGGCACAGCCATAGCCCGTGGGGGGGAGGGGGACGGGGAAGGATCAAAAAGAATGAAAGTCAGGTTCCCTTAGCAGACCATCATTGCAATGGCCATTTGGCAGGTTTTGCACACCTAGAGCCAAGATTGCCTGCAGTGATTGACTTTGATCCATTGGCAGCTAATGTGGGTAATTTGATCCCTTCTTAAGAAGCTGTTATACTAGAGTATAATTAAACCTGGCAACAAGTTTTAACAAACTAGAATCTTCATGGCTTTAGAAGTTCGGGGGACGGGAAATAAGTACAGCTATTATAATAGAATTTATTAATTCATTTATCTTCCTCAAGTTTCACTTATAATTTTGTCCTAAAATGAGGTATTTAACATATATTCATGGTTTGCACCATTTTATATCTAAATAAGGGTGTTTTGAAAAGTGATACCATTTTCAAAGCGATTCTTTGTTTCTGAAGGTTTAAAAGAGCAAAGCAATTATATGATTTATAGTCCTTTTAAATATGTTTACAACTTGGGATATTTTTAAATAATTTTTATTTTAAAACATTTTTGTCTGTTAACACAGCTTACCCCACAAATATTGTATAGCCTTGTAGAGGAATGAAGAGATTTTAAAGGGATACTAAATCTTACTCTCAATATTGTATTTACTAGTAGTTTATGTTAGTTATATACAAAATATATAGTCACCAAACTATTTGGGAAAAACTGTAGCAATTGCTAAGTTCTTTTTACTGAAGAGAAGTATTGTAAAGGGTTAAAAATATGGAACTTAGTAAGAGGTGATGCATGGTTATCTTAAAAGTGAGGGAGTGAACATAAAATGTAAAATGGAAGCAACTTGCATGCTATCACATGAATTTAATCACCAGAACTTAATAAATGTTAGAGAAAGATATCCTTCTTACCCATACAGTAGAACCTTACTAACTTCATGCCTGGTAATTCATTCACAAAACAGATATTCCCCCCGCCCCCGCCACCCTTGTGTTAAGGCTTTTAATAGCAAGATGCTTCCAAATATGCAAATAGTTCTTATTTAAAATAAACAATTTGACATTTATTTTGTATTCTCAAGTTTTAACATAATGAGGATTTTAAAAATAAGTATAACATTAAAATATACTTTAGTGTATTATATGTATTTTATCCTCTTTTATTATTAAACTATATAAGACTTCCAGGCATTTCTAACTATTAGTAAAGCTCTACTGTTTGGATATTATACTTTTGTGGGGCCATATTAAACATGAAACTCATTTTCCTTTTTTCCTTAATGAGCTGGAATAAGCAGGCTTACATTCCCTTATTCAGAGATCTTGTGACTTGACTGGATTGGATTCCTGTTCTGTTTTCATAGCAGGTGTATTAACAGTAGTCTTGATCTTCTACGGTATAAGCAAATTTACACCATTATAATTGCCTTACTAAAGCACTCATTTTAGAAGATTTATGCATATTTCAGCACTTTCAGGTACCTCTGGAGAGTTTATTTTAAAAATATAGATTTAAAAGGCATGTTTTTGTAATGTTCCAAATAGATGGACTTGTTGTTAAAGATACATGTGTCTCCGTATTAGCTAAATTCAAGATCTTTTTGGTACAATAATTAAATACAGCAGGTGAATTTCCAGATTCAATAATTGTGAACAGTTTTTAGATTGCCTTCTATCAGTCCTAAATAAATGGTAGCTCCTATAGCATGCCATAGGACATGTGAGCACAATTCAGAGGAAGTTAAGCACTTACAGTCACAATCTTAGTCATTCTGACCTGCATTGAATATCATAAACATGCCCAGAATTTGTCTGCAAGCATCTTAGTTTGGAATGAAAATTTGGAGTGCCTGGGTGTCTCCAGATTATATTTGTTTGTCTGTGTGTGGCTAACAACATTAAAATATTCTGTTTGAACTATTGGAGTAAAGGGAAGGACTGGAAATTAGATATAATGGCCATAGATGAAAATATTTTAAAAGGTGGATGTTCCTGAATCTCAGCACTTATTTGAACCATGTTCCAAATAGCATCTTCTCCCAGGCTCAGTTTACTGATCTCTGGTAGTAGATATAATCTTAGGTGAAAAAAATGTAATTCCTCATGTATATGCAGTTATGTTTGACTGATAAACAGCAGGCAAAAGAAGCCTTAGTATTCCTTCTTTGGGTACCTATTTTGCAATTTAATAGACTCATCTATATTCATGTAGTCCTCAATTTATGACCACAATTGAGCCCAAAATTTCTGTTGCTAAGCAAAACAGTTACCGGTAAGTGGATTTTGCCCCATTTTACAACCTTCCTTGCCACAGTTGTTAAGTGAATCACTGCAATTGTTAAGTTAGTAATTTGGTTGTTAACTGAATCTGGGTTCCCCATTGACCTTGCTTGTCAGAAGGTTGCAAAAGGTGATCACATGACACCCCCCCCCGGACAATGCAACCATCATAAATATGAGTCAGTTGCACAAGCCTCTGAATTTTGATCATGTGATCACAGGCATGCTGTAACAGTCATGTGAAAAATGGTCATAAATCACCATTTTCAGTGTCGTAACTTCAAACGGTCAGTAAACGGTTGTAAGTCAAGGATTACCTGTATAGATAAAGCTCTTCCCACATAATTTTTAAAATACTCAGATGTAACATTAAATGTAAATCTAGATCAACTTTGGCGAATGATGGAAAAGTACCTCTTTTCATAATGGGTATATCCAGCATATATTAGAATGGCATGCTTATAAATTATTAATATAGCATTGAAGAAAAAGTATTTGGCAAGGGTTGTTAAATATTATTACATATCTCTCAACATTTTCCCCACTGAATCTTAAGCCACTATTTCTATTCCATTAATTTGATTTGCTATTTAGAAATGCCTGATGGTGGCAGTAGTGGCTTACAGTATTTGTTATCTGGAAGAAAACAAGTATTAATTTTGCATATTCTTGTCTCCTCTCATTTTTGTCCAAACATTGCTACTATGTCAGTATTCTACAAGATTGTCTTGTGGAAGTTTTTGACATGTATTTATTTATCTGTGGAATGGGCAAAGGTGTTTTATCCATGTGTAGTTATGTTAGGGAATTCTTACACCAGCAATTTTCCCTCTATTTCAATTGTTTGTATGATTGTGTGTGTGTGTGTGTGTGTGTGTGTGTGTGTGTGTGTGTGTGTCTGTATGCACATACTTCTCTGCGAATTAAGTGGCTATAATAAAAAGAAAAAGACATGCATTCATCTTCACGTGGTTTATATATAATGTAACAGATTTAAAAATAGTATGGTCCACAGAATTTTGAAATAGTGTAAGGCAGTAGATAGGTTATTGGACAGAATACTGTGGAAAAGTGTGGAATTATTTTAAGGAGAGAAGAGATAATTAGCAAGGGAACATCTATATGTAACTGTCTAATCTCCATAGGAAGCTGGCACTGTGATACAATGTTAGTCTGTGTAAAAAGGTGCTGTGACTTTATAGGAAGAAGAAATAGCTTTTTGTTCATATCTTGAAAAAAATTACAACATGCATTTTTTGTTTTAAATACTTTCAGAAGTACTTTTCCTTGGGGAAGATAGTCAGATATATCAGCTCAAAGAACAGTCGCATACTCTAGGGCTATGTATGAAATGCTGAATTTAAATTTTTCATACAAGTGTTAGGGCTGTGAGACAGGTTTCTGTGAAACACCTACCATCCAATTTTCTATTTTTCTATTCTATGTTTCATCTCTGATTACAGATATTATTTCCATCATCTGTTGAAGTGCATTTTCTAATTTGAAAGGATGTGCAATTGTGCATGATCCTAACCAATCAGGAATCATATAGAGAACACATTTGGGTTCTGGTGCAAGGTAGCTAGTCATGTTTAGCTACTTGATGTCATTTAAGCAAACAAAGCTGCCTACTGGCTTTTAATGGAGAGAAAGACACCTCCTGGCAGTGGGGTCAATGTACCATCCCTTGCAGTCAATACATATAGTTAGCTCCCTGAAAATATTGCAGTAGCAAGATTTCTGCTTGGTGCTTTTTTGTGTGTGGGCCTTTGAGTCAGTGGTGACTCCTGGTGACTTCCTAAACAAGTCCCTGAAACTTTCTTGGCAAGATTGTTTGCCCTTGCCTTCTTCCTAGGTTGAGAATGCATGACTGGCCTAAAGCCACCCAGTTGGCTTTGTGCCCAAGGCGGGACTAGAACATGGTATATTTTGGGGAGATCTTAACAAAGGTGTTCACCTTTCGAGGACATTAATGACATTCGTCATTTTTTTGTCACGGGGCCCTCAGTATTTCTTCCAACAAAAATGTAAGGTGTTATCGTAAGATTCACATCACAAAATACTGGAAAAAGTATATTCCACAAGGGATGGGGGAAAAGTCAAGTTGTCATTCATTGCAAATGATGTGCATGTGAAACTTAAAAAAAACATTTCTCACATTCCCTCTTTACACTTTATACAGAAAATGTTCATTTGTATATGCTAACTTAAAGAAAAAAGAATAATATAGTCAGGATATGAGATAAGGCTGCACCTAACATATAAAAACCAGCTAGCACAAAAAATCATTGTACATCCATATTCATGCAGCTATTTTAAAAATTGACCAATACCCAATGTTTTTCACCTTTGTTTTTAAGCATTATTCTTTCTAGCAAGATATTCCATCATCTTTAACGTTTTTATTAACACTGTTAAGGTCTGTACATACTGTTGGGACATTTCCCATGTGGATTTTGTCTTTTGCAAAATGTTTTTTACATGGAAATCCCTTACTTTATTGAAATAATAATGTAAAAAATTGAAGTTGGCACTCCCAATTTTGTATTCCATTTATCCTCTATGATGTAGTGCATGAAACTAATCTGGTTTGGGGAGGGAAAGGTTGAGCCATAAAGCAAAAATGTGTCCTATAGAATATCTTTCAAAGTGGTATGTGTTACCAGGATGAATGACTGAATTCTCTTTTCAGGACCATAGAATTTCTTGCTCAGTTTCTTCTGAACTGGTGCAGATGGTGCTTTATAATGCAGTTTCTAAAGAGAAATGTTCATATGCTGCAGTCCTTATAAACACGCACACAATTTCAGAGAAGTTGTTCTAGTCTCTGGTTTTCCATAATATGTTGAAGGCCAAGGACCAGCACTCAGGAGGAGATCAAAAACCCCATCTAGCAGGATCATCTTAGCTTCCATGTGGAAAGACGTATTAAGCACTGATTTCCTGTGGGTGACAGCAGGAATCCTGTGCAACATTAAGGAGATGACCTGTTGGCAAATAAGCCTCGACCTGTGTGGCTAAATGTTTCTGAATTGAAGGGGAAATCCTGCTGTCTTCAATCATCATGCTTTGTCATTGTAAAACCAACAAAATAGTATTTTTTGCCTAATTTAAAGGAGCTGCTTTTTTATAGCACATATTTCGCTTTGTACTATATTTGATAGTTTAAAGATAATTTAGCCTGTAGAATACTTTTGTCTTTGTATTGTTCATGAATGTTACAAGAAAAGTGCTTTACTTTGTTGCCATAATTCTCTTGTACTGCTGTAAAGTGGATTTTTGTTTTGTTTTTGTTACTGTTTTCCAAACTCCCAAGTCGATCAACATTTTTGGTACTGAGTTTTGTATGCTCTGATTATTATTATTATTATTTGTCAGTATTTTGAATGTTTACATCTCTTTGACACTAGCCATTCAATGCCTTTTTTAGGGAAGTATTTCTCGTGCCCAGATTGAAGCAATGTGAAATCAACCCATATCAAGCATGCCTGAGGAACACACATTTATGTATTCTTACCATAAATAGATATTTTTGTCCTTGGATAGAGAAACAAAAACTCCTCTCAGTCCTCTACCAAAGAAATACACAAAGACACCCACACACTCACGCACATACACTTTGTGTTAAATTCTCAGAAAGGGGAACACTTTATTTCAGTGGCATTGCGGTGGTTATTATTCTTTATTACCTGAATAAATGTGACCAAGTAATTTTTCTTTTTTTCTTTTAAGATACAGTGTTTGGTTTAGAATTCAGGGATCATGCTTCATCAGTGGTGCTGTCTGTCTTTTTTTTTTTAAGAAAACATTGCTTGCTTACCAAAATAATTGATCATAAAATTATAACACAAATGGAAACTTTTGTTCTGCCTACATGTTTGCTCTATCCCACCCCCTCCCCACCAGTCCCTTGAAAATAACAATTTGGGCTTCAGTATCAAAATATTCTAAACAAAATAAAAGCAAGAATAAACATTGATTGGTGTATTATTTCCCCTGCTTCTTTTAAATGTGATAAAAGAAAATAAGGCATTCATTGAATATTTGAAAAATGTTTATTCAGGGCGGAGAACGTGTAAATATGTTTTAGTTGATAACTGTCTACTCAGTTTTTTTGTGGCAAAGGTTATTGTTCTATTCCCCCTTTTTTATATATAAAAAATTGTATTGCACTAAATTCGTGATGGGCAACCTTTTGGTGCACAAGTTCCACATTTTATTGTTTCGTTGGATGGAGGCCACAAAGTAGATGGGGCATTGTGACACGTGTGGGTGAGTGGGTTTGGAAGATATTTGGGTGGTATTTAATTAGTGATTAGTCTTTTTTTAAACACTATTGAGTTTCTCCACTGCTGCTCCAAATTAGCACAATTTACGAGGCAAGAAATCATACATTAGCCAATAATGTTGGAAAATCTCATGCTCCCAAGGATGC
The DNA here is from genome assembly GCA_023053685.1 of Diadophis punctatus similis. NCBI lineage: Eukaryota > Metazoa > Chordata > Lepidosauria > Squamata > Dipsadidae > Diadophis > Diadophis punctatus. The sequence continues at coordinate 161,730,927 of JALIGW010000003.1, forward strand.
TATTACAGTGACACTACAATAATCTGATGTTCCTCAAATATATATATTCGACAGATGTGTGTGTGTGTGTGTGTGTGTGTGTGTAACATTTTTGCTGATAAATGAAAATAAAGGGAGACTATTATAGATCTATTTCGAGCTATTTTGCTCTCATCAGATAGCCATACCCTTAGTGGGAATTGAACCTGGGCAGTCTGCTTGTAAGGCAGTAGTTTTAACCTATAGGCCAGGTTCTCTTCCCTATCAGCTCTTCACCAGGAAAGGGTTATATATGTTTTTTCTGTCGAGTCATCCTGGTGTATGGAAGCTTCCTTTTGCCTTTCGGCTCCTCCTGGGGCCATCCAGGCAGGTTTTTTTCCCCGACAGAAATATATATATATATGTTTTTCTGTCGTGTTATCCTGGTGTACCCAAATATGGGAGAGAAAGCATCACAGCTTCCTTTTTACCTTTCAGCCCCTCACTGGGACCATCCAGGCTGTTTTTTTATATAGCCGACACACTAATCTATATGTGTAGGATTTTTTGCTGATAAATGATAAGTCTCCCTATATATATATATATATATATATATATATATATATATATATATGTGTATGTATGTATGTATGTATGTATGTATGTATGTATGTATATGTATATGTATATGTATATGTATATGTATATGTACATGTACATGTACATGTACATGTATATGTATATATATGTGTATATATGTGTATATGTGTGTGTGTGTGTGTGTGTGTGTGTGTGTGTGTGTGTATATATATATATATATATATATATATATATATATATATATATATATATATATATATATATATATATATATATATATATATATATATATATATATATATATGATATGGTATATCATATCCATACCAAAGTGAACTGTCAAATCACAGTAATACCATAATGAGGATAAAAAGATGCACTAGGTGAACTTCTTTCTGTTTCACTATTAGGAAATGGCAAGGCCCAAGCATCTGGGAAAAGGCCACAAGTTAGTATAAGTTAGCCAGGCCAGCCAAGGACATGGAAGAAGGGGTGATTCTTAAGCCACTTACAGAGAATAATATTGGAAAAAAGAGGGGCTGCAGTCATCGTTTGGAGTTTTATTGGAATTGTGCCTCTCCAAAACCAAGCTGACAACTACCATAGATGATAGCAACCCCTTGTTCTCTCACAGCCCAAATCCTAAAACAGTACTGTATAAAGCATAAACACAGAGAAAGAGACATAACATCAAATCAGTGCAGTGCTCAGTAATAGCTGCAGAAGAATCAAAGTGACATTATGGTGTTAAGATACAAGACTGCAGTTCACTGATGTTGCATGTTGGTATGAAAGGAGCAGAATAATTTTTTTAAAAAAATAAAAAGTTTGTTCCATACATTCCACTTGCTGGAATAATATAAATGTGTTGTGTTAAGAAAAATAAAAGAAAGGGTACAAAACTAGAATCCTGCAGGTCTAAGCTATTATTGAGAACTGCTAAGATCTGTGGTAATGGTTAAGCATATATTTAAAATTGTAATATTGGACTTTTCTGGAGAGTAAAGCTTCACACTATATGTGATGGAATGTCTGATGAAACAGTAAACATGGCGAGGCAGATGCTTTTGATCCCATATTTGTCCTCATAAAATGAGAGAGGTGAGAATAGAGGGCCAATTTGTTGATTATAAGAGGTATATAAGAAAGAGGATCTCTGTACTACAGAACAGACTCTTCTGTTATCCACGGAATTGGGACAACCTAGACCCATTATCCAAGGTCTGAAAAAAATGCCTGAGGTGACAGATGAATTTCATTCAGTTCACTCGTATGAATTTTTGCTTCTGCATCATATAGAATTCAGAAGAAATGTAAACAAATGCCACTGATTCCTTCAGAATTAATTTGGCTGTCATTTAAGGATCCAACTTCAAAGTCTATCTTCACTAATGGGTTCACTGACAGAACACTTTAGTGACTTTCAAATCACTCTATAATTTCAAATGTGAAATAAAGATGTCAGAGTAATCTTCCAGGGATGCATTTTATGTCTCAAATGTGCCAATAATTAGTGCAAATAAAATTCATGTTCAGCTTAGAGGTGTAAAGCTTTATGAATAAAATTAAGAAAGACGAGTGAATCAGGATTCCCCCCAAACCCCTCCCCCCATGTCTGCTGCTTCAGAGCAGGAAATCCAGATCTTATACAAGCTTCTTTTTTCATATATAATGACATCTGAGCTAGTCTGTGTAGTGGGATATGGAAAATTGGCTCGTTTTAGCTTTCCTGTCACTACTGCTTTAATTTTTCATCTTTCTGCTTTAGAAAAGCATGTCAGTTAAAATAGCAAAGACATGAATCCTGGATTATAACTACAAACATCTTGAATATTACTCTTATCCTTACTGCAAAACATAATGGGGTTTGAATGACAGAAGAAATAATTCAAGAATGACAGTTCTTTATTGCATCCTTAGAAAATGGAAGGTCTTTTTCCTCCTAATCTACTGTCCTTGCTAAATACTACCGTATGTCTGAAAGTGCATTCTTTTGTGAAAGTAACAGACAATGTTGTTTGATTATGTGCCATCAAGTTGGTGTTGACTCTTAGCAACTACATAGATAGATTTTCTCCATGACGATCTGTCCCTAGCTTGGTTGTTCACTCTCCTGCTGGTCCTCTTCTTTTTTTCCTTCCTCCCATCAATACAGCGTTGTCTAGAAACCTGGGACTTCATATAATGTGTCTAAAATAGAATAAATAGACCCTAGTCATTCTTGCTTCTGGTGAAAATACAGAATTGTGATTCATTAGTTGACTTTTTTAGTTGTCCATAAAATTCTTAGAAGTTTTCTCCAATGCCAATGTTCAATAGCATCAATGCTTCTATCCTGCTTCTGCAAGGTCAACTTTTCATTCCAATAGGAAATACTATTCCTATAACTATCTGATCTTTGTAAGTATAGACACATTACAACATTTGAATATATTTTCCAAGGCCTTCATAGCTGCTCTACCAAGTGCTAGTCTGCATTTCTTGATTGCTTGTTCTTTTGCTGCTGATGGTTGATCCTAAAAGGCAGAAGCTATCTTCTACTTCAGTGTCTTCATTTTTATTTCTCAGACTGGTTAATATACCAGTTGTCATTAGTGTAGCCTTCTTTACGTTTAATTTTAGTGCCATTTTTTCCACTGTCATCCTCGACTTTTATTTCTAGTGTTTGCAGATCGTTTGCTTTATTTGTTATAAATATGTTATAATAGGAAACAATTGCTATATCCAAAAGTATCATTGTTGTATTTAAAATTATATTAATTCTATTTAATGTAACAGCTTTTTTGTTTTATTCACCAAGGACTTCCTACATAACACTAATAATAGCATTCCTGCTGTTCCCATACATATTGATTAAATTACATTTATGCCACTGTGAATGTTAATCAGTTGGAGCTTGACAATTTTATTTTGACACAGAAGTAATCAATTACTATGAGTTGATAGTATTGCTGGGTTGTTTGTAACAAAAGCAATTTGCAGACACAATGAATATTAATTCTAAGGATTCATTAATATATTTGAAATTATTATGGAAGCAATGTTTGACACAATACAATGGATAGCAGAACTGTTGTTCTGTTCATAGAAAATTATATTCAAAAGAAAACTTTGCTCCCTGAAAAGCAAATATAAGACAATCCCTTTAGTTCACATTCTATAACAAAGAAGCACCAGCACATAAGGATTAAAAGCTGCTCTGGAGCTATTTATTTGTTTGTTTGTTTGTTTGTTTATTTGCCACTCAACTTAATATATTGGGGACTGCAACAAAGCTAGTATTTCCATTTGCAGAACTTTGCAATGCTTAGCATGCGGGGCATCTGGTTTTCCCACTGGTCAGACCTCCTCATCATCATTTCTTTGTGGAAGACACCACCTAGTCCAAGAGCCTATGTACCTTGTGAGAAAGTGGGTCCTCAACCGATCCTTTCTAGCTTTCCAGATCCAATGGAGAGATTCACTTGCCTCAGGTCATTGCCTAAGATTTCTAAATCCTTTATCATATAAGACTTTAAAGGCCATAACTTTATAGAGCCTAATCTAACCACTTTACTTTTACACCATCCATAGCTGCAAGGTTACCTCCAAAAGCCGCCCCATGCACAGTACCTTTCAGTAGTCCAGCCATTTGCTTTAAAATATGAAGTATTGTCACTGGTATATCTTTAATAGAAATGTATCTTAGTTGTAAAGATAACCTAAGTAAGTTTTGTCCTGTGTCTCTGTATGACGGCCTGAAACAAGTCATCTTCATTTTTGATAATACTGATATTTTCCAAGGCAGGTCACATGAAAAATGATTTAAATAATGTTTTCTTGGGGCTTTTTTTATGAACAAAGAAGACTTTGTATCAATCTGACTTTAAAGGGGGGTGGGAATCAGATGGCAATGGACAGTGTAGTATTAAATACTAAGGAAAACTTAACATCTTTACCAGAAGGGGAAAAATGATGTTACCCATTGCAGAGAGTTGTGTTAACCTGATTGTCTCTTTTCCTATCTCTTGAAATTATGCTTTCATTTTCTTTGGCTATCGTGGAACAACCTTTTAAAATAGGTTTTTTTTTTAAATTTCTCCTTCCTAAAATTAGTGAGCCACTTTATAGTCCTATAATGGTTTTCTGGCTATGACTACTACCGATATTCAGCTTTAATTCTGTTTTCTTTCTAACAGTTTAAAAATAGTTTCCACACCTGCTTTACTTGTTGCTCTTTAAGTGCCAGTTGCTGCTACAATCCCCTCCTCCTCCTCCTCCTCCTCCTCCTCCTCCTCCTCCTCCTCCTCCTCCTCCTCCTCCTCATCATCATCATCATCATCAATAATTCTTTTTAAACCAGATCCTTGCCCAAAGAGTTGTTATCTAATATTTCACAGAGTATAAATAACTGAAGGACAGGCAAATAACTAGCCCAGAGACATTACATGATGAAACAAGAAGAGACAGGGTTCATACTTTACAATCTAAAAGCAAATAATAGGGCAGCCCAGACAGCAATAGGTTTTCATACTGCTCCCGAAGCCACACTTGTTATTAGTTATTAGTGCAATTCAAGGTGCTGATTGTCTTGTTTAAAACCCTGGATAGTTTCAAACCTAGTTATCTGAGAAGATTCCTTCTCCCATATCCATCTGCTCATCCAAGATTGAACAATGCTAACTCCTAGGTCCCATCCATCTGAGAATACCATCTGATGGTACTAAAGAAATTAACATTTTCACAAGCTGCTTTCTGCTGTGAAACTCCCTCTCTATGGGCATCTAGTTCATCCTTGACCTCTTGGCTTTCAGGATGGATAGCAGTTAAGATCTGGCTTTCCATGTAGCCAAGAAGAGAAGTTTGTTATGGATGTGAGGAATGTATTTGCAGATACATAACTTTGTTTTCCTGGGTCACTTAAAATGTCATTGAGATTTTTTATTTCTTTTGAGGGATGTGTGTGTTCTTTTTATCATGTTCTTAATTGTTAGCAGCTCAGATTTATTTATTTATTTATTTATTTATTTATTTATTTATTTATTTATTTATTTATTTATTTATTTATTTATTTATTTATTTATTTGTGACATTTATATACCGCGTCACAGTGCAAGAACTCTCTAAGCGGTTTACACCAGTAAGCAATGTACGTATATTTATATTGCCCCCAACAATCTGGGTCCTTATTTTACCTACCTCGGAAGGATGTAAGGCTGAGTCAACCTTGAGCTGGTGAGATTTGAACTGCTGACCTGTGGATCACAGTCAGCTAAAGTGGGCTGCAGTAACCCACTCTAACCGCTGCGCCACCTTGGCTCTTCAAGATCCTTTGGGAATGTTGTAAATAAATACTGAACTTTCAACAGGTGCCAGAATAATGGTATATTTTTATTGGATCTTAATATGGAAATGTTGATATCAACTTTGAAAGCATTATAACTTTTCTAGTGCTAGTAGTAAAAATTTAAAAATCTCTTAAAATCTTCTGCTGCAATATTAATAACCTGATTTCACTATGCCAGGGAAAAGAAAAGAAATGTGATTCTCAGTTCCCAGTACAGTATGTGCTGCTTCAGGACATCTCCTATTCACAGGAATCTGCTAATTAGCCTGTGTGTTCACGCTTAGAATGGATCTAGAGGTACGGTGCGTTCGATACAAAGCTTTATGAATTATGCTTTAGTTAAGTGGGAAAGAGTTATTTCTCAGGTTGGGAAAAACTTGTTCAAATAACTATTTAGCTCCAGACTTTAATTCAACACATGGATGTTTGTTATAAAGCAAACAAACAGGAAAAAAAATCCCTTGTGGATGGACCATAATAATGCAACCAAAGTTGATTGGATGGAAGGATAATATTTGCCAAATAAAGCTTAAAAGGAGACAGTGTAGAGAATTCTTAGAACTAGTATGTAATGAGGATGCAAAATGGACAGAGAAGGAAAATAATAATAATAATAGAACATACAGTAGATAGCTACAATGATTTTGTTTCAGAGTAGAAGACATAGGCCCTCACTTCCTGTTCCGACATGGATATAAGAATAAATGAAGAGGCCAAGCACAAAAAGAAAATTTTCAGCCCACTATTCAGCAAAACCCATGTTGGCAGGGTTCAACCCTATTCGACAGGAAATTACTGATATTTGACTGAATTAAGATGAGCTACTGTAACTGGAAAAAAGCCATACTATGGAAATTAAATACCATTATGTAGAATATAATGACAGATGTCTCGATTATCCAATTTACAGATTTTGTCATATCTTGGCTGACATTCTGGGCATATCTGCAACTCTCCACATTCTGCATTTTCTTAGGAACAGCTCCCTTTAATGTAATAGAGAACATATCCAAACAAAGAGATGTTGGTCCTATGCAGTGATTCCAGTTCATTATTCTTACTCGTGGAGATCTTTCAGTCACCTGTCTTTTGGGTCTTGACCCAAAGTATCAGAATAATGTCAGAAGATACGAAGCATTGATACATGTATGCAGCAGGAGTGGGTTCCACTTACCTTCGCCACATTGCGAACCGTTTCGCATCATTCACTCCGCTTGCGCGCACGCGCGTCCCCTTGTGCGATTTGCCTTCCGCGCATGCTCAGAAGCAGGAATGAGCCCAAAACACAGTTGAGGAGCTCATCAGCTGTGCTTCAGGTGAAGAAATAAAGGTCAAATTCACCCGCAGGTGGGTGGGAGGGCCCTTTTTCAAGCCGTGGAAGGGGAAAAATTCGCACAAACCCCCCCCAAATGGCGGCACCCATGGACCAGCACTGACAGTGATGTCACTAGCGAGTCGCTACTGGTTTGGGTGATCCGGTCCAAACCGGAAGGAACCCACCTCTGCTATGCAGCACATCCAAGTTCCTCTATATTATTTTAGTGATTGTGCAGACTTACAGAGGAGGAATTAATCTACTAAATATACAGGTAGTCCTCAATTTACAATAGTCCATTTAGTCACCATTTGAAGTTACAACGGCACTGAAAAAAGTGATTTATGACAATTTTTCACTCCTATAAGGAATGTCTCTGCCCGCCTATTATTACCCTCAGTATGTTATTGTTTTTATGGGACCAATGACACAAATCATGTTTTCAATGACTAGTTGGCCACTGACTTCTATACGTAAGTGTAGTTCATTTACTCCATAAAGAAGAAATAATATCAATATTTGCCAAGAGTATTTGTTTATATTTATCTGACTATATGTAACTCAGAGCAATTCAAAAACACAGGAAAGATTTGTTGCCTACTATACATGCTTTTGTTAAAGATTAAACAATCTCAAAATCAATACAGGTTGCTTCATTAGTGAAACAGCAATATTTCAAATATAGCTTTGGTTTTAGCTGAAATATTATGAAGGATTTAACTCCTGAAATAAACAAAGTGCTAGTTAGGTTGGATTAGCATTGATCTGACTAAGAGGTAACTACTTTCTTATATGTGGTAAAAGGTTTTTTTTTATCATGCAGGGGATCAGTTTCCAGGAGTGAACAAAATGCATTTAATTTAATTCTTATGAATCACAGCTTCGTTGCACTGTGATTGTATGGAACTGGTTATTAATGCAATGTCAGAACCATGGTTTTAGGGATAAATCTCCTTCGGATAGAACTTAGCCTCCATCTCTTCAGTGCCAATACAGCATATATGAATTCCAAAGCTTTACTCACTCTACTTCACACAGAACAAAATCTTTCCAAAACATTTCTATGCTACAAGAATCTTTTATTGTAACAAGACACCTCATGAAAATATTAGTTTGCTAAATAATTGACTCTTTTTTCGTACTGCCATTCCAATCTCTTGTTATTGTGGTGGGTGCCTGTGGCAAATGATGGGAGGATATGCATGCACCACTGTTACACAGGGACATATCAGGTAATTGGCCATAATGCAAATATCTAATTAGGGATATTTCCACTTCTGTTGCTTGAATTGACTTCTCTGTAGAGAGAGCTGAGAGGAAATATAGCAGATAAACCGCTGATAGACTCCTACTAATCCCTGAGGCCATTGTATGTGAGGGCAGGGAAGCTGTTACCTGTCAACTGCTTGGCAGAGGGTGAGGGTAAGTTTGTTCAAGCAGGTGCAGAACTTGTTGTTTACTTAACAAGGTTGTCAGCATCTGCCTCCTAGTAATTAAGAAATACATTCAAGAAGAGGTTGCCAGTTGCCCTCCTGGCTGTCCTATCTACTGTGACAAGTGGGACAAAATTTCATGTAAATACTTGCCAGAATCCAAGCAAACCTGAGCTAATGGGAGGTTATATACCGGCTATTTGTAGGCTTAACTGACAGATTTGTGGGCTCAGTAGCTGTCATGGTAAAAGTTTCAGATGATAAGATACACTGACCTTTCCCTTCCTCCAACAGGTGTGAGATTAGAAAGGTTATGAAATCTCACAAAAATGGTAAACATTGCCATTTCAATATGCTAGTGACATCTGTTCCTTTGGTATAGATCAGGCTAGCACAACCCTTTAAATCCTGCAAAAATAATGAGTCAGGGCTAGTATTAGTTATTTTTAGCCAATTGGCCACCCATATTTTGTGTTCCATTAGATGGTTTTATTTCCAAAATTTTCAAAGTGGCTACTCTGTCCTAAAGCTACAAGATTTGTCTAGGATTTAAAAATGTAGCTCTGTTCCAATATAACATGGGTATCAAACCAGGGGTGAAATGCTACCAGTTCGGACCGGTTTGGGTGGTAGCTATCAAACCGGTAGCGACGGCTGGCTGGCCATGCCCCCAAACTGGTCCCCCCGGTTGCCGCTCGCTCGCCCTGCAAGTGGATGTCCTGGGGCTCTTGGCCGCCTGCTGCCACTGCTGCTCCTGGGTGCCACCTGCCACCCGCTTGCCTTCCTCCCCAGTCTGCAGCACCTGCGCTCTGGCCCTATCCCAGCTAGCTGATGTCATGCTGGTGCGCCAGCAGTCCAATGCGGTGTGCATGTGCAACAGCCCCGGAAGTCAGGATATCTGCTTGCTGTCCGGGAGCAGCAGCAGTACTGCTGCCGCCACCACCACTGCTACCGCCACCACCGCTCTCAGCCCCATAGCAGCAGCAGCAGCAGAAGGTAAGGCTGATGGTGGTGGTGGGGAGGAAGACCCGCTGCGCTCGTCCAAGGAGCCGCTTCGGAAGTACATGGCGAGGCTCGCTCACCTTTTGGGCAAGTCCAACACGTGTCCGCCCTGTGGGACCATCCTGAAAATGAAGCTTGCTTCCCTTTCCTCAGACTTGGCGAAAGGGTCTGGGCTCAGCAACATAATTTGAGCTGCGCACCCGCCCATGCGCACATGGGGGGCTTGGAGGAAGCAGCAGCGGCGGCGGCAGCAGCAATGGAACCTCACCCTGAGGCGCTGTGGCCAGGTTCTAGTGGGTTCCTCTGTGGGGCTGCACCCACCTGCGTGGCTACTCTAATAGAAGCACTTGGATAATCTTCCTATGGGGAATGAGACATCTCTCTTTTTATCTAAATTAGATATTTCATGTGAAATGGAACATTCCTTCATCTGTTTTCTCCTCTTCCCTCCAATATTCTTTTTCCATCCTTCAATGGGATAGACTTCGTAAGTGATGGGGGAAATGACCATGACATAATGTGCCTATGTCATTGTTGGGTCAAGTGTGCCTTTTGTGACAACCCTTTTAATGAAATAAATATGCAACTGTTGCTCATATACAGGTGTAAACTTCTTTAGTTTTCAGAAATGTGACGATCAAATCTCACAATAGTTATGGATCCATTGGATGACTTAAAAAACACTATCACTCAATCTCAATCTCAATCAATCCAGAGTCAGTTAGAGTCAGGTGACATCCAAGATGGATGGATGGATGGATGGATGGATGGATGGATGGATGGATGGATGAATGAATGAATGAATGAATGAATGAATGAATGAATGAATGAATGAATGAAGTTATTGCTTAAATTAGGGCAGGATTGAGTTACTGACTATATTTGAACTGCACTGAAAACATTCAAAAACGATTCCAAAAATAATGATAATGATGCAAAAATATTCAACACTGAGTGGATTCCCAGTTTCTTCTGTGAGGGAATGGCTGCACCTTGTCAGCTGAGCTCCAAATCAATCACTCTTCCATTGTCTCCTATTTTTTCTTCTCACAACCTAGGATTTTCCAATGAAGTGAATTAATCAATGGTTGCTGCCATTTAAGTTATTAATTGCTGGAATCAGAAGAGACATCTTTTCTGATGCCAGGGAGAAAACGACTTGGCAATCTCTCACCTATATGCCCATTTGTAGCATCACATAGTCATGTGACCGGAATTTGCATCTTTTTTGCCACTTTCCAGTGTTTACTTCTGGGTTTTGGCAAAAATGCCCATTGGAAAAAATGGATTTGCTTAATGACTGCCGCATTCACTAGATCAGGGGTCTCCAACCTTGGCAACTTTAAGACTTGTGGACTTCAACTCCCAGAGTTCCTCAGCCAGCAAAGCAAACTCTGGGAGTTGAAGTCCACAAGTCTTAAAGTTGCCAAGGTTGGAGACCCCTGCACTAGATGACTATAGCTTTTCTAAAAAAGATTATTGTAAATTGGATCCCATCACATGATGCCTTGACTTATAATTTCGGGCTCAATTACAGTTGTAAGTTGAGTACTACTAACCCCTCCCACCCAAAAAAGAGAGATTAAAATCATACAACTTAATCCAGCAAATAAATTCTGCAAGAAATCCATTGTTTTCTTTGTAACTCGCTTAAAAAAAAACCCACCTCAATATGTATCGCCTCAATTTAGCTATTATCTATTGTGTCTAAATGATGCCAAAACAGCTATTTCATTTTTTGTCAGCATACAATGCTACTGAATTTTTAAACACCTGATATTATCAAGAGGTTTGTCAATCTTTCATAAAACCAGGTTTTACTGAATGAATTTTTGAGGATAATAAGTTCTGTGATGATCTTGACAAATCTTCGAATCAGTTTTTGTCAAACATATTGGTTGATGAATTGCAAAATTCATAGTGTCTTTTGCTGCTTTCCAAATAACTGTTATGTAAGCCTCATAAGGTATTGCAGAAAGGACCCTTTTCCAAAAAAAATCCCTGATACATCGCTAACAGAATAGGATCCCAGTTTTCCTAAATATTTTATGCCAGGTATATAACATTTGGCTAATTTTATTATTTGATATTGTCAAATTCCCTGAACAGACAATCAATATTTTTGAGAGATCTATCCCTTTACCTGGATACACTTTTGTTTATAGAATATAAACCATTATAGAACTTATAAATCGGAGTTATTTGTTATAATCATTATAAATTATCCCCCCATCAATATCCCTCTGTCTCTAACTAGCTAGCTATCTTATAATCCTAGTCATTTTACACTTCTAAATCAGTACAAGTAAAGAACATAAGCTAAATTCAATATTTAAAATAATGATCTCATAGATCAAAAAAATTGTCAAAACACCACTTACCAAACACTGTCCCTGGAGTAAGGATGACAACTTTTAGAATATCATTCCCAAATTGCCTTCTGAAATGCTAGCAGGGTGGGAGCTAATCTGATTTCATGGGAACTTCTTTTTTTTTTAATTGAAAAAGTTTTATTAGTACAAAGTACAAATTTTTTTAAAATATAGTTTAATAATGATATATGGTTAGAATTTTAGAATGGTTTTTATAATAGAATTTATGTTTTGTTAGTATATGTTAGTTTATGGTTATTTGAAGATTATATCCTGTGTTCTTTCTGGGAAGTCGGGGTAGGGGAGGGGGGGTTGGGGGGAAGGGGGGGGGATTTAAAAAATTTTGTACTTTGTACTAATAAAAATTTTTCAATGGGAACTTCTTTATGAAAGAAGGTGGACAGTTACTGTAGCTCGTCTTCTTTGCTTACAGTTATTTCGAACAAGAAGCTGATGATTTACCAAGTTATTCTCACTGTTGCTATTACCTGTGTTTTAATACATTTTAATTAATTTTCAGTATTCAAAGCACATAATTGAACAAGCTCCAATTTAAGTAATCTAAAAGTTTAATACACAGCTAGTTTGAATAATATACATGCAAAGCTTATCTTACTCCCTTTTCTAACTTTTTGAAATGCAATTCATTTTTAAACTCTAAGAGACATAGCCTATTGATTATGTATAAAAGCATGCCAGCATTCATTAGTCAAGCATTCATTAGTCAAATTCCTATTTATTGAAAGAAAAAAAGTTATATTTTTTCTCTTTCTTTGACAAACTAAACTGTTTATTAATAAAATATTAAAATGCCACCTCCCAGTAACTTTATAGTTTCAGAAATCTATACTGGGGTTTTTTATTCTGGTTACAGTTTTAAATTTATTTCATTCCAACATAAGCTTTTACAATGATTTATAGCCTACTTTTAGCAGACTTATTGAAAATGATAAATGAATCCTCATCCTGTTATCTACGCGAATGTTCTTATAATGCTATACTAGTCAACAGTCATAGCTAAGTCTTTGTTGCTATTTAGTCATTTTCAGGAATTTTGCAAACCAATTTAAAAGTCTTCAGATCTATAGAAAGATGGTATCCTTCAGTTGTAGTAGAAAATTACAGCAGACTATTTTGAGGAAAATTGAACATTTTATTTTGGTCCAATACCAGATCATGAAAGCTAAAACACCAAATATAATCTGAGAACAATCTTATTAATTAAATAAATAACCTACTTCTGTTGTCAAGTCTTATTATAACAAAGCCTCTTGGCTTAGGCACACAATTTAGCAATTGTGTAGACAATTTCAGAGTACTTAGGTTTGGGGGAATATGGTAAGTACTATTGATCAGAATGGCCATGCTGTCTCTCTGTTAAGGCTAGGATTAGTAGGGAGTTCAATTCCTTCTAAAATCCACACCTCAGAAAGACATGTCTCAAGGTTTCCATTTCAGCAAAGGCACAGGGCATTTTATGGGGGAAAGAAGTATTTGACCACAGCACTTCCCATAGATGATAGGCATAAAGAAGGCCCAGCAGTATTGGGAATAAGATAATGCATATAGATATTTTGTGAATTGCAATTTCCTGATGTAAAGGAATATAAATGTATTATCATTTTGGGGCAGCAGCAAGGTTATCCTGTATCTTGTAGTCTTTGTTATCCTTCTTTGCTTTAGATTAGAAGACAATCAGGAGGCATGCCCAAATAGAGGAGCTTATTAAAGTTCTGCACCATTTGGATGACCTGTGCTAAAAAGGACAGGATGTATAAATCTTCAGTTGTTGCTTTTTTGTCTGGTTTCTCATGGCACTTATTTTTATCTTCTGATTAAGGTTTTTTAATATAGTTTTTTTTATTAATTTATAATATGACATACAAAGAATAAAAAGTAAATATTAGGGAAATTAGGGAAATTAGGGAAGGAAAAAGGGAAGTGGACAGTGGGGGAAAGCAAGGGAAAAAAGAAAGTTGTGTTTTTCTCTGATTTCTTATGGCACTTGTTTTTATCTTCTGATTAAGGTTTAAATCATTTTAGAGAATTATTAACAGATGTCAAAAACTGGAGCTTGAGGACTGCCCATTAGGAAGCTATTGTCCAAAATGAAATGTAATATGGTATCTGGAAAAAAATGCTGATAAACTAGGGTGCTGCGTTACAAAGATTCAATATTACACAAAATAGATTTTGAATTAGAATAGAAGAAGCAGTTAAAAGAGAGAGAGAGAGAGAGAGAGAGAGAGAGAGAGAGAGAGAGAGAGAGAGAGAGAGAGAGAGAGAGAGAGAGAGAGAGAGAGGAAGCCCATATCTGTTGGTATATAATCATGCTGCCCATTATTCAATTGACATAGATATTCCTCCAGAAAATATATATTCTTTCATAAAGTTAAAAAAGTGATTGAACCGGAGGGAAGAAGAATATATACCCCACAATTAAAACACTGACATGTGTTGTAACAGGAAGCCCACAACAGTTTATACATTTCAAATTGTATCTATAGCTCTCATTGCCATCTGCTGGCTGCGTTTGTTTTTTGAATGCCAGAGTGTCTAACTGCATAGGACATATTCTTTTTGTTCTCCTGAAAGAGAATCTTAGAAGGGCAAACTTATAAGAGTAGCTAAAGAAGCAAATAAACATTACCTAAATAGCCAGTAATAACATTGTAAAAATAGCAGAAGGCATGCATACATACATTACATTACATACATACATACATACATACATACATACATACATACATACACACATACACACACACACACACACACACACACACACGAAATTACAAACTGAGTAAGAAGGAAACAGTGTTTAAAGTTTGTGTCCTTGTTATAGAAGGAAATATGGCACTGTTTTCCTGTGGGGGTAATTTATTTTTTAAAAAAAGGAATATCCACAAAAGAAATAAAAGATTCAATAACCTATGGTAAGATTTCTCTGAAAAAAGTATAGCCAGAACTCAGCCTTGCTTGTGTGAGTTTACAGAAACATATGAGCAAGACTAAATAAACTGCTGTTACATGTATATTACATTTTACTAGTGCCAGCAATACTATTCAGCTCATTAATGAGCTAATTTTTCTGTTAGATTGTCATTTGTATTACAATTGCTATTCATCCATTAAAGATCCCATTGCATGTCTAACGCATTGCAAACAATGACCAATTAGCAGTTGCTAGCAACACTAAAGATTTATTTAACTTCCAGATGGACTTTCTATCTCTGCCATAGAACGTAATTTCATATCTGGATGCATGAAAATTGCATTTAGAATGAGAAAGTAAAATTGGATGCTTAAATGATGGTAATGAGCCTTCTGTTGTTACATGCTTTCTAGAATATTGATTTAAATAGGCAGCACGATAATAAAAGTTCACTCTGTGGGATTTGGCTATATCCATCTGCAGGCTGACCCACATCTCACTTATTTCCTGGTAGAAAGACATTTATAGAAATGTTGACTCTGAGATAAATACCAGCTGCTGTTAAGTTACCTATAGCTTTTCTCACATGGAAACTATTCCATATTACCTCCTTCACAGAAGGTAACCATATGTGGAGCAGATTCATTGTAGCAATCTTTGCTTATTTTGCACTTATAAAATTTGTATAGTATTACAGTAATGCTTTTGTATAAAACTAGTCTACACTATTATACTGTAGTACAGTAGATATCACTGAATAGCACTACAGCCAAGCTCAAAGGTTCTTTGAAAGGCCACGTCAATTGGTGAATATATTACACTACTGACTGCAATTGAATAAGAGGGTAGGAGAAGCCACGGGAGTTCGATAAACCACTGGGTGAGAATGCCAGAAACATTTTCAAAGCTTAGAGAGCCTTACTGGCTTCGTATCATCTCCTCAAGACAAGTTTAGGCTTAAATCATGGCTGCATCATCATTAGTGTTTTCCCTCTTAATCAGAGAGCATCGAATAAGAGTGGCAAAATATGTCCCAGTTCGTCCAACATTCATTCAGAGCACTCAGAAAATCTGATTGGCCAGTTCAGGCTGATTTGGGCAAGGGCCCTCCTGTCAGTTCCTATCAGCATCTACTACCCTGTTACTGTTACCTCTTAAGCAGCTGGATACAGCAGTGCTGGAAGCTAGAAATAGCAGAACAGTGAAATGAGTGCATGCAGAAGGGACTGAAACAATATATCAGGATGGAAAAGGTCCAGTTCCCCATTTCTTCTCCTCATTGCCTCCTGACCAGAACAACACTTGTTGTTTATATAAAGAGAATTCCTAAATAAACATGCTGTTTGTGACTTTACTCTGATTCTGATCTCTCTCTCTCTCTCTCTCTCTCTCTCTCTCTCTCTCTCTCTCTCTCTCTCTCTCTCTCTCTCTCTCTCTCTCTCTCTCTCTCTCTTTCTCTCTCTCTCTCTCTGTTGTGTAATTTTATTCAACTTGAATTACGACAAAATTTCCAAAGAGGGGTTAGAGAAAGCAGCAGCTTAGAGGTAACAGTGCTCAGTGGACAGTCCAGCCCAGTTCTGCTCCAAGGATGTGATTAGGGAATGTTTGCATACAGTATGTCAACAGTTTGACATATTGAAGGAGGGCAATAAAGCTGGAGAAATCAATTAATTGCTTTCCTTGCTGCATGTACATCAGAATATCACTGTTTGGTATTGACTCAAAACAGTTATGATGAAGGCAGAATACAAACCATGGGAGCAGCAAATTTCTTTCCACTATGATTTACTGCCAACTTATAGTTGGATGGATAACACTTTTACCTAACAACAGGGAAGGCCAAAGAGCTTTCCATGGAGAAAATTAACGGAATTATGTGACCCTCGCTGCTATTTGTATAGCATTATGTAGTATCTCACTAAACAACGATTGACAATAGTTCATCTATTTGCTACTCTTCCATGTCAGGCCACCAGTTCTCCAATAAATGAAGCAAATTTCCCACCCCTTGGCAACAGGTGGCAAATTTTGTTCATACATTGAAGAAAGTTCCACTTGGTTTCCTATCCTTGTTCATGCAGCTGGGATCAAGAAAGTAACTTGACTGATGCAGGTGCAGAGTGACGGACATATTAAACAAAAGAAAGGCAAATATTTTGGATATATTAATCATGGTTGAACTGCTGGTGGCAGTACTTTTTATAACTAGATTTACCTTCATTGTCATTTTTTTCTATTTGGGATGTGTTTTTAATATAATGGTTTTAGGGGGTTTTTGGTCAGGAAAAATCTACCCCCCGCCCCCAAGATGAAACAACATAAGTGGTAAACATGGCCATCCTCAAGTTCCTTCTGTTTGTCAAAATTGTGAAAGCAGTATTATGCTATTGTGACACAAGCTCTACCCAATTGGAACATATACACGGACCAAATGTCATGATGCAGGCACCAAATGGATGGGATGTGTCACAATGCCACTTTTATCAGACCGTCTTCTTTGACCCCTCCTCCAATGGTACACAAGGTGCAGTTCCACTGAAACGTATTCATGATCATTACTAAACTTTAACCTTTTCTTCATGTAGAACTGGATGTCAAGAAAAAAAAACTGTAATCTTCTGAGACTTTATTGTACAGCTTCTCCAAACTGTTCAGGTATATATCTTGTATTTGTTTGGCTGCCCATCTTTTTGACAGTCTTACTGTAATGGGACCATCCTATGCATTGATAATATATTTGTGGCCTACTTCTCTGCAAACCATTGCATTTGGTATTACTGCTCTTGTGCCAGAGATCTAAACATGGCCAGAATGTGACTGGATGCATGTAGATAAGATCTAAACAAACTGGTTTATCATGAATGGTAATCGTTATTTTAGTACAATACAACACAGCCACATGCAGTGGATGCTAAGACAATGGGGGAAATATGTATATATCTTAGCCAATCTTCTACATGTGTCTTTTGACATATCCAGAGGATTGGATGGTATCCACAATTTCTAATGCAATGTTATCATTTAATCTGTCAAAATACATAATAACACATCATAATTTTCCTTCCCTTTCCTGTCAGCATTTATTTGGGCACACATCCATTCAGTTCATTCGGTAAGTATTTTTTTCTTTGTTTCTTTTTAAATAATGATGTTTATCTTACCAAGTTTGGATTGCCAGGGGAGTTTTCAAGGTTTTAATCCCAGCACTACCTCAGTTTGTGCTGCAGCACTGCAGAGATTAGGACTTTTCCTAGGGATTTTACAAATCTTCACCACCTACTTGTAATATATACTAAGTTAAAAAAAAGTTCCATAGGCAAATTAAACAGCGACAATTTCACTGAAATCTAGGCAATGACGCCAGCAAAATGTATGCAAAGCATGCTTCCATTTGATTATCTAAACCGTCACTATGTTCAGATGAATATTTTATTTTTTTATAACTTGGATTTAAATTGCCCTGAGAGAAGAGACAAAATTTTATGTCAAACACTGTTTCACAAGCATGCATTGAAACACAGATGTTTATTCACCCAAACAAAACTGAAGATTGTTCCCCCAGCCCTCATTTTTTTTTAAATTTCATTTAAATTTGTGAACAATTGAGTCTACAACTTAACAGCTTGTGTACTTAGGTATCTCCAAAACACTCATTTCAATAGGCTTTTTCACACTGATATTCACCAACAGTATCACAAAAGTTGTCTTTTTAAAACATAAATGTATGCAACAGTAATTCTAGAAACACTAAAGGGAAAAAGCATAGCAATGTCCAGTTACAAGAAAAAAAGTGCACATTACTTTGTCACAACCACAGTCATTACTTGAAAAACTATATGTAACAAGTAGATAGAAAATATCACCGGATGCCTTAAACTCATTGTTGAAAAACCAAAGTACATAAAAAATTGTACACAAAAATAAGGCAAATTTAGGAATGCACAAGGAACTTGTTATTTAACAAAAGCTAATCAACAAAACAGATATTACATAAGCCCGAAGTAAAATACTTCTCTCTAAATACATAAAAATAAGCTTTCCTTAGCACACAGCAAACACCACTGATGTGTATTTGACATCCTAAAGTAAGAAATGGGGTGGGGGAGGGGAGGGGGAAATTCAAGGGAAGGAAATTTTATTTAAATGGCAGCTTTATCGTTTACCATTTTTTGTACTATTTTTAGTTTAGCATAAGCACTATAAAATCACATCAGAAGTGTCAATGGCCCTTTTGAGTTACATATTCATTTAGAAAGAAAGAAAAGAAATATACACAAGAGTGCAAATTTTCCGATTGTCACTTGCAACCTCTTCACATTCAGTCATCTACATCCATTCACTACTACAAGGATTTGTACAAGACAGCAGCAGCAATCCTGGAGTTAAATGAGCTGGCTTGTAGGAAATCCCTTTAAAAACAAAATTAATGATATGTCTTTTGAAAATATCTCTCACATCTTCATCAACTACTAATAAGTTGCAACTCATTATGAAACAGAAGCAAAAATGCTATGAGTTCCAGAAAGTCTGCTTCCTGCAGAAGTAAGTCCACAAATGTTTGATAGGAAACTACAAGGGAATGGCCTGCTCCGCGTGAAAAATATGCCTTGAGGACAGAGGTGAATTGGAGAGGGGATTAAAATTTCATTGAGGAGGACTTATCAACAGCTCCTCAAAACTTCATTTGAAAAATCAGTGAAAAATTTATTAAAGTAAAAATGATCAATTTAGAATGTGAACCAGCCTTTTTTTTCTTGTTTTTTTCCTATAAAAATTACATTTTATTTAAAATACAAGATCCTTTTCATTGCAATAACATCCTGTTAATATCAGGGCTTTTGGCAACATTTTGCCATATAATGCAGCTTTGAGTCCATTGAATCAGTAGCACATTCCATTAATATTGCACTTGGATTCTGAATCAAATTTGAAACCCCAGCGTATATCTGTTGTTTCTGTCCATGTTAGAATGGGTTAATACTTCTACTCTTTTTTTTTTTTTTTTGCTATTGATGCTGACACATGAAAACAAACCAAACTGGTATTACAAAGGATCTTAAAAATGTCAGAGATCCAAGTTCGCTTGGAGAACCATAACACACCGAGTACACTGAGAACAGTGTGGCATAATGGAAATTAACTTGTCAACAAGACCGCGGCACATGAAAAGATCTGCTCTGAAATATCAAAATGTCATCAGTGGAAATTCTATGATAAAACTAGATCAGCAAGATAATAATGTGTGTCTCAGTTCTGCTGCAAAATAAGGTTTTCCAGTTCATCTGCAGAACGTAATAAAAATGCTGCTGATTCTCTATATCCTGCAACCAGTTGTCGTACTGCATTAATTTCAGTCGGACTCAGCTGAGGTCTAGAGCTGGTATTGCTAGAAGACCCGGAAGTGCTTGCTAGCTGCCTCTTCATACTGAGATCAGTTGGACCTGAGAAAGAGAATTAAAAATGAATGAAACATCAAGATAACCTCATAGATTCACAGACTTGAAAGGTCTTTGGAAAATTAACAAAACTTCCTGTTCAGTGAAGAGTATGCAATGTAGGATGTTCCTATATTATCATTCCTTGCCTGATAAGGTGGCTTTCCATTCATACAGGTCAGAGGTGGTATTCAGCAGGTTCTGACCAGTTCTGGAGAACCGGTAGCAGAAATTTTGAGTAGTTCGGAGAAGTGGTAAATACCACCTCTGACTGGCCCCGCCCCCATCTATTCTCTGCCTCCCAAGTCCCAGCTGGAGGAAATGGGGATTTTGCAGTAACCTTCCCCTGCTACGCCCACCAAGCCACGCCCATCAAGCCACGCCATGCCCACCAAGCCATGGCCACAGAACTGGTAGTAAAAAAATTTTGAATCCCACCACTGATACAGGTCCCAAACCAAGATTCCATTTTCCAATTCATCTGTTTATCCTATAGGCATATTTAAAGAGAGGGCTGGACAGAGAAATCTTTACATTTTACTAAAAAGTGAGTTTTTACGTGTATCTGTTCAATATTCCCCTATTATTTTGGCTTGCTGTTATGCCCGTAAGCATAATAACTGTTCAATTGATATTCATTTTTTCATCTAATAAGGATATTCAACCTGCTTTTTCCATCTTCTGTACTGTTGACTACTGCTTTTTTGATAAATGTAAATTTAACAATTAAATTAAGCAATACCTCTACACCAGTGCTCCCCAACCAGTGTGCCATGGCACACTGGTGTGCCGTGAGGCCATGCCAAGTGTGCCGCGACAAAAGCTCGTGTCATTCAGGGGTGGCCAAACAGTGGCACATGCGCCAAATGTGGCGCATTGGATGATTGCAAGTGGTACATTGCAATCATCCAATGGCTGATGCCTCTCCCGCCCGCGTGACTTGCTGTCTTTTAAAAGTTAAAAGACTTGCTGCCTCGGCTTGAGTTTTAAAAGACAGCAAGACGCGGGCGGAAGAGGCAGGTCTGGTCTGGATGCTATTAGCGAGGAACACAAGGAGGAGGTACCGGGAAAAGTCCCAGGTAGGACACGCGTCTCACGCTGGGGGTTGGCAGGGCGGGCGGGGCAGGACTGGTGGGCGGGACGGGGCACGCGTCCTACCTGGGACTTTTCCCGGTAGCTCCAGTCGCGTTCCTTGCTAATAGCGTCCAGAGCAGAGCAGCCCCTTCCAAAAGATAATGTCTCGCGAGACGTTATCTTTTGGAAGGGGCTGCTCTGCTCTGGACGCTATTATGGTAGCAAGGAACGCGACTGGAGCTACCGGGAAAAGTCCCAGGTAGGACACGCGTCTCGCGCTGGGGGTTGGCAGGGCGGGCGGGGCAGGACTGGTGGGTGGGATGGGGCGCGCCTATGTATGTGGTGTGCCGTGGAATTTTGGGAGAGGCTATGGTGTGCCGAGGGTGAGAAAAGGTTGGGGAGCACTGCTCTACACAACTGTTGCCTAAGTAATTTATTTCTGGGTCTAAAACGTAGTCTGTACTTGACATAGAATTCCTATTGAATACACATTGGAAATGGCTGCTTTTCCAAACCACATTTTACCATCTTGTCAAAAAAGGATTTATTTGAATTCATTGAATGTAAATCAATATATACTGGTGCATGCATTCTTTCCTGAACCAGTGACTCCATGCAAAAAGAGATAGCTGGTCTGGCATAATATACCCTCGCTAAATCCATAATGAACTCTAGCAACTGGTTAATAATTTTCTAGCTGCAATCCAGTCAGCTGCTTAATAGTCTATTCTAGAATTTGTTCATTACTGATAACAGACGGACAGGTCTCTGATTTTCTGAAACCAACTTTCTTTCTTTGATAAAAACTGAAGTGTGCCAAGTGCACAGATAAACTGAGGACAGTTTATTCATATACAGTATTATGTCACTTAGCTTTTACATTCTTACCAAACTAGATTCAACTTTACAGCCCTGTCAGCATACTCTATACTGCTGAATCATCAATAGTGACAAATCAGTTGATTACTCTGTTGCCCAGTGGACTTGAATCGTAGGAGTAGGAGTACATACAATCTGTATGTTCTAGTTTCAAAAATTACACTGGGAATGAAGTTGCAAAAGGATGGAAGGCAACAACTGTTTATTCTCTGGCAACCATATCATCCACTGAATGTACCAAAGTGAAAGCCAAATAAAATAAAATAAAATCCTGAAAAATCAAGAAAAAGCCTATATTTTATTTTATTTTATCCAAGGCCATTTCAGAAGTTCTAGTTTTTTCCTAAAATGCAAATATTGGAGGGGGGGGGGAGATTGTTGAATGTTTCCTAATATTTTCTTTTTGACCAACACATAAAAGTGATTAAGCTGTAAAATAATATAATCCATGTTTAAAAATACAAATATAATATTAAGAAATAAATATGTGGAAGAATCCCTATCAATAACCTCAATGATTACAGACCAGTGGCACTCACTCCTATCATCATGAAATGCTTTGAGAAATTGGTCTGTTGGCACCACTTCTGGTCTTCCGCATACATTTGATAAACACCAGTTTGCATACAGAACAAATATCTATAGAGGACGCTATAGTCATCACTCTTCACACTGCTCTGACTCATCTGGAACAGCGGGGGGCTATGTGAGGATGCTTTTTGTAGATTTTAGTTCTGCATTTAACACAATTCTTCCACATAGACTAGTGTCTAAATTTATGGAACTTGGGCTTTCTTATTCTATCTGCCTTTGGATTATGGATTTCCTGTCTGGCTGCTCTCAGAGGGTCAAATTAGGTAATCATACCTCCTCGGCCCTTATTCTTAACACTGGTACACCACAGGGTTGTGTGTTGAGTCCCTTACTCTATAATCTTTATGTACATGACTGCATTCCCACTCACACCAGTAATACTATTATTAAATTTGCAGATGATACAACAGTGGTGGGACTCATCTCTGGGGGGGATGAGTCTGCCTATCGAGATGACAATAAGCTAAACTAAACTAAAAGTGTTGTCTTAAGAAGTTGAACTTCTGGGACCTCCGGTTGACGTCGTGCCACTATCGGACACGAAAAGTGGAGCTCCGCAAACTCGTGCCGAATCCCTTTATTGGAGGGCCCCATAAGGGGCTAAAGTCACCCTGTAGGGGTGACAAAGAGTGGAGGGGTTCCCTATAGGTTGCGGAGAGCAGCGGCTCTCCTTCTTGATCCAGGGCTAATTCCCTCTCATCCGACAATGAAGAGGAGAGGCAGCCATTATGGTTGCCGTGAAGCTGGAGCAGCCAAAGAAACACTCTGCTGGAGCAGTGTGGATTAACAGTGACTGGAACTGGGTAAGGTGACTTTTTTTAACCTGAAACCTACCCTAAAGAAAATAAACTCTGGAAAAGGGATTCTTTGAAGAGTTTGTTTAAGTGGTGAACAATTACAGAGAGAAAAATAATAGACCTGAAAGAAAAGGATATTAAGAAGAGCGCACAAAACCTTTAAAAACACAGAAAGATTAGATCTCTAATTTTTATTGGCAATAAGGCATTTTAAAATGCTGGAATTACTTGTCAGAATTTTGATTATATGTTTGAATAAATACAAATGGAACTTGTTATAATCTATACAATGTTGAAGTTAAATGGAAGGCGCCATCTACTGGTCAATGGAATAAATTATATTCCTAAAACCCTGAGAAAAATACTGATAAAACAGAGGAGAAAGTGGAAATAACACCTGGAGGACTGCTGTGCTATCTATTGCTTTATACTTATCTATTCCATGACTACTGGAACTCTAACATTGAAAATACGGAAGACTTCTAAGTAAAGTGACTTTTAAATATCAAGAGTTATATCGAACTTATAGCGGGGACATAAGGAGACATTTGGAAATTTTCCTGGATTACCTAAAAAGAGCTAAATTGACTAACTGTGGGATATAAAGAACCATATTACTGTATTTCCAGAGGAGCAACATCAGGACTGAATAAATGGTTTCCGGATCGACTTTATGAAGGCAAAAATAATTGAGACTCTGGGGCAGTGATAGAACATTGACAGACTACTGAGCGATATTTGGACTTATCAAAAAAGAAGGCAAGATGTTTCAGCAGGGGAAAATAAGTAGATTGCAAAAAGAATTGGTGGCGATGTTTCAAAGCATTCATGATACTATGACAAGGAATCACAGGGAGATAATGGGGTTAATGAATAACATAAATGGGAAGTTGGAAAGTGCTCCACAAGGGATAATGGATAATGATCAAAAAGCCCAAGAAATAGAGGAGACAAGGGAGAGACCAGGGGAAAAGACAGAACTAAATAAACAAACAAAACAAGAAGAGAAGAGAAGAGAAGAGAAGAGAAGAGAAGAGAAGAGAAGAGAAGAGAAGAGAAGAGAAGAGAAGAAAAGAAAAGAAAAGAAAAGAAAAGAAAAGAAAAGGTAATAAAAACTTATGAAGCAATTCAGGGAAAATACATGCTAAAAGACTAAAAAATGATACTAGATAAACAGAAAGATATCTTTGAAAAGAAAATGGAGAATTGGGTAGATCCTCTGGAGGTTTGGCAACAAAAGATAGTAGAGATGGAAGAAATACTTAAATTAAATAGGAAAGCTGTAGATAAAGACCCAAGGGAGGAATTTGGGAGGCAAGTCAAAAAACAAATAATAATTGAAATATTAAAACGGACAAGAGATGACGGATAGAGGAAATGTTTTCTAACACAAGATTGGCTTTACTAGGAGCTAGAATAGAGGCAGACACAAGAAATAGGGAGAATATTATTATGCATATTTTTATATAATATATTAAAAGTAATAGCTAGATATAAAGATTAGAGGTTGAAAGATGGTGATACTATGTACGTTCTAATGATACTGTTATTATTATAATGGGGGACTAAAATGTTGAACAATTAAATAATGAAGGCTTATATTTTAATACAAATATGTATAAGAATATTATTACAATTACATAACTATAATTTAAATAACAAATAATATTAATACTATCATTACTACTTGTGTTCAAATGAATGATACCCAGATGCCTCACTGTTCATATATTGATATTTATATATATTAAATAAGTAAGTAAGTAAGTAAGTTGAACTTGCTGATAGATAATATTTCCGTTTCTGAAAATAATTAGGTAACATTTCATGTGGCAACCAGTGTTTTAGTGCAGACACATTTCATGGGGCAGCCAAGGTTAATGCATTGCACAATGGTAGGATGCCTAATGTTTACTACGTTGATTATTTCCTCTGTTTTCAGAATTAATCCTTTGTCCATTTTCTTAGGCAAAAATGAAGAGATTCTACTTCCTTAAAAGCTCAGCAAACTTGTACATCCATTTAGTTGGTCTATGAAAACAATAAAGATTTCATTTGATTTGAAAATCTATGAAATTGTTTCACAATAGTTTTAACAAAATATAAAATTGTCAGAATAAACTCTGCTTTTCAATTTTATATATAACCTAATAAGCAAATCAAGCTACACTCTTTTATACAGTAAAAAAATTGCTAAACAATAAGAACTGAATAAATTTCAATTTTCCTCTCCAAATTCCACTTCTTTCTCAGAACTAAAATAGAAAAAAAATCCAGAAGTTTCACATCTCTATGATTCCAGCCTACCTCATGAACAATTCTTATTTTCAGTACAACTTTATACAGCAAATATACGGTACATGGCTCTTTACATATACTACAAATGTGTGCATTTCTATTATTAGTGACATTGCTCCCTCCTCTGTATCTAGAACCAGAGGGCATACAATGCTGTTATATTTATGAATTATTAAAGATTTCAACCTGCCAATGCCAGTAAGAGAAACTACTTGGAAATCACATCTAAGCCACTAAGAGCTTCTCAAAGGCAAAGTGGAATATAATGTAAATCATCATTATAATGGAATTGCTGCAGAAGACATGTTTTGATTTAGCAGTAAATGTATGGACTACTTCAAGTACTTCATAAAAATTGATGTTAAAAACTGATCTCCTTGGACAGGGCACTCTTGATTTGTGTTTTAAGAGCCCAGAGAACAGCAAAATAGTATAAAGTTTAGTATATCATTGTGGATATTGCTTTTTAAAAAACCCACTTTCAAATATAGCTCTAACACACACAAGAAAAATAAAAACATAACAAGTTGGCTTAGCGTACCTTTTTGACCTGATTCATAAAAAAACATATCTTCGGAGTCTTTCAGAAAAACAACATGGTGGGGGCCAATCATACCCCATGGGGGGGTGAGGAATGATGTTCTATAGACAAGAAGGTGACACAAGTCTAAACTTGTGCAAAACTGTTTGGGCTGCTGCATTCTTAACCAACTGTTAAGATTACTCTTCAAGGGCAGCCTCATGTAGAGCACATTACAATAGTCCAGATGCAAGGTGACCAAAGGGTGGTCTCACACTTCCCATCTGTGAGAATGACATGCTAGTCCAGGAATGGGCATAAATGGCACACAACTCATAGTTATGCAAAGCCTCCTGAGCACAATTTCCAGGAGGAAGAATTGTGAGTCTGCAACCCTCAGATTAGCATTGGGTCAGTCTAAGGCAAGGCACCCCAATCTATGACTAAAGATGGTAATTCCCCATGAGCCAAAGAGCACCTAATCTAGATCCACTCTGTCTTGCTAGAGTTCAGTTTAAGCCTGTTGCTCCACATCCAGACCTCA
Source organism: Diadophis punctatus similis (assembly GCA_023053685.1). Taxonomy (NCBI): domain Eukaryota; kingdom Metazoa; phylum Chordata; class Lepidosauria; order Squamata; family Dipsadidae; genus Diadophis; species Diadophis punctatus. The sequence continues at coordinate 161,758,009 of JALIGW010000003.1, forward strand.
ACAGCCTCCATGCACCAGATAAGATGGCCACAGCATTGCTTTAACTCACCATGGGCAGAGATATATTGCTAAGTATCATCAGCATACTGATGATATCTCACCCTATGGAGATGGATGATCTCCCACAACAGATTCAGAACAGGAGTGGAGAAAGCATTGTCCCTTGAGGGAACCCGCAAAGCAGGGACCAGCTGTCGGACCTCTTGCCCCGATCAACATCAATTGAAAATGATCTTGGAGGAGGAAAGTGAACCAGGACAACACAATGCCTCCAAACCCAGAGTCATTCTAGAAGGATACCATGGTTGATGGTTTGAAAAGCCATTGAGAGCCAAGTAGTATGTTGTGTAACTCCATATACAAGTCAAACATAAATAAGCACCACTTAGCACAATGGATGAAGATCCATAGGCATAATTTCCCTTATATCTAGATTTATACCGTACTTAATACTTGATTAATTTGGAGAGGATATTATGGAGGCAGATCCACATGTTACTGTTGGGAACAAATACCAAACATTCACAGGCTGACTCTCATTGCTTTAAGATTAAAGAGCCATAATTCTATGTTCTCTTTCTCTTCTGGGTGTAGAAGTCCAACTTCATCTAGAATAGCAAATTATATCTGAAGTTTAAGTAAGAAATCTTCTCTGTCACATCCTTTTCAGTGCTGAAGGAATTTTATTTCGCTTGCCATCATTGAGGTAACTTAGTCATTTATATTGCAAGTAGTTACTGCCTATGTTTTATGGATTCATTGCAGTTACAGAGACATCACATATGTTTGGAAGCGAAACAGTTCTTGTTTTAACTAAATCATTCAAAATGCTACAAGCACTGTGAATCCTCTCCAAGAACTAGACATTCATTTATCATACTAGCTGCTGAGCAAATCTGACATTAAGCACACTGCTGGACAAATGATTTGCAAGATTTAACAGGAGGTAGTTATTGCTCCATAAATTACTTGTTGGCATCATCAATTACTTAGAATTCTAAAATGCAAGTCAGAATAAGATACATGCTTATTTCACTGAAAAAGCACAGACAGCTTAGGAGCAGCAAAGCCATGTCTGAGTTACTCCGGCAATCCAGCAACTAGTATTAGACAGCCAGTTTGAGATTCAATGGCCTATCCAAGACATTTTTTTTTATTCAAAAAGTTTTATTAGTACAAAGTACAAGCATTTTTATCAATTTTCTCCCCCCCACCCCCCCTGCCCACAACCCACTCCCTTCCCTCCCCCCCCCCGGACTTCCCAGAAAAAGTACAGGGCATAGTATTCAATAACATAAATTTAAATTAGATTAAAATAACTTCTTAGATCCCTCATTTTATCGGCATCTTTAACTCCAGATTAAAACTATTCAAAATGTTAAAAATTAAAGAGAAAGTAAACAAGTAAAGAACAAAAATAAGCAAAATAAAAAAGAAACGTAGATGAACCTCATACACTAAACTTAGTCAGAATCTCAAACATTATTGATAGCATAATTTTACAATATACCAAAGTATTAACTTCCCAATATTTAATATATATATATTAATAATGATTAGCTAACCCCTTATATTTCAACACCCTTAAACTTAAAACCCACCCACATATTAATAACATATTATATGTATAACATTTCCTCTAAACCTCAAACCGTAAAATATACCTTAATAACAATATTCCTATACCTTAAGGTATCACCTCAGAATATATATTATCTACTATACTAAAAATAGTAACCAAAATATATAATAATAATAATAAAAAGAATAAAAACCAACTCTTTATACCTCTAAATTTTTAACCTTAATCCCTATATCCTCAAAATAATGATACCAAAATATTACACTATATCCAATTTATAACTTCAAAATATTTGATATGAAAATACCATCAATAAACAATATTAATATTTCAGATCCCCGAATTAGTGATAACGAAATAATACACTATATCAAATTTATAACTCCACAATATATAATATATATCTAAAAAACAATCTAGAGATAAAATATAATACCATTAATAGACAATATTAATACAACATATGAAAAGAAAAAAAGAAAAAAAATGATTACAATCTTGTTCATCTTTCCAACCATCCTATAAGTTTCAACACCATCTGTCCTTTGGCCATTTCCAATCTGTCGCTTCAGCTGTCATCTGATCCCATTCCTCTGTCTCCTTATCCCCGTCATAAACCTCTGTTTGATTCTGCCACTCTTTTGGAATCTTCGGAATTATTTCCTCTTGATCACGTATATCCGGATTTCCCTTCTCCTCCTCCCTTATTTCCATGCCTTTTTCCACTGGAATTTTAGAAATATCAGCCTTTAAAACATTGATGTAGAATTCTGTAGCTTTCTTTATTGTATTTAGTCCATATCTTTTTCCCAAGAATTTTACGGTTACTCCTGTTGGTACATTCCATTTATATTGTAAATTTTGTATTTTTAATTCCTGAACCAGAAAAGAATATTCTCTTCTATCTTTAAGCATCTTGGCAGGAATTTCTTTCCATATCTTTATTTCTTGACCATTTGCCAGAAGATTTTTATTATAAGTCGCCTGTATGATTCTGTTTCGCAAAGCTCTGGTAGTGAAGTATATTACAATATCCCTTGGCAAGTGGTTTTGTTTTGCATACCAATAATTAATTCTGTATATTTTATCGATTTTTGTAGCCAATTCATCTTTAGACAATCCAGACACCTGCTCCAGTGCCTCTGTCATTCTTTCTTTCAGATTTTCAATTTTTTTCTCTTTCAAGCCCCTGACTCTTATAGCAAATTTCATCTCTTGAAATTGAGACATCATTGCTTCTTTTTCCAATTTTAATATATCATTTTGAACCTTGGTTATGTATTCCTCTGAAATTGTTAAATTTTTCTTATTTTTTTCCAAATCCTTCTCCAAAATTTCCATATTTACTGCTAATCCTTTGCAAACTTTCACCACATCCGCTCTCAATTGTAAATTCATCTTCTCCATAGCAGCCTGCATCTTTTTTTCTATTTCCGCAAGTTTTGAGTTAAATTCCAAAATTAATTCATTTTTCAATGCTTTCAATGTATTAAAAATAGTCTCAGGTGTTAAAAACTTTGATGATGTTAAATCAGACATAGATTGCTTCTTTACAATATGATCAAAAGAGTACTCAATTCCTTTTTTCACTACAGTCTTTTCCAATTTAGAAGCCATTTCAATGTTTTCAAAAAGAAAAGAGGAAAGAGAAATCCAGATCTTTACTTTAAAAAAATAATTCCTTTCCAAATCCAAAACTATTTTATCTTTCATAAAACTATAGATTAATTCAGAAAAAAAGAAAAAAGGAAAAAAAATCATTCTTAAGATCAAAAGTTTCTACAGGAAAGAGCTGATAGCAAAGTAAAAATAACTTTCTCTTCTGCCCAACGTTTCAAATCGCCATCTTGTTGCCACTCCTTATTAAGTTACTTTGTTTCTTCATGAAAACCCAAGAATGGAGTTAAAGAATAAGCTAATACCTCCAGGACTCCTGTCTTTCTCTGGCTGCTCTCTGTGTTTTCAAAATAGTTATATCTCTTTAAATCAGCAGCGGTGGCCGCGGCATCTTGCTCCGCTTCCTAGCGGAGGCTTCCAGCTTCCCGGAGCTGCAGACAGGCTATGTGGGGAGCCCTCACCCTACGCGCCCTAAGTTGACTTTTAGGGCACTAGGGGGGCTCTACCCCACCTGTCACGCTCTCATCTCTCCCCTTCGCCCGGGGAGAGATTTTCAAGTCGCCAGACAGCTGATCTGGCGGCTTTTACGGAAAGTTGAAAGGACGCCCTGCGAAGAGTGCCAGCGACGCCGACGAGACCGGAACCGGAAGTCGGCCTATCCAAGACATTAAGTGCTAGCAAATTTAATCGTTATCTCTAAGTGGTTTAAAAAGTAGTACTGCTTGATATTAGTACAGATAATAATTATTTTTAAAAAATAGAACACTGTTTCAAGATATGATTGGGAGAGGGAGATATTGCAATTAACATTGGCCAGTTCTAAAGAAATGGAAACTACATCATTACGTGAGGAAAATGTTCTCTCACTTTTCTTGAAAATCATCTCACACACATTACAGGGAAAACTCTGAGCAGTTCACAAGCAAGGATACATTCAGCTTTCAAGTCAGAGGATGAATTATTCTCTTTCAAATGCCAAGCAGATTGTGCTGTTAAGCCCCCAATCATCTAATAGAATTACGAAAGGTATGTAAAAGGAACTATTTATTTAATAATTTCAATGGCGGGGGTTGCGTTTTGGACTGCATTTTGCTTTCAATCATTTTAACAAATATTTATAATGCTATGGAGTAATAAATAACTCAGTAACTCTCTAGCAACTGTCCAGATTCAGGATATTCACTGATGATTTGTCAGAAGACATTGATTACTTGAAAACTGCATTGGAGAACCACTGTCATCAGCATAAATATAATCTCAAGGCACCGACTGAGTGGATGGATGAAGGAAAGGGAGTTCCACTTTCTCATTCTTGAGAACCCTCTTCCTGCCTCTTTGTAGAACTGTTTGAAGCAAGAATTGGGAGGGACCTTGAAGGTCTTCTAGTCCAACCCCACTGCTCAAGCAGGAAATCCTATTTGTTATTTCAGACAAATGACTGTCCAATCTCTTCTGGAAAGAGTAAGTAGGCAAAACACCTCAACTCCTTCCTTTCCAAAATTCCAACAAGCTACTGAAAGCCTTTTAATGCAACAGTCACCAACCGGTGGTCCGTGGACCACTGGTGGTCCGCAAGAAAATTTTGGTGGTCCGCAGAAAAATTATTTGAATTTTTTATATTGCACTAAATCAGGGGTCCTCAAACTACAGCCCCTGGGCCAGATACATGCAATGAACGCTTGTATTGCTGAAGAGTGTCTCCCCCTTTGGGGTATTTTTGTGTGGGTCAGAGGGGGGTAGAAATTCCAATTTGGGGTCTGCTTCAGCCTCCTGGTGTGGGGCTTTGGGCGAAGGCTGGAGGGAAGCGCCGCTGGTGGTGAAGAGCCGGAGGGCCTTGCTCCAGTGGGACTTCATCATGGCCTGGAACTGGCTGACCATCTCAGCCCGCTGAGCCTCCAGGCTCCAGTACCTGGTCTTGCACTCCCTCAGGTCTTCCCTCTGCTTGGAAAGCCTATGCTCGTAGTCCTCAGTGAGGTGCTTCTGCTGAGCCTTCTCGGTCAGATCCAATTTGAACTGAGGCAGCTGTTTTGCCAACTCTTTCTCATGGTGGCTGCTAGCTCCAACAACTGCTTCCTGTTGGGGCCCTAAAGAGCCCAGGCGGGCAGGCAAGGAGTGGCTGGGAGGGGAGGGCTGAGTAGAGCCAGCGAGGTGCCCCTCGATGTGAGTGACATCAAGTTGGCCATGCTCACCCAGTCACATGACCATCTAACCACACCCACTCAGCCAGTCATTAGGCAGATCATATTAGTGGTCCGCGGGATTTAAAATTATGAATTTAGTGGTCCCTGAAGTCCAAAAGGTTGGGGACCCCTGTTTTAATGTATCCAGTGGGGAGGCATCTGGGAATGTCTTGATTATTATTTGTTTACTCACCTAATTTGAGTGTATATCATAAATAGAAAAATAATTGTATTGACAAACAAACTTCAATAGTAAGTCAATATATACTTAAACAGATAAAGTGAATGACCCCAGGCAGGCAAAAAAGCAGTGGAAGCAGGAGTGACTCTCTCCTTTCTGCTGGCATCCCCATTGTTACTGCTTATGAGAAGCTGGCAGGGAGCATCGGAAATCATGATCATATAACCCCAGGGATGCTGAAATGGTCACAAGTTTGCAAATAAAACTGGTCTGAACATTATGGAAATTTCAATTCCATGGAAGTAATAGTAATAGAATTCATTTTTATGAATTATTTAATGTGCAGATTTAGGTACTTTGATTCAAAAATTGTTGTGGTATAATGCATCTTTTGGGCTAAGCTGAATGTACAAACAGACTAACAGATAAACGCAATCAGAATTTTAATAGAATGTAGATAACTTGCTTTAAAGAATAGTATTACAATATCTTGTCCTTCATGTATTTTAAAAGACAGATTAAATTATATTATCACTCATTCCCTAAGCATGTTTTTATAGGAAAGAAGTGATACTAATTACATGCATAATTTAAGCATCTGGGTTTTACGCTTGTTCTGCCAGCAGAAACAGTTTTATATTATAGTTCACTGGAATGCTGAAAAGAAAGTTTTGTTAAATTAAATGGGACACCCTTTTCGAATAAACATGGTTAGAATCAGGATATGAACTTAGAATTATTTAGAAATCCATCCAAGATGTTGCTGTCCTAAAGAAGATTACAAACTCTGCTATATACTGTATACTCATTCTTCATGATGATTTGTCCTCTATATTACAAATGTAAATGATAAAACATTCATATAAATGCTTGTTTGCCGCATTTCTTGAGGCAGAATGACATTAAATATATGGCGTTAGTAGTTTCTACAATGGGGAACATCTGTGTCATATTTCCAGACAGATAGAGTGAGAGAGATTTGTGCAAATGAGAGACATAAAGACTAAAGGTATTCTTTATATATAGTAATTATAAAAAGTTGACATGAAAGTATAAAGATGGCCAGTTCAGATCGAGATCACAAATTTATCACAGTCACAGAATTCCTCAAAACTAGAAATTGGACAATAGTGATTTGGAGCAAACAGTAATACTTTCTTAATCCCGAAGATGAGGTATTAGAGGAAACTAGTAGTCTGATCAAGTAAGTATTACTCTGACTTAAAGATAAATATATCAGTATTGGCTCTAATACTTCCACATTTCCCTGTGAATTTTATCAGAATGACTATTTTTCCTCTTTTAAGTACCTGGAATATTCTTTAGCAATATAACTGAAATTCAGAAAAACTGAAGGGAATGAAATGTAATGGATGTTGAGAAATGGATAAAGTAAACACAGACCATTCTATTAAAGAAAATGAAGATTCTTTCCAATTACCCTGCTTTGCCATCATTCTTTTTGTTTTTCCCAAATCTAATACTCTACATTTTACATTATATAGATCTAGGTTTAATTAGAGAAAGAGCTGAGGTTTCAATATTATTAATCTGTGCCTATTAACATAATACTATGATGCTAGCCCATAGAACAACCAAATGGTTTGGCTAATTTTTATTCTGAAATAAAGGAGGAAGCAATTTCCCAAACAGGACAGATATGCATGCATGCAACTGTATATGCAAAAGTGCAAAAACACTCACCACTAGTAGAAGCATCACTGAGATTTAACAGACCTCCTCCTAACCCTCTGTAACTATGGTAACTGTAGGTCCCATTTCCATTTATGTACAGCACCTCCTGTGTACTGGAAACAGCTGATGTTGAGTGTGTGACCTGGGTTGGTTCCTGTTTAAATGGTTTGTCAGCAGAAGCAGGCTCATCCTGCAGGAACAATGTCCAGTGAAGAGTATCAAGTTAGAGGAGCATATGTTTCATAAAAAGATTAAGACATTATACTGTTGTTTAACAGAGTTTTTATGAATTATTTTCAAAAAATTAAGAAAAGATGTAATACAACCACTGCAAGATTTTAATCTTGCCAGAAGTAAAACAAAGGAAGCTCTACATATTCTTTAACTGTCGTTATTATCTTTGGTCGATGTATGACCAATTCTATGAATCTGTAGTCTTCACCTTTTTTCCTATGAAGGATACCTCAGAGCATGGAAGTTTAAAGTGAAACTACAGATAAAACTAAGAGGCAATTATTATGCTAATATTAGTATTTGTTTGGCTTGTTATCATGATACCATAATGAATTGTATAATGGAATCATAGAAGAGAAACATGGAAGAAAGAAGCATCATGAGGCATTGCATTTAACTCACTGCCAGTCTCATTTTCTACCTGAACCAAGAGGCATGTCTGAGATGATAGATAACCCTGGTTATATTTCAGAAAGTATCATTAAGATGATTGTTATTCAGCTTTCTGGAGCATGGAATGCAAAAATCCAGATTTGGGACTTCTTATTATTCCATACATTGCTGAACTCCCAGCAACCCAGTATGGCAAATGACAAAGGTTGCCACTCATGCTATACACCATTCAAAATTAATACTAGATCAATTATCTAAATCTAAATTATGTCAATTAATACAACCAACACCTATGAAGATAATAATAAATACTTGGCAAAATAATTGTGAAAAAATAAATTTTCAGTAAAATGACAAAATTACCATCAGCCGATAACAAAAGGCAGCTTGAAACAGCTTACATCTTGCAACAATACCTTTAATACCATCCAACAACAACACATGCCTTTCCCATGTCCTTGGGAAGGATTCTATAGGTGGACAAAAATGCTAAATCCAGTCAAAATATCTGGCTGACTGCAACGAACCAACAATAATTGATTTTTTGCTGCAGCAAAATTTCACAAACTGACTAGAAGCAGGGTCATGGCTGAGTTGTCAGGATTATTTGTTGGAAACTTTGCCAGAGTTTTGGATTTGAATGCAGTAGAACCTACTGGGATTATCAAGTTGAGAAGCTTTAGAATTCAAAAAGACAAACACCAGCCATAAAGCACCCTAGACTTAACAACAGTTGACAAGAAAGACAAAATAGAGAATAATTGGCTGTTGTTGTGAAAAGTCCTATGTTATATAATTACAATTTAGGAAGTAGGCATAACTTCCTTTAAAAGTAGGTGTAATGTTAAGGATTAATATTCAAATTGTAGTGCAAACGATTCTAGGAGGCATCTTTAATCATTACTCATAATCTGGAATGGCATGGGAACTTTTTGTATGTCACTGTAGCCTGCATTGTCGCAATAATCCCTATAAAAGATTTTATGAGGAATAAATTATATGGGTTCTTCTCATGTGGGATATTAACTGCTCAGGAAAAATAGAACTGGCATGGGAAATGAACGATACTGTCCACTCGGTCTAAAATAGAATTACAGACAAGATTGTAGTACCATGAGAACAACTTCATAGCAGCAATCACAGTTGCATATAAATTCGTTGTTACTGAGATTATTGAAAATTATTATGATACATAAATCCAATAGATATAGGTAATGTGTGAGGTAAATTGTAATATTTTGTGCATTTCTGAAATTTAGAGGGATAATTTAAGACACCCTCGTATATCAGGAATTTTCTGTTTGGAAAACTATTTTATCATTACCCATCATTGGAATACTTATACAGGAAGTCCTCGAGTTACAACAGTTCATTTAGTGAGCATTCAAAATTACAATGACACTGAAAAAAGTGACTTATGACCATTTTTCACACTTATGACCATTGCAGCATTCCCATGGCCATGTGACCAAAATTCAGATCCTTGGCAACTGACTCATATTTATGATGGTTGCAGTCTCCTAGGGTCATGTGATCACCCTTTGCAACCTTCTGAAAAGCAAAGTCAATGAGGAAGCCAGATTCACTTAACAACCATGTTACTAATATAACAACTGTAGTGATTCACTTAACAAATTTGGCAAGGAAGGTTGAAAAATGGGGCAAATGTGTCACTTAGCAACAGAAGCTTTGGACTCAGTTGTGATTATAAATCAAGGACTATCTGTACTGTATAATCCAGGGATCTATTTTCTACAGTATTAGACAAATGAAGCTTGTTCTGAAATATTACCTATATCCAAGTATTCTGTGTATCTGTATGTGTGATATAAATTGCAACTCAGGCCATCATGAATCTTGCAGCAAAAATGTCAATACAAATATTGAACAGCAACAAGCTTTTGGCCAATTTGCAACACATTCATTTTGATCCAAAAACTAAAGAGGTGCAACTTTTGATGTAAATAGAAATGCACATCCTTATCTAAGTCCATTAGTTGCTGAATGTGACCAGCTGTGCAAATGGGGATTGAGGGCATTTTCTTTAGTATTCATGGTCTGATTGGACAATGCTGTTTTTTGCATGTAATCTAGTAAAGAACCATCTTGACACAATGTTGTGTTTTCTATTAGGTTTAATTCTTCTGGGCTTGACCTAGTTTAAATTTTATGAGCAATAAACTTAAAAGCTCAAATTACAGCTGAGTGTTTTGGCATATCAGAGTGGCCAAGAATTTCTTTCAATTTCAATAAGGTTACAGAGTTGATGCGATCAGTAGAGATGGAAATTTTTATTTCTAAACAGGGACTAGATGCTGTTTGGCTGTTGATTTGGTTCATTAAATCCCATTAACATTAAGTGTTCGGGGAACTTTATCTGAATAAAAATGCATTAACCCTCCAAGATCATGTGCTAGTTAAATAGAAGAGCTCAGTATGCTTCAACTTACATAAAATAAAGTTCCAGTAGGGATAGCAGCCAATATTTATAATATAGGAATATATGGAGTACTTTTTTTTACACAAAAATATAGGTGTGTCTTCAAGAATGTGGAAGTAATCCCACTGGATCAAATAAAAAAACCTCTCCAGTTTAATATTCTACTCCCAAACTGGCCAACCAGATGTCCACAGGAAGCCAAATGTTATTTAGACGCATACTTCCTCTCACCTTACAGGTCACTGACAATGACTATAGCTAGTAGATTTCCTCAGATAAAGTTATTCCAGATGGTTGATAATTTGCTTTGCCATTTTATGCTCTTTCCCAGTTTATCCTTTTCAAAGTAGGCTGGTTTTACTACCAACAGCTTTCCAAGCAGAGCGGTTCCTTTCAAAATCCTAATAAATTCTGTCTCAAACAGCACATTAGGAATGGAAACATATCAGGGCCTCTACCTGCTGCTCCTCCAGAGTTGCAGACCAGCATTGTTTTTGTTTTGAACACTTCCCAGAGCTACTCTGGAATAGCAGGCACCATCAATCTGAAGAGCTATGGCAAAAGAATGGTCAGCCTGACTCTTAGAAATAGCTAATTGGCGTAAATGCCTTGCTCAGAAAGCTCCTCTGTCAGAACAAGTTACTGTGGTCATTGTCTGGATAGATTGTCTACCATAGAGACAATCTGGTCATTATGGAGATGAGTACAGAGAAGTGAAGCAGTGATTAGTTATGCCATCTTAGGTGGAAAATGCTTTTGGGTTGCTGTCAAGTGTGGTTACGCTAAAGATGTACATGCAATTATATATTAGTACAACTTTGTTTCAAGTTTTGAGTGACATTAATTTGCACTGCTTTATATACTCGTATACATGTAATAATAAATACATTCATTTTTTTCTTCATTGTATCAGAGATAGCAGATAGAGAGTAACATGAAGTACATATTGTTTTACTAGCTTGCATTTTGTTAAAAATGATTAGAAAGTCTTAACCTTAATGAGATTTCTTTAAGTACAATGTCAGCACAGAACAGAAAAAGATTGTACTTTCTAAAAGAATAGCAAAGAAGAGCTGTGTTTATGTGAGTTCTGAAGCACTGGGTATAATCATTTCTGAAGGATTCGCAGCTTAACTGTTTACATGAACACAGTATCAAAACCTAGAGTATCTTGACAACACTGAAGAGTCTAAATTTGTCCTTACAAATTTAGAAATAGCCAAATGTTTTTTGTATCTGAGATGCTAAACATTCAGTGATCCCTGTATCGTGTATTGTGATCCTCCCTATTAATTTTTAAAGACAAGAGAAACAAAATAGTAATTAGCTCACTTTAACATTCATTAAAAACCAAAGCAAATAAAAATACATTAATTGTCCAAGCAGTACAGAAAGCATTCTAACCCATTTCTGAAGACAGCTCCATGGCTTTTAAAAAAAAGAGAGAGAATAGACTTACAGTATTTTTTGGAGTATAAGACACACTTTCCTCCCCCTAAAAGAGGCTGAAAATTTGGGTGTGTCTTATACTCCAAATGTAGCCCCACCCACCCACTGGCCCACACCCTTCGGCCTCTGTGCATCATTTTCCTGGCTGCAGAGATTGCCACAGACAATGGCTTGCGTTTTTGGGCTCCGTGCCTCGCGTTTTCAGCCTCCAAATGCTCCGTTTGAGAGCTGTTCAAGGCTGCGGGGATCGCCAAAGCACATTGCTGCTGATCGCCGCCTCCACACATCACATTTTCGGCCTCTGCGCATTGCGTTTTAGGCCTCCGCACGCCCTGTTTTTGGCCTTTGTCACGTCACGCTTTCAGGCGGCGAAACAACCAGTGAACTAATTTGCTGAAGCTGACCAGGCTAAGAACTCTGGTAGGCAGAATTTTTTCCCCTTGTTTTCCTCCCCCAAAACTAAGGTGCGTCTTATACTCCAGTGTGTCTTATACTCTGAAAAATACGGTATCTTGTGTTTCCATCAATAGTGATAATGTTGGCCAACAAATAGGAGGCACCGTTCTCAGGGACTTCACACAAACTCTGAAAGTCCCTGATTCAAAAAAATAGACTGGCTTTCCTCTGTAAAGATGTTCATACAATAACATTTTATTTACAGATGCTACCAGTTATTTTTGCTTGCTCTTGTTAGATAATTTTGTAGCTGATTTTAGACTTTTACTGTTAGCCAATCTGAGTGGTATTTACAATGGGGGGGGGTTACACATGTATTATAATGACATAGTTTTGTATTTAAATAGAATAAAAATGCATTTTTTTACAACTTTGTCCATGACACTTCAAAGATTCTCACTGAAGCAACGGAGATGTCCTTATTAATATGCTATACAGTACCTATTGATGTCTGATATTTTACAATACAATATTGACAATGAGACTTTTAGTGTGCAATGATAAACTATTTTTTAAATTTTCAAATTTTCACAAAATGCTTCCAAGTCATGTTACAAATTTGCCTTAACTGTAGACAATAGAGCACATGGGCAATCAAATATTGATTGAAGCCTATGCATCTTCCTATCCCTACTTTTCTCCTGTTTCGTCCAATACAATCTGAAGACATTTTCCTGCCCTTTTTTTTTAGAAAAGTAACTCAAAACTGTATGAATAGACTGAGAGTTCGCATATTACAATACACTCACACAATATCACTTTCAACTGGAAAAACCTCAACAATAGAGTCTTTAAGAAAAATTATAAGAAAACTATTATTTCTTTACAGGTTTTACCCCTCTATGTTTATTTTGTTTTTTGTTCAGACAACTGACATCTGAACATATATCTCGTGTTCCCCATTTCTCATGCATATCACTGTACCTGTTGCGGTCGGTCTAATCGCATGCGCTTTGCAGCATTCCTGCTTTCACTTTCACAGGCAGAAGCTAGGATACTCTCAGCTACTGCAGAAGTAAGATGTGAGGGAATGGGTCTTGACTATGGAAAAGAGAGAGAGAGAGAATATAAAAAGATTATTCATAATAATGTGGACAAGCAGTCAATAGGCAACTACTTAATTTATTTCAACAAAAAGTAGAAATAAAGACTGTCAAAACTGAAAAGTGAAAATTGGAGATTACATCTGCAGTTCATCCACAGACCCTCAGGTATGAGATTCTCCTTGCATATTTCCATGTGGATTCTCATACATAGCTATATGGACAATGCATTTTGAAGAGGCGTCTGTGATATATCAACATTTCATCAACACTGGTGAAATAGTGGCTAAAAAATTGATTTTTGAATTCAAAACTCCCTAGTTTCTTACCCTGGCCATTAATGGAATGGCATTCCCTCCCAACTCCACTAATTCAGTGCAATACATGGGTAACAATGCTGACTCAGTGTTGTAAGGATTACGATTAGATAATGAGTAAAAAAGGCTTAAAACAAGTGTGTTATACAAATATTAACTAATCAGTAAGTATTATTGAAATGTAACTTAAGGTTTAATTAATAATAATATTACAATAATATATGTTTTACTACTATGTCCTTATGCATTTCTCTTTAACTAGTTTTGCAAATGAAAATCTTCAAAATATGGGACAACCGCAATCTTTAAGCAATTTAATTTTGTTGAAGAAATATGTAAAAACTTTCTATGCTGTTGGTTGTAGTTTATTGTTGCAAATGTGAACTATTCCATTCATTTGAGTACTGAATATATTGAAATTGGCAATTCAGTAATAAATTAACTTTAGTACTGAAATATAATAGATAAACATGAAAAAGAAGACTGAAATGTAACAAATTAAAATGAAAGTCTAATTAGCAGTGGATTTTATTAAAGATTATTATATTTTCATATTTCCAAGATAAGATGAGTTTCACCCACATAAGGGATACCAGTCTTCCCTCTGAAATTAGTGGACTTAGAAATACTTACTTTGACTGGGCTGGATTTTAAATTTTAAAATAATAGGCATGCCTACTATAGCAAATGCAGCAAATGAAACATAACATAAATGTATGGAAATGCAATGAATTGTTTCATTCTTCTCTGAGATCAAACTGTTCTAGGGATGGTATGGCAGTTTCTAGAAATAAATGCTCTCAATTAGAGTAACCAACCCAGAAATTACCTATTTCTGTCATTAGGAATGCCATTTGGAACTTTTTTTCTATTTCAGAGGAAAGTAACATATAAGATTTGGTATGATCTAGAGGAGAATGGATAATACTCTTGAGTTATTTGAAATTTTATCTTCCCCGGTCCAAGAAATTTGCATAATCTTACATAAGAACTTTCTATTACATACACACTCAATTTATTTTATTATTTTTAAAGGTTTGTTTTTTAAAACTAGAGAAAGGCAGATGCTTTGTAATGGAAAAGTCCAGTCTAGTCTACAGGGGGAAGTAATTCAAGTGGACTCTTGAATGACTCTTACTTCACTTGAAAATATTCTGCATTACACATGCACACACTCTCGCTCATGATCACATTCAGACACTCTTAGATGTTTGCATAAGATTCAACACTTACAAAATATAGAGTATTGGAAAACTTCGAGCAAACATACTATTCTGGAAATAAGGAGCTACAAAAAAGGAAAAAACATTTAGAAAAATAAAACTTTACTCTCCTGTATTTTGTACCTTTCTAAAATAAAAGAATTCACTTCACTAAATTGCTATGGTCATACAAACAGGTAGACCTTCACTGAACTTTATAGGTCAGTGATGGCGAACCTTTTTTCCCTTGTGTGCCGAAAGTGCATGCGCATGTGCTATCGCGCATGCGCAAGTGCCCACACCCATAATTCAATCCCTGGGGAGGGCGAAAACGGCCTCCCCCGTGCCCCCGGAGGCCCTCTGGAGGCCGGAAATGGCCCATTTCCCAACTTCTGGTGGGCCTGGTAGGCCCATTTTTCATCCTCCCCAGGCTCCACAGGCTTCCCTGGAGCCTGGGGAGGGCAAAAACACCCTCCCCAGTCCCCCCGGAGGCCCTCCGGAAGCTGAAAACTCCCTCCCAGAGCCTCCGTGTGAGCCAAAAATCAGCTGGCCGGCGTGCACATGCGTGCTGGAGCTGAGCTAGGCAATGGCTCATGTGCCGGCAGATATGGCTCCGCGTGCCACCTGTGGCACCTGTGCCATAGGTTCGCCATCACTGTTATAGGTCATTCAGATTCTTATTGGATCATTTTCTTCCCATATAAATCAGTACTGATCTTGATAGCTGAACTATCTGTGTAAGGGACAATAACCTTAACAAAGAAACTGCAACCTTTTGAAAATTCAAGATTTGATTTTGCATTAAGATTTTTGCTTTTGTGTTATTACTGATTAAAAGATTATGAATGTTTAGGATGGAAATATTAATAAATTAACAATTTAGCAGTATATAAGTTCATCTCATTTATTACTACCTTATTTGAATAAAATCCATGTGCAAACCATAAAATACTAGGAAGGCAAGCTTTCTTTCATACTTTGAATGACCTGTCCTGATAAATTACTTGACCTCAAAATCTGTCATTTCTGTTAGATTAAACTAATTGAAATGTGCGATGACTTTTTAGCACTGCATATATCTGCACAAGTATAATATTCTATCAAAAATCCTTTGAATTTTCAAAAATTGCATATATCATCGGACCAGTAATAATATCCAAAATCTTACACTGACAAATCTATTACTTATAGTCAAATGTAGAGATTTATGAACACAGAGACACAAATGTAATAATATTATAATAATTATAATTATAATTAATTAATTAATTATAATATTATTCAGTGTACAAATATATTATATACAAATGTAATAAATATCTACAATATCTTTCCCAAACGTAAAAGAAAGGGCAAATGCACAGGCTTAAATTAGATTACAATAATTATATTTAAGGCAGAGATTGTTCCATGTCCAATACTTCTAAAACCAGGTTTAAAAATGAAATCTGATGTGTGCCATATTTTTACCTGAATGTACACAAAATAGGTACATTTATATAAAAAAAATAAAGTATATTTTCAGGTTAGAAGGCAAATATGTTTATGTTCTATCAGTTCAGCCTTTTAAATAACATGTTTCTCTGACACACATATCCTCTAAATGTGTTCTAAATATATGTCTTACTTTATTCTTTAGTATCAAAGTGTTCAGTAATTCTGGTAGTGGGACATAGAGCTGTTCATTTATATAGAGTTAAATTTAAAATGTTTAAATATATATATATAATTAAATCATAATACCTGAACAGAATCAAAACTACTCACCAATATCCTTCTATAGAATTAAGACTGCAAAGTGTATCCTGAGAATAGTGGTGGCATGTATTTGAAATATTCATTATAAGAGACATGCAATTCAAATGAACATAATGTGCATATTTGAACAGCATTTTCATTACGAACTAAGAACAGCACTGCACTCTGTTGGATGTCCCGATATTGTTTTACTTTAATGTTGTCTCATACCCTTAGCAAATTGACATATATTGATGTTATCATTTTGATCCTTGCAACATTGCATTTGATAGCAGTTTCAGTGTTTTTAAATTCATGTTGCACATGAATTAAGAAGAAGAAAAACGTCAGTAAGTAATTATTCACAAAATAAAGGAGGGCAACCACAGCTGAATATTTTGAAAAGAGACCTTTGGACAAAATTAGCCCCAGATAGCAGGTTTAGAGCATTTATCTATGTTCTACATGGTTATAAAGCAACAATAATTTTCCAATTTCCAGAAAAATTGTAATCACAGAATGAAAAGAAGCAACAAATACTTTCTAGCTAATTAGAAAGACACCCCCTCAGCTGCATGAATGTACATAATGCCAACTTGTGACCCAATGTATTCATGTCACAGTGAAATGGGGAAGGCTACATGCAAAAGTAAATGCATACACAATTGGACAGGGCAAAAGCTAAGCAATGTAACACACGTATCTCTTGAGATATATCTTTAGGATTTCCTAATCAAATTAGGTTATTTTTTCATGAGACAGATGTTCATACAAAGCTGATGTTTCATAAAGGGAAGGTGATGAGAAGAGAGATTTAGCAAACAGACACTATCAAAACTCAATGGAGAATATTGTGAAAGGAAGAAATGATTATTTTAACTCAGTTTTCAATTAATCAAAAACTAGATGTTCCTTGTAGTCCTTTTAAATAAAATGAGATTTATTTGGAGCTTTGGGTATGAATTTCTATTTCTATGAAATTTTGTTAATGTTTTTTTACATTCTCGTCATATGAATACTTCTACCAAAATTTAGGAAAAGAGTCCTAAAATATAAATTAAACCTGTTAATAGTAAGTGTGTTTCATTCAGCTTAAGAATATTAACACAAGCATTACCACATTTCTGCCCTTGTGGGTTCAAAGTGTCAGAAGTCCTCATTCCAATCCTTTAATTTATATCTGCTGCAAATACTGTATATGCAAGATTATTCTCAGCCAGAAATACAGACATGTTACCAGCAAGTCATGACTGCTGAGTCAGATTAATCTTCCCTTCTGCTTCTTAAATTAGTGAGATGACATCTAATCAGGCTTGACTCCTTGTGACTTCATAACAAATGTTCACCATCTCAACCTCAACCTCATCTGTATTCTTTCAAGGATTTTCCCATGATTTATGTGATAACATCCACATACATCAGATAATGTATTAAGGGAAATAGAAGTCTTCCACTTCCAATTCCCTCAACTGTATGAAGCATTGTCATTTTTCTATAATCACACCAAATGTCCACATATATGCTTTTTTAATTTCTAATTGTCAGCCCAAGGGAGTTTTTGTTTGTTCTTCTTGTATCCTGTGATATTCTTAGCAACCATATTTGTGGTTATCTTATTTCTCGCTCTCTTTTTCAAGGCTTATACTTCATAGCTAATTACTCTAGAAAAGATTATTGATTTAACTATTCAGATTTTTTGTGGTCAAAGAAATATTCTTATCCTTTATGGTCTTATGTTATTTTGTCTTCCTGCCTCAGATTACTTTTCTCCATATTTCTCCAGCACATTGTTAATCTTTATAATTTAGCTAAAGAAAATGAAACCAGCTACCATGTTTACTTCCCTGTCAACTGTAAATTCACTAGGATGTTGGTTGACATTAACTTTGTCTTCTTAATATTTAATATTAACCCAGATTTTTCACTTTCTCTTTTTACTCTCATAAAGAGCTCTTCTATTAAGGCTAATAGGTATAGCAGAACACCTGAGTTTTCTCCTGGGAAAATAGTGAACAATAAATGAATCTGGATAAACAGACTGATTCAGAATAAGATAGAAACAAGGATAAATATTGTTAGTATATCTGTTTATCTTACATAGCAAATACACTGTCTGAATGGCAGGATTAGAAAAAATAATAACTAGAAAAAAATGAAGCTGAAACATTTATAAAGTATATATATCTATATATATAAAAGCGAAAACCACTCACACATTAATCATGAAGAACTGTAAAGCCTACAAACTTGAAATTTGCCATGTATGTTCTTCTTGCCTTCTAGATGCTAAGTTAGCCAATTACCTAAGACCAAGTTAGGAAAGAAAATGTGTTGTGTATATTCCTCCTAAATTTCCCGTCCAAATTTTAATTAATCCAACTTTAATTAATCCTCTGCATTCACTTCTTCACTGAGCTTGATCCCTAGACAATGGCAGTCTTATTTTCCTCCAGAACTCTGCTTGTTCAGCAGGAAGCAGTCACTTGTTGCAAAGAGCAACAATATCTTTCATCCAAGTTCTAATCAGGTTTGATGCTGTTTAGCTTTAGAGATCAGCAGGGGTGAAATCTAGCAGGTTCTGACAGGTTCTGGAGAACTGGTAGCAGAAATTTTGAGTAGTTCGGAGAACTGGCAATTACCACCTCTGGCTGGCCCCAGAGTGGGGTAGGAATGGAGATTTTGCAATATCTTTCCCCTGCCATGCCCACCAAGCCACACCATGCCCATCAAGCCATGCCCACAGAACTGGTAGTAAAAAATTGGATTTCACCACTGGCCTAGGTCAGGGCTGTCAGACTACCGACCTGTGGGCCAGATGCGTCATGTACCGACCACGCCCACACCCATGTCTGGTTTAGCGAAGGGAGAAAAAGTCCCAGTATGTCACGTGATGCCACTGTGATGACCTGAGTTTGACCTTTGGCCTAGGTGATAGGTATTCATTTGCCAACTGCTATCCCAACCTCCTTCAATTTATTTCCATCAAATTTGCCATGGAGATCTTATTTTTTATTGCCAAGTTCAACACATTCTATCTCAAAACAATCTGGCACTTATAAAAAAATAAAACCTAACATCAAATCAGGTCTGTGCCATTCTTCTTATATTGGTCTAGCTTTTCTGTAAACATTATCTTCTCTGGGAAAAAGAGGACATTTTAAATAAATAGATTTTAAAGGAATATAGCTTGAAAATCTTTAATTTCTATGACTCTGGGTCTCTCCAGTCCCAGGTCAAGACCTTAATTACTACATTACATTGGAACTCCCTTGAGTGGGAGTGAAAAATAATTCCTTCTGGGATCCTCAACATGGTCCAGTTTACTTGAATGACATTATCATTACATCAAAGAAGACTGATGACAAATTGAGAACATGATAAATGTGTGGTAGTGGCGAACATTTCCAGTCCTTTGGCATGACCCAGCATATGGACTAGCTTAAACTTTTTCAAACACATTTTGGTTGCCTGAAGAAATTTCCTCAAGAAGATATCACAATTTTTCTTGGTGAAGCTCTATCCAATAAACTTTCTTCCTAGTTTCTATCTGGCATTTAAGGAATCTGGAGCTCAATGCACAATAAGATTTGGAGGTCTTCCCTCTTCACACAGCCCTAAATTAACACTGTAGATGGATTCCTGCAACCTGAGATGAAGAAGGATAGAGGAACACTGTAGTTTTGAAGAAATAGTAGTCTGCATTGACATAATGATCTGGAAAAAAACCAGCATCACTCATCATGCAATAAAATTCTGCTTAAGAAAATGATTCTACCAGGCCCAGTTATACCTATTGGCTAACACATAACTGCCTTAACTTGCAGGTGTGTATGCCCGCTCCAGATCTTCTTGGTGAAGTGAACACAAGACCTTCTTTGGGAGATGAAGTGGTTTTCTTTCAAATCCTCTTGTTACCCACAGCTCACTTGTAACTACTTCCTGATGTGCAATCAAGCCATATAGCCTGGCACCTCCTTAAACTGGCTAAATTGTGTGTTCTGTGGTTTTTCTCTCCCAATCTACCTTATCCCACCTGTTGTTATTTTGTAGTGTTAGTAGTAGGTATAGATAACTTGAATCTTAATATTATTTGTTTAGGCATAAAACTTCTGTTACAGAATAATTATCAGAACATGATAAAATTCTATATTAAAGGTATTTGGAAAAATGTAGCTTTTTAAAAATATAGAAATATTAAAAGAAAAATCTTAAGACTGGAAGGGCCATTGTAAATGACCAAAAGTTGGACATTATGATGTTGTCTCACCTTGCCACCAGATGCATCTCATAATTTATAATTTTGTCTGCTATAAAGGTTTAATTATGCACCATTCAATTAGATTCAAAATGGAGTCCCAAGAAGGGTATGTTACAAATTGCAATGTCCCCAAACACAATTTATCATTAAAACTTTGTGAAATTTAATCATTTCTAAGTGGCAAGACTGAGTAATAGCTTACTTAGGCTGCAATCCAATATTGAGTTTCCTAGGAATAAGATCCATTAAACTCCATGGAACCATTTCTAACCCTGAAAATGACAAAATATGTGTCATAAAGTCAAGATGCAAAATTCGCCCTTGGGAACTTGTATTACAGTGCTGCATACAATTACAGAAGGTGGAGTTTGTATTGCAATGTCAGAATGCTCATTTTTCCATACCCCCCAGAGGTGGGTTCCTGCCGGAGCTGCCCAGTGCGCAGCTCTGGTAGGAAGCAGCTGATTGTGCAATTTGCGCGCAACTGCTCCAGAGCCCTCTCTGCCGGTCCACCGTGCGCGTCGCCATTTTTTTTGTTAATTTTTGGACGATTTTGCTTCTGCGCATGCGCGGAAGCAAAATCGCGCCGAAATCTTGTGAGGGCACGAGAGAGATTTCGGCGAGATTTTGCTTCTGCGCATGCGCAGAAGCAAAATCACGTGAGGGGGCAGGCGCACGTGTAGCGAGCGCGCCCCCCCTGAAACTTGGAGATGCACGCACAGCGCACCGGCACCGGTAAGACAGCAACCCGCGTCCAAATGTGCCTTCCCATGAAAGCCTATGTATGGGACTTGGTTTGAAGAGACTAGCATAGATTAAATTGCTATAAGTATTAGAATGATAATGAAAAAGAGAATCAATATCAGTCCAGCAACTCAGTGAACTGAATTGATGGGGGCAGTAATCCAAGATGTCTGAAAAGCAGCAGGTTAGATAAAGTTAGATTAATCTTGGCATGAAAAACCCAGATATATATTTCATGTATGACAAAAATAGTTTATTAAAAATGCTATCTTGCCTAAAAACATGCCTCAGAATATACTGAAAGTGTGTTCAAACCACATTCACCACAGTTCAACCTGCCTATCAATCTTCACAGGACTTGGTTTCTATTCCTATGATCATCTCATTGTCATTCCTGTACTTGTTTCACTTTGTCTGAATGTTGTCCAGTACTATAAACAATAAAGTAGGTTGTGATAAATGCAATGCAAACCAGAATCACTACTTTTCATAAGTTGAAACTATTTATTGAGGTAGTATTAAACTGCATTTGATCTTCTGGTAGTCATCCAAGCATTGATTTCCATTTTGTTTGCAATCAGTAACCATTCCAAGGACTTGCCATTAAAAGTTAAAATTTGATAAGATTTCTTGAAGGCCTCTAAAAGCCATACCTAAGGGTATAAAGACTGCACATGGCCTTGGAACCTCATGATATACATCTCTTTTATAAGGGATCCCTGTAAAGATATCCCATTTGGAAGTGTAGTACAGTATTATTTGGGATACTTTGAAGTACCATTCATTTAATCAATCAATCAATCAACCAATCAGAATAAGGGATCTTGGAGGTCTTCTAGTCCAACCCTCTGCTCAAGCAGGAGACCTACTTCAGACAAGTGACTGTCCAGTCTCTTTTTTAAAAACTCCAGTCATGAAGCACCCACAACTTCTGAAGGCAAATTGTTCTGCTGGTTAATTGTTCTCACTGTTAGGAAGTTTCTCCTTAATTCCAGGTTGCTTCTCTCCTTGATTAGTTTCCATCCATTGTTTCTTGTCTTGCCTTCTGGTGCTTTGAAAAATAAGCTGACCCCCTCTTCTTTGTGGCAGCCCTTCAAATACTGGAATACTGCTATCATGTCACCCCGGTCTTTCTTTTCTCTAGACTAGCCATACCTAGTTCCTACAACTGTTCTTCATATGTTTTAGTCTCCAGGCCTTTAATCATCTTATTTGCTCTTCTCTGCACTTTTTTCAAAGTTTCAACATCTTTTCTGTAATGCGGTAACCAAAACTGGATGCAGTATTCCAGTTGTGGCCTTACTAAGGTTTTATAAAATGGTAATAATACTTAACGTGATTTTGATTATATGCCTCTGTTTATACAACCAAGGATTGTATTAGCTTTTTGGGTTGCTGCCACATACTGCTGGCTCATATTTAAGTGATTGTCCACTAGCACTCCAAGGTCCCTCTCACAGTTACTGTTTTTGAGACAGGTTTTGCCTAATCTGTACTTGTACCTTTGGTTTTTCGTGCCTAAATATAAAACCTTGCTTTTCTCCACATTACATTCCATTTTATTGGATAGGGCCTGTTATTCAAGTCTGTCAAGATCTGTTTGGATCCTGAGCTTGTCTTCTGGGGTGTTGGCTATTTCTGCTAACTCAGTGTCCTTTGCAAATTTGATGAGTTCCCCTTCTATTCCCTTATCTAAGTCATTTATGAAGATATTGAAGAGTAGTGGGCCTAAGGCAGAACCTTGTGCTTACTTCCCTCCGTATAGATGTAGTACCATTAAAGACGACTCATTGAGTATCTATCCCGCATTTTTCTAGCTTACCTACAAGAAGGTTGTGGTCTACTTTGTTGAATGCCTTACTGAAATCTAAGTATACTATATCCATAGCATTTCCATGGTCTACTAATTATAGTCACTTTGTTAAAGAATGAAATAAGATTGTTTTGGCATGATCTGTTTTTAACAAACCAATGCTGGCTTCCAGTTATAACAGAATTTAAAGAGAGACCATTTAACTATATTTAATTATCTAACTGGGCATGTTATCAAATGGTTAGGTAACAAAGCCATAATTTTGGCTTATAAAAAAGCACCCTGGGCTATCTTTCAGATCTTTATTCTGAGCGTTAAGGCTAGAAACCACCCACCTGTGATTTGTTCAAACTTACTGTATTGTCTGCAGTGAAGTACACTGTAGACAATAAATTAAATTTCAATTTCAGTTGTAAAAACAGACAATAAGTTAAATTTAAACTTCAATTTAAAAAAACCTGAATATCACACAAGTGTACAACAAACCCAAACTGGCTGTTTTCTAACTACATCATTTAGTGAGCAAATCAATGAAACATAAAGAAGATTTATTGATAATCTATGATTATGGATGACTGAATCATTTGAATAAGTCTGTTGATTTGAACATAATTTTAAACATAATTTTGGTTGCTCTCTTTAGTCTATGCTTCAGAAATTAAAATTCTCAGTAATTTACAAATATGACAACCGCTAGTTCAGCTAAACAAATTATCCTCATTATATGAAGTTGAGTATTTAAGTTAACAAGTATGTTTACAATAATTGGAACATAAAATTGATTTCTTTACATCCTGTCTTTCTTCCAGGAGCTCTAGGCAATATACATGCTGCCCAATTCTTTACTTTTTCCCCATAATCCCGATGCGATAAGTAGGCCTGAGAGCGAAAGAAAGGCTTAAAGTCATCCAGGGAGCTTCTGTGGCTAAGGGTGTATTTGAATCAGGATCCTTCTGCTTCTAGTTCAGTTCCTTAATCACTGCACTACATCAGCACCAGGTAACAACATTTATTCATTGAACACTACCAAGTCCTGTATTTGTGTAGTCTGGTAGCAGCAGGCTGTTTTTTTTTAAAATTCATGGTTAGCAATGGAGTTGTATGCTTAAAATGTGTAATAAAAATATTTATAGGAAATAACTTAAGCTGATGACAAATTTCCATCCACATTGCCATAGTCATGTTTTCAAAACAAAGCTTTTAAAAGACAGGCATCCATCTATAGTAGTTAAGACCCTTTAGTCACTATTAATCATTTATTCTCTGCATTATCTTCTGTAAAGGAAGCTAGATATAGCTAGTTTCAGGCTATGCTGATATGGAAGAAAGGATGTAGAGAATTTACAGAGGGAGGGGGGAATCTATTTGTTCCTTCACTCAGTGTGGTAAGACCATTTGCATATTATTTTCCCCATTGACAACAGAAGGAAACTTATATTTTCCTTGTAAACAATAGACTGAAGAATTTCTTGCTATACTTTCTAATCTATAAAGCCTGATACTTTAATTGTACAAGCTACCTAACTCTTGGTAATGCAGGAGCATAACTTCATCTATCTATTTATTTGCATGTAAGAATGTTTGCATCTTCTTAGAATGTATAACAGTCAGTATGACTTACAATAATTATGACTATGCAACACTTTTGAGACCACGTATTCGTCGAACATGAAACAAGTTACATAGAATTTGTCCAAGGAAGACAGGAAAGTTACCAAAATCAGACAATTGAACAAATATTTTTATTCTATTAAATAACTTAGTCAAACAAAATAAATGTGAAAGTACGATATTATATTTACTAAATGCACTTGCCATTATTTCAAATTACTATAGATCTCAACATACATATTTTTCATATTTTGGCATGAGAACTGAACATATACTTTTTCATCACCCTTAATATCTTGTTTTCCTTGTTTATAACTAGCCATTACTTTTTGTGAAAAGTTGTACAAATATACGAAATGTGTATAATGATACAAATGCAATTGGTTATAGTAATATTTTCTTTTATTTCTTTTCCTAAGCTAGTAATTTTAGCAGATGTGTTCCTTTATTTTGAACATAATCATCTGAAGTTCTGAAACAGAGAGAAAAGGAAGGAAGGAAGGAAAGAAGGAAGGAAGGAAGGAAGGAAGGAAGGAAGGAAGGAAGGAAGGAAGGAAGGAAGGAAGGAAGGAAGGAAGGAAGGAAGGAAGGAAGGAAGTTTCATGTATTTCTTAAAATTGCATTTGAAATAAAAAATGGTATTTGGAAAAAAGGAGGGAAGGGAAGAATTTGGAGCTTGAATTTTTGGTCTTTTTATAGAAGTGCTAACAATAATAATAATTTGCATCAGGGCTTTTCTTTTTCCTTCTATGTCATATAAGATGTGTTTTGGTATTTAATTTCAGTGAGACATTTAAATAAAAGCATGGTTCATTTACAGCCACTATCCAACATTCATTTATATTTTATATATCTCTTTCTCCAAGAAATCTGACAGATTGAAAAGGGCTCTCTATTTTATTTAAACTCATAAATGTGTAAGTATACTTTAAAATGTTTTATCTAAATGAAAAATCACAGCACCTTAAAGGGTTGTGCTTGCTTCAACATGATTTGTACTACAACATGATTTGTACTACATATTACAGCATATACTTCAGTCACACTAAAACTTTGTTTTAATTTATTAAACCAGCAGCATCTTTTTTCAGGCCACATAGAACCCTGAGAAAATTCTGTGCACCTTAATGAGAATTATTGTGCTCACGCAAGGTTCAAACACTTCTTCCAAATGATTTTTGAAGCAGGACAACCTTAAAGGACAATTAGTAATTAAGCATAGGCATGTATATGCATACTAAATTGCAAACATGCAACTAAATTTAAGAAACAGATTACCTATGCATTCTGTCATATAAATGTTAGAATAATAAAAAGATGAAGCAAACTTGTTTCTATGTGTTTCTTCCTTTATCTCTTGTGGTGCTCCTCCATTTTGATAAATTTATATTAGACATAAATGTGTGCTTTATTTGGCAAAGCATTCCAAGTGCATTGTACAAATGAAAGGGGATGAAAGGGGGAGAATAACCTCTGACCTGACAGTACCAAAAATACAAATTAAAAAGAGACACTAAGATGGAAACAAAATAGTGTCATGGATTTACATATGGGGGTTTTGATGAAAACTAGGGCTGGGTTTTAAATCAAAACTCACCATCTCAAAACCACTCCTTTTCATCCGCCTGCAGGACTTGAGGTAAGTACGTATACGCTTTCTGGCACGCTCTTGATATTCAGGGAATTGTCGCCTGCATGAGTCAATGATAGCCTGGATCTTTTCTTTGGGCTGCTTAGAGATTGGGACCATTCGGTCCAAGTTTTCATCTACAAACAGCCTGACAAACATCTGTGGTAAGAGGGAGACAGAGGAGAAGGATTTGGAGGGGTACTTGGTTTCTAAGCTTCCTGTCTCAGTTACAGATAGGAAGACTGCTTTTTTTTAAATTTAATTAAAGAAAAAACACACAGTGAAGAGCTTTGTGATGGAAAGCCAGAAATGTTAAAGCAACCAAGGATTTTATTTTAGGGCTGACAAAAGACAAGAAAAGATTAGATTATAGTGTATAGAAATCATGAGGAAAAATAAAACATAGATTGTAAAAATAAGCACCATTTCATGTCTCTTGTTAACAATGTGCTAGGATTTGCTTTATTGGTCTGTAGAACCCTTATCTCTTATTCTTCCCCTGTTGTGAACATTTTATGGTGTGTGTGTATTGTCATGCAAAATTATATAAAATTTGAAAAATAATAGAAAATAGCTGACCAGTGGAATCAACCACCTATAAGTTCCCTCCTCACTGCCTTCATTTGCTGGACAGACATACACACACATACACACACGTGCACAATACACAGCTGAAATTTCTCCTTTAGATGATGATTAAATAGCTAAATTAGATGAACTTGGTATCTCTTTGAAAATCCTATCTAAGTACAATCCTATACATGTCTATTCAGAAGTAAGTTCCATTCAGTTCAGTGGGGCTTACTCCCAGGCAAGTGGGTGTAGGATTGCAGCCTTTATGTATCGTCAGTAAAAAAAATGAGAGAAATTCTCTTGCATATTTTTTTAAATATACCTCTTTAATTCTCACATTAACCCATAAACATATTCCCCAAATCATAGATAAATAAATAAAATTCCAAAGGACATAAGAAGAATCACATAACTCACATTAAAAGCTTTCAGGCGCTCAGCTTCAACCCCATCAGATTCATTGACTTTCTCAGTATCTTCGTGATCATCATGGTCATCATCATCTTCTTCTCCCCGGTTCAGGGAGAGGTCTTCAGCGCCTCTCTCCATGTTTTCATTTTTGCCAGAATCATAGCTTGAATAACTATGGGCAGGTGACTAGAATGAAAGAAATGTCATTTTAAGAAACCTGCTTGAGGAAAGCATCTGCCTTGCTTTGGAAGGGAAGGAGGAGAAAGACGAATAAATCTACACATATATTTTTCTTAATGCTGCAGGATCCAATCTGGGTCAGTCACCAGGACCAGAAGTTTAATCTTCTGAGCTTTTGGACTCACACTGGAGCCCATCCTCAGAGAACTTCTCTCTGCCAGAATGTGCACTATTTTTGTTAATTGTCAATAAATATACACACAATTTAACATGCATATAACACACATTTATAAATGCATAAATTACTCATTGCATTAATTTTATAAGACATGAACAAGCCAAGTGACTTTACTGGACATAAAGCTAAATTGAATGGGTAGGAATTAATGGAATGCTCTTATTCTACCATTGAATCAAATCCAAACTGAGGCAAATTACTAACTACCTTTAATAATTGAGAAAGCTTCTATTCTTATAATAGATTTTTACTACATATAACTAATCTTGCCTCAAAAATATGTGCAAATAATATATGTCTGTTCCGTGCATAACTTACACAGTTTGTCTATATTGCAGTTTAGATATAGACATTTAAGAATTGTACTGTATTATAAGAAGCAACTTTCCATTTTCAGTGAGCTTTCCCTTTGTTTCCCCCTTTTTTCCTATATAATATGAAAATTGTCTCTCTTATCCATAGAATTTCACTAAATTACCATAGAGTTGGGTGGTTGCCATATTACATAAAAGAAATGCATTCTTTTCTTAAGGAAATGGAGAGAAAGAAAATGGTTTGAAAAAATTCATAAAACAAAACAGTATTAAGGCTTAAAATACTCCTTTCACTTCTGCTTTGCTTGCATAAAACAAAATGATGGGAAGTTAAGGGGGAAAGAACATTGAATGTTTGAAAATGATGGCAGATTGCTAACAGCCTCCTCCTCCCCCAGTTACAGCATCTTGGAAGATGATGAGATCATGGAGATTAGCAAAGGCATCCACAGTATATAATGCTTTGGTCAAAAGTCAAAAACAGCATTGTGCTATAAGTTCAGCTTATTTTGTACTTGTATGTGATATCACAACTCACATAGAAAGGAATGGAACTTGCATCACAGTAGCATGATACTGCTTTACTCATTTGCCTCCACTTGGCCTCCCTGCAGTAGACATGGCTGGGCCTAATTTACTGGGCCAGAATTTGTCACTTCTGCAGTTTCATTACTTGCAAAATCTGCAGGACCTCCTCCCCCTCACAAAATATTGGTTTCTTGTCCATTTATTTCTTTAGACAGACTTTTGGTTGCAATTGCATTATTATGGTTGGTCGCACAGTCAGCCAGATGTTTAAACTAGATTTGGCATTTTTATTCACCTATTGTGTCCTTCCCAAGGGCCTGGATTGGGCAGATGTTGTCATTTGATGGTGTTAAAGGGATTGTGGTAGGATGTAAGCTGTTTTGCAATTATCTGGTGGTGATTTTGTCAATGCCAATGGTGTTTAAATGGTGCTGCAGTTGTTTTGGGATTGCACCCAGGGCACCTATTGCAATTGGTACTATTCTCGCTTTCTTTTGCCATCGTTAATAATAATAAGTTCATATTTTCTTTTATACTTGTTTATTATTAAAACCATCTTTCATACTGTTGGGTTTCAAATAATGTACAATTTAAAATTTTAACACAATGGAACTATTACATATCAATAATTAAATAATAAAGTTCCAGGAAAAGCCTCAAAACTAAAGTGGATTAAAACATCTGCAAATGTAAATTGTGGGACTAAACTTTCTTATCCAATGCTAAAAAGATTGCATTATAGGCCCCTGACAACATACTATAATTGAGTTGTCAAAGCTGGAAAAAAAACTTCGTATATTTACACATTTAATCTTTTCTACTAAGAATACTTACTCATTTCTCAAAGGAAAATCTTAAACATATAGAACCAGATCAGTCTATACTAACCTGACATCTTCCACTCTACTGGCTTATAACTTCTATAATTGAAATTGCACCCTCTGAATCACAGGAACTAGAAACATCAACTCTACTATGCTTATACAAAAGGAATATGACACTGAATTTAAGATGACTCCAAATGGTAGAGTCAGCAGAATTATCAGCAGATTAAAATCCTGTGCAGTGCCCAAGGGTTGCTGAAACCAACAATTGTACATTGTTATGTGCATGTGATTGTATATATTCCCACTAGAATCCACACCCCAAAAAGCATGGGGGAGGGAAGAAAAAGCATAGAATTATATGGGATTATAATCTGAGAAGAGAAATATTTACTTTGCTGTATAATTTAGGAGTCAAAGAAGTACTAAAGAAGAATAAGAAGATTGCAGGTAAGTCTGAATTAATTATTTATATCTCCACAGTATAAAATGTAAGGCAGATAATTTATCCCTGAACTGAGATTATCAGGAAATGAGTTTAATGCAAATAGTCAACGTTAGAGGTGAACTGAAGACTTACTGACAAATTGAAAAATAACCATTGGATTCCAGTGATATCCACTTGAGAATTTCAAAAAGAAGTGTTTTACATGTTTCAAAGATTGGCTGATTTTGCCAGAGATTCTGGAAATGGCCACTGCCAATGCATAAAAAAGAATTCAATAAATTGTGTAGATTGTATACTTTGGAAAGCATTACTAAAGATAAAATTGTCAGACTCACTATGTTTCTGCAAAATTAGCATTGATCTATTAGAAGCCTTTAAGAATATCAGCAAATATATGTGTAGGGATGATGAAGCCCACAAAGACAACTTGTTAATGATCAAACGTAAACCATTAAAACTAGTATATTACATTTTTAAAAATTTTTTCAAGAGGCTCTGCTCTAGAAATACCTTGTGAACATGGAAGCACCTTACCTTGCTTCCATTTTCTTTTGCCTCTTGCTCCAACTTAAGATCAGATGCTAGGATGTTCTTGTACTTGCTCTTTCCATCACTGTTTGGGTCATCTAACCTGTATTCTGAAGTAAGCTGAGCAGAAAAGGGGCTGTCACTCAGGTTCAGAGGCTGTTCATCTAACTCCAGAGTTGTTTTACCATTACTATTGGCTTCTGCAACTTCCCTGCAGTGTGTTCCAGCTGAAGTGTTGGAACTGCGTCCTGCAGTCTCATTGCCATTAAAACTCTCTGCAGCTGAATCATCTACAAAAAAATATGAAATTACAGGTGCTTAGTGCTATGCCATGAACACTGCATTCAAATAAATATACCAATTTCTATTTGCACACAATATTCAGTGTTACTTTGCTTGTTTTTTCACCTGCACTATAGCCAGAATGTAATGCATGTAGTGTGAAAATATGTTTTACACACACACACACACACACACACACACACACACACACACACACACACACACACACACTCCTATAATACTGGTATATCTTTCATTATTCCAGTATTTTCGAGAATATCAAGGATAGCTCATAACAATCTATGAAATGGACATATTGTGGTAAATACAACCAACCAAAATTATGAACTGATTTTGGTGATGACACTTGATAAGCTAAATCCAGAATAATGATTTATAGGGAGTTCCTAAAATTAATAATTTTATTGTGTGTGAAATAATAACACCTGCCTTCACTGGGTCACACTGCAGTCACATTATTAATAGCATATATGTTATTAATAATTAATTTTATTGCCTAATTAATTTATCATTGCAGGGAAAAAATAAACAAAATGTCCATATCAGTGAGTTAGGTTAGTTTCCCCTTACTGTTAAAACAATATCAAGTAACTTAAAATGTATATCTTACTACATTGTGCACCGACATAAAATTGCAGAGCAATATTATGTTTATTAATATTGCTTATAATACTTTAAATATGCTTTCATTTGACATTCAGAGACAGTGCCTCCCATATAGATTTACATTCTGCAGGTTACACATTTTTATACATATACATATGTATATATAGAATCATATACAGTATATACAGAAAAGATTCAAGTTCTTATGGTAATTGGAATCAGTCATAATGCGTGGCATCAAGTGGCAGCATGGCTTAGCAATTCTGTAATTTAACTGGAAACAAAAAGTGAATAAAGAGTATGTGAACCTCAAAGTAATTTTAATTAATTAAAAATAGTTTTCACAAGACATTATTATTTAGCACATATTCAAGCATTTGATTTCAAAATATGGTTATAGATAGATGAATATTCACAAGGACAAAAATATCACCAAAACCTAAAATGATATGGGTGGATTATAATTTATAGTAACACATCAAATTAATACAGGACTATATTAGGCTATCCTAAAATTAAATCTGAAGAAATTGAAATGAGTCCTTTCTTAAATTGCCATTATTTAAGATAATGGCAATTTATCTTGCCATTATATTAAAGCTGTTATTTTTATTGAAGGAAGAGATTCAAATGATTCAACAATTGTAGAAATAACCAGTACAAGTAGTCCTTGACTTATGGCTGTTTGTCTAATGATGGTTTGAAGCAGTAGTGGGTTCTAAATCCCGTTGCTACCGGTTTGTGTGTGCGTGCACGCTCAGGCGCGACACTTCTGCGCATGCACAGAAGCGTCCTGGGCAGGTGGGTTGGCGGATTGTTTACAATCATCACGTGACCTCTCCAGACACATGATCACAATTCAGGCACTTGGCAATCAGCTCACATTTATGACAGTTGTAGCATCTTATGGTCACATGATTGCAATTTGTGTCTTCCCACAAGCAAAGTCAATTTGGGAAGCCAGATTCCACAATCATGGGATTCGCTTAACAGCCATGGTAAAAAATGGTAATAAAATTGGATCTGGTCACACGATGACTCATTTAACAACTGCATCACTTAACAATTGAAATTCTGGTCCCAGTTACGGTTGTAAATCAAAGACTACCAGTAAAATTATGTAGAAATGTTATTGAAGGAGAATGTAGTAGCTAGTGAACCTTGCCCCAAATTAAATGTGAGGTTTTAAAATGCCAATTACTTCTTCGCTTAGATTAAAAATTCATAATATAGCATTCCCAGTTCCCTTCCTCTGCCCTCAGAAATACTCCATCTTTACCACATGTCTTCAGTAGTCAGAGGAAACTGCTCCAGTAGAGCCTCTCCACCTTCACTATATTCACCAGCCACTAAGGGTTACACAAGCAGTAGAAGCATAAAGGAACTGGGCAGTAGGGAAGCATGTCCTTTCCTGTTCCTCTCTGATGTTTTGCCCTGGGCAAGGAGATGACAGGAAGAGTCAAACTGCTCCTTTCTTTATACAGTATATGGTAGTTTGTAGTACTTTGGGTCTCCTGAGAAAGGTAAATAGAAAAAGAGGATTGTGCTTGGGGAAGGAGTGCTAAGACCCATTTTCTAAACCTCAAATTGGATTGATAAAGATCCATGTTCATTTTAGGTACCGTATTTTTCGGAGTATAGGACGCACCGGCGTATAGGACGCACCTAGATTTTAGAGGAGGAAAACAAGGAAAAAAGTATTCTGAACCAAATGGTGTAGTAATATATTATTTAATAAAATACCAGTGTAGCAGAATACTTTTTACAACCATGTATACTTTTTACAACCATGTACACTTTTTACAAACTTCAAACTTGACAGCTTTAAGACTTGTGGACTTCAACTCCCAGAATTCCTTCTCCAGTCATGCTAGCTCAGGAATGGGAGTTGAAGTCCACAAGTCTTAAAGCTGTCAAGTTTGAAGTTTGTAAAAAGTGTACATGGTTGTAAAAAGTCTTGCCAAGTTTGAAGACCCTTGCACCCCTAACCCAGGGGTCTTCAAACTTGACAGCTTTAAGACTTGTGGACTTCAACTCCAATTCCTGAGCTAGAATGACTGGAGGAGGAATTCTGGGAGTTGAAGTCCACAAGTTTGAAGACCCTTGCACCCCCTTGGCAAGTTTAAGACTTGTGGACTTCAACTCCCAGAATTCCTCCTCCAGTCATGCTAGCTAGAGTTGAAGTCCACAAGTCCTCCCGGTCTCGCAGCCAGTTCCCTCCTGAAGTTCAAGGGCTGCAACTTGAGCTGAGCAGATCTGCGGCGAAAGCGGCGGCTCCTGGTTTTCCCGGCCAAAGAGCGCTCGCTAGAGAAGAGCAGCTGAGGAAGCAGGCGAAGCGCGGCGGCAGGCAGGTGTTTTGGAAGCGCCGAGGGCAGCACGCGTGTCCGGGATGCCCCTCTCTGTGCTTTCTGCTTAGCCGGCAGCAGCGGGCGCAGCGAGTCCCGTCCTCACGCGCGTCCCCGGCGCTTGCTGTGGCGACACTGTTTTCTCTGAGACCTTTGTCTCGGAGAAGGAGCAGTAGACAAAGGTCTCGGAGAAAACAGCGTCGCCACAGCAAGCGCCGGGGACGCGCGTGAGGACGGGACTTGCTGCGCCCACTGCTGCCGGCTAAGCGGAAAGCACAGAGAGGGGCATCCCGGACGCGCGTGCTGCCCTCGGCGCTTCCAAGACACCTGCCTGCCACCGCGCTTCGCCTGCTCACACGCCCGCTCGCTCGCAAGCAGGCAGCGGTGGGGATCGAAGCGGAGCGGTGGCACCTCGAAAGGACTGGGGTGCTAGATTTCATGCTAGCTCAGGAATGGGTGGCGGGGGCAAGCAGCGGTGGTGGCGGCGGCAAGCAACAGCGGGGACGGCGGGGGCAAGCAGTGGGGGGGGGCAAGCGGCGGTGGCGGCGGCAGCGGGGAAAACCTCCGAAGGGTGGGGGCTGGGGGGGGTTGGGGGCTGCATTCAGTGTATAAGACGCACCCACTTTTTGACCCCCTTTTTGGGAGTAAAAAGGTGCGTCCTATACTCCGAAAAATATGGTATATTGCAGTGGGAGTTTCATTGTACTTTTGGAAAATATTAGTATAATTTCCAAGGTGCCTATTTATCTTACTTTGATATTTCCAAGCATCTATGAAAGAAGGCTGCTAGAAGGCTACACACCAGGGATGTGTATTTGTGTGTCCATCCTACCAGTGGCTGGAAAGGGCAGGACTAAACGGCAGCACTGAGGTATTGTTCAGAGCAGCACAAGAACAGGCACTAAGCATCAGATCCATAGAAGCAGGGGTCTATCACTTTAGATAGCCCTTGTCACCTCTAGACTGGACTACTGCAATGCGCTCTACATGGGCTACCCTTGAAGAGTATCCGGAGACTTAAACTGGTGCAAAATGCGGCTACATGTGCTGTGGTGGGTGCTTCAAGATACACCCACATAACACCTATACTCCGCCAGCTGTATTGGCTGCCCATTGGTCTCCGGGTGCAATTCAAGGTGTTGAATAGGGCCTTCTCTGTAGGTGCCCCTGTTCTCTGGAACCAACTCCCCCCAGAGATCCGTATTATCCCCACCTTGCTGGCCTTCCGAAAAGCCATTAAGACATGACTCTTCCTGCAGGCGGGGTGATTCTGAGACAACATTACATCTGATGTCTCCCCCATGTATGTATGGTATTATATGTGTTTTTAATGTGTTTTTAATTGTTTTTTAAACTGTTTAAATTATTTGGTTGGTTGTTTTCTTAAAATGTTGTACGCTGCCCTGAGTCCTTAGGGAGTAGGGTGGCATAGAAGAACCTCCAAATAAAATAAAATAAATAAATAAATAGGACCTGAGGTACAGACTCTGCAGACACGCCTCAGAAACTACCCCTTTCTTGTCGCAGATAAATTCAATTCAAAACTTTATTGCCAGAGTACAATGTGTGTACAATGAGATTGGCTGAGCTTCCCTTCGTGCACCCCCCGGCCCCAAATAAGCTAGTACTTTGCATACTTCATTATCAGCTTTGTCGATTTGGGACAGAAAGGTGAGGGCATTAATATTGTATTAATGAACCAATCTTCTAGGAGGGACATTCTATACCATCCAGTGATGGAGCAATCACAATTTAGAAAGGCATATCATTCCACTGATTAATTGTTCTCATTAACAGGAAATGTCTTAGTTCTAGGTTGGATCTCTCTTTGATATATCCATCCATTACTTCTTGTTATGTCTTAAGGTATTTTGGAGAATAGGCTGAGCACCCTCTTCTTTGTGACATTCCCTTCAAAATTGGAAGGCTGCTCTCATGTCACTCCTAGTCCTTCTGTTCATTAGATTAGACCTCTCCAGTTCCTGAAATCATTTTTCATATCTTTTCGCCCCCAGTCCCCTAATCATCTTTGTTGCTTTTCTCCACAATTTTTCTAGAGTCTTAACAACTTTTTTGTATCATTGTGACCAAAACTGGATTTAGTATCAAGGATGGTACTGCAGTTTTAAGCAATACCAACACTTCACATAATCTTGATACTATCCCTCTGTTCATGCAGCTCAGGATAGCATTGGCTTTTTGGCAGCTGCAGCACACTGCTGCTCATGTTTAAGTGATTATCCACTAGGACTCCTAGATCCCTCTCACAGTTACTGCTATTGAGCAAGGTACCACCTATTCTATACCTCTGCGTTTGGTTTTTCTTGCCTAAGTGTAAAACCTTACTTTTTTCACCACAGAATTGCATTTTGTTGGATAGGGCCCAGTATTCAAATCTGTCATCATTCTGTCTTCTAAAGTGTTGGCTATTCCGCTCAGCTTGGTGTCATCAGCAAATTTGATGAGTTCCCCTTCTATCCTCTCATCTAAATTGTTTATGAAGATATTGAAGATTACTGGGCCTAAGACAGAATCTTGGTGGACCTCACTGCAAGCTTCCCTCCATATAGCTCCACTAATGTTTATACATTGAGACAGCCAGTTGCAAATTCACCAGATGGTGGTACTGTCTAACCCACACTTCAATTCAATTCAACAACTACTACCTAGTATCCTTGGTGATACTATGATGCTCATAGCTTTCTGGAATCTGGATTCTGCTTTCTAGGCTTTTAAATGTATTTTCTGTCAACTGCAAAATAAATCCATTTTCTGTGGAAAATGTTTCACTAGTTTTATTATACCTGTTCATACTGTTCTCTGTAACTATTAAATTTCTCATTTAAAAGCTCTGATCTCTGCTCTGCTCTAATTTAAAAAAATATTTCAATTAAGCTTCTTGTACAAGAGATAGAAGAGTTCAATTTAAAAAGTATAAATCTTTGATAAAGTATACCTACTGCCTATGAGTTTTTTAGAATCACGCAGAAGTTACTTAAAAAGCATGTGATGGGCTATATTGATGGTCTATATTGATTTGATTACAGCAGTAAAGATGATAGCTACAAAACTAACCTCATTTTCAGTTCACTGTCTTTATTACATTCTACAAGAAGAAGTATAAATTGTGTTTTATGTTACAAGGAAGATCAACATAGAGCTCAGAAGCACAATATTTATTTCATATCTCATACATATTTCACCACAAAAACACATTTACACACCATTATGCAAACCTCATCAGGATAACCCACAAGCATATCCGTTTTTAATGTGACTTGCACTAAAAGCTTGCATAAAGCTTAGTACTTTATACTTGCCATTTTTTCACCCATTCTTTTCAAAGCTAGCTATATGGTTTATGATTGAATGCAAAATGGATCGTTTTCTATAGGTTGTGAAATAGACCACTTAAACATAACACTTTGAAAAATTATAGCAAATATTTAATTACCTTCCAGCTACTTACATAATGGAAAGATGTGTTTATGTTTTACATACTGTACTGCACTGCATCAGAAAGACATCACACATAAGATTGTTATTCTATTTTTTTTCCTTACAATTTACTTGTCCCCTTATTTTCTTGAGAGTTCTAAATGAAGTCCATATATCAACAATAAAATGGATGGATTGCTCAATGTTTTTGTAAGCTGCAGTACAGTTTTCATTTCTCCAGATTTCCTAACTTCCTTTTCAGCCTCAATGTCATGGCTTTTAATAAACCCATAAATAAATCTTATAGGTACATAGTATTTGATGGTTAGTTTGAGACAATTTTTCCCACAGTTTCTGTATTAAATAAAGCTTGACATCTAAACTAGTGAAGATACAGATATACCACACAGAGCTGCCTAATGTCATTTGTGGGTATGGGATATTCTCCAACAAGCCTTAGAAAGCTCTGAGCCAATAACGCACTCTGGAGGAGCTGTCACTTACTGTGAATTCTGCTCTTTAACTTAAATATCAGAACCGGTGGCAGGTCAATTCTAGCATTGCTGATACAGCATCCCCTAGGCGAAGTCCAACCTTTTTCTTACATTTCACCCTGGGATTAGCTTGACTCCCTCTATGTTTCTCCACTGCACAGTAAGAGCTAATTTTTCCTGCGTGAAGTAAGAGATGTTGTTGCCATGACAACACATTCTAACAGTGGGACTACTGACATTAGTTGAAAAGATTACAGGGAGGCTGTATCAACCTTCAACCAGGACTATGGGTTCTTCATCTAAAATATAATTATCCTAAATTTACCGCAGCCTGGGATTATCTATTCATTTTGCTAAGGATGATTAATAAATTGGAAATACGTTTGACAGATATATTAGAGTATTGTTTACACAGATATTGGCCCCACTCTGAGTGGATTTTATTTTGAGTGCAATATAGTTCCTTTCTTAAATATTATACATTCCTCCATGTTATGTTATACTCTTATATCCTACAAACCATAACTTCTGCAGAGGTGGAGGACAAATTAAAATGGTCCAATTCTACATCTGATGGATCTGCATGGTTGTCTGAGTGCAACATGCAATTCCCTATGTTGTCTGTAGACAATATTGCCAGTGCCCTGCCTGAGCTTTGCTGTTAAAAAAGAGATGGCCCAGGCCATTTGCACTATTATTCTGATGTGCCCTCATCATTGCAAATGATGGCTGCAATGATTAGTATTTGTGCACCTTTACAACTGATGTCTTAGCTGTAGCTCTCCCTAAACCAACCAGATTTTGAAAAGATTATATGCACTGATATCTCTCAATCTTAGCCATTGAGCACATTCATTGTGCAGTCCTCCCTTGAAAAGTTTCCAAAACTTCAGTGTGGGATCATATGCTTGTACATCTGCATTGATTACATGCTGATTGGATACACTTTAAGATACCGATAAAGGAGAATATTTGTAGCTTTGGGTTGAAATGAGGGGTCCTTGGTGCTCTCTGAGCTTGCTTGTTTTCTTGCAGACGTTTCATTACCCAAACTAGGTAACACCATCAGTGCTATTAATGAGTGTGGTTCACTGTCACTTTATATTCTGGGTGGTTTGCCCTGTCAGTGTTGGTGGGGGTGGTTTTAGAGATTCTTTGGTTGGGCTATTTACTGTTGGCTCTTTGGGAGTTTCTTGATTAGGGTATTTATTTATTTATTTATTGGTCGCATTTGTATGCCGCCCACTCCACAGAGACACAGAGTATTGCTTACTTGTTTGTTGGTCTGATATTAACCTTGAAGTTAATCTATGCCAATTAAGCATAGACTAATTCATCATAGGTTAACTCCAAGGTTAACATCAGACCAACAATCAAGGAAACAATACCCCAATCAAGAAACTGCCAAAGAGCCAACAGTAAATAGCCCAACCAAAGAATCTCTAAGACCACCCCCACCGCCCAGAATATAAACTGACAGAGAACCACACTCCTTACTAGCACTGATGATATACACTTCTAAAATACTGTGGGAATGTGGGAATGAATGTCAGAAATGGAATCTATGAAATGATTAGCCATTTTTTTCAACAATTGTTCATGAAAGTCTACAATTCATTAAATTCAACAATTATAAACCAAAAAAAAAAAAACCATGATTCATCATTAGTAATTTGGAGCAATGCTTTCAGCAACTTGCTGTATTATACAAATTTGTTGTCTGGAAAAGTAAAATTGAAAAAAATCAATAGTGAGTATAGCCACCAAGAGAGATGAGGATCATTACTGCACTAGGGGTTTAAATAACCTTCACAATATTATCTAGGCATTTGCTTAACTCTTTGTTGTTATTTTGACAGAACAATAGCTGGGTTGCTCCATAATCATAACCATAAATGTAGAAATGTACTTAATTTCAATTTTCTTGGGAGAAGTCTTCAAGAAGCTGGAAAAGGAGTTGTGTGGAAAAACAAACATAAATCAAACTGTATGAATCCCAATATTTACTTCTTCAGAAAGAACTTTCAACAGTCCAATATGTATAAATGTTTCCTACATTTTTTTTAGCAACATCAATTTCATTGTCCTTCTTAGCATGGAATAAATGATGGTGTGTTTGGAAAAGTGACCCAGCAGTGGAATCCTAATTTATACCAAACTTTTGCATTTGGTTACGGCATTCCTACCAATTGCTACTCCTATGGGATGCTCCCTGTTGCAGCAAATTCTGAAAAATATAGACCCAGATGCTTGCTGCTTAATATGGAATGAGATATTAATAATTTATTTTCCCAGGTCACATTAGGGTGACTGGCCTGGCTGCATCATAAAACGTCTGTTATTTCTGAATTCCTCCACATCAGCCTGTCCTGTTTCTCTTCCACATTTGTCAAGGGTAAATTTACAGAAACAGAAAACACTGATGTTGTTACCTACTTTGAGTAATGAAATATCTGCAAGAAAACAAGCAAGCTGAGAGAGCACCAAAGACCCCCTCACAGAAATGAAGACTGGGATTAACCTCTTGCTTTCACCTTTCCAATAGTTACATTTCACTAATCACTAGAGAACTCTATTCCCCGAGGCCGCAAGCCAGTCTCAAATCTCTCCATAAATTTTAATTTATTCTGCATGACCTTTTCAGCATATCACAACCTTCTGTAGTTTTGTTTTGTTTTGTTTTTCCTTAACCTACACATATGATGAACTTCCTTGAACTCAAGATCATAGCTTCCATATAGACTAGAAGAAACTTGTGTTCTATTTTGCATGTTTCAATTGTACAACTGTAAAAGCCTAAAACAGTGCTACATAGTTGTCTGTAGGATAAAATATGTAAACCTATTTCATACATTACCAGTTGCTTCTGAAACAGGAAAAACTATTGGCACTGAAGACAGAAGGTAGTAACTAATAATCCATTAATAATACAACTGTAAGGCTAGTTATAAATTTTCATGATCAGTTATGCAAGCGTTATTAAGAGTAGAGACCTGCTTTTGGTATACTGACAATACAAAATGAACATTGTGAGCACAGCAATTACTATGACAACAAGAGCTGTTGTGTAACATCATTGAACATGTCCATGTAGGCTTATCAGTTAACTTTGTGGATCATGAGATCAGTAAATTTTGATCTAACTCTGTATGGGAAAATAGAAAGCTACCAAAACAAGTAAGTTAAAACTTCAGATTATTTCACAGATTTTGCACTGACAAAAAAATTACATTAATTACCGTATTTTTCGGAGTATATAAGACGCACCTTCCCCCCCCTAAAAGAGGCTGAAATTTTGAGTGTGTCTTATACTCCGAATGTAGCTTTTTCGAAGCTTTTTTTCCCCAGCCCTAATGAGGTGCTAACGATCTTGCAGGCTTGATTTCATTGCTACTCCCTCTGAAGAAGTTTTTTCCAGCCCTGTGTCTTTGCAGGCTTGTTTTCATTGCTATTCCCTCCCAAAAAGGTTTTTTCAGCCCTAACGAAGTGCTAACGATCTTCCAGACTTGCAGGATTTTTTCATTGCTACTTCCTCCAAAGAAGTTTTTTTCCAGCCCTAAGTCTTTGTAGGCTTATTTTCATTGCTATTCCCTCTGAA
Organism: Diadophis punctatus similis; assembly: GCA_023053685.1. Taxonomy (NCBI): domain Eukaryota; kingdom Metazoa; phylum Chordata; class Lepidosauria; order Squamata; family Dipsadidae; genus Diadophis; species Diadophis punctatus. The sequence goes on from JALIGW010000003.1 coordinate 161,799,419, forward strand.
AAAGGTTTTTTCAGCCCTAACCAGGGGATAAAATAATGTGCTGAAGCTGACCAGACTAAGGACGCTAGCTAGATGAATACCTGGTAGGCAGATATTTTCCCCTATTTCCCTCCCCTAAAACTAAGGTGCGTCTTATACTCCGGTGCGTCTTATACTCTGAAAAATATGGTACTTATCAGATTTTCTCATACTTTATTTGTGTGATTATATTCAAAGCGGCTAAACATAATGTTGCATTGATGTTTTGAAATAATCCAATCTATACATCAAGTGATTTATAACAACTTAAAATAATTTCACTAATATCTGTATTTACCCCAAAAGGGTTACAAACTAAACTTGGATGGTGTGAGTTTTTAAGATGAGCAAATACATTATTTGTTACTGATACTTTCTGTATATCTAAAAATTCTCTCTGCTGTGTGCTGCTGTGAAAGGCTATGAGGGTAAATAGAGAGGCCTGAGTAAACAGACATTCCTGGAATTCATAGATTCCTGAATAAAAATAGTTAGGGTCATGGTACACAAAATATTAGGCACAAAAAGGCAATCAATTCATATTTAAGAGTGAATTTCTTTTTAATAAATTAGAAGATTCTTAATAGTTGCAGAAATCAATACTTATTGACTAAGTATATAGGACTGGCAGAGGAATCTTTACTTTTTTATAATACCAGCAGACCTCTAGTGGCTGTTAATATAAATGATTCTGTCTTCTGTAATTTTGTATTTGAAATGTAAGTTCTGCAGGAGGAGGAGAAAGGTAATACAGTATACTAATACACAGAAGACTTTTTTTAATATAGTACCAATAAAGTCAACATCATTAATGGAATAATTTCCTAAAAATTATAATGCTACATCATCACAAAAATTACAGCTGAAAAAAAGAAGCATTTTCTTCAACTCCTTAGTGGTTGTGCATTCCAATTTTAGGAATATTTTTACAAAATAGCTACCAGTAAGTTGTTTTCATTACAAAGTTTAAGAAATGGACATAAATTAAACCAAATGATTGAGTAAAGAGGAATATGGTTTACACTGGAATATAGTTCATTCCTGAGTATCTAGAAAGTTGCAATAGATAAATCTGAGGATCCAAATAATAAAATCTTAGAATATGAAATAAATACATGCACCCACCCACAGAGAGAGGGGGGAGGGAGGGAGGGAGGGAGAGAGAGAGACTAGGCGGCTTACAAAATCAAAATAAAGCCATAAATATATATACCAATGTATATAAATACAATACAATCACAATGAAAATCAGATTATAACTAAAACTAAAAGTTAGGGAGGAAAGGAGCAGAATATATTGGGGGTGGGATGGGATCTGTTATTAGTTGATCAACCACTTCCAGCGTAATATTCTCCCATTAGGGCCCCAAGCCAATTGGCACAGTTAGGTCTTCAGGCTTTTGTGAAAGGTCAGGAGGATAAGGGGCCGATCTCACCTCCAGGTGCAAGATGTTCCAAAGGGCGGGAGCCACCTAGTTCCTGCTATGTCTTTAGTCTGTTTTGTGAGTCTGGACACATCATGTTATCATATGAAAATAAATTACATTGGTTCCTAATATGCATGTGGGTTTTGGGGGTGGGAGGTTTTTTTGAGTATTTTTGCTGAATTTAAAATGACCACAGAAACAAGAACTGTATAATTCCAATTTCTTTTCTCATTTTCAGTTTATGTAACTTAGAAATATGATTGTGGATTGCACAGATCAATGAACCATGTCACATCTGTCAGCAATAGTCATACCTTTCAAGTCTGCGTGATACGAATGCAATATAGCAGCATAAAAAAGGAAATAATTTGTCTTATTTAATCATGCTATTATAGGATTATATCTATAATAGATTAGACTTTGTTATCATTCCTAGTGTGGAATCAAGTCTCTTAATCTTCGGCAATACAGCACTTAACCATTTAATAGCTCCATTATAAAGGTGTCATGTAATTGCTGAATAATACCCATAGCTTATGATGAAGGCTGTCTTATGTCAGGAGGAATTGTAATCTAGACATAGCCAAAGGTCACCAAATGAGGTAATATTCGTATTTCTCAGCGGTTCTCAACCTGTGGGTCGCAACCCCTTTGAGGGTCGAACAACCCTTTCACAAGGGTCACCTAAGACTATCGGAAAACACATATTTCCGATGGTCTTAGGAATCAAGACACCGCTCCTCTATCCATCTCCAGGCGGGTCCACCCACATGCAAATAGACTACTGCAAAAAAAAAATCTGTACTATGGGAACTTCTGAGCATGCGCAGAAGCCGAATTTCCGGCACTGCGTATTGTCGCCATCTTGTTTTCGGCTTTCTTTTTTTGCAATTTTTTTTTAAATTTCAGCACTGCACATGCGTTGCGCATGCAAAGCGCACGCACACCCATGAGGCGTGGCCACACACCGCAGGAGGAAGCGAACTGGCAGCGAGGTAAGTTAGAACCCACCCCTGAGTTTCCTAATAATTTTATTATTTTATGGTTGGGGGTCACCACAACATGAGGAACTGTATTAAAGTGTCACGGCATTAGGAAGGTTGAGAACCACTGGTCTATCTAATTGTTTTCCAGAAACGGGTAAATCAAGACTACAGTAGCACAAGTATTTTTCCAAATGAACAATGAAAAAATAATCTTTTACAAAGGGTAGGCAGAAATGTGGATGGAATGGCTTGATATTTTCCCCCTTAACATCCACCATGGTTCTACATTTTTCAACGTTAGGTTGAAAAATGTAGAACCAAGACAGAATAGAATATTTATTTATTGGCCAAGTGTGATTGGACACACAAGGAATTTATCTTCAATGCATAACATCTCAGTGTACATACAAACAACAAAGTAATATAATCATAAAATACCAATAGGGGGAAGGTAGTGGGGAAGATGAGAAGGATAATTGTAATACAGCCTTACTACATGGGTAAATAACCTTCGACATAAGGCAATTCTGTGGGAATTAGGTGTCCAGCAGAGTGATGGCATGAGGGGAAAAAACTGTCTCTGTGTCCAGTTGTTTTGGCATGCAATGCCCTATAATAGCATCTTGAGGGGAGGAATTGAAATAGTTTATGTCCAGGATGTGAGGGGTCTGTAGATATTTTCTCATCCCTCTTTCTGACTCATGAAGTACATAGGTCCTCAATGGAAGGCAGGCTGGTTGCAATTTCATTACTGGAGGTTTTTAAGAAAAGATTGGACAGCAACTTATCTGAAATGGTATAGGGCAGTGATGGCGAACCTATGGCACGCGTGCCACAGGTGGCACACAGAGCCATATCTGAAGGCATGCGAGGCATACGCATGCTAACCAGCTGATTTTCGGCCTTTTCGGTTGTTTTCGCTCTTCCCAGGCTTCAGGAAAGCCTCCTGAAGCCCGGGGATGCCGAAAAATGGCCCAACGGGCCAACCAGAAGTTCGGAAACAAAACGGAAGTGGAGCTGCCCTACTACTTACCTTCAGATAGTTGTAACCAGGCCTCCCACACCTCAGCCCATTTCTTCTGTAGCCGGCAAAGCTTTCATGAAGGCCTCTGCAGCCGATAACAGAGCTCCAGATCGATCTGGAGCTCTGTTATCGGCTAGAGAGGCCTTCAGGAATGACCTTTAGGAAAGGCCTCTGCAGCTGATAACAGAGCTCTGGATCGATCCAGAGCTCTGTTATCAGCTGCAGAGGACTTCAGGAAAGCTTTGCTGGCTGCAGAAGAAATGGGCCGAGGTGTGCGATGCCTGGTTGCAACTATCTGAAGGTAAGTAGTAGGGCAGCTCCACTTCCATTTTGTTTCCGAACTTCCAGTTGGCCCGTTGGGCCATTTTTTGGCATCCCCAGGCTTCAAGAGGCTTTCCTGAACCCTGGGAAGAGCGAAAAACAGCCCAACGGGCCTATCGGAAGTCCAGAGGCTTCAGTGAGGACTGTGCGTATGTGTGGGAGAAGCGCAGGGGGTTGTGCGCATGCACGGGGGGCAGCGCGGGTGTTGTGCACATGCACAGGGGGAGGGCATTGCATTATGGATGTGGGCATGTGTGCGCACGATAGCGCACGCTATCGTGCGCACGCACGCCCTTTTGGCACCCGAGCCAAAAAAGGTTCGCCATCACTGGTATAAGGTCTCCTGCTTGAGCAGGGGGTTGGACTAGAAGACCTCCAAGATCCCTTCCAGCACAATTCTGATTGAATTTTTTATGCAGCTCTAATTATTCATTGAACTCTGTACCTGTCCTGTCCTGTTCAGTTGCTGTACCAAACCAGAAAGTTATAGAAGTACAGATAGATTCAACAATTCCTCTGTAGAACTGTATCAGCAATGCCTTGGGCACTCTGAACTTTCTGAGTTGATGGAGTTTTACCTTTTTAATGATAGTTCTAATGTTAAGTGTCCATTTCAAATCCTGGGAGATTATAGAACCTAGAAACTTGAAGGCTGTTGAGGGGTGGGGGGAATCCTATACTATTTCTCATGTTTATTCGGAGACCTTTCCTGGAGATGTGAATGTTTGAATAGAAAAAGCTCACCCATTCCCTCTTGGATTGGGAACTGTAACAAAATGAAAAAGGATTTTTATGATTTGACATAAACAAAATAGAGTTACTATCCTATTTTATTAAAGTTTACTGACAATGACAACTTATTTGGCCCTTAGTTATACAAATGTATTTTCTTAATTTTCTTTGTTTCTTTTTCTCCTCCCTTCTCTTCAAATCTGCATGCACCAAATTTAAAAGAATCAGATGAAAAGTTACACAAACAAAGTAATGTAAAGCCATTTTTTTCAAAATTAAATGGTGAAAAATCTAAGTAATAAAAGAATTTGGAACGATTCCATATTCAAGGACTTACTTGCACACCCAAAGTGAGTGACATTTCCAAATATTCAACAGTAGCTTGTCTAACCCTAACAACAGTTTTCTAGTTCAAATTGTGGTTGAATTTGTCCATGTGTTAAGAGATTAAGGAATTTAGAGAATACCTGGATGCTAGAATCAAGCAAGATGCATAAAGGAAGGAAATGCTGATTTTCTGACTCAGCTGGCATTAGATTCATATGTGCCTTTATTTATTACACAGCAAAAATGAGCCCAACTGAAGGATCAAGTCAAACACAAACATCTCTCCAGTAAAAGATTATTTTTACAGTAAATAAAATTCACGAGACATAAATATAACATGTTCTCTTATGATTTTTTAATACTTTTGCCAGTATGAGTATGTATTGACTACTATAAAAAGTAGAAAAGTGATAAGAACATGAAGCATTTCTGTTTCCCGAGTGAGAAAGAAGAAAATTTCATTTGTGAGACCGAAGTAATCATGTAATAAAATTAAGAATTAGATTATAATCAGCTGGCAGTATTTTTTTGCTAAGATGTCAAACATGACAAACAATTTTGAAACAACTATTGTTATTAGAAGCCATATTCAATTGCTCATACTGGACCAGTCAGAACTCTGCATTGCATCTCCTAATTACATCATTCACATTAATGTTTTAAAATTCTGAAAACATATTACAGAATACAGTAAAATATATACAAGTGCAATATTTTTAGGAAAATAGAAGAATCTGAAAATAAATCAAAGAATGTGCAGTTAGAAAACCTTCTTGCATATTTTATTTCTAAACATATATAGATACTAGTAGCCATTCAAAGCACTGATGATTGGCAGATATACAAGAACTGTTCCATGATTATTTTATTTATCCTATTTTTCCCTCTCTAAGGAATTTAGCAGGGTATGCTATCCTGCTTTGGACACACAAGAATATTGGTTAGTCTGATTTCTCAGTAAGAAATAAGCAGAATTTAAACACTGCCAGGAGTTCGATGCTCACCGGTTTAAGGTTGACTCAGCCTTCCATCCTTCTGAGGTCAGTAAAATGAGGATTGTTGGGGGCAATATACTGACTCTGTAAACCACTTAGAGAAGGCTGGAAAACCATCCATGAAGCAGTATAGAACTCTAAATGCTATTTCTATTTCTATTATCTGATGTTCCCTTCCTATTATTAAAGTAAAATTTCTCTGCCTGAGCCTAGCTAGCTTAGGAATTCTGGGAGTTGAAGTCCACGAGTCATAGAAGAGCCAACTTTGCCTACCCCTGGCCTAGGGCAAGGATTTTCCTACCATGGCAACCGATTAGGAATCCTGACTTTTTGGTCTGCACTCGACAGACTAATAAGAATTTTTTTTTTTCAAATATTGGGGGGAGATGAATATAAAATGCATTAAGGAAAGCTATGTAAAGAAATCTTTATATTGGGGAAAGTTGCATATACAACTGGACATAAAGCAAACAAATTATGTTTTATATGACAATAAATGTATGGTGAGGTTCATAAAGAATCATGCAGGAATTAGAGCAAATTCATGAATGAGTATATGTAAAACCAACACAGATTTGATCTATTTGTAGAACAACTGAATGAGCCTACCTCAAATGGCAATTCATATATCTTTGCAAGCAATCCTTCACATTTTGTGACACAAATAATTCAAAACATTGCGGAATAATGTTTGATTAGCTCAGCCATCATTCTGTGGTCAGTAGGAGTTTCACAAAGAATTCACTAAAGTGCCCAGCACTGTTGTTATAATTGTATTAATAGTAAATGTAACTTAGTTTCTTCTTCTAAAGTTGATATTAATTTGTGAAAAATACATTGCATCTGAGAAAACTCAATGGGTAGTACTTTCTTTGAAGCTACTGAAGGTTATGTCAATCAATGAAGAGTGCTATGTGCCAGCTTTGCTTAAATCTTTTACAGGTTTCAAAAGTATTAATCTTCAATACAGTGGCATCACCTCCAATTTGAAGAAACCTTTTTACCTTGCCATCGGAAAAAAATAGGTCAATCAATTTTCAATTCAGCACCAAAGCCTGTTTTCACACATGCAGATACAGCATAAATCCATTATTTTGCTTTACTTTTTAATTTACTGACAAATTAATACATAGTTTCTGTTAATATTGGTATTGGTGTATGGTATTAAAAGTGAGAATGTCTTTTTGTCTTCACAATTATACAAGAGATGTAAGGTGGTTCTGCATATCAGTCCGCCAGCTTATGTCTAGGCTAAAGATATTCCTGAAGTTTGGGGAGACACGCAAATCATAGATTTCTATTTTAACTGCTAACAACCTCAAGCTTGAAATGGTGTTTTTCTAATTTCTTTTCAAATACTCAGTGTTTAAGTATGTATATTTACTTGTTCCGACTATATCATAATACATGACATGTGCCTAATCTAAATTGAACTCTTGTGCAGAATTCAAGAATTTTTCCCTATTGCAACAGGAAAGCCAGACTTAATCAGTGAATAAAAAGCTTTACTATAATGGGTTTTCTGTGCTTGACCAAGCAGTTTTGTTGCAATTTACTACCAAGCTGAGTTATTCGTTTATGACAACTGTAATACTTTTTAATTAGGATATGATTAATTCCTTATCATAAGCAACAAGCATTATCCTTTAGTTTAAACTGACAATTATATAAAATATAAGAGTCATCCAATGGTTTTCTTCATTGGCATTCAATTTTTTTTCTTTTTTAAAGGTGTAGGAGCCCAAAATATCCCTTTTCATCTTATCTGAAATTCAAAGAAAAGAAACTTCTACATCAATTTTCTTTTGAAATCCAGCTGCTTCTGCCCTCCTCCCATTCTTTAAATTCAAGTGTCATACCACTGTCTTCTAAACATCACTGACCTATTTAATAGGTCAGTGATGTTCTATAACAAGCAGGCAGAATGTCAACGAAATGAAGCAACAAGAATTCTTGCATTCCAAGAAAAAACTGGGAATTTAAAAAAAAATTATTGCAAGTATACAAATTATGTAGTCAACCTCCTCAAGAAAATATTAATTATTTAGATCAGTGGTTCCCAACCTTTCTAATGCCGTGACCCCTTAATATAGTTCCTCATGTTGTGGTGACCCACAACCATAAAATTATTTTCGTTGCTACTTCATAACTGTAATTTTGCTACTGTTATGAATCGTAATGTAAATATCTAATATGCAGGATGTATTTTCATTGTTACAAATTGAACATAATTAAAGCATAGTGATTAATCACAAAAACAATATGTAATTATGCCATATCAGAAATTCTCGGGCCAGTCTTTGCAAGAGCACAAGGAATATCATCTTCCACAACAAGTCTACTTCTGTATTTAGACTTGATAACCAACAAGTGTACAGCAATATTTCTCAATCTCCGCAACTTTTAAGGTGCCTGGACTTCAACTCCCAGAATTCAAAGCAAAGCTGGCCCCTTAGCTGATGCTGCCAAAGCTCAGCCGCCAGGAGTCACAAACGCCTCTCACCGAATGGCACCTCTCCCGACCAATCGGAGGGTTCGGGCGAGTTGAGTTGATATGGCCAGGCTTGTGGCAGTGGGGGGGGGAGCTGAGGATGCCGGGGCGACCCCTGGGAAATGGTCATTCGACCCCCAAAGGGGTCCCGACCCCCAGGTTGGGAATCACTGATTTAGATGTTATGAACTATGCTAAAAATGTTCAAAGAGTAGATCTAGCAAATTTCAATTTAAAAACAAAATAATAGAAATTTTGTTTTTAGGTAGGAGACCTGCAAGCAATGCACTTAGCTGTACTTATAAGAAACACATGTGCTATACTCCATTCCACAAGGAATAAGTACAGGAAAAGAATTCCAGTCACTAGGATAGAAGGCTCATTGTCATATACTATTCACTTGCATCCGATCCTTGGCCACTGTATAAATCAGCACACTCCATACCTCTCTGTCTCTCACCACTTCCTTCAGATCCGCCATGGTCATCCTGGTGACATCCTTTACAGTGTCCAGCCAGAGGGTACTAGGGCAGACCCTTCTCCTTTTTCCATTGATTACTCCTAGCATGATTGACTTTTTGAGTGAGTCAACTCTCATGACATGACCAAAGTATGACAGTTTCTGTTTGGCGATCTTGGCTCCAAGTGATATTTTTGGTGAGGTTTGGTCTAGGATTTCTTTGTTATTTTTGCAGTCCATGGGATGTGTATTAGTCACCACCAACCCCACAGTTCAAAGGCATCCATCCTTCTCCTATCTGCTCCAAAGATGCTTTTTCAAAAGGCAACTGAACTTTCTTTGTTTTTCCTTGAAGACGTTTCACTTCTGATCCAAGAAACTTCTTTAGTTCTGATTTCCTTTGTTCCTTTGGGACAACCATGACCTGAATGACTGAGAATCTCCATAGACATTCTCTTATCTGCCTTTTTCAGAGTCCAAATTTCACAACCATAAGTAGCAATTGGAAAAAATTATTGCGTTAACTAATCTGCATTCGGTTTTGAGGCTGATATCTTTACTATTCCAGATCTTATGGCAGACATTGCAATTCTTCCAAGTGCTATACATCTTCTGATCTTAGGGCTGCAGTCACCACTGTGGATGATTTTAGAGCCCAGGAAGATGAATTTTACTGTTTCAATGGCCTCATTGTTGATCTGCACTCTGACCTGTTTGTTCTCTGCAGTTGTCATTATCTTTGTTTTCTTGATGTTAAAGTGCATCTACATTTTTCACTTTCATCTTTGACTCTCAGGATTAGCCACTCCAGATCCTCTTTGCTTTCCGCAAGCAGTGTTGTATCATCTGCATATCAGAGGTTGTTGATATTCCTACCACTGATTTTAAGCCCAATGGTAGATTCCTGCAAAAGTACATTTCTCATAACTATTTCTGTGTACATGTAAGTAGTGTAGATGGCAGGATGCAATCTTGTAGGTGCCTTTTTCAATTTTGAACCATTTTGTGTCTCTATATTCCATTTTACAGTGGTTGCCTAATCAGAGTACAATGACTGAATGAGCTGGATGTAGTGTGATGTTATTCCCAGTTCTTTGAGGCAGTTCCAGAGCTTGTCATGGTCAATACAACTGAAAGTTTTTGTGTAGTCAATGAAGCACATGTAGAGGTCTTTTTGGTGTTCCTTTGCTTTTTCTGTTCTCCAGGTAGATTGGCAATGTAATCACATGTTCCTCTTCCTTTCCAAAATCATGCTTATACATCAGGCAGTTTTCTGTTGGTGAGATTATCTTCAAGAAAATTTTATTCACATGTGTTATCAAGGCTATGGTTTGGTGGTTGGAACAGTCTTTTGTATCATCTTTCTTAGTTATTGAGATAAATACTGACCTTTTCCATTCTTTGGGCCACTGACCAGACTTCCATACACTTTGGCAAAGTGCTGTCAGTGTTTTTGTTGGCAATGACCTCAACAACTCTGCAGGAATTCCATCAACTACTGGGGCTTTGCAGTTAGGCAACTGGTTAAGTGCCCTATACTTCCTCCTCCAGGATATCTGTTTCTATTTCTGGTAGGTCAGCTTCTCCTCTCATGGCCTGGCCTTGTTTTTCATTTTGTATAAAGTTGTTCTGCATTTTCCCCACCATTTTTCTCTGATTGCTTGTTGTTGGTCATAGAAGGCTACTTGTGGGTAAATTACAGACAATTAATAAGCTTAGAGCAATGGCCCAAGGCTTCAAATTTAGACTTAGGATTCAACTTTAGAATAAAAATAGTCCTGTTCTAGATGGATACACATTTGGAATATCAACTGATGTAGCCAGATCCCTGAAAAAAGTAACCAGCATAAGACAACTGCCTTTAGAAAATAAAATGAAATAGCCCATTGGGAACAGATCTCCCCCTCTAATGCACTTGTGAACTAGGCTTAATAAAATATTTTCTGTTATTCCTCTCTAGGAGAAACTTAGTTATACCCTGAATTCCAAAGAAGCAGAGAACAAGGTGAAACTGGCAAATTATAAAAAAAAATAAGGGGGAAAAATCAATATTTTGGAAAATGATATAAAAGGAGGGTGAATTGATTAGAAATAAACAGTCTAAGAAGTGGCCACATTCTGATGGCATGTCTCACTCATGTCATCTGGGCTATGATAATCAGAGATTCGATGTTGGTGGACTCTCTGCAATCCAGGACCTGCGGGTTGGAGACATGGTCTTGTCAATGAATGCTAAGGATGGGGGGGAAAGAGTTCTTTTTTAGATATGCCTTTGATTCAGAGTCCAGGACTCACATCCATATAGGGGAAAGTGGTAACTACAGCTCTGTCATCAGGAGCAAGCAACAGACCAACTCCTAAATAGTCAAAATAAGCAACTTTATGCTTGACCGTTCCCCTTCCAGTCTAGCTGGCAGTTTCTCAACTTCTGTAGACTTCTAACTTTGTGGAGATATGGATGTTGATACAGCACTTTAGTGCACAGCTGTTCCAATACCTGGCAGGCCTTGCTGATCCTGTAGTCATTTTTTCTGTTAAAGATCCATTGCTCAAGATGATGCTTACCAAGTATTTGTACCATTTACATTGGTCAGGTGGGTGTCATGAACAGTGATTTTTGCTTCTATAGGCTGGATGTTTGGCATGAGCTGGTAAAGTAATTCAATTTTGTTCAGGCTGATAGGCCAAACAGCATAACAGTTTTTGAGAATTTGTTTAGCATCAACTGTGGATCACTGCCTTTGTGTGCCAGGAGCACTCGGACATTAGCAAAGAGGATTTCTTGAATGACTGTAGGGGACACTTTGTGCATTCAAGAGTCAAAGGTCAAAGAGAGAGTTGTTCAATCACTACCTGATGTACACTCCCTCCTTCAGACCCTGGGCAGCATGTAACAATATGCAAGAAAAGAACAGATTGAGTAGGACCGGGACTAGCACACAGCCCTGTATTACACCATTGGAAATGGCAAATGCAGCTAATGTATCATCATTGTAAAGAACCTGTCCTGTCATTGCATCATGGAGTAGTTGAATCAACTTCAAAAATTTCCTTGGGCACCCATAACATCTCAGGATGATCCAGTGAGCCTCTCTGCTTACAGTGTCAAATGCCTTTCTCATGTTAATGAAGACAAAGAGGCTTGTTCTACTTGAAGCACTTCTCATGGACTTGCCTCATGGCAGATATCATGTTGCTGTACTCCTTTCTGGCTGAAAACCACACTGTGCCTCTGGAGATTTCTTTCTGAGACAATGACAAGTCTGCTTAGGAGAATGAGGGCAAAGATCTTGCCTGTGATGGATGACAAGGAGATATCTCAGCAGTTTCTGGAGTCTAAATTGCTTCTTTTATTTTTATAGAGAGCCACAATGAGAAACATATCCTCTGTGGACCAAATGTCTTCCAAGACATTTTGGAATGCCTGCAAGGTGTTTGAGTGTAGTGTTTTGCAAATCTCAGCAGGAAAGCTATCCTGGCCTGCTGCTTTATTTGAGGTCATCTACATGAGATCACTTTCTTGATCTTATCAGTAGAAGAAGGAAGGTCTAGGACAGGGGTGTCAAACTGGTGGCATCACACAGAGGCCATGCCCATCCCAGTTCCGCAAATGGGAAAAACATCGCAAAACATCACATGACGGCAACATGACGCCGCAAGTTTGACACCCGTGGTCTAAGATATTCAAGACTGGCAGCTGAGGAATCTGCTGCAAAATACCATGATCAAATCTGGATGGCCTATTGAGTAAGTTGAAAAAGGGTTCAGCCCAATAGTTTTTCAGTCCTTCTTGGACTCTGATCAGTCTCAACCCATATCGGGCCCAAGCCCAAGGCAGTGAGATCTAATTGAGTTCAAAATTGTATTTACTTGCACCTAATGGACAGAATCTTGCCAAACTAAAGCTTTAACTTTCTAACCTACTAGATATATCCTGAGATATTCTAAGGTGGGATTACCCTAGACCAGTGGTGGCGAACCTTTTTCGGCTCGCGTGCCGAAAAAGGGGGGGGCGCGCTCGCGCGCGCTCGCGTGCCAACACCCATTCCCTCCCCCCACGCATGCGCACAACACCCCCCCCCGCTGCCCCCTGCGCATGCGCACACACCCCCACCCCCGCACAGGCCCACTTACCGGAGCCTGGAACGACGAAACGGAGCCTGGAACGATAAAACCAGCAAACCGGAAGTGCGTTTTTTTCGCACTTCCGGTTTGCCGGTATGCTGTTTTTTGCACTCCAGAGGGTTCAGGGAAGCTCCCTGAAGCTCCGGAATGCAAAAAACTACAAAACGGACAAACCGGAAGTGCGAAAAAGTGCACTTCCGGTTTGTCCGTTTTGTAGTTTTTTGCATTCCGGAGCTTCAGGGAGCTTCCCTGAACCCTCCGGAGTGCAAAAAACAGCACACCGGCAAACCGGAAGTGCGTTTTTTCGCACTTCCGGTTTGCCGGTGGGAATCCTCGCGTGCCGGCTTCTATGGCTCCGCGTGCCAGCTCTGGCACGCGTGCCATAGGTTCGCCACCACGGCCCTAGACCTCTTCCCTCCTCCCCCATCCATCTTGGGACTGCACACTCTCTTAATCTGGGTCTCTTTCTGAGAAGGCTCTGAGTTGTAAAAAACATTCCCTTGCTGCTGCTGCTGCAGATGCACATTTCATCCCCATCCCATCAGGTGAAACAACAGGGTGCATCCTGATTTAGAAGGACCATAGACTTTATGGCACTGAAGAACTTTCTGGTGGCATATGTGTCTGCATAGCATTTCATAGCATTTCTCCACCATTTGTTCTGTATTTCTCACAGTTTTATCTATACTTTAAATTACTGATACTCAAACTTCTTTCTTTGATGTGATGATAGATTATTCTGCCTGTCTGCCAAGGTCTTGTTCTTTGCCTGTTGGACTGCTGAAATGGTTTTGTGGTTTTCATCAAACCAGTCTTGATACGCCCATATTTTCAATCCAAGTACACTTTTTGCAGTCTGTGTGATACCTTCTTTATACTGTATCCACTTTTCAAAAGGGGTTCCTACGAGTGATAACTTGCTAGAGAGGTTTTCAGTAACTACATCTTGGAAATGTTGGACTTGATCTGTTTCTTGTAGACTGCTGATGTGGATTGGCTTTCTGACAGTTCTTGGTTGCTTATGGTGTAAAGGAGCTATGTGAAGTTTGAGAAGTGACCAGACCAGCCTGTGATCTGTCTAGTACTCAGCATCTCGCATGGTATAAATGATGGTGATGTCTTTAAGATCATGCTGACGTACTATGATGTAGACAGGTAGGTCCCAATGTTTGATCTAGGATGCATGTAGGTAGTTTATACTTGTTTGCAAATCTAACCATAGTGTTAGTGATGCAGAGGTTGTGCTTCACAAAGTACCGTATTTTTTGGAGACACACCCTTTTCCCCCCAAAAAAGTGAAAAATTGGGTGCGTCTTATACACCTAATGTAGCCCCACCCAGCCACCCCCACTCTTTGGCCTCTGCCTCCCAGCAATTTACCTCTTTGCAGCAAACAGCGCAGAGCCTGATTAGCACAAGGAAGTGATTATCTGCCTCCCGACTCTCAGCTGAGAGGCTGCAGCCATGTGCTAAAATGAAAGTGAAACTACGGTAGCTGCAAGGAGGCAAATTGATGAGAGGTGAACTGCTGGCAATGTTGGACTTCTGAAACTGCAAGGAGGTAAGTCAATAACTATAAATGTCTATAGAATGTTCAAATTATTAGACTTGTTTTCTAAAGACTGCTTTATTGTTGTTCTAGACAACTTAACAAAATGAAGAAGATTTTTAAAATAAATGCTTGATTTGAAGAGGACCAGTGCTATTGTATCTTCTTTTAAATAGCAGAGAATAACTATACTTCCAGAAAGCCACATCAAATTTAAAGATCTGTAAAAGTATAATCTGAAATATAACAGTGTCCTGTTTAGTATTAAGATAAGGCAGCTGAGTTAAACCCTGACTTAGTCATGTTTGGAGTAGATCTATTTAAATAATTGGTAGGAGTGAGTGTGACTACATTTAAGAAAACCTTCTGGCATTAATATACTGCCATAATGTACATTTCTCCAATTCTTTGCTATTTCTATGGGTCAGGCACACATGCACAGAAATACACAGCAAACAGTGTATATCATCTGTACTGTTTGCTGTTTGGCAAATTGCTGGGAGGCAGAGGCCTTTTTTCCTTGTTTTCCTCCCCCAAAACTAAGGTGCGTCTTATACTCCGGTGCGTCTTATACTCCGAAAAATACTGTCTATTAGTAACTTTGAAACATTAAAGCAATTATGTCCTTTTTAAGACTTTCACAATGGCTTCAAAGTCTATCCAATTTACATGCCTCTGCATACACAGATAACATTTCGGTTAGGGTCACATGTGGAGCAAAGCAAATATGCAAAGCAAATACACAAAGATGGCTGGTGATAGCCTGGAAGCATCTTCCAAAGAATACAGCTACTTTAATGATACATTCACACACAAATTGTTTTTGTTTAAAATGGTTTGAACAATCCTATGAAATAGTTCATCACATTCAGGAATCAACAATTGCCTGCAAATAATCAGAAATAAAGAGCCTGTTTGGTGTGATGGTTAAGGCTTCAGCCCAGAAATTGGGAGATTCTGAGTTCTAGCCCTGCCTTAGGCACAAAGCCAGCTGGGTGACCTTGAGCTAGCCTCTTTCTCTCAGTCCTAGGAAGGAGGCAATAGCAAATCACTTGTGAGAAATCCTGCCAAAAAAACCTGCAGGGACTTGTCCAGGCGGTCTCCGAGAATTGGACACAATTAGCAATAGCAATAGCACTTAGACTTATATACCGCTTCATAGTGCTTTACAGCCCTCTCTAAGCGGTTTACAGAGTTCAGCATATTGCCCCCAACAATCTGGGTCCTCAATTGAATGGAAGAAAAACAAAAACAAAAACAGAAATCAATAAAGAAAAAAAACTTAGCAATAAAACTCATCTTCATCTATTAAACATTAAAATATCTTACCGTCTTGCTGACTTTGAAGATTTTGTGGACTTTGAATCCTTTCTTCAAGATTTGAACTGAGGTCTGAATTCACAGCAGACATTCTGGTAGAATCACTCAAATCAAATTCATCACTTTCTATGGAACTTTCATCCTGAAAATATAACATTCCATATCACAGCCTATTTAAAATATCCAGATAATTTTCAAACATGTTTGTACGGAATTGGATTATATCAGGTAATAACAAATATAGCAAGAAATACATATAAAGAGTCAGAACACTTAAGATTGTAAGCATCTATGTAAAGAATAATTAACTGACTGATTTCCCCCTGGAAACCTATATTCACACACACATATGCTATATATAAATGGATTCATAATTAATGATTAAATGGAACAGAGATAGAAGGTTGCACAAAACAGCTGTAATTTCTACAAACAGGTCACCATAATACTTCTATCTCTTAAACATGCAGAATGAAATGGTGTAAGGTAACAGTGGTACGTAGTGTTATATATCTTTGCTACAAATCCTAGCAAAGAAGAAGAATATCTACAGGACTCGTATAAACTCCATCAAATTGTAATAGGTGCTATGGTAAGACATCAGATAAAGGAATAGCAAAATACTTCGGAGTTATGAAGGGTAGGGAAAAATTATTTTGGGGGCAATTAAAGCAGAGGAATAAATTATGGATAAGTAATGAATCAGAACAGATTATCATTGTTTCAATACTACCTCTTGTTACTAATAAGCATTAATGTATAAGCCGAGTTTTGTTTTTCACCCAACATATATGCAAGCATGATGAATTAATTCTTATAAATAAAGATTTAGTATAA
Organism: Diadophis punctatus similis; assembly: GCA_023053685.1. Lineage (NCBI taxonomy): Eukaryota > Metazoa > Chordata > Lepidosauria > Squamata > Dipsadidae > Diadophis > Diadophis punctatus. The sequence goes on from JALIGW010000003.1 coordinate 161,816,031, forward strand.
ATTCAGCATGCATTTTTTAAATTATGAAGCATTACATATAAACTTTGTTTACATTTTCTAGGGCCTCCCTGTCAATCTATTCTTCACAGTATACAATATATCCATGAAATGAACTCTTTCCTGATGGAAGGATAGAGATTCGTTTTCTATCATACTGTAATCTAGTGTGAAAATTAGTTTACTAGTCTGCCGGGGAAAGTACTCATCAGAAAAAAACAACACTGTTTTCCAGAATAAAAGTAGTTTGATATAAGTCTTTCCCCCTCAACGCAGTTAACATCATGCAAGAGGCAAAGGAAACCAGCCTGCTGGCCCTAGTCTTATTTCTACACCACCTACTACAGTATATGTTCACATCGAGATCTAAACAAGGGAAAATCTTCCATGTAGGGTGTACATTTTCTCCTATCCAGACTTCTACCCACAATGTGGAGATAATCCACCTTTCTACTCTATGGAGTACCTGAATAAAACTATAACAAGGTTATAGTATATACCTAAATGAACAACTAAAATAAACAAATTTAATAAATGAAACAAACTGAATAAATAAACAGACTACTTATTCCTAGGATCCCCAATTCAGAGGAAGAATTAGCTTCCAAAGCTTTTATTTTCATGGAGAGAATAAATGTAGTAATTTGGTAACTTATTACCAAAAGTAATAAGTATTACACAGGAAGCAGGTATAAGTGTCAGGTAGCATTGTTTTAAATGAGTACTTTGTAACAGATTGTCTACCATATAAGTTATTTTATGAATGGATAATGACTTCTTTACAAAGTAGTCTATTTTGCAGGAGCATTCACATATACTCAAAAATCTAGATCTGCTAACAATCCCAAAAAAGTAGGGAATCCCTGATTTAAACTATAGTAAATGGATTCATTGTAAGTCATGAAATGGCCTAAATTGCCCTTTAAAAAAATATTTTACAAAGCACCAACCACAACTATTTAAGTATTATACAGAGATTCCACTACTAAAAGTTTTAACTAGATGCCAATTGTTTTCTAGGCTTATTTAACAGGAGGTTCAAAAAGTCAAGATTGTGGACATGACTGCAAATCAAATCCTTTGCATAGATACCCTTAGGCAGCGGTGAAATCTACTTACCTTTCCTACCGGTTCAGAAGTGCACGCTTCACGCGTGTGTGCTCACTTTGCGCGTGTGTGCACATGCAAGTGCTTTTTCGCCCCCTCTTGGCTCTCACACATGCTTTTTCACCCTCTGTGCATGCACAGAACGCTTTGTGCATGCGCAGAGGGTTAAAAAAAGAAAATGGTGGCGCCCGGGTGGTGGGCGCAGCCTCGTGCTGCCGCCGCTACCAGTTCTCCGAACCACCAGCACCCACCACTACCGGTACGCCTGAACCGGGCCAAACTGGTAGCATTTCACCCCTGCCTTAGGGGATAATGTGGAAGGCATGCAAACCTACGCTTTCTTGAAATACTGTATATAATCACTACTACAGACTGTGCAGCAGCTCTTTGTCTCTAAGACAATAGCAGAAGCTACAACGGGATTCATTTCTACTCCATAGTTCCAAGATAGCAGACAACTGGGAAAAATAGGGCAGAGCAATGCTCTGCAGTTATGCCTTCTTTAGCCAGTGGATACTGTTATGAGTTGTACTTTCTGAAAAGATATTGTAAGTGAAGTAGTTGAATAGATTTTTTTTAAAAAAAACTTTTTATACAAAGAGGCAGCTCCCTACACCTGCAAACCTGGAATGTATCAGTAAAACCTACATGGTAAACTGCTTTGGGTTTCTTTTCATTTCTGCTTGTTGTGATACACAACACAATTATAACAGGTAAGCTGGTATTTTCTTATAACTATGCCTCTTCTGAGAAAGTAATAAATCTAGTTCCAGCACTGTGGCTCTTTCCTGTGACGCCCAAGGTCACTCCACATATTACAACTTATAATCATGCATTCACTAGGAATGTGTCATGATTCCCCCTGCTCAATTCATTCGTTCAAATAATTCCAAAGGAGGAGTACTCAACTAGAAGCAAGGAGAGACACTGGTCTACTCTCATCCTCAGAAGCCAACTAGATGATTTTGAAGCAGGGACTCCCTTTCAGCTCAACCTACCTCATGGGGTTATTGTTGTAGGGGGGGAAATAGGAAGAGGAAACACTACATGCTGCTTTGAGCTCCTGAGGGAAAGGTGGGATGCAGATGTAATAAATCAATAAAAATGAATTGAAAAAAAAAACAGAAAGAATCCACATCTAACAAGGCTAATTTGACTGATTATCAACTAGGCTTCTAATTGGAAGCAATCTTTTTTCCCCAAAAAATAGTCAATTACAAATAATTTAACCTAATGAAAAATAATGGAAATGTTTTGTAGCTCCCGTGTTTATGGTACTATTTTTTATGACTAGGACTAGGTCACAACCCCTTAGTTACAACCGTGTTCCTGGTTGTTGTCATGTTACAGATTCAGACTGATCATCCTATCTTCCAGGATTATATACATTCATAATAGGTAAGAAGAGTAACACGGCATAATGTGTTAACCTTGGATACTTCTGCAAGATCCAGTATCAGAACCTGACACCGTGAGATAAGCTGCTGTGGCCTAGAGGTAGAGCTCTTGCCTCACAATCAGGAGGTTGTGAGTTCAATCCTAGGTAGAGGCAGATATAGGGTCTCCTGCTTGGGCAGGGGGTTGGACTAGATGACTTGTAAGGTCCCTTTCAACTCTGTTAATCTGTAATCTGTAATGGTCATGGCCTCAGAATCTTGGCACTAATTGCCAGTTTTCACATATGCTCAGCTTTAAGCCAGGCAGTTGATATTCAGAGTCATTCTTTTTTAAAAATTACTATAGAATGTACATTTGTAGGAAAAAGTCAGATGTTCATGGGGACAGTTGCAGGCAGCAATAAAACACCACAATTATAGTCCCACTAATATACAGAGTAGACACAGCAGAGCAGTTTATTATAGCACACTTTTCAGACTTGCAGCTGTAGTTTGTAAATATACTGCTTTTCTGATTTTCAATAGGGTTGACTGTATTCAATAGTTCTTACACCCAGAAAAATTGGAATAGGTCAACAATTTAAGCCTCTCAGCAAGGTATCTTTTTTCATGATGCATCATGAAAATATTTTAACTATGATCAGAAAATATGGCATAGTATAAAGTGATTTGATACTTGTAATCATACATCCTTTTGTGTTCCATCCGAGTAGTAACATGGAATCACCTTGTTAACTTTTTCAGGGGTTAGCCAAAATTGGCTTGGTGCTGCCATCTGATGTCTACATTAAGGAAAGCTGATTGTAAATGTGCAAATGTTACAAAAATGTGTTCAAAAATGTATGTGTATATATTTATATGTTACAGAATCACATGTGCATAATAAGAAAACTGTTGTGAAAATAAATATTTCATTACATTTAAAGATTAGTGTGGATATAGATGGAAAGAATTTGACTGAGTACAAGATATTTCAAATTTGATCACATTGGCTATGTTGAACAAAAGGTACTTTCTTCCCAAATTTTTTTCTCATATAAATCTAAATTCTTAGAGCTTCTTCGAGATATACTATTACAATTAACAGCAATCTTTTAAGAGGAGTGTAGAGGATCAACAGATCAAATAATATGCTGTTCTTTTCCCCTTCCTCATTTTATTGATGGTTGTGCTCTGGTGGATGGGTTAGAATTAGGTTGAGAGAGAGCCAATTAGCATATTTGTTGTCTTTATTTTATACTTTTAGAGTAGAAGCAGATTATTAATTAGTTCAAAGGGGAAGCTTTCCCATTTCTTCTTCAGACTGTTTTCTTTTCAAATGGTGACTTTTTTTTAAAGTAAAATATGATAGGTTGGGCAAAACTGAACATTGGGTTCAGGAGGCTTTGTTATGAATCTCCCTATTCTTAATCTGTACTGCCTAAGGAGGCAATGATTGGTCTCGGTTTTCTATAAGTTGTTTTGGACATTCTTTTTTCTCTATTTTCCTCTTTTATATATACTTACCAGCAGCATTTCTCAACCTTAGCAACTTAAAATGTGTGAACAATTCCCAGAATTCCCCAGCAAGAATGCTGGCTTGGGAATTCTGAGAATTGGAATCCACACATCTTCAAGCTGCCAAGTTTGAGAAACTCTGAGACAGTTCAGTGAGTGCCATCTCATCCACTTTGTCATGTATATGTCTCTCTCCCCAGAACTGCAGAAAAAAACAATTACTGCCAACCTGCCTTCCATTGAGGACCTATATACTGCACAAGTCAAAAAGAGGCCCGTGAAAGTATTTACTGACCCCTCGCATCCTGGACATAAACTGCTTCAACTCCTACCCTCAAAACGTCGCTATAGAGCACTGCACACCAAGACAACTAGACACAAGAAGTTTTTTCCCGAACGCCATTACTCTGCTAAACAAATAATTCCCTCACCACTGTCAAGCTATTCACTAGGCTGCATTACTATTACTATTAGTTTTTCTCATCGTTCCTATCACCCATCTCCTCCCACTTATGACTGTATGACTGTAACTTGTTGCTTGTATCCTTACGATTTATATTAATATTGATTGTTTCCTGATTGCTTATTTGTACCCTATGACAATCATTAAGTGTTGTACCTCATGATTCTTGACAAATGTATCTTTTCTTTTATGTACACTGAGAGCATATGCACCAAAGACAAATTCATTGTGTGTCCAATCACACTTGGACAATAAAGAATTCTATTCTATTCTATTTATAGGTAAGAGACAAATTTATTATTATTATTTCTAACCCTGTCATTCAATTTTTCCAAGTAGTCAAGATAGTCAAATGTTCAGAGACAATTTACTGCTTTTAAACTTTCTTGATTCCTTTCAAGAAATAACACTATGAAGAAAAATGTCCTATCATGTTGCTTCCCATATTTTCCCCATTATTTGGACAGTAGCTGTTGATACAAGCTGTTCAGTTAGCAAAATTATCAAAAATATTACCTATCTATACATTGATGAACTCTGTATAATGGGTTTTTTTAAAGTTCTCATGTTTACCATATTTTCCATTTGGAAAAATAAAATTGCAGTAAAAAGAAAAACTCTTAACCCAAGTTCAAACCTCCCACAGCAAATTACACAAATGTAATTTGAATATAATTATTATTAATATGAACAAACTAAGTATTTACCTCATCTTGTTGGGAATTTAATAGCTGCAGCTTCATATGCTTCATATAGGCCATTGTGATTGGCATATTATAATCAATCATGCTTGTCACCAATGTTGGAGGTTTTCCATTATCTGAAAGAATTAGAACATATTATAAACATCATGTGATAATTATAGGGTTCTATAAGCAAATTAATTGCAAACTAAGTGTTTAGAATATTTCCACTTTAGGAAAAATTAATCAGCAACTGCAACTTGATAAACTCCATGGGGATTATAAAAATTTCTTCATAACTACAAACTTTTACATGACAATAAAAATATATTGAGATATTTTGTATAGAAAGATTTGCAAGAGGTACAATGAAAGGCCCATAATTAATTACATACGGTATGTATCATTTTTCTTCATAATAGAGTTTCAGGCAGCCTCCTGTCTCACTAATCCTGACTTTAATTTCAGCAAGAAAGCTACATCCAGGTTATATAGTTAAATGACAATGCATCCAGAAAGTGTGGCAGCACATTGCATGTATCTAGTTGTTGTCTTGTAAAAGAGCTTTTGTTATGCTTCTGCACATTTTAACAAAATATGCCCAAATTGAATGATATCAGCTGTATGATTAGCACAGAAAGGAGTATGTGCCATGCTATGTGAAGGCAAATACCATTCTACATTCTACGTCTTCCTTTTCTACACCTTCCGAAATATATTATGCAAAGGCCTACTCAGGGGTGTCAAACTCAAGGCCTGGAGGCCGGATCCGGCCCACGGGGTACTTAGATCTGGCCCGCAGGGCCGCCCTGGAAACAGTGAAGGACTGGCCTGTGGTGATTCTGCCAGTGAAAACTGGCTCCCGAGCTCCATTTTCAGCTGCTGCGGCCTCCTGCAACCCTCTGCCAGTGAAAACAGAGCTCCATTTTCACTGGCAGAGATTGCAGGAGGCCGCAGCAGCTGAAAATGGAGCTCGGGAGCCTGTTTTCGCTGGCAGAGCACTCAGGCCACCACAGGCGCCCCCGACAGGGGTGATATCAAGCTGGCCACACCCACCCTGGCCATGCCCACCCCGGCGCCCTGAGGTCAAACACAACCCTGATGCGGCCCTCAATGAAATTGAGTTTGACACCCCTGGCCTACATTGATCAAGGCTATGAGAGTGCCCGAGGTCCATATCTATGGCACATCTGGTGATGATATAACTTTGAAAGATATAACTTATTCAAAAGACCAAACAAAAGTGGAGGAGTGGCATTATACAAGAAAGAAATACATTCAGATATTGAGATCCAGGGATTTCAGTGTCAGAGTCCAAGAAGATTTGGATAAAAACACAAGACAGGAAACAAGAAGGTATTATTGAGGAGTGAGGAGACAACTGCTGTATACCATCAAGCTAGGCAGAACTTCTGGATTCAGCACTCCTGGACTAGTTAAAAGAATTTTCAGGGATGACAGACATTGTAATAAAGGAAACTTCAACAACCCAGATATTTGTTGGAAAACCAGGTTCGCCAAAACTGCAAGCTTCCAAAATTTCTCATTAGTCTTGCTGACTATTTCATGCTTCAGAAGATTGAAGACAAGAACAGGAGAATCAATCCTCCTAGATAGGAATGGGATTTTTGGGGAGAAATATCATCTTTAGATTCAAGAGACTACAGAAAGAGAAATTGGGGCATAATAGTGCGCACAATATGTTTCAGAAAAGGCAATTCCAGAGAAGATCCCATGGGAAAAAATTCTGAGATCCATGATTGTGTAAGAAAGTTGGGAATTTCTCAAAAACACATTACTAAAACTATAGTTACACACCTTTTCAATGAGGAAAAAAATGGACATTTTAGAAATTGCATAGCAGGCTTTTAGGTGAACTAAGTGTTAGAAAGACATAGGAACGTGGATATACAGTAATCACCAAGCAACTGAATCAGTAAGTAGCAAATAGCTACTGAAATAAAGTTGGAAGTAGTAACTTAGACTCACATGGGGAAGCTAAAAGGAACCAAAAGGCTTTTTTTGGTACTGTAAATAGTGAAAGAAAGAAAAAGGAAGGGGTGAGCATGAGCCCATTAGTATAAGAAAATGATAGGATAGGATAGAATAGGATAGTAATAGGTGATGGAGAGAAGCAAGCATTATGGAGAGAACTCCTCATCTCTTACTTTGTTTTGATCTTCTCCCCAAAAGGGAACTGGGAAGGAGGGAGTGGCAACCAAGTTTTCAAGATTGTTGTCAAGACCCTCATGGCTGGCAACATAAGGAAGCAAAAACAATATAGATTTTTAATGCTAGTCTAAGATACGAAAATGGCAAGAATTGGTTCATAAACTCAGTAATATTACTTAAGGGAGAGTCTTTCACTGAATTGCCTCTTCTGAGATAAACACCAAATGTTTCGTCCCCTGCTTTCCCACAATAATAATATAATGTGAATATGGATCTGAAAATTAATTATCAAATGCCAACACAATTGTTTTAGACAGGGAAGATGAAGCGAACAATTACAAATTATAGTAACTGGATTAATTCCTATATTTTAATAGAATACTTATTAAATATGGGGAAATAGAGAAATGTTAAGGTATGCAAATGCAAATAGAACAATAATGTGAAGTATGTGGCATAATGTAAGGTATCAGTGTTCGTCAAAAATGAGCAAAAATGAATATCTATAGCAGCATGCTTCTTTTGGGAATTCAATATTTTATTGGTTTATAACTATAACAGCATGCTTCTGACCATTTTGTTAAATGGAATAAGAATTGGTTATGTCAAGAGAAACATAAAGTAATTTCAGTGCAGTGGAAAAATAATGGCTTATGAATGCTGTGATTCAGCACCAAGGTGACATCAAGAAAAGTGAATGGATAGCGAGCAAGGCATAGGCCAAGAATTATGCTTCAGTGGAGTTGAGATCCTCAAAAATAAAAGATGAAAGATCTGAAAACAAAATGCAATGAATGAACTGGTATGAACACAATGAAAGCCAGGATAATTTCTAAAGATAATGTAGGAGATGACCAGGCTGAGCCCAAGGTGGGTCAAATGCATCATCAATCTGGAGTCTGGAATCCCTACACCCCTGAAAGAGATCTTGGAAGTCTGTTGACTGCTATCTAGTGTCAATGTGCTTTGACCATTAGTAGATCAGATTCTTGTGTGTAGATTGCTTGGAATAAACTTGCAGTGCTTTTGAACTCTACCTGGTTTCTTGCACATGATAGATATGAAAAGGTATAGTGAATTAGGGTAAACTAGATTTAACTATAGTTTTTCTTATGACTAGTATTTGTTATCCCCTTTCTGCATTTTAACCTTAAGTTGTTTTATCTCAAAACTCCACTAAGTATGCTAGAGAATAAGCTAGTGAATAACACAGAACGGGAGCAAACAATATTTAGGCATGGTTCAGGGGTAGGAACCATTGGAAGAATTGAAGCAAATCATCATGGAGAACATACTGCATTCAGTTTTCGTCGCCACGATGTAAAAAGGATGCCGAGACTCTAGAAAGAGTGCAGAGAAGAGCAACAAAGATGATTAAGGGACTGGAGGCTAAAACATATGAAGAACGGTTGCAGGAACTGGGTATATCTAGTTTAATGAAAAGAAGGATCAGGGGAGACATGACAGCACTGTTCCAATATCTCAGGGGTTGCCACAAAGAAGAGGGAATCAAATTATTCTCCAAAGCACCTGAGGGCAGAACAAGAAGCAATGGGTGGAAACTAAACAAGGAGAGAAGTAACTTAGAACTAAGGAGAAATTTCCTGACAGTTAGAACAATTAATCCGTGGAACAGCCTGCCTCCAGAAGTTGTGAATGCTCCAACACTGGAAGTTTTTAAGAAGATGTTGGATAACCAATTGTCTGAAGTACTGTAGGGTTTCCTGCCTAGGCAGGGGGTTGGACTAGAAGACCTCCAAGGTCCCTTCCAACTCTGTTGTTGTTGTTGTTGTTGTTGTTGTTGTTGTTGTTGTTGTTGTTACATCTGTGTCGCTAAGAATCAATAGCAACTTGATGGCATAAAATCAGTCATACAATCAGGGTAACTAGCTGATCTGAGAAAATTGTTTCACTTTTGCCTCCCCTCAAAATTCTTATGTTTTCTATGAGAACTATGAGTTTCTCCCTCTGTGAGAAAGAACCTTCCTTCTACAATTCAAATGTAATTTAAGAGTACTTATTTATTTATATTTCATACTTAATGGAAAACTTCTATAGATGCATGGAGTCAGAGGACAGACAGCAGAGTTTTTCATTTCAGAATATGTTACTTATGTTTGGCTTGCAGCTAGCCTAGTTTATCTGTACTTTAACTCATCCTAAATATTATCATTGACATTTTATTTGTTAGATTCAGACTGTACCATCCTCCAGGATCTCAGGACTGCATACCTTGCACTCACCAGATCCTTTCCCCCACTATTACAACACTGAGGGGTGGGTTTAGCTGAAAAAAAATCATGCATTGAATTTTCACACATCATCTTATTAATATATCATTTTAGAAAAACATTCTTTTACGTACAAAGAAAATGAATGAAAACTATCTGTCTTGGTGTAGTGGTTGAAGGGTTAGCCTAGAGAGCAGAAGACTGTGACTTCTAGTCCTGCCTGTATATGGGTGACCTTGGGCCAGTCATTTTCTCTCAGCCCTAGGAAGGAGGCAATGGCAAACCAGTTCTGGAAAACCTTGCCGAGAAAACTGCAAGGACTTGTCCAGGCAGTCTCCAAGAATTGGGCATGATTGAACAGAAGAAAAAAAATTGTTGCCCTTATTGTGGCTATATAAGAGCATACATGGTATTACATATAACCCTTTCAGAGAATTCTGGAGACATACAACCAGTGGTGGGTTCCTACCAGTGCGGTCCACTCTATAGCACCGGTAGCGGCCCGCTGGTGATGTCACAGTACCGGTGCGGTCGGTTGCCGGTGCCTGGGCGCCACCATTTTTTTTAAAAAATTAATTTAATTCAGTTTAATTTTTTTTTACATTTTCTTCTGCGCATGCCCAGAAGCCGAGCTTCCAGCACTGTGCATGCACTGCCTTCCTACCCCACAGTGAGTCCAAGCAGGGGAGGATGGCTGAGGGAGCGCGTGAGATGCTGAAAGAACAGGCAGCAGGATCTATCTCAGTTCCCTCCCTTCAGCAGTCCGAGAAGCCACGAACGCGTGGTGATGATCCCAGGCATTTTTGCACGTTCGAGGCTTCTCGAGCTGCTGAGGGAGGGGGAATGGGCGGCAGGAGCCTAGGATCATTGAATGGGGAGAAGCATTCAGGCCGGACGGAGCCTCCTAGAAGAACCGGTGCCGCGGTCTTGCTGCTCCTGCTGCGGGGGGCTGCGTTGCAGGTGGGCAATGCCCCCCCCCGCTTCTCCGGCCGTTGCCAAGCTCCCGAGGCCCACGCCCATCCGGTCACATGGCTGGCAAGCCACACCCACAAAATAAGCCATGCCCACAGAGTGGTAGTAAAAAAATTAGGAATCCGCCCCTGCATACAACACAGTATATGCAGAAATGTTATGATATGAATGTTTCAACCATTCTAGTGTACAATTTTTATGAGTCTTCGCTTAAATCAGGAAAATATAAATGAACTATGAATAAAATGTTTTACATCTCATTATTTGACACTAAACCTACCTTTATGATCAGCTCCATCTGGGTTTAAATGCATTCTTTTCTGGCACTCTGAGCAGCTCATTAGGAATCGTGTCACTGCTTCTCTTGGTAGGAAGGCATAGGTCTCTGAAATCTGAAATGAATAATGAAATATAGGCATTATGATATAAGCTGAGTGGGTATGATTTAATGGAGCCTATCATTATATTTCTAAATAAAGTGTATGATATCATAATTCCTGAAAATCCAATAAAGTATGCCTGAATACTACATTGAATTTCAAGCAATAGCAGTTTACTTGGTCTACCAAATCAAGACATAATGTTAATAAAATAGATTTTGCTTATGACAAAAAAAATTGAGAAAATAATAAATACTCAGATGATGTTCCCAAAATGTCTTTTGTTCATATGTCAAAAATATTTGAATTTATCTGTTATAGTTCTATTATTTTACCACTGTTTTCATTCTGTCCACAATTTTGCCTTTTGATAATACTTTGTTAATTGCACATTAATTTTAGAAAGTAGAAGATTCAGCTACTTTTAAAGTTACCACAGTGTCAGATGCCACGTGTTCCATCGTACCTTTGTAGAAGTGAATCTACACCATTGAATAGATTTTAAATTAAGCAAAAAATATAACCTAGTGAAGTTATTTTTAACGCACAATGGTGAAAGTTGTGGCTTGGCAAAGTTACCCTTACTATGAGAATAACATGATAAATTCAGATGCATTAGCATTTAAATAAAGAATACAGATGACCTCATCCGTCCAGAAGATGCTCTGGATAGAAAAAGGGAAAATATAATTGCATCTCAATCTGTCTTGATTAAAACCCAATATAGCAAAGAAATTCCCTTTTTTAGCAACAGAGCTGTGGTGGTGCAGTAGTTAGAATGCAGTATTGCAGGATAATTCTGCTGACAACTGCCAGCAGTTCAACTGTTCGAATCTCACTGGTTCAAGGTTGACTCAGCCTTCCATTCATCTCAGGTCATTAAAATGAGGACCCAGATTATTGGGGACAATATTCTGACTCTGAAAACTGCTTAGAGAAGCATTGTGAAGCAGTATATAAGTCTAAATGCTATTGCTATTGCTAGTTATTTCAATACATATTTGAATATAGGTATTCATTCCAAACCATGATATCAAAATCCTCTAAACATCAGAACAGAAGTATCTTCATTTTATATACACATCATAATGTTCCATTGTGCATTGTGCATAAGGGGCAGACTTAGTATCACAATATTAAGATATACTTGATCACTCTCCATCTTGCCTATCCCATGGATTGCTATATGCGGAAGCCCTATGCAACATGGCCTTTAGTTCTACTTAGTTCTACTTTCAACAATAAACAAACAATATTGAACACTGCCATGTTGCTGCCAGACAAACTGAACCAGTATGTAACATTAAGAGTGAAAATAGTCTGTACACATTAGTTAACTTCACTAACATATTCAAAAATTTAGTGCATTGAAATTAATGAAGCATTCTTGTGGATTCATTAGCAACCTGTATTTTGGGGAATGCTTCATTTATTTTAATCAAAAAATTGTATTGAGTTCATAATTCATTTAGGTAGGATAGAATTTTATTTGGAAAACAAAAGAGTTAAACTCTGAAACTATTATATCTTTCATACACTAGAATCGTGGTGGCGAACCTATGGCACGCGTGCCAGAGGTGGCACGCGGAGCCATAGAAGCCGGCACGCGAGGGTTCCCACCGGCAAACCGGAAGTACGAAAAAAATGTACTTCCGGTTTGCCGGTGTGCTGTTTTTTGCACTCTGGAGGGTTCAGGGAAGCTCCCTGAAGCTCCGGAATGCAAAAAACTACAAAATGGACAAACCGGAAGTGCACTTTTCCGCACTTCCGGTTTGTCCGTTTTGTAGTTTTTTGCATTCCGGAGCTTCAGGGAGCTTCCCTGAACCCTCCGGAGTGCAAAAAACAGCATACCGGCAAACCGGAAGTGCGTTTTTTCGCACTTCCGGTTTGCCGGTTTCATCGTTCCAGGCTCCGGTAAGCCTTTGTGCGGGGGTGGGGGGGTGTGCGCATGCGCAGGGGGCAGCATGGGGGGTGTTGTGCGCATGCATGGGGGGGAGGGAATGGGTGTGGGCATGCGAGCGCGCGCGAGCGCGCCCCCCCTTTTTTGGCACGCGAACCGAAAAAGGTTCGCCACCACTGCACTAGAACATAATAGTATAATGCCTGGAGAAAGCATTGGATTCCACCAAGGAGCTTCAAGATCACCCTCAGCCATTGAGCAAACTGAGTGACTTTAGGCCAGTTACCTCAACTTCTATCAACCTACAACACAGGGTATTTTTGTGGGAGGAAATAGGGGAGAGAACACAATGTATTCTGCTGGAACTTTGGGCAGAAAGTAATAAATTTTGGATGCCTATCAAAAATAGCTCACATGGAGAAATACAGCTCTCATAGCATGGCACAAAAGATATTCTTTCTGAATGAGAAAACATGATCTTCTCTGTATATTAAACACTTTTAGAATTAACACGCATAACCCATTGGGTCAGCATTTCAGAGATATTTCCTTACCTAATCAGAGAAACAGAGTGACTACAGGCAGGCAAAAAAATATATCAGTGGATGTGGGAGCCCCCTATTCTTTCCTCCCTCCCTCCCTTCCATCCCTTCTCCTCTTTCCTTCTTTTCCTCCCTCCCTTCTTCAGGCTCTTAAGTTACAAAGTGTCAAACAAGCATGAGAGTTTTAGTAGTATATATATTAACAAAAAATAGAATTCATACTCTGCTTTAGTCCCATAATTATTTCATTCATTCTCAGCTACAAATTCAGAATAAAACTAATTTGAGCTCACCATTTTCACTTCCTAAATGCTCAGAAACAGTTTCAAGCTATCTCATAATCATTCTTACTACACATTCCTGTCTTGAAAAGATGCAAGGAGCAAATAATGTTAAATTATTGTTGCCTCCAAGTTGCCATGAGCAGTAACATGGAGTTTATCTCCATGAAAGATAAAAATAAAATAAATAATCTCTAAACTCTCTTACTTCATGTTGGGTTCATTTGCCTGGTCTTATGAAAATAAAATGTCAGTGATCCAGTTGCAAAGCTAAAATATGAAGCCCCATTTCCCTGAGAAGAATTGCTAATAAGGCTAAAGCTAAAAATCAAGGAAATGAAGGTGAGGCAAGAATTACCACCAGTGGAGAAAGGGTCACAAATTTGTGAAGCTGTAGAATTTCATGTTTCTTTAAAGAAAATACTAGCTTTAATAATAAGTTTTACTGCAGTTTGAATGATACCAAACAAGCCAAAAATAAAGTGCCTTTGTTCTCCAATATGATTGTGTGAAAAGAGAAATCTGTCCCTTTCTTCAGACTAATGCAGAATTCTTGTGTGACATTCCTCTACATGCCAACTACATACAATATAGCACATAGAATTGCAGCACAGGATATGTGTTGCAAATATAGTTAGCAGTGTTATTCATCAGATGCAACAGAGATAAAACAAGTTATGCTTCCATATTTCTTCTTTCTGTTTCTAGGCAACTTCCTTGCTGAACTCTAGTACGTCATGAAAGAAGAAGCGTAGAGCTATATGTATTTACTCTTTTAAAAAAAGATGCTCTTCTGAATCCATCATCCATTCCATATTCATCCTGCTGTATCCTTCTTTCATCAGATTTACATAACCGGTGGTACATTTGCTGTATTATATACTGCACTAATATATTTCCAAACAATGCCTTTTCTAGTACATGACAAATGCTAAACATTTAGAGTAACATGATTGTGTTATTGTTATTAAATGATGATTTAGAAAAAGATGACAAAGCATATGTTTGATGTGGTGTATACAAAGAAATGTAGGCATACAGTAGATGTAATTAATTATCATGCTGGAAAATATACTCCATGTACTCTTTTGGAGTGGATTTTCATTGCATTTGAAATTTCATCCATTGAAGCATTGTTTTAAAAGGCTTGATTTTAGGCAAATTATTGGTCACTATTAGATAAGTTACACTAAAGCTTAGATGAGAGTGTCAACACTCAGTGCCTTGTTCTGCTTGATTTCCGTACCACTTTTCTTTGTTCTCCTTCACCACTATGCCTGTTCACTCTGCTCAAGATATTTGGTAAAAGAGAAATGGGGGAGGGGGGAGGAGAATCTGTCTCTCTGCAAGTCCTCATTGTCATTGGCAGAGTAATAAGTAATACATATGTTTCATATATGATTTTAAAATGTATAGATGCATTGTACAGTTTAATCTATTAATGGTATAGTTTTGCAGCTTAAAGTTGGTCAAATTTTGGCAGCTAAAACATCTTTGAAATGGATTCATTCATGATAAAACTAATTTTAAACGTATTATATAAAACTGATAATATATGAAAAGGTTTTGTGGTTTATTTATTTATTTATTTTATTATTTATTTAGGCAAAGTCATCAGCTAAGGTCCCATGATATAAATAAAATAAAATCTTCCAATATAACGTATGCCTATGCTTTGAAGAAATTACTTTAAAATAATGCACAGACATATACACACATACAGTACATACATAAGCATGGATAACCTGAGATGTAAAGCAATTCATTGCACAATATTACTTTTTATGAGAATTTGTCTTCAACATGTTGTGTAGCCTACACAATGGCAGTTGTGTAACTGAACAAATTTGAAACAGCTTCCATATGGTAGCTATTAAAATGTGTACAATTAAAATGAATATACTGATGACCTTTATCCTAAAAATTGTATATATTTAGAAAATTCCAAATGAATTGTGTGTTTTCAAAAACTTATTTTATTCTCCACAATATTTACTTTCTCTTCACAGCAATGCCATAAATAACTTGAGAGAACTACCTTGGAAAAAGCAGCTATAATGATAGAAATTACAAAGAAAAAAATCTCAGAATGTGAAAGAGCAGGTAACCAGGAAAAGAGCATATAGGTTCAAATGAAATGGAGTTTATCTTTGCATGATTGTGGAAGTGTTATTCCATCCTATAACTAAATTCTTTTTTGTTGCTTTAAGAACTAGATTTAGTATGAAATCATTTTGAACTTGTCAAATAAATTTTTGATATAGGTACTTTTCTGATTTAATGAAACAGGGAGCAGGTTGCTCACAACTTAGCTGCTGAAAGAGAAACTGTCTGTTAGCTGGGACAGATACTGTGCATTGCTTGATGTTGTGATAGCTGTCATACAATTTACTTGCCACATGCAGCGCCCATTAGTACTCCTGTATTTGACCACCAACTGCCCTACAGGCATAGCAGCTTTAACATGACAGGACACTCATAATTCATGTAAACATCCAGGTTCTTTCCCCAAGATTTTCCCCCCAATTTTATCCTCTACCTATGGTACTTGTTTACAAACTACCACAGTGTCCCAAAACAAATTTGCCAGCTTCATAGTGCCATAAAACCTTTATTATTTTTCAGAGTTGCAGAGTCAGACCAATGATACTTAATTTGTTCACACATGCAGTTCAAGATAAATAAACATTCTAGCAAGTAGGATTATCCTGATATCTAGATAATGACAACATTAAAGTTGAAAATATTTATCTTGTGTATATATTTAATAGTGAAACCCCAATATTTGCTCAGAAATAAGTTATACTGAGATTAATGAAGCTTTCTCACAGATACATGTAAGCAGCACTGCAACATTAGAAAAGTTACTTGATCTAATTCTTGCATTAAAAATTGAAGTAATCATTCATATTATTTCTCTGTGTGAGAAAGACATAAAATAAGAAATTAGGAAAATGGTAAATTAGCTGACTGAGAGAACTGATGGCAGAGAGAAAAAAAGAATGGACAAATTGTCTGACAAAAAAAACCTGAGATGATTAGTTAGCAGATAAAATAGAAAACAACCTATTGAAAATTTTTTGAATGTGACTTGATTGGGGCCAGGATCTGGAGAAATAATGACTAAATAAAGGGAAATGATTTCATTGAAACTTCTCTATACATTTTGAAAACTAAATTAATTATAAAGGAAATTATTTAATAATAATTTGGGGAAATTAACTGGATTACTTTTCTATGAAATGAATGAAACAAAGGAAAATTTATGTCACAGGACAAAACTGTAGATATAAGTAACCACTTTTGTGTTGTTGGGACCCAAAAATTATTTCTACTATTCATTTACTTTCTTTATTAGTTTCTTGCTTTTAGCCTCACTAACTTATCTTCAGTCAAGTGGGGGCTGTGCTATATGGACTGAAATGCTTGCTGTGAAATTTGTAGGCAAAAACCTCTCTTCTTCAAGAGCCGCAGTGGCACAGTGGTTAGAATGCAGTACTGCAGGCTACTTCTGCTAACTGCTGGCTGCCTGCAATTTGGCAGTTCGGATCTCACCAGGCTCAAGGTTGACTCAGCCTTCCATCCTTCCGAGGTCAGTAAAATGAGGACCCAGATTGTTGGGAGCAAATATGCTGACTCTGTAAACTGCTTAGAGAGGGCTATAAAGCACTGTGAAGCGGTATATAAGTCTAATTGATATCACTATTCATTAGTGTATATGACAAATTAGTTCAGGTTTTTTTTACTTCAGCAATCAAACTTTCATAAAATGGATGTTTCACAACTATAGAAATTATTTTATGAAACTGTTCACATTTTCTCAAAATGCCAGATGTACCACTTAGTTCCTAAACATTCTGAACACTTGATTCTACAGAGGGGCGGAATAGAAAAAGTGAAAGGTTGTAAAGCCTGTGATGATATTTCTTCTTTATATATTCAATGCATTTTTTTACTTAATAAGAATATTTATCATGGTTTTTTTTAATAATGAATGATACTGGTTTGGTTCCAAGATTGCTCTACTAGATTACACAAAAAATATTTTTATGTTAAAAAAATCTTACAAACTTTTAATTATTGTATTGAATACTGCTTAATTCTAAAGTCTCCACTGCTTAAGTCTAATGTCTCCAATAAATTCCCAGAAGAATCAGCTGCTCACCCTTTCTCTGAATTGCTAAAGTAAAAAAAAGGAGGTATATAAGGGCCCGTTGCCTTGTGGTTCTGTGATGTTTTAAAGTCCTTTTTAAAGAGTTTTATACATAGAAATTACACAAAGATCCTTTTGAAAGAGTTTTCCACATAGAAATTTTGCATCACTTAAGGCACCAGATCAAATCGGGTGCTTTCAAATAGCTTTGGAAAAATTTAAGGGTTATTCAGAGAATGGATTTACTTTTTGATTTTGCAAATTCTTGCACACCACTGAAATTTTCCTTCCATGTGTGAACAAAGCTGAGGATGAGGTCTGAATACAGTGTTTCTCTGACTATGTTCTGAGTAGGCAGTCAATGAGTTTGATTACATCTGTAAAATCATGCTTGTCAGAACACTATCAGAAGAGTGAGAGTATGTGTGCCACACTCATCTGATATAATTTCTTTAGATGAGTTGAGTTGGAGGAAAGTCGGATGAGAAACATGGTATACTCTCCTGTTCTTTTTACAATCTGATTTGCTCTTTCTTGTATTACCTTCTTTTCACTAAAACCATACTGTTTTATTTACATTATTTCTTAAGTCTCAATTTATTCATCTGATCTGTAATATAGTCCATGACAGTCTCTGTAGTCCAATCTGTCTGAAATCTGTTCAGGTCATTCAGTCTCTTATTTAATTGATTTCTCCTAATGGTAATTTATTTCTTAAGTCTCTCAAATTTCCCCCCAAATAAAAAATAAACAACCAATCTGTTTCATTCAGGTATTTGTCTGTCCTGACCACGCTCTAAGTGAATTTTCATTGCATATGATTGTGTATAATAAAGGCTTTTTATTTTATATTGTATTATATATGCAAATGTTAATATATACGCCTCCATTTTTTAAATTAACAGACAGCACATAATTCTCAGAAAAAGTTAACCCTGCCAAAGAGCTACAGTATATCAATAGAGTCTTAAGCCCAGAAAAATCAAGTGATAGGCTTTTTTATTTTTAGTAAAGCTTATTTTTGAAATAGTTTTTGCAAAGCAGTTGAAGTAGGTTGGGGCCGAGCCAATAATTTTCCTTAAAACTATTTCACATTTTATTATATAAAGTCTTGAAATTACTTGTCTTAAACTTTCATCATTAATGTTTTCGAAATAATAATCTATCATCTCTGCTGTGTTATTTCAATGAAAAATCGAACGAGATGTTGATGTTTCTTATTAGTCCAGTGGTCAATTTTTTATTGAATTAATCTCAAATTCATTGAAACTGAATTTAGTTCCTTTTATATCGCTAAAACTCAAATTGAATATTGCTTTCTTCAATTTGGAACTTGGTTGATTCATACATCACTAATAACAATGTAAAAGTACATTACTTGACTAAAAGATGAATTAGATAGGTAGAGGAGGACTTAAGAAGGCATTTTTGTGACTGGAGAAATAAAACTGGGGTTTTAAACTGAAAAGCTGGTTCACTATGAAAGTAATAAAGACAGCCCACATTATGATTAAAATACTATTAAGAATAAAGTGATTCAAACTTTAAAAAACTATAAATTTATCACGTTTCCTGAAGATTGTATACCTACTAAAAGTATTGGGGAACATTTTTGTTTACTATTAATATAGTATATTAATATAGTATATAGTATATTAATACATATATTAATATGCATAATATTTATATATTACCTAAATATTCACATCTATGTTATCTAAGGATAACATAACTTATCAAGCATATTTTATTAATAAATAAAATGTTAAAAACAAAAGAATCAGCTTGATAAGTAGGACACAATATATATACAACTCAATTTCTCTAGCAGTTAGAGGAAAATAAGTATGAAAAATTATTTAAATATACTGGTGAATTGGTTCTGATCTAGCTGATCAACATGTATATACATCTTCCTTTATTATAATTCAAATAATTTGTACACTATTGGCACAATATAATATCTGCATTCTTTCTTCACTTGGAATCCAAATATATTAAAGCACATCTCAGCAAGTCAGCATAGATCCATGTAGGGATAAAATTGTTTGATTAAAAGATAATTGACAAGAATGCCTTATTTAACTTGGATAAAACATAGCAATATGCCATTCCTCTTGGTATAAGATTATTTACTTACTGCTTTATAGGTTCTTTTTTGTCCAGCATGTTTTCTGATTTGCTCTCCATTTGGTCCTGTTTCCACGTGCATGGAGTAGATTATATCAAAGAAATCTTCAACAACAGCTACCTGTCTTAATGACAGCTTTTCATCTACCCCAATTCCATCCTAAGAAGAAATGACAGGAAACACAAAATGAATATATAAATTATTGGAAAACATATCTTATGGCCACAGTAAATTGAAGATATTGACACTGATATCTAAAGATCATATATCACTTAACAGTCAAATCAGTGATACTAATATTATCACTACACAATAAATATAGATGTATATAAGATTCTAAGTGAGGTTTATATTTAACCGGAATAGACGAAGCAGTCAAAAACTGATTAAAAATTGCATTTTAATTAGAAGAATTGATTCGGTTTGAACAAAATTTGTGAATGAGTTTAATAGAAATCTATGTGTGCGTGTATACTGTATATATTTTGGGTTCAAAAAAAATATAAGACAGGGTCTTATTTTCAGGGAAACACGGTATACGCACACGCACGCACACGCACACGCACCACATACACATACAGACACACACATGTACGTGTGTGTGTTTATTTAAGATTCCTACTGAATCTTAAAACAAATCAAGGCCTGGTTTCACCTTTCTTCAAAATCAAGTATATGGATCCATAAGCATAATTAGAATATTTTATTTACTAACCCTTTGAATTGGCTGACTATTGCGTTTAAATTTCAGGTAGTCCTTGACTTACAATCATTTGTTTAGTGACCATTTTAAGTTACAATAGCACTGAAAAAAAGTGAGTTAGTAGTAGAAAAGAAAAATGTGGTGGAGTGTTGGTACTGCATTAGCTGTAGTTGATTTAGCAGTGTAAGCCTCTTGCAAACGTGTGAGGACAACTGCATAAATATTTGACCCAGTACTTGACAAATAACATATTTAGCAATGGTGAGGCCTCAGGTAAAATGCTGGCTCACATCCAAAGAGCATTAGACATCTGTGAAATCTTATACATAAATATTCAGGAATAAATCCACTTATGTTCGGTTGGATGTATTATTCTGTTAATAGTTATAGAAATTCAGCCAGTCAGATTAATACAATTAGATTCAGTTAACTTAAATGCTGCCACTTGAATGGAATTTACACATGGTTCACTTCAGTGGACTGGGACTAATACTGTGCTTAGTCTGATCTGCTGAATCTGGAAAGCGCACCTGAGTGGGTGGAGGAAGAGCCTTACTGCAGAATACTGAATATGTTCTCTGTCTTGATCTTGTGTAATGCTGATGTGATACTATGTACATTTGCTGGCACATTTATGTTGCACACCATACAATTGCTATAAATCTATTCGTGCTTTGCTGACTGGGGAATTCTGGGAGTTGAAGTCCATCCATCTGAAAGTGGGCAAGGTCGAGAAACACTGGCCTAGAATATTTGTCATGTTTCTTACTGTAACCTTCAATTGAGCTTGTGGTTGGAAGAAATTGTCTTATTTGCTTTTATTTTTCTCGCTCATTAAAGACATTTTTTTTCTTTGCATGATATTTAAGGCTTTTTTCTGCTAGGGATTTTTTGTTAGATGACAGAAGGGAGGCTAGGAGGCTTCTTATTACTGCATCTTGTACCTTCTATAGCAGGGGTCCCCAAACTTGACAACTTTAAGACTTGTGGACTTCAACTCCCAGAATTCCCCATAGTCGGAGAATTCTGGGAGTTGAAGTCCACAAGTCTTAAAGTTGCCAAGTTTGAAGACCTCTGTTCTATAGTATTCTCTGTGGCTATGTTGGAACTGAGCAGAAATTGGTGACATACAGCTCCTCCTCTTCCTCCTCCTCTTCATCTTCTTCATTGAAGGGACAGGAAATATGATTGGAAAGTACATGTAAATCAGTATTTCATATAGTGTTGCAAGTTTTTCCTCTTTTCTTCCTGGTGTTTTGTTTCATGCTTCCTACCTGATTACTGTGTGGAAGGGACTGGTGATATCATTAAAAATTGACAATGCTCTCCTAAAAATGCTTCGGATGCTTCCTGTCATCAATGGCTGGGAATTTGTTAAAAATAAATTCAGCCCTTTACTGTGATCATGCCTTGCCAGAATCATTACAAAATTTAACATAGAAAATTTTACAAAATCCTTAACTCTGCGTCATTATGTTAAATAAATATGACCACTAAGCAGAGGTGGGTTCCTCCGCTTTGGACCGGTTTGCCTGAACTGGTAGCAAGCCACTGGTGATGTCATGATGACATCATGGAACCGGTTCTGTTGGTGCCGGTCCATGGACACTGCCATCATTTTTTAAATTTTTTTTAAAAAATTATTTTATTTTATTTTTTGGAATTTTTTCCAGGTTTTTCTCCTTCTGCGCATGTGCAGAAGCCGAGTTTTGGGTGCCCTGAGCCAGTGGCTGGGTGAAAAAGAAGCCTCTAAGCTTCCAAGTTCAGCAGCAGGCTCAGTCCCTTCACAGGGTCACTTTTCTCCACGCCAGAGAAAGACAAAGTCGCCGTAGCTGCCTAAATGTAAGAAAAGGAACCACCGAGGGAAGGAGCTCTCTGGGATGGGTAAACAAGTGTTGAGAGGCAAAGGGGAGACAGAAGAGAGAGCGCTGGGCAGGAGCCACAGGAGGAGGAGGGCGGCGGCTCTTCTTCCTCGCCTCTGCCCCAAGAAGCCCACTCCTCCCGCCAGATCCACCCAAGAAAGGAGAGAGAGAGAGTGCGGCGGCTCCGCCGAGCTGCCTCTCCCCAAGCTAGAAGCAGCAGCAAGCACCAGGCCGCCACCTCTTCCGGGTTAACCTTAAACTCCACCCCACACCGCCTGAGAAAAGGAGCTTTATTTTCTCACTCGTGCCAGGAAGCGTAGTGGTCTCTGCCCATAACTACTGCTTCTGGCTCAGGGAGATGGCAAGGGCTCCATTTCCAGCACCTGGGGCAGAGGGCAGCATGCTCCGATCAGCCTCTGACAACAGCAACACGGAGGAGCAGTCGGGAGGGGGGGGAAAGCACCCCCGAGTTGGAGAAGGAAACCAGGCCAGCCTCAAAAGCCAAACACTCAGCTGCACTGAAAGGCTTTGTGGGGGGGAGCAGCCCATCAGCAGAGGCTCTCTCCGGGAAGGACGGGAGAAGCTGCTCCCTCTGGAGCAGCGGCTCTGCATGGCCCGAGTGCCGGTCTCTGCCATTTGTGTGTGTGTGAGAGTGTGTGTGTGTGTGTGTGTGTGAGTGTGTGTGTGTGAGAGAGGTGTGTGTATGAGAGTGTATGAGAGAAGAAAAAAGACAGAAAGGGAGAAAGAAAAAGAGACTGAGAAAGAGAGAAAGAGAGAAAGAGAGAGAGAGGGAGAGAAAGAGGGAAGGAAGGAGAGAGAGAGAGAAGAGAAAGAAAGACGAAGGTAGAAGGATTTGTAACAGTATGCGAAATTGCTCCATGCTTCTGAGCAGCCTCCTTCTACGGTAGCTAGCGCAAATTTCCAGCTCTTCCCTCTTCATTTCTATCACCGACTAGCCTCCTCCACCCATGTCTCTGGCTGCCCAAGGCAGAATGAAAAGAGAGACACAACGCGCACACAGAAACCTCCCGCTTCAGTTATCACACCAAAAGAAACCCGAGTTCAATGCGCTTTCATCCACCAATCTCTCCGGTATAAAGTGATCGGGACTCCCATCTCTTTCCCAGCGTCAGATCGCACTAAGCAACCCCCAGCCTTGCCCCGACTACAGAAGGAGATAATTTTCACTTCCTGTTAGCTCATTTTTGATCTTTTCCTTTTCTGCAAGGAGAGGGGAGAGGGGAGAGAGAGAGAGAGAGAGAGAGAAGGAGGGAGGGAGGGAGGGAGAGAGGGAGAGAGAGAGAGAGAGAGAGAGAGAGAGAGATTCCTGGTATGTGATGTTTTTTGTATAAATACAGAAAAAGAAGCACTCTTGTGATCTTTGACTTTTAGGCTTGCTGTCAAACATCAGCCATAATACTAATTACTGTTTTGAACAATATGCAGGTTGTATTACACAAATGGCTATTTTATATGTGAAATTATGACTGAAATATTTCTGCACCTATATTGGTTCTCACTGTCAGGAAGTTTCTCCTTAGTTTTAGGTTGTTTCTCTCTTCAGTTTCCATCCATTGCTTCTTGTTTTGCCTTCTGGTGCTTTGGAAAATTAAATTAAATTAACAGATTAACAGATTAACAGAGTTGGAAGGGACCTTGTAAGTCATCTAGTCCAACCCCCTGCTCAAGCAGGAGACCCTACACCATTTCTGACAAATGGCAGTCCAATATCTTCTTGAAAGTCTCGAGTGATGAAGTTCCCACTACTTCCGAGGGCAAACTGTTCCATTGGTTGATTGCTCTCACTATTAGAAAGTTCCTCCTTATTTCTAGGTTGAATCTCTCCTTGATTAATTTCCATCCATTATTCCTTGTCTGTCCTTTGGGTGCTTTGGAGAATAGCTTAACTCCCTCCTCTTTGTGGCAGCCCCTCAAATATTGGAACACTGCTATAATGTCTCCCCTGGTCCTTCTCTTTGCTAGACTATCCATGCCCAGTTCCTGCAACAGTTCTTCATATGTTTTAGTCTCCAGTCCCCTAATCATCCTGGTTGCTCTCCTCTGCACTTTTTCTAGAGTCTCAATATCTTTTTTATAGTGTGGTGACCAAAACTGGATGCAATACTCCAGGTGTGGTCTAACTAAGGCTTTATAGAGTGGTATTAGTACCTCACTTGATCTAGATTGTATCCCTCTGTTAATGCAATTTAGGATTGCATTGGCTTTTTTTGGCTGCCACTGCACACTGCTGGCTCATGTTTAGCTGGTTGTATACTAGGACTCTTAAGATCCCTCTCACAATCACTGCTATTAAGCCTGGTTTCACCCAGTTTATATGTATACTTTTGGGGTTTTTTTCCTATGTGTAGGACTTTACTTTTCTCTACATTGAATTTCATTTTGTTAGATAGGGCATTACATTAAATACATTGCCCCCCCCTTTCTGGCAGCCCTTTAAAAGCCTGTTGCCTATCACACTCTTGGGCAAAGCATGTGAACCATTTCCTCCTTTCAGTGAAAGTACATCTATAGTGTGTAGATAATAAAGTTGAAAAAAGGTGAACAACATTTTTACAGACCTATAGATACGTTGCGGCTGGGTGTGACAAGAAATGGCTGGGAGGGGAGGGGGCAGACGAGGCACCCCTTGACGTGAGTGACATTGAGTTGGCCACAACTACCCAGCCACATGACTATGAAGCCATGCCCACCATCACATGACCATCAAGCCACACCCACAAAATAAGCCACGCCCACAGAACCGGTAGTAAAAAATTAGAACCCACCCCTGCCACTAAGCCAGTATATTTCTCCAATTACATCAATATTGCTTATATTGGCTGGCAAAAAATCTCCAAAATTTCTGTCTTGAATCTTCTCTGATGCTACTTGGAGATTGAATTTATCAACCATGACACTGAATTATATATTTTTCTTTAACATGCCTCTTTCCTTGGTGCTATTATAAAATTGCATCTTCAGCAAGACAGAACAATACCCATGAATAGGGCTACAAGATTTACGAAGCAAAAATCTGAATGGCAGCAAAGAGAAATAGAAACTTTATCTCTTTTTCGTTATCTAATGCCTTTCCATATTTATATAACCCTATCTTTGAGGAAAACAAATATACCCCAAACTACAAATAACTCATTTATCAAAGTCATATCAGAGCAGCAGTATATTCAGTAAGTTATAGAGGTACGGTGACCAAGCAGTTAAGATGCTGGCTTTGTCGACTGGAAGGTCGGCAGTTTGAATCCTAAGTACCACATGACGGAGTGAGCTTCCATTACTTGCCCCAGCTCCTGCCAACCTAGCAGTTCAAAAGCATGTAAATGTAAGAAGATAAATAGGTACCACTTCAGTGGGAAGGTAATAGTATTCTGTGCACCTTTGGCATATAGTCATGCCGGCCACATGACCACAGCACAACAGTTTGACTGTGAATAGGAAATGAGCATTGCCTTTTAGAGTTGGACACAACTGACAGGGGAAACATTTACCTTTTTATCTTCAGTAAGTTAGACACAAAAATTAGTACATCGCACATACACATCGCAAATGTTTTCTTTGTAGTAGAAAATATTAAGTCAGAGACTGTTACAAAAGTGAAAATACTAATGATCAGTAATTTCTACATTTTTCATAATTAATGCTACAAACACATAATTATCCAGAACACATATGGCTTTGAAGCCATTCTCAGATAAAATCATTTAAAAAAATAGCTTGCTCAACTCTCTGAAGCCATTGCAATTGTGTATTTTCAGAAACTTGGTGATCTTCCAGAAAGCCTAAATCTGGGGAAGCCATTGAAGTTAGGAGCTCATTAAATGGTTGTTTTAAGTATAGACTGCACTCTTTCTATCTTTGTGTTATTATAATTTTGTAACTGTTTTTAATTTGTTTTAGTGGTTGAATAATATGGATTTTTAGTTTTGATTTTAACTTTGTATGTCACCTAGAGTCACATATAAATAAGAATGGTGGCTATATAAATTAAATAAATAAATGTGTTTATATGTGCATCTGCAACAAACATGATTGAAATGTGTGTACAGGGGAGCCTTTAAGGACTACTTGTAAGATAGTTAGCCCTGCATTCAGTATTTAGTATTCATATTATACCCATGTAAGCCCATGTATGATTATACTGATTGCAGCATGATATAAATGTTATAAATACATCAATAATCATTTTAGGAATTTTTGTCTCCTCTCAAACACACTGGCTTGGGGTAGACTTCTTCGATTACAATCACAATCATAACCTTGTTTTTGTAGAGTCTATAAAATCATCAGTCTAAATTATAACAAAATATAATGAAGCAAACAAGTACAAATAAAATTATAATCACTTCAATAAGCTGAATTACCAATGTAGCTCAGGTAACATCATGGTGCTAGACTAGCATTGATGATGTTACCTAGTTTGGGTAATGAAATGTCTGCAAGAAAACAAGCAAGCTCAGAGAGCACCAAGGACTCCTCAAGAACTGAATTCTCAAAGTAAAAGTGGCAATATGCACAAACATAAACAGAATACCTTATTAATTGTAACAGTATTTAAAATTTAAGGGGGGGGGGTTATCTAAGGAATTCTTCCTCCCATTTACCTCCAATTTCAGTATTACATTAGAGGCCATTCATTTTTATATTCTGGGAATATATGAAAAGCAAGGCATAATCTAATAGAATTATATTCTTCCCAATAGTGCTAAGTAAAGGAAATAAGAAATCTTCTAAGCAATACCTATTCAGAAGCAGCAAAATTGTCTAATAAAAAATCTTGGATTTTATCAGGTGTACCTTGGCACAAACTATCTTGAGAGATGTCATATAAATATAAGTATGGCCTTAACTTCTCAATCTTTTTTAGCTATGAGTTAATGTATCTAGGGAAGTTAGCAATGGGCATCCACAGAAGAAATGGAGAACAAATATTGACATATGTGTGTAATGATGAGACAAATAAAGTTTTAACAGTACTTGTAACAGATATCAAAATGCAAGAATATAATGGCAGCATTTGTATGATGATGTTGTTTCTCATATGTCATCATTTTGGTGTCACAATAGTTTGTACAAACACTGCAAGGATGGCTTTTTTATTTGTGACCTGAAGTGACATATTCTGCTTAAAAACAGAAGCAATTGTAAGGTTCAAAAAATGGGCAGTGATGTTAGTATTCTCTCCAAATGTCTGCTTTCAAGATTTCCTCTGAGTTGGTTTTCATGTTCACAATCCCTCTATGATTTCTAAAGCAGACAGTAAAGCACAGGTCAAATACAAATTCCCTTCTAGCCTATTAGATTCATCCCAAGTGCCTCCCTTTTTGGGATTCAAATTGTTCTCCCAAACCTGGAAAAAGGAAATTCACTATTGGCTAGAGTTTCCCAGATTACATGGCTTGAATATAACTGCATCCATATGAATCAAGATTGTTTTAAAACCTAATTATCGTATTTTTTGGAATATAAGACGCACCCGAGTATAAGACGCACCTTAGTTTTTGGGGAGGAAAATAGGGGGGGGAATCTGCCTACCAGGTATTCTTCTGGCTAACGTCCTTAGTCTGGTCAGCTTCAGCACATTATTTTATCCCCTGGTTGGGGCTTTAAAAAACCTTCTTTGGAGAGAGTAACAATGAAAGAGCCTGCAAGCCGGTAAGAACTGGGAAGATCGTTAGCACCTGGTTAGGGCTAGAAAAAAACTTATTTGGAGCAAGTAGAGCAATGAAAAAAACCCTGCAAAGACTTAGGATTGGAAAAATATTCTTGGGAGAGAGTAACAATGAAAAAGCCTGCAAGGTAAGAGCTGGGAAGAACGTTAGCACCTGGTTAGGGCTAGAAAAAAACTTATTCGGAGCAAGTAGAGCAATGAAAAAAAAACCTGCAAAGACTTAGGGCTGGAAAAATATTCTTGGGAGAGAGTAACAATGAAAAAGCCTGCAAGGTAAGAGCTGGGAAGATCGTTAGCACCTAGTTAGGGCTGGAAAAAAAGCTCCGAAAAAGCTACATTCAGAGTATAAGACGCACCCAAATTTTCAGCCACTTTTAGGGAGGAAAAAATGCGTCTTATAGTCCAAAAAATACGGTACTATTTGGGGCATTCATTAAGGAAATGAACCAATAAGTAATAACCCCCTCTCTTCTGCAATGTGATTAATATTAATTAATATTTCAGAAAAATTAACAATTTAGGGGAAATGTTACTAAATAAAAGAACAAATGCATATTGTTTGCAGAGAATCATTAAAATAGATAAAAAATTAAAAGCAGTGTTTAAAATAATAATAAGAAACTGCAAAAAATTGCTCATATTTCTATTTCTATATACATATCCTCACTCCCAAATCATTTAATGTGTTCTAAAATAATCAGTTTATGAGAAGATAAACAACAATTTATACAGTTGTCATAGAGAAGACCTCAGGCTAATACAGAGCTTCTCTCCCCTAGCTGGGCAATAAATTATATTTAAATTATTGCACTGGCTTTGAATCCTTGTTACTATCTCAAATTTTTCACTCAGATATAGGAGATAGATAGATAGATAGATAGATAGATGATAGATAGATAGATAGATAGATAGATAGATAGATAGATAGATAGATAGATAGATAGATAGATAGATAGATAGATAGAATCAAATATGATTCATAGTTTGTTAGCTATCATACTTCTAAGTAGCAGATTTTATTTGATTCTCTTTCTGTTTCAGTTTACACTGTGCTAGAGGGATTAATCCTATAATGTCAAACTAGATGATCTAATCATCTCCATCTATGATTTTGCAATCCAGCAGCTGTACAACAGCTTGTTGTAAACAGGTTCATTGTCTCCACACTGTTCCCAGTAGACAACTGCCTCTTTCCCAAAACCACAGCTATAACAAACTATTAATTGTCACTGGGGCTAGCAGTCTCGGGGAAAGCAAAGGGCAGTTCACAAGGTCCACCACTTCTGTATCCCCTACAGCCAATGCTACAGGCAGATCTGTCATTCTGAATTACCTTTTTTATTTTGTACCCCTTTGTTTATGCCAGTACCAAGAAACAATTGTGATAGCCTAGCAGTTGAATAGGATTGAAGTAATGAACAATAATTATTTACAAAGTATAGTACAATCAAATATAGTACTTCTGGTTGACATGGAAGAAAAAAAATACAGGCTCGAATAACACATCCACTAGCCCTCCTTCAAAAGATCAGATTCTTCTATTGGGGGAAAAAACACATAAGAAAACTTAAATAGCTTAGCTTCAGGTTATCTATGGAACACCTTTCCAATACAAAGCAATTTATCTATTAAGATGTTTGAGAGAGGCTCTTCTCTATATCCCACATCTTAAAATGTGTTTCATAGAGATACGAGGAAAGCCTATGGCTATGCTATCATCTACAAGGGGCTTGATTTGATTTAGCCAGTTGGGTGGCCTTGGGTCAGTCACTCTCTCTCAGCCCAACTCATCAGTTGTTGTTGTAGGAGGAAGACGTGTGGGATATGCTCACTGCCTTGAGTTATGTGGGAAAATAATAAATGTGGAATCTTAAATAAATAAATAAATAAACAACAAACTTGGCACTGAAATGAACAAAATACCAAATGAACCTGACTCAGAAAGAAACCCCAAAATGTATGTAAATTATGATAGCTAGGACATTCAAGGTAGAACTTTCTACAATCTCAGATTCATATGCAAAAGATTGCAGATTATAGATATGAGGTTAAAAGAAAAAGTTTCAACCTTCCTATAGCCAATCCATTACAGAAGAAAAACTAAGAAATATTTGCATCATGACAAATACATATATTTGTAGAAATAAAAAATATTCATTGTTCCTGATTAGTTCCCATGAACATTCACCAGATGGAATTCAGAATCACAAAATAAAACTACTGCTTTTAAATTTCAATTCATAAGGATTGAAAAACTGAAAAAACTCATTATGCCTTATTAGCTGATATTCAGAGAGATCTCTTTTAAAAACTGTGCAAATGCTTATTTAAATCAAAATAAGGAAAAGTGTTAAGTAGAGGAAGGGACAGATTGCATCTTCAATTTTTTAAAAGAGGCAGTGAGGTATACTGCTACTGAAAATACAGTATACATTTCTGTTTATTTCTATTATTTGTGGATATCAATTCATCCACAAAACAAACTCCATCAGTAGTAATAGAATGTAAGAAATATCAAATTCTAAACATGCAAGAATAGACTTTATCATGTGGCATTACATGATGAATGGCTATTATAGTTCATTTCTAATTTTATTTTGAAATGTTCAGCCAGTCTAATTGAATAATATGAGAGGTTTTTCTTTCTTTATGTTAACCTACAGATTATCTCCAGTAGAGGGAGTTGTAT
Organism: Diadophis punctatus similis; assembly: GCA_023053685.1. Lineage (NCBI taxonomy): Eukaryota > Metazoa > Chordata > Lepidosauria > Squamata > Dipsadidae > Diadophis > Diadophis punctatus. The sequence goes on from JALIGW010000003.1 coordinate 161,846,877, forward strand.
ATTTCTTCTGGAATTTAGAGAAGTGTTCATGTTTATTTTCTGTCATTGTGATGAAAATCCAAAGATGAACAAGGAAAATATTTCAGTGATCTATATTAAATGTATACAGCAAAAAGAATTGATGGCAGGTGGACCAAGGCAGTCATAGTATGGAATCCCACTTAATAAAAAGCATCCACAAAAGAGACCTAAAAGAATATGGATCTATGACTTCCGCAAGTATTGCGGGCCCAATTGGCAAAAGAAAGATCAGAACTGTATTGGTTGGAAACATGTGGAAGAGGCCTTCGTCCTGCAGTGGATAGACAATCACTAAAAATGAATGAATGAATGAATGAATGTATATTAAAATCTCACAGTATAAAACATGTGAATTAATATTGTTGCTGCTACTGCTGAGGTTTTTCTCCCCCCATATTCTGCTGATGCTAGAAATTTTAGTAAGGCCACAACATATGGAATCAGTCTCCCTGTTGAACAAGTTGATTATGATATTAGTAATATCTCTATTGACTGACATGATTAGTCTGCTATCAGATAGAACCATCAGGTATCAGTACTTTCTTTCCTTGCATTTATTGACAGCCATTGCTTGGCAGAACTCCAAGTCTGATCAAAACTTTAATCAGTAATTTTTTAGACTTCATTCCACATATACATGATTATTCATGTCCTGTTACTTTCCGATACAATATCGCAATATTTTGTATATGGACCTACTTCTGTAGACTGCACAACAATTTAATTAGTGCAAAATGCAGGATCCATATTACAGCCAAACTTAGCAATCATATAATTTTTTGTTTTGGTTTTTCATTGCTTTTTACCATTTGAAGTTGTCATCAGTTTTGTTTTGTTTTCATGGTTGCTTTTCTCCTGCAATATATATATATTCTTTTCAGCGGTAAGAATTATTGTTGAAATCAACTGAGAAACAGCAACTTATCCAAACTACCCCATCCAAAGGTAATTTCTGTTTTATTGTTTTTGGATCACATTTTTTTTTGTTTCAAGTTATTGGCTTTTAGTTTATTTTCAAAATACCAATTTATGAAATGCAATATATGAATATAAGTTGTTAAAAGGTTTGGGCCCAGGTATTAAAGAACTGGCTTTCTCTCATATAAGCCTGCCTGTCAACAGTATTTATCTTTTGCAGTCTTAAATGTTCAGAGATCCACCATCAAGAGATATACATTTGCCTGAGGCCTCTATACTATACCCAACTGTAGAATGGTCTCTCAAGAGATGTTAGACTGGCCTCCTTTGCTGATGGTTTTTAGACAAGTTGTCAAAGTATTTGACCCATTTCAGATCCTACTTGATGTTCATTTGTCTTTGTAACTGTCATATAATAAGGTTTTTTTAAAAAAAATCTTAATATTGAATGTAAAGGACAGGGAATCATTTAAAAGCTTCATATCTGAATTCAAGTACTTCTACAAGTGAAATAATAATTGGACATTCAATGTAGATTAACAAGCTAATTAGCTATTTTAATGATATAAAAGACAATAATGTAAGCCATCACAAGAGCATTTTATGTCTCTGCAGTACTTATTAAAGAACAGCAAGGAGACTGTATTCTATCCCTTGCAAGGCACTTCATGACAAAAATGACAAATTTGACTCATCATCCAGTCTGTGCCCCTCAGATTCCTTGTCTGACAATTCCTGTAACTTTCTGGAAATGTCAGAAGAAGGAAATTCTGGTGGAGGCCAATGTTCCCTCTAACATTGAAAATCACTGCGCTGCAGTTGGAAACTGCTGCACGGCGTTTTCTTTTCTGGAGGGACCGAACCGGCCTCCATGGATGAAGAGTAAGCTGATGGGCAGCAGCCTTTGATCTTGCTCTCCTCTCCCTAGCAGCGGAGCCCACCTGGGGAGGCAAGAGTTAAAGCCTCCACCTCTCTTTGTTGAAGGCTCCTTTCCCCCACCCCCCACCCACCCCGATAGGCTGGTGATCAATGTTCCCTCTGACATAAGAAAACACCGGGCGGCAGTTGGAAACTGTTGCACGGCGTTTTCTTATCAAGTGTGTGGCCGCGCAGCCACGCAGCTTAGAGGGAACATTGGTGGAGGCATGATGAGAAAAAAATGTCTTCTTGAAGAGCAGAGACTATGATTTTGGCAAAGTCCAAAGAATCAGTGAGTAGACTGCTTGTGATGACTCCCCCAGACACTTCCACAGATTCAGGGGTGGGTTCCTACCAGTGCGGTCCAGTGCGCAGCTCCGGTAGGGACCCGCCGATTACGCAATTTGCACGCGACTGCTCTGGTACCGTCTTCACCGGACAGTCGTGCACATCGCCATCTTTTTAAAAGAATTTTTCAACTTTTTTGCTTCTGCGCATGCGCATGTCAGTTAAGAGGAAGATGAACCAGTTCCAGGCACATCAGAAAAGGGGAGTTGGTCAATGGCTCCAAGAAGCCATCTGAGACTGATTTGGGTGAAGCACAGCTGCAGCAGGACAGCCCTGAGGCTTCAGGTGGGGAAAGCACATAGCTGCAGCCAGTCAGCGATGAGAAAGAGGAACTGCCTTCTGCACTTGATCCAAGAATACATAGGGCAGAGAAAAGACAGGAGCAGCGAAGGTCAGCCCCATTATTTGCAAGGAGGCAGCCTTGCCCCTCTTGATGCGCTGCACCAGAAATTGGCTATTTAGCACAGCAGATAGATGGTGATGATGCTGGGAACAACTTGTTTGTTTCTTTGCTGTGTGTTCTTCCCTTGAACTCCGGATCGTGTCTCTTCAGCTGTGGCCTTGCCTTATGGCCTTCCCTTTGCCCTGGTGGTTTGCCTTGGACTTGGACTTGGACTTGCCTTGTGGAGTTGCCTTTGTCTTGCTTTGTCTTGCCTTGCTTTTGCCTTGTTGATTTGCCTTTGCCTTGGAAACTTGCTTTTGCCTAGTGGCCTGGATTCACCTTTGCCTTGAGGGCTAGTATTGGCTTCATTTGAGTAACCTGAGGAACTCATTGGAGTTGAGCTTGTGCCAGCACAGGGAATTGCTGGGGAATTCCAATTCAGGCTCAGAAGCCTTAATAAAGACTCCTTACACCTGTGCGGTGTGTGTGTGTGTGTGTGTGTGTGTGTGTGTGTGTGTGTGTGTGTGTGAGAGAGAGAGAGAGAGAGAGAGAGAGAGAGAGAGAGAGAGAGAGAGAGAGAGAGAGAGAGAGAGAGAGAGAGAGAGAGAGAGAGAGAGAGAGAGAGAGAGCGCACACTGGTTCCTCACAGCCTCTATGGATAAGTACTCTGGACACCTGCTCCACACAATTGCTTTCAAAACAGCTGCTCCTTATGAGGAGACCACAGCGCAGCAGTTTCCAGCAGGTCTGAGTCCTGGGAGACAATGGGATAATCATCAAGCTTCCAACTATGGCCAGTGTCCATTAAAGTTTGCTAACCCCATTTCCAATCACCTCTGTAAATTGCTTATTTAAATATCTTAAGCATATCAGAGGACTTTGGAATTCCATGTCTGAAAAGTCACTTTGTGAGTTTATCTTTATTCCTGAACAAAAAAAAAATTAAGTATAAATTTAAGAACTTAAAGAATTTAAAATAAACTGCAAAAAAACAAAGAAGATTTTTAACAAAAAAGTTGTAAATGAATTAAGGGCCCAGACAAATTTGGAATAGTGAAACTTTTACTATAAGATTTTGGAATTAACTATTAAAATAAGCAGCTTTTGTGACAACCAGAATTTTGACTAACATAAATCATAACAGAGATGAGAGATCTTATAATTTAAATTGGACACTAGAGGGGATTAAATTCCAGACATGACAGGGGAAAAAATACTTTTAGGATTAGGATTTACAAAATGACATGAAATATTCATTTGAAATATTAAAGGAGATCTTCAAATGGTACCAGAAATTAGCAACCAAAATATCAGTAATGATGTCTGCTTCTATGGCTAGACTATGCCTAAAAGATGTTAATAAAGGAATGACAAATGTGAAATAGATTTTGTTTGATACAGCAATAGTGTAATCAAAAATATTGGATTAAAAATAGTGAATTACAAAATAGGCAAGGCATTGAAATTGGAAACACAAATGACAGGGAAAAGTGTGGATTACAAGAGCCAAGAGGATGACCCTGATAAGGACTTTTTACTGGATACACAAAAGAAGCTGGTTAAAGCTTTGGAAATCAAAGGAGAAATACAAAAGACAAGACAAGACATTGACCTGGATAACGATTTTCCAATTTACAAAAGAGGCTTGCTAAAGCCTCGAAAAAGCTTATTTTTGTGGGGGCGGGGGGGGAGACAGACAACATCCAAATGAATTAAAGATCAAGATTGTTAGTAAAGAAAGAAAGGAATATAAAGTTATTATAGTTTGAGGAAGACATGTTTTTATTCAGCTCTGGTTACCCTTTACAGACTTTTTGCTGACACTGGGACTGAGGGGAAAAAGGATTTGTGGTTTTGCATATAGAAGGGATGAGTTATGGGAAGAAGAAATATAAGCTTGTAACTTTATAGGAGGTGATGAGTTATCAATTTTTATTACTTATGATGAAGATTGGAAGTTACTTCTTTACATATTTTTTTCTTTATTGTGCTTTTTCCTTTTTTATTTCTTTGCACCAGCGATGGGCTGCTCCCGGTTCAGACTGGTTCTTAGAACCGGTAGCGGCGGCGGGAGGAGGCTCCGCCCACCTGCCTGGGACGCTTCTGCGTACACAGAAGTGTTGCGCGCGAGTGTGCGCGCACGCGCACGTGAACCAATAGCAAACTAATTCAGAACCCACTACTGCTTTGCACTGTTTAGTTTTTCTACTTATCTCTTTTTCTTTTTCTGAATTGAATTTGTATTGGTGCTTACTATTGTACTTAAAAACTTTAATATAACATGTATAATTCAGAAATATCAGAAGAAGGCTTTTTTTGCTATTGGAATTGCTAGACATTGTATTGGAAGAATAAAAACAAAGCAGCCTCATTTTTAGTTTTAAAAAGTTTGTGTAAAACTTTACTTTTAGAAATGAAAAAGGGTGCATTGCTTCATAAAAGCTGCTTCAAAGCTTCTTACAAACCTTCATTGATGCAAAATACGCCCTTGATACATTTCTATATTTACCAAAATGTATAGTGCATTTTCTTGGAAACTAACAGCTACTGCAATTTTTTTTCTTGTCCCTGAAACTATTAAGTATTTAATTGATGCAATTATGAAACCTACACTAAAATATGAAGGAAAGGAATAATGGACATCAAAACAATTGCTGGTAGGAATCTGATCAGTGCAAACCTGGAGGAAGCAAAGTCTCAATAGTACTTTAGATTATAACTATTCAGTGAGTAGCGATGGCTATAATAATATGAAAATTGTTATTCTGATAAGATTTTAATATAAAAGATGAGTCACCATATGCACATGATGAATCTCAGTTCAATCCTGCCTGTGTTGTGGGTCACCAATTTATCTGGTAATCTCTTTTAAAAGTTTCCCAGCGAAGGCATGATGGATTCTCAAAGAGCCATTTTTTTAATTTTATGAATATTTCCTGAAATTGGTCTCATAATATGATACTAATATGAGCCAGGATACACCAACTGTTGGCTTTATCCTTCAACAGGTGATCTAATAAAGAATAATACACTTGAGCGTCTTTTTTAAACTTCTTTTGTTACAAATTAATCATAATGACCAAGTTCTGCTTAATTGTATCTCAGGACTTGTGTATGTGTGTATGTATAGAAATACTTACACTTAACAAGATGAGTGTATGTATTATCAGCTATATATTGACTTTTTAAAAAATAATTTGAAATAATGCAAACTGTGATGAACTTACATTCAACTATGGTTTCTTACCCACTCCACACACATCCATGAATATGTGCAGGCACCCAAACAAAACAGTTTGCACCTGGGAAATAAATCTTAGTTTACATTTCCTTAGGAAACAGTTCTAATCGGAAACAAGTGGTTCCAGATGGTGTGGTACAATTTTTTTTTTTGTTCAGAAGTTCTATCAGATGCCATGTTGGTATTAGTGGTGGAGCTTCAGACAGAACTTTAGGGAGGAATATTGAGGTTTGCAAAATACCTGGCGACTATACACGTAGTTCTCAATTACTACACAGTACACAGTACTACACAGGTACAGGCAGGTTAAGTGATGCAGCCATAAAAAGGATGTCACATGATCACATCATTTAGTGATGACAATCACAGCAGTTCCCATTGCCATCATTAAGGAAAGATCATAGGTTGTTAAGCAAGTACCTCACAGGACAATGATTTGCGACTTCCTGTTGCTTCCAAAAAGCAAAGCCAATGGCAAATCCAGTAAGAAGTTGCAAGTTCCAGGTGACACAGACCAGCAGGAGGTGATTGCTATGAAGTATAGCTGGGCAGAGGAGAGTGCTGCAGTGCCATGCAAGCATAGGCGGACTGGGAAGAGGTGTTGTGGTGCCACACAGGTACAGGCAGGCAGGGGATGGGATGCTGCTAACTTTCCCATTGACACTGCTTGCAGAAAGCAAGCAGGGGAGGTCACAAATGGTTACTATCTGACCGCAGGATGCTGCAACCATAATAAATGTGAGCTGGTTTCCAAGCACCAAAATTATAATCATGTGACCACAGAGTTGCTGTAATGGCCCAAACTTGGAGGACTGATTGAAAGGACCACTTGTTCAGCATCGCCACAACTTCAAACAATTGCTGAGGACTGAGGATTACCTATAATGGAGCAGACAGCAATGGTTGTTGAAGATGATTTATGGATTTTTATAAAGACAAATGGAGACTGGGAAACATGAGTTTGATTTGGCAGTTTTGTACTTCTGAATAGAGTTGTTCAAAGTATAATGAAGTCTAGAAGAGGATGGAGAGCACTTTGGGATAATAATTAAGTAAGGCAGAAACATGGTGTGGTGCTAGAAGATGGTGCACCCTTGCTGTTGGATGAGATGGCACTTCCCCATTCAAGAATAGTATGCAACTTGGGAGTTCTCCCAGACTTGCAATTACTGCTTGAAAATACAGGAGGTAACTGTGGCCAGGAAGATCATTGCATGGGTTTATATTGTGTGCCAGTTGAGCCCATTGTTAGAATATTCTTCATGTGGTTACCCATATCCTACCCATCTCACAACTTGACTACTGTAATATGTTGAAGCTGCCCCTGAAGACCACCCAGGAGCTACAGCTAAACCAAAAATGCAACCAAAGGCATCTTTACAAGCCATGTGTCATAAATGCTCCACAACTGCAATTTGTTGCTTCTGTGTGCAACAAAGGGTGTGAAATGCTACCTAAGACATAAAATAAAGTAAATAAAACAAAACAAAACAAGAAGCCAAAGGCTATTAACTAAAAAAAGGCCAACTATCAGTTTGAGAGAGAGAGAAAAATAACCATCAACCTCTGTAAGCTTTTCCTTAATTCTAGAATTAGGCACTAGGTAGGATTAAAAATATACATATATGTCAAACTTGCACCATAAGCTGCATATACATCTAGGCCTAGAATTACCTAATTCTGAGATCTTGAATTCCAGGGGAAATGCTCTTGGTGCAGAAGAAAGGAGAAATCCTCTAAAGTGGTATTGAGTCTGTTTATTGTACTAGCTACATTATACAGAATTTCAATCCAGTCCCCAGGACTCATACAATACCTTGTGGAATAGAGAGGGGTGTGTGTGTGTGTGTGTGTGTGTGTGTGTGTGTGTGTGTGTGTGTGTGTACACATATATACATGCACACGCAAATGCCTATTCCACGTTATTGTACGAACACACACACACACACACACACACACACACACACACACCCCTATTCCACAAGGTATTCCATACACACACACCAAGACAATATTAAAAGAGTTTGTCATGTGTAATTGTCAATGATCATACATTCAATACAGAAATGTGTGGATGCTTCTTTTAATCATATATACAACATTACACTATTCTAGAGTAAAATCATAAAAAGTACATACAATCATAATCCATCATATTGTCTGTAATAGCATTAAACTGTATTCATGGGACAGGAGGTCATGCATTACACTAACAAAGTATAACTATTGCTTCTCTGCATCAGACCAAACCCGTAATCCCTTTAGTCATAGGAAGAGGACTCCATGCATAGCCAACTTGAAATTCTATATGCAGAAAGAGCAGGACTTCACTGCAGATCCAATTTGCAACATTGCATGGAAGACTTCCAATCTCAAAGTATGAACATTGATGTCAGAAAAAGGAAAAGCTGTGCAATATAGACTTATGTTATGATGCTTAATATGTGGAATTAGGAAGAGGGCTGATATCAAGAGTCTTGAAGCCTATTCTTTGTGTGGAACTCATCTTGCCTGAAACACACCTGAATGGAACTCAGGTCCAAGACTTTGGCTGTTAAGAGAAACCAGCCCAATGCTTCAACTGCTCACCAAGAGAGCATGAAGATGACCAAGCATTCCCTGCCCTTTCTTCTCAGCACTTGATATTCCTTATACATGAGGTATGTTTGTTGAGGAGAAAGCATCAGCACCATGTATAAGTTAATTCTGTCCACAGAACTATGTTTGTATCACAAAGAAGATGGAAAGTTGCTTCCTTTTTTCTTTCTCTTTTGAAATATTTCTCTTTCTTTTATTCATGTTTGTTTTTCTTTCTTCTATTGGTTGTTTTTTTAATTTGGTGTAATTTTTTCTTTTAATAAAATATTTTTAAAAATCTGCCACAGAGATATGTGAAAAATGAAGAAGAACTAAGCAAAGCAGACATTTGGGGTTCCTATCCCCCCACCCCTCCACGCGTACTGGAGCTCACAGTCAGCAAATGTGAACGTTCGTGGAGAATCTGCCAAGTCCATTTTCCCTCGTTCTGTCAGCTTGCTTACTTGCAGAACCATCCCCTCTCTCTGAGTCAACATCACCTATCCTCGTGTGGGGGAGAGAGGACAGAGCTGAGCCGGAGATGGCAGCGTGTCGCTACGTGGCGTGGTCCTGCAGGGCTGAGTGGGTGTGCTTCCTGTCAGCCGCGGCGTCTCTTCCCCGAGGCGAGCGGCCCATACAGGTGCTGCTCAGCTGGCTTTTGCAACTCGCAGAGCCAGTCTCCATGGGAACTCATGTGCGGGGGAGGGGGGGCGCCTTCCCTCCTGCTGCCGCTGCTACCGGGTCTGCCCCAGCATGGTGCGCTCCCCGCGATACGCCGCTCCTTTCCCTTCGCCCCCACCTTCTACCAATCCGGAGAGGAGCTTCGGAGCCCAGCCATGGTTTCTTGGAGGTATTTCAGGGTTTCTATAGGAACAGAAAGCGGAAGGGAGGGGAAGAACGAGGGGGAAAGAGCTGTTTCCCCCTGCCCGGGGCGGGAGGGGGGCTGGAGGGGGGTGGGAATTTCCCGATCGCGTCCTGAGTCAAATGGTGGCCCGGCACAAATCAGCGCGCGCGGATACTGCGCGAAAGACCTGCTGCTCTCCAGCCGCAGCATCCCTTTCTTTCTCCCAAACCGACCCCATCTCCAATTTCCCTCACTCCTTCCGGCTATAGAACGTGCGCTCGCCTAACTGGCGGTGAGTGACCCAGTCCAACAATCCGGCTTGCCTTGTTGCACAGGGAGAGATGCCCAGGGAAGGAGTGGGGACTAATGGGCAGCTGGATTAGGAGCTCCTCATCTCCATTACCCTCAGCCGGCCTGGCTGTTCTGTTCATAATACGAAGAGAGAGACTGCAGTCGAAGAATCAGGTTCAAAAGTAGGGGAACCTTAATACCGACGCTGGCTTTGTTCGGGGGGGGGGAGCTCCATCTTTATACCAAATGTATGAGGTTGGAGTGGATAGGCAGGAAGAAGACACCAACGTTGTATTAAAGGGTGTACCTGAAAGGTAGCCTCACCAGATTTTGGTGTGGATGGGAGTATCTGTGTAATATATAAATGAACTCCTGACATGGACAATTCCCTCCTCTCCCCACCCCACCCCGTAAAGTTATGTTTTTATTAATTCCCCCCTCCACCCCCAAAAAATACCAAAATGAATAGGGCTTCTGGCTAAGCAAATTTGCATAGGATTGCAGCTGACATTAAAGATATTTATTTTTGCATGGTGTTTCTGCCAGGCCAGGCCTAGTTTCCTCAGTTCTGAAAGAGCTATTACCATTTTCGTTCACTGCAGTGCACATTTGATATATTAGAGACAGCCCCATTCTTGATTCCATTTTCTGCCATTCTTCCTTGTTTTGTCAAAACTCCAGAGAAGCTTAGAGTGGTCAGACTGGCTGGGACAAACTACTGGAGCAGCCAAGCGTGGCATATGGCCCTGTTCTAAGCTGTTAACAGTAAGCTCTTCAATTCATCCTGTTGTGTCTTCCTCCCACCCCACCCCACCCTCCATGTATCATAAGCCCAGAATGTGTGAGATATCTTCTCATGTTGTTTTCTAGGAGTTATAACCAAACCAGGTAAGATACAGGAGACGAATACGTTTTTTTAAGCAGCAATCATATGAAATTAGATGTCCAACAAAAAATTAGTGTAACCTTGAAAAGTCTCGCATGGGTTATTTATTGTACCATATGGCTTCCCAACTGGGAGATGATGGGCAGTTGCTTAATCAGTGTAGGCAGATTTATGTAAGACTATGTCTCAAATTAATGATAAAATGTGTGTATCTGCAATATACATTGTTCTATTTATGTGCATAATTTAGCCAGTATAGAGAAAAATTTATATTTTTTTCTATAGAATCATCAATGTTGTAAAAAGATTGCATCAAGCATTTTAGAGAAACAAGAAAGCATCATTGTCAAAGTTCCACTTAAGTCAAATATTAATTATACTTTTCTATTCATTTCTCTAGATTAAAGCAAAACAGAATTTAGAGTGGCTTTTAATAATTTTATTTAAACTTTTCCTTTTTTAAAAAAATGATTGTTTATTGTATGAAGCATAATACAGTATTAATAATAGGTAGTCCTCACTTAACAACCACAATTGAGCCCTGTCATTAAACAAGCCACCACATGACTTGATTTTACATTTTTATGACAGTTGTAAAGTGAATCACCATAGTTGTTAAGTGAATAGAACCATAGTTGTTAGATGGTCGTTAAACAACTCCATATACCCAAATTGGTATTCTTTGACCAGAAAGTGGGAGGAAATGCCTGAAACCAGCAAAATATGTCACAAATGATGGACATTTGTGTCCGAATGTTGAAACTGGCTGTAAATTTGAGCCGGTTGACAAATGCCCAATATGTGAACATGTGGCTATTGGAGGTGGTACAGCAGTAATATTTTTGAGGACGAATCTTAAGTAACTTTTGTAGAGTCCACTGTAACTTCCAATAGTCATTACGCAATGGCTACCTATGCTAAGTTAAATCAGAGGTGTAAAATCCATGTTATAACAATCAAATCTATTCATACCCATTTCCATCTGCCTGATTCAACTCTTTCCAAGCTTTTATTAATTTGGCCTCTCTGCCTTTGGTTTGGTCTCACTCTAATTTCTTTGATAGTGTACCTAGGAGTCCTGGGAGAAAACCAAGTGTAAGAGACATACAAGAAAGAAAGAAAAAAGGAAAAGGCCCTTCCCACATCAGCAAGTACTTTCTTGAAACTCTTCCAATATAGACCTCAAACTGAAGATGAAAAGGGAAGGGCTGTGAGAGAAAGCACACTGATTTCTCTGCTATGCCTCAGCAGTCCAAAGTGCAGACTAGACTAGGGCCAGTTTTTAAATTAGATTAATTTTGAAACCAGGCAGATGGCCTTCAAATTAATCTGGATAAGATGATCTATTCAGTTTAGGTGAGTACTTTCATGTTTAAGAAACTGCTAGTAGCTCTGCCAGCATGATCGATTCTAGATTATTCATCTTTCTGGTGTTAGCTCACTGATCAAATGTGGAATATGCAATGGGAGAGCTTTATCATTGATTTAAGTTTCGTGCTCAAAAGCAACAATACACCTCCTTAATGTAATTTGATGGACTCAGGCATCTTGTTCATGCAATCCACTTTCCCTTTTTATGGCTAAAAGTAAAGAATGAGAAGAAACTCTTTTCAGCCAATTACCATTTGCCATTTCATCAACATCAAGAGAAACCTGGAACTATGTTTTGTCTATGTGTATAAAGAATCATTCCTGTTCCTAGCATCTTTTGATAAACTCTAATGAGAAGTAACGAGATTTGGACCTAACTACATACTACAATTAGTTGACAGTAGAAATGGATGTTCCATTTGTCTCAGAAAACTATACTGCCAAGTTTGGCAGAAAAATCTACTGCCAAACTATAGATTAGTATTGCAACCAGGATGTTAACACATGTTTCCTTATTTTTATGAATTTTAGCTTGAGCAAATGTAGAAGCATATGATCCTGATATAATTTTTTAACATTCTTTAAATCTATACAATGAAGTTGTTTTGAAACAAAGTTATATTCCTAAGCTGGTCTGTAAGTAAATAATTTTGCTTCATTTCAGATGTAATTTTGGCATCCGCATAAATGATTACATTAAAATAACTTATTTATTTCAGCCTTTCCCAACTTAGTGCCTTCCAAGTTTAATAAGATTACATATATCTGAGTAGTATGCTTGAAATTTGGAGTACTGTAATTCTACGGTAACATATATTGGGGGCACCAGGTTGGGGGAGGTGGCTTTAGTTAGCGCTTTTAAGTAGGTATTTGGCTCCAATTTTAATAAATATAAAAGTGTTACACCAAAGTTATTTTGCCTTTACCGGCCAATTTCACTATCAATCTTTATTAAAGAGACTTGCAGGATTAATGAAACACATATGAAGCCAAGTATTCTCTTTTATCTGAGCTTATACCATGGCAGTAGAAATTAGTGTAAGCACATTGAACAATATCAATATCTATCAGTCTTTCAACATTCTTTTTTTTTCTGGCTCCAGCCTAAATCACTAACATGTAACTAAATCAATGATTCTTTTGTTTTAGTTTTCTTAAGTCATGTGAACATTTGTTACAGAAAAATGAAATAATGTCACAGATGGCTGTGGGCGGTCTGGACTTTATGGGATTTTGTGATAGTGTTTTTACTTTATATTACTTTAGATTTTGAATCCTACAATTCTCATTGACAGTTTAGCTTAAAATAGCAAATAATTTAGTGTGTGAATTAGTGGCAAAATAATTTAATTTTCAATTCAAACTTTAAAACTAGGCATTTGATAAAGTAGACCACAACCTACTTCTTAGTCAGTTAGAAAAATGTGGAATATACAAGCATCACCACCAGATGGATTTGTAACTGGCCGACCAACTGCACTCAATGTCTAGTTCTTAATGGAACTGCTTGACTTACAGCAGTTCATTTAGTGACTGAAGTTACAGTGGCACTTATGATCTGACACTGAAAAAACTTATGATCATTTTTCACACTTACGACAGTGTCCCGGGGTCATGTGATCACTTATTGTGACCTTCTGACAAGCAAAGTCAATAGGGAAGCCGGATTCACTTAACAACCATGTTACTAACTTAACAACTACAGTGATTCACTTAACAACTGTGGCAAGAAAGGTCATAAAACAGGGCAAAATTCACTTAACTGCCTCATTTAGCAACAAAAAGTTTGGGCTCAATTGTGGTCATAAGTTGAGGACTATCTGTATATCTACATGGAGGGAGGTAAATAGTGGGGTACCCCAAAGGTCTGCCTTAGGCCCAGTACTCTTCAATATATTCATAAATGATTTAAATAGGGAATAAAAGGGGAACTCATCAAATTTGCACTTAACACTAAGCTCATAACACCCCAGAAGATAGGCTCAAGATCCAGAAGCATCTCAACAGACTTGAATACTGGCCCTATCCAAAATGAAATCCAATGGTGACAAAAGTAAGGTTCTACATATAAGTAAGAAAAACCAAATGCACAAGTATATAGAATAGGTGGTACCTGGCTCAATGATAGTAACTGTTAAAAGGATCTCGGAGTCCTAATGGACAATCATTTAAATATGAACCAGTAGTGTGCTGCTGCAGCAAAAAAAGCCAATGCAATCCTAGGCTGCATAAACAGAAGGATAGTGTCAAGATAATGTGAATCAAGATCATGTGAAGTATTAGTATCACTTTATAAAGCCTTAGTAAGACCACACTTAGAATACTGCACCCAGTTTTGGTCACCATATTATAAAAAAGATGTAGGAAGACTGGAAAGAGTGAAGAAAAGAGCAACAGATGATTAGGGGGCTGGGGGCTAAAACATATGAAGAATGATTGTAGGAATTGGGTATGTCTAATCTAGTGAAAAGAAGGCTTAGGGGTGACCTGATAGTGTTCCAATATTTGAGGGGCTGCCACAAAGAAGGGGGGTGAATCTATTTTCCAAAGCACCAGAAGGCAGGACAAGAAACAATGGATGGAAACTAATCAAGGAGAGAAGCAACCTAGAACGAAGGAGAAATTTCCTAACAGTTAGAACAATTAACCAATAGAACAGGTTGCCTTCAAAAGTTGTGGGTGTATCATCGCTGGGGGTGTTTAAGAAGAGATTGGACAGACATTTGTCCAGAATGGTATAGGATTACCTGGTTGTAAAGGGTTTGGACTAGAAGACCTCCAAGGCCCCTGCCAACTCTATTATTCTGTTACTGTGAAACAAAGATCCTGGTTCATATGGTATGTATCCAAGTACTTGGTTTCTATTAAAGAATAATTGTCTACATCAGGGGCTGGTTCCTCTTACCTGGTCACCTGTGCGCTGCGCACGCATCATCTCATTGCGTGCGCATGCTTGCTACGCGCGCGTGTCCCCTCCCGCAATTTTGCTTCCTGCGCATGCGCAGAAGCAAAAAATCGCCAAAATGTCACACACACAAGCACGTCCCCTCACGATATTTTACTTCCGTGCATGCGCAGGAAGCAAAAAAACCCCAAAAATACCCAAAAAAAAGATGGCGCCGTGTGACGGACCGGCGAGGACAGCACTGGAGCCATTTCGCAATCCGCCGGCCGCTACCGGTGCCATAGAGAAGACCTCACCGGTAGGAACCCACCCCTGATCTACATGTAATTATTTAACATTAATAAGCTTAGGATAAACTACTACAGCCAGAGATAATTGTAATTATACATGAATATAATTCATATTACTTTTAAAAAAATTAATTACTTGAATCAAAAGAACTGGGAGGCGATGGCAAAAGTACAAGTTCCCTGAACTTTTTTATAAGAGAATGGAAGACTTTTCCCAATATAGTTCATTGGTATCATGCTTGCATTAGGATATAAGAATGACTAAGAAAAATATAGACTGATGGAATCAGTAATGGTAGTGGGAGCTGTAAGGAGCCATAAAATGTATGGGAATCACAAAACAATATATAAAAATAATGCCTTACATGAGATTTCTTTAAATGGTAAATATTTTTAATTTAGACAGATTATCATTAGCTATCATTCAGCATTTTTTAGCTACATTGATAACAGTCATAATTGGAGGCTTTTTTTTTCAATCAAATTGCAAGTTAAAAAAAAGAACTGTCTAAAACATTAAACCTCATACATATGCATACAGATGAATATAAGCAGTTTTTGAATAGTAGTATAAAATCTGGAGCTAAAATTAATCATTCATAATCTTAGTATCATGCCTTTGTGTCTTCATATTTTTGGGGGGGAGGGGAGAGTAAATTTCAAATTCCTTATGCAATTATGAAATCCTATTGATTTTTACTGGGGGAATTTGAGTTTTGATTATTAAGTCAAGGCTGATTTTAGCAACCACATAAATAAATTTTCTCCAAGATAGCATGTCCTAACCCCATGATGGCAAACCGATGGCAAGCGTGCCACAGGTGGCACGCGGAGCCATATCTGACGGCACATGAGGCTTTGCCCTATGTCAGCTCCAGCATGCATGTGCATGCTGGCCAGCTGATTTTTGGCCTTCCGGAGGGCGAGGGGAGGCCATTTTCACCCTCTCCAGGCTTCAGGAAAGCCTCCGGAGCCTGTGGATGGCGAAAAACGGACCCAACGGGCCTACCGAAAGTTGGAAATGAACTTCTGGTAGGCCCGTTGGACCGTTTTTCACCCTTCCCAGGCTTCAGGAAAGCCTCTGAAGCCTATGGATGGCGAAAAACAGGCCCAACAGGCCTACCAGAAGTCCGGAGGCTTCAGGGAGGCCTGCATGCATGTGGGGGGGGGGCAGCACAGGGGAGTTGTGCACGCATGTGCAGGGGAGGGCATTGCATTATGGGTGTGAACATGCCCATGCATGCTATAGCGCATGCCCTTTTGGCACCCGAGCAAAAAAAGGTTTGCCATCACTGTCCTAACCTGATCTTTCAAGACTTCTAATGGTACATGAACTATATCTCCCTAATTTTTTCACACAGAAATTAATATGACTCAGTAGATCTTAACAGACTAGACTGTGCCCACATCTTTAATGTCTTCTTTTATTCTGCAATGAAGAACTGCTGAAGTAATGAAAGCAAACTGATTTAGCTTTGCTGGCATTACACTATAGAGAAGCATGCACTTAGCCATGATTGATGTACATTTGTTAAAAAGAAGTATTTGCATTGGAATAGTCTTGGAAGTATTAATGAAAAATTTTACATATCACCCTCTTTGTTTAGAAAAGTTGAGCAACACCTTGTGATCCAGAATTCACATCAGCATAGCCTTCAGTTGTCAGAGTTCAGTCAAATTAGTTATAACCTCAACAGGTGTGGAGTATGCCAAATTAGAGAAGACAGTGGTAAAACATTGCAGAAGATGGATTTCACTCAGGCAGCTCACTTGATATATAGTGCAGTGGTATGCACTATACTATCCACTAACAAATATAATGAACAGGTTTGAGTTGCCAATCAGGAATCAGAAGTTTTCCAGCTAGACATGTCTATTATGTCAAAAATGGGAAGACAACAGTCAAATTTCTATTGACCTGAAAAGGCCAGGTGAAAAGATCTAGATATAGGGCTTGATTTTACGAAACAGATATCCTGCATATATATGACCTCTATTGTGTCTGCAATAAAGCAACTTACCCCTGAGCTGCTCCTGGAAACAAGTCTCTGAATATGGGGTTAAGCCTCTGGAGAGTAAACATTTATTGCTGAGCCTGGTTCAAAATCTGGCAAGTCCTTAAATAACAAATATCAAGCACTATATCCATGAAGTATGCTGCAGTTTAAGCATATAAATAATTTTAGCAAAATTAAAATACTGTTTTGTTCTTGGAACTTAACTGACAGTGCAATCACTATGCAAATAAAACGTTTCTTTTTAATGAATTATTTTCTGCAGGGACTCACAAAATACCTGCTCCAAGAAAGCAACTGCTCAACATTTCCTGTCTGATTAATTTCAGTGTGACTGTAGTGACCCATATAATATATATTGTACAGAATACTACAAGCAGCAGGCTCATTTCTTCTGGAGACAAATAATGTAATTCCAGCAAGTATTCAGAAAAATCATAGTACCAAAAGAAATTCTATTAGTTACATAGTTTCTATCAATTTAAATAATCTGTATTAAGTAGATTAGTTTAAATAAGATAGAATAACATATTTTCATATCCTGGAACAGTGAGAATCAGAGTTAGCTTGAATTCTTTTGTTTAGTAGCTGCTATTTTGCAACAATATTTATATTCTATCACTAACTTATCTCTGAACTTGATAATGCATGTGCCAAATAGTATTATTGTATCTGTGATGACCCGGGGCGTGGCACGAAGGCAACACAGCCAAAGAACAGGTATGGGTCCCTTTATTGGCACCAACTTTGCCCCCAACGTCCCGTTTATTCTCCAGCCTGGAGAAAAGCTCTCCACAAACCTGCAGCAGTTTCTGGCTACAGATACTCCAGTCCAAATGCTGTAAGCAGAATGACTGCAAATCAAGCACTCCAGCAGGGCAAGATAATGAGTCCCAGAAGCAAAGAATTCATGGCAATAATTCCAGCAAGACAAGATAAGCACACAGAAGCACAATAATAATTCAAACAGTCAGGAGGAATGCCAGGAATGCAGGCCACAACTCTCAACACTAGATGAATTCAGCGTTTGTTCCTGACAAACGCCCCTCCCAACTGCCTCTCCTTTAAACTCCATCCCCAGATGTGCCTTGTGAAGGGAATCGGGGCCCTTTCCTTCCTTGTAAGCCATGCAACCCACGTTGCTCTCTTCTGCATTCTTCCCTACACCCCCTAGGATGAGGAGGGGGTGGGCCTTGGTCTTCATCTGAACCCCCTCTCCCTTGTTCTACCTCTCCCCTGCTCTGCCCAGCCTGACTTTGTCCTTTCCCAGTTTCCCCCACAGCCAACAAAGCCACTCTCCCGCTCTCTGTCAGCTGTTCATCTTTCATCTCAGATTCAGACTCTGACAGGGGCATGATAGTATAATTACTCCAAGAAACTAATAGTTTTCAGTTTATTTACTTATATCTAGCTTTTATTATTTTTATAAATAACACAAGGCAGTGAACACACACAATACTCCCTCCTCCTATTTTCCCCACAACCACCACCATGTGAGGTGGATTGGGTTGAGAGAGAGTGACTGACCTAAAGTCACCCAGCTGGCTTTCATGGCTAAGGCGGGACTTGAATTCACAGTCTCCCGTTTTCTAGCCTGGTGCATTAATCAGTAGACCAAACTGGCTCTTTCAATTAAAAATAAAATATGAATGATCCTGACCAAATCTGATTTTGAAATTTTATTTCTTAGACATAAGATAAGCCTATTCCTATCATGATCAGGAATATTTTTTGATATGAACAGTTATCAACATGTGGTTCCTTTATAGACCATGCCAAAGCCTCCTATGGGCATTCTGCTGTCATTTTCCCTATCACCACTCCTTGGGCCAGTCACTTTCTCAGCTCAGCTCACCTCACAAGGTTGTTATTGTGAGGAAAATAGGAGGAGGAAAATGTGTTGGATATTTTCACTGCCTTGAGTTGTTTATAAAAAAAATAATGAAGGTGGGATATAGATAAATAAAATTTGTCCCCCAGGTTGCTTCATTCAATGTGTCAAGAACAGGTGGAAGTTAACATCCAGTAGATGAAATGGGATTTATTAGTTATTTTACACACGTATTTTTGAATCAATCTATATTCACAGCAGTTTACAAAACAATCAACAAAAACATCTGTAATTGTTAAAACAGATGTGGTGGAATCTAAGAATTGGTCAAACTTAGTGTCCTTCCACTGCAGAAATCGGCACAGGCCTGACCTTCCTCAGAATCCCTAAAGCTTTATTCGATTGTTCCCAAGGGAATGCAGTCGACTGGCAAGATTCTTGTAATATAGGTGACTAACAATAAAGCTTCTGCTTGAGACTAATCACCAGTGGTTCTTGTTGTTTGTGCCCGAAACCATGGTAAATATAGATACACTGAAACCACCAATAGCTAATTAATAGTGATAATGAAGAACAAATAATAATATAACTAAATAAAATAATATCAACAATTAAATATAAGTAATACAAACTAAGAGTAAACCCCATTCCTTACTAGCATTCCTTACGTTACTTAGTTTGGGTAATGAAACAGCTGCAAGAAAACAACCAAGCTCAGAGAGCACCCCTCATAAAACATAAATAAATTAAGGAGTGTGATAGCAAGAAGAGATAAGCTACCACCAATATAGCATTGAATCTTTTGACAAGCAATAGGTCATTATATCAAAAACTGTATCCCAAAGCCACTATTGAGTAGGAAGTTACTAAGCCAGGGGTGTCAAACTCGCATTGTCTCGGCGGCGTCACATTACGTATCAGGACTTTTTTTTCCTTCGCTAAACCGGGCGTGGGCATGGCTAGCAAGTGATGCATCCGGCCCGTGGGCCGGGACTTTGACAGCCCTGTACTAAGCCATCTAATAGCCCAGTCAATCTGGCATGATAAGTCATTCCTGACTTCTACTTTCACATGAAATCTCTAAAAGTCACAGAGAAGATGGGTAGCTTTGAAGACCTCAAAATACCCAAGTAGGTGATTATGGTGACAGAGTTGCAGAACCCTACTCTAGGAGCAACGTAGTTGTTGTGGCACAAATTTATGTGCTCCAGGAAAAAGAGAGATAATTGCAAGGAGTCTCCTTATAGTCTATGCATAAAGGATCCTGCTCCTGATGAATGCAGATTCAATTAATCCAACTCTATATCTCTCACGGGTGAGAAAGATGGGAATGGGGGAGGTCTCCATTCAGGATGTAGAATAGAGTTTAAAGGAGAGTCTTAAGACATGAAATTCTTGGTTGAAATGTAAGAGATTCAAAAATCAAAAGAAAATGTGCCCAGCTGATCTAACATTGGATAAGCCTGTGAGAATATGCCTTAAATTATTATGCTCTTTCCTAAAGCAGTTCAATCCAGGCATTGGAACTGCTTCTTGATAGCCAGAAGCTTCTTGTTAAAAATCTCAGATTCATTCAAGGGTAGCAGCTGTAAAAAAAACAAAACACCAAACCAAACATGGAGGGAAGTTTACTGAGAACTCAGGAGCAAATTATAAATACACAGATCCCAAGGCAAAATCAAGGAATCAGCCTGTACAATAAGTGGGCAGATAAGATGTTGATGACAGAAGTGGGGCTGAAAAATGACTTGCAGAAAGGCTTGTTGGGTTTTAGAAAGTCAGTTTAGAAGACTTTTACCTTCTTGGCAAGCTAAGTCAATGTTGGGGCCATTGTTGTAAATTTAGAAATAAATTTAGGATAAAAATAGGCAAAGCCCAAGAAATGTGGTACTAATAATATTGGGGGAGGGGGGGTGAGAATACCAAGATAACAGATTGTACTTTAGTTGAATCCATCTGTAGTTCTTCAGAAGAAATATAGTATTCCAAATAATCTAGTATAGGCTGGCAATTTCTGAAGTTTAATGCAGAGGTTGTTGCCATGAAGACACTGAAGAACTGTATGCACTTGGTTGTCATGGAATGCATTGTCCTCAGAATAAACATATGTATTATCTCAACAATAAATTACTTGTTCAATAGATTATGGAAATACGGTTTATAGATCGTTGAAAGACTCGCTCATTGCCAGTCTGTATGACATTATTAAAAATTCAAATATGCCATAATGATAGTCAAAAGCTATCATTCATGCCCCTCCTTCATACCAATCAGACTAGCTTGTGCATTGTTGAGTCTGTAGCCCTTACAGTCCCAAGGCCATGGTGGTATGTATCCATGACCTTGGGGAAAAGATGAAGAGATGCAGCCAAGAGAATCGTCAGATAAAAACCAACTTAGCCCACAGCAGGAATTTGGGCAGGGCAAGTGGTTCAGAAGAGACTCTCCCTATTTTCCTTGAGCTGTAAAGGGTATGGAAGGAGAAACGTATTTTCAGTCTTGCAAGATTTTGTTAATGTAATCTTAATAATAAAATGGAATTCGTTCATCTAGCTGTGTTTCCTGTCTATTCTACTTAACAAGGCTGACAACAACTGAACAATGTAAGGAGGAGATCAAATAAAACCGCGGAAGTTTCTAATAGTTGCTAGTGGTGAGTTGTAAAGGGTAATTGGGATGTGATTGGACCTATTAATCAAAAAGTATTCTCAACATGAAGATAAGTAGGAGAAGTAGAGGGAACATATTTGGATGCATTGAATTATTTAATAAAGTTACCAGTTGTAGCGGTATTCCTGTGCTAAGTATGGGTTACAGGATAAAAGGATTGAATAAATGGCAATTTAATCATTTAATTTCTGGTTGATCCAGCCTCATAGCTCTTGACTGTCACATGTTTTTTGACAAGCCAGACTGGAAGTAAGGCGTTTGCTGAAAAAATGCCACATTTCTTTACAACTATGGCGTTTTAGGTGTAATGGTCAGTGTCCATTGACATATGCCATATATATGGTGGCAGATACTTGAGCAGTAAGAAGTGTTTAATGGGTAGTTCTCGACTTATAACCACAATTAGAATAATTTCCATTAGCACTTGTTATGTGAATCCTAGACAATTTTTTTGCTACCTTTGTTAAACAAAACATCACAATTGTTAAGTGACTCATGCAACTATTAAGGGAATCCAGCTTTATTTTGCTAGTCGGAAGTCATCTGGGAAGGTCACAAATGGTGATTATATGACCCTGGGATGCTGCAATTGTCATAAATATATATTGATTGCCAAGCGCCCAAATTTTGATCACATGACTGTGAGGATGCTGCAACAGTTGTAAGTACAAGGACCCAGTCTCCGAACTGGCAGCAAAGGTAAGTGAAACCCATTTACTGATGTATTCAATTGGTAAATTTCAAATCAAAGTCTGCTCAATATAGGGAAGTAGAAAGGAAAAGGGAATGAAACAGAGTGGTAGCTTATTTTACTGCCTGTAGTCACCCACAACAGCTCGTTTTTTATAAATGCTCAAGCAGACATAAGTTAATGTTGTCATTATGTCTGGCGTGCCTTGATGAACCATGTCATCTCATATTTCATCAATCAATCCTTGAACTGGTCAGGTAAGCCTCTCCCCTTTTATTCTACATTGTGAGTGAACATATGCCCACACTCAAATCTTGCCCTATCATAGATAATAGATCTCACAATTAGCTGTCACAAGATCCTCAAAATTAGTTTTCAAGATGCCAAAAAGCCAGGGTAATTGTCCAGATCAGTGCTGGTCTGGCTCAGACGTGGCATAGCCCACTTTGCAACCTCTTCATATGGCTTATAAAAAATTCTTTAGTAGGCAAAGAAATGTTCTGAGCTCGGTGAGAGATAGTTCACATTGAGTGAGGAAAACAATAAAGCTTGTTTGGATTCCATCATATTGATCTGGAGTTGGCATTTTGATATAGATGGAATAAAGGACAACTATGCTAACAAGCTCCTTGGCTTGAAATCAACAAAAACGCTGTGGTAGAGTGAAGTGCCTGGTTGGAGGTAAACCTTTAGGTCTCTGCTAGTCAAGAGTTTTGTGGGGAAAAGCAAGTGACTCAGCACAAGACCTAGAGTGTATAAGGGAAACTGCTAGAATACACCTGTAAAGTGGAAACATACATGTCTTAGATATATAATATAAAAAGGGTAAGGAAAGCAAAGAAGGGTTTTTTGAAATATATTTCAGATGCTGCAGGAAATGCTTCAGGAGAGAACATCATCTGGTTAGCAGAGACTGGAATAGTGACACAGCCTGCCAGCTTAGAGCAGGTTATAAGAATTGGGAAGAACTAGGAGCCGCGGTGGCTCAGTGGTTAGAATGCAGTACTGCAGTCTACTGCTGATCACTCGCTGCCAGCAGTTTGATAGTTCGGGTCTCACCGGCTCAAGGTTGACTCAGCCTTCCATCCTTCCGAGGTCGGTAAAATGAGGACCCAGATTGTTGGGGGCAATATGCTGACTCTGTAAACCGCTTAGAGAGGGCTGTAAAGCACTGTGAAGCAGTATATGTCTAAGTGCTATTGCTAAGTGCTATACTGTGTTGTGTGTACAAAAATTCAAAAGCTGGACAGTGAAACTTTGTGAATTAAAGACTTTCATGGGAAATGAGTGACTTTGGCAATAAGATAGCCAGGAGAAAACTCACTGATATTTAAGTGTCAGTAATTGAGATAAGGAGAGGAAGAAAATGCAGTAAATGTCAAGTAGAAACTGAAGGGAAAAGATTTGAGGAGGAGGAAATAAAGTACCATATTTTTCGCACTATAAGACGCACTTGACCATAAGACTCACCTAGGTTTAGAGGAGGAAAAAACATATCAGGAGGAACCTGAGAGGATCACAGATAGGTGTCCTCTCATGTGCCAGCTCTGCCTATTGACTCCTGCACTGCGGAAAAGAGACAGAAGAGGCGGGCAATGACAAAGACAGAAGAGGCGGAGTTCAGCACTATAAAAGGACCTCGCTGCCGCGGCCCGGCTGCTATTCACCAAAGGACCGACACCGTTTCCACCCACTTTTGGGGGGGGAGTGCGTCTTATGGAGCGAAAAATACGGTAGGTTATGACTTGGTTTCTTATATTACTTATACTATTCTGAAAATACATCGAAACACATATTTTAATAGTATTTTCACTTGTGTATAGTAAATCATACTACTTTATTAGGATAAACTAACTAAGGATAAATATCTTGTCCAAAATAAAATCCCTTGTTTGTTTAAATTTTGGCTCTATGTTTGTGTGTGGGTAATGGAAAGTGTGGATGAGTTTGGAGAAGAAAGGGAAGAGATGCAATCACAGCCTGTAATGGAATGTGGGAATTATCTTGGGGAAAGGAGAAAGAGATGCCGCCTAGGAAACAATCAGACAAAAGAGAGAGGAGCCCCCAGTGACTTAACAGTCAGAGAAAAAAACTTAGAAAGGACCCTCCCACCAACCCACCCTAATGATCAAGTAGTTAAAAGAAGCAGCAGGAAGTTTGTACCTTTAGATGTGCAAGATGCTGTTAATGTGTTTCCAGTCTGGTTTACCTGGGAGGACTGACTGTGTATGTGTGTATCAACTTCTATCCTGACCCAGCCTCCAACAAACAGGCTGTCATGCCCTTGGAGTCAGAGTTGGCTGCAAAACAGGCTGCTTTAGGTACTCGCTTGCTCCTCTCCCCAACCCTATTCTTTTTTGGATCTCTATATCTCACAAAAGTGTGTGACCTCTGAACAAGCAATGCAACACTGAACTGACCAGCAAAGCTTAAGGAAAAATTGGTAACACCTGTGCACACTTAGCAGGGAGAGAATTTAAACCTCACACTAACAGTCTTCCATTTCTAGAAACAATTTGTGCATCTGACTTCTTGTTCTGTGACTCTTGATTGGAATCCAGTTATTTATGACTTAGTCAACTGACTAAGACTACATCTTTCCCTTGACTTGGTATCCTAAATCTTCACCTTGACCTTGGACTGCTTGACTTGGAATTTGCCTTTATCCAAATTCTTAACTACAAGTCATACCTGTTTTCCTGCTTTTGCCTTTTTCTGTTATTTATTTATTTATTTATTTATTTATTTATTTATTTATTTATTTATTTATTTATTTATTTATTTATTTATTTATTTTGTTCAATCTTATAGGCCGCCCATTTCCCAAGGGACTCAGGGTGGCGTACAACATAAAGATGAACAATCAATTTAAAACAACAATAGAAAACAATTAAAAATACATATAAAAATTAAAAACATTTCCCATCATTCATACGCCTGCCGGAAGAGCCAGGTTTTAACGACTTTACAGAAGGCCAGTAAGGAGGGGATAGTCCGGATCTCTGGCAGTAGTTGGTTCCACAGAGACAGAGCCGCCACAGAGAAGGCTCTCCCCCGCAGATCCGCCAACCGGCATTGCTTGGTTGATGGGACCAGGAGGAGGCCGACTCTGTGGGACCTAACCGGTCATAGGGAGGTATGTGTTACCTCCTGCTGCCTTGTTGTCTGGAATTTGTAGTAACAAATCCTCCCTTTAAAACTGCCTGTATCTACAGTCTCTATCTGGCTCCTGAAGGAGTGCTAAGAAAGCCATAACATGAAAGTGGCAGATACAGGATTCAAACCAGGGGTGAAATTCAGCAGGTTCTGACAGATTCTGGAGAACCGGTAGCGGAAATTTTGAGTAGTTCGGAGAACCAGCAAATACCACCTCTGGCTGGCCACAGAGTAGGGTGGGAATGGAGATTTTGCAATATCCTTCCCCCAGGAGTAAGAAGGGAATGGGGATTTTGCAGTATCCTTCCCCTGGAGAGGGTGGGAATGGAGATTTTGCAGTATCCTTCCCCTGCCACGCACACCAAGCCACGCCCACAGAACCGGTAGGGAAAAAATTTGAATTTCACCCCTGATTCAAACCCATGCTCTGAAGAGACTGGAGCCTCAAGTCTTTCCATACATAGTTAGATAAGAATTTATATTACAAAATATTTTAAATATTTGATGACCCTCCATCAACATGAAAACCTTTCTTCTACCCATGGTAAGTACAACATTATTACAATCTCTCTTTGGTTTAATAGGTATTTTTCTTTGTGCTTTTCAGAGACCATGACCAGCATTGTTTGTACAATGTAAATTTCATACCACCGACATTATCAAAATGTGGTTGAGATGATGATCCAAAAGGGTATCAAAAAAATGACTGCTTAGGATATATGACTGCTGAAGCCAGTTAGATGAAAGGTATTGGCCGCATGCTGACTCCATTTGCCCTGAATCTTGGCGAACTGCTGTATATATCCACACTGCATGTGAGTGGAACCTGAAGCATTTTGAAAACAATCTATTCCCCGAAGTCAGCATAAATTTGTCAACAACACATCTTGCTAGAGTACATTTATCTCAATTTTCGATAGAATTTTTCTTAATATATTGTAGGAATGTGGTAGGTATATGTTTCTTGGCTTTACTAAAACAGTAAGATGGGGGAATATTTGGCTTAGTAATAGTATTTGTCAAAACAAAATACCTCACAATAAGGAATCATGTAGTATTTGATTGCAACTGATACGATAGGATTGTGATACAGCTGTCAACACACACAGACCCACTACCTCACAGAAATTATTTTTAGGCTGCATCAATAGAAATCTAATTTCCAAATCATGGGAGTAATGATTTCAGTATATTCACTTTGGGTCCTAGACATACTTTAAAAAGGATTCGAAGAAATTGGAAGAGATTCAGAGGAAGGCCACAAGGATGATCAAAGGATTAAAAGACTGAAGGAACTGGGCATGTTTAGTCTTAGAAAAAGATAATGGGGCAAAGAGATATGGTAGTACTCTTCAAATATCTGAAAGGACATCAAATGGAACGTTAAGAGCTGTTTGAAAAGGCAACTAATTGAATCTTGTTTTTTTAAAAAAATCCTAATACTAGTAAAAATAGTTCTGAGAACCATACTGGTGGATTCTCCTTCATTGGAAGTGTTCAGACAAATGTAGGTAATCCTTAACTTATGAGTGATTGCTTAGCCACCGTTCAAAATTACAACAGATCCCTCAAAAGCTACAAGATTTACTTACGACCCGGTTTTGAAGTTATTGCCACTGCAGTGCTCCTGTGGTAATGTGCTTAAAATTTGGTGGATTCTCCCTTACAACTGACCACAGGGATGCTGCAGTGCCCCCCCCCATGCCTATATCTACCCATCCTTTCCTGCTGAGCCTCCACAGGTCTTGGGTCTCTTTCCCACTCCATTTGGTCCCATACCCTCCTTCTTGCCCCCATCACTGGTTGTGCACTTACATTTGGAAGAGCTCCAGAGCTCCTGTTCAGGAAGGAGGGCAGGTCTTTCTACCCTTCCGCGTCCCTAGGCTGTGTGGCTCCATCCTAGAAGCGACTAGTTACAATGAGCTGTGGTCAGTCGAAAAGTGATGCTTGCTTCCCAGTGATGTAACCTGGGGGTGCCAAGGGGTAGAGTGGCCTACCCTCCTTCCTTCTGCCCTTTGGTGTTCCTGGAGGCCACATGGCACCATCCTGGAAGCTGGCACCATTTTTGGAATGACTGCAATGAATTGTGGGTGCTCCTAAAATGGCACCCTCTTCCGGGATGGAGCCATGCAGCTAAAGGGACAGAGCAGTCTACTTTCCTTCCCTAATGTGAGCTTTGGAATCTGGACATCTTCCAAAGATAGGTAAGCAATCAGACATGGGGAAAAGGGTATGGGGTGTAGGCCACTTACCTTTTGTAGATCTCCAGAGCGCTACAAAAAGTGAGTGATCAGTGACAGGCTAGAGAAGAGTATAGGGTCCAGTAAGGTGGAAAGCAGGCCCAAGGCCTGCATGGATCTGGTAGAGAAGGAAAGTAGGCCCACGGTGAAGCAGAGCACAAGATGTCTTGGGCTGAGGAGGCCTTCCCCACACCTGAGGCACCCCATGCTCTGCTTAAATACCCATGCAGTTGCTTAATGATCACATTGGGGAGAACAGAGATGAGGATTATTAAGAAGATCATATGGTCGCCTCACTTAAGAACCATCACAACTTGTGACCATAATGGGCAGCTCCATTATGGTTATAAGCAGAGAAGTACTTGTCGCCATCTGCCTAAGATGGTTTAATATGGATTTCTACACTGAAATCCAAATCTTCTTCTACAAGAATAGAACTTAATTGCCTAAATTGCTCCTTCCAACACTATGATTTTATAAATATTCTGAACTGAAAGAACCTAGAGGAAAAATTTACATGTGGAAATGAACTATTCCTAAATGAGAAAAAACAGAGCAGTCAGGAATGATATTTACATCAATGTACGATCGTTCTTGACTAGTCATGACATAGCAATTCATGCCTGTTCATCATGATCAGGGGTACAAAAAGCTGCCTGCCTTGCCCTTATCTACTTTTGAATTCTGTGCTATGCCACATAAAGTCTGGTTGCCCTCAAACTTAGACAAGATTATAGCTCAAGGAGACACATAATTCCAATGGATAGCCTAGGCCCGTGATGGTGAATCTATGGCATGCATGCCACAGGTGGCACGTGGAGCCCTCTCTGCGGGCACATGAGTCGTCCCCTAGCTCAGCTCCACCGCACATGCATGCACCTCCCGCTGGCCAGCTGATTTTTGGGTCTGCCCTGCTTGCGGGAGATGCATGTGCATGCGCAGGAGAGCGGGGTGGGCTACCTTTCTCCTCACTTTCTGCCGCCCGTGCCTTCCCAGATCTCCAGAGATTTCCCCCCAGCACTGTTTGGGGATGAGAGGTTTTTTCCCCCTCCCAGCACCATTTGGGGATGGGAGGCTTTCCCCCCTCCAGCACTGTTTGGAGACGGGAGGCTTCCCCCCCCCCAGCACCGTTTGGGGATGGGAGGCTTTCCCCCCTCCCAGTGCTGTTTTGGGATGTGAGGTGAAAACGGGGGGTTGCGTGCGCATGCGTGGGGGGGGTTGCACACACATGTGCAGGGGGTGGGGCTCACAGGAGGGTCATTGCATTATGTGTGTGGGCATGTGCGCACGTGCGACAGCACATGCATGTGCACTTTTGGCACAAGAGGGAAAAAAGGTTAGCAATCACTGACCTAGGCTGTGTTGGGACAGAGACTACCCTAATGTAATGAAGGGTAGACAAGATGAAAGAAAGATGGATCTGAACTCAGTTTCTCAGGTCACAGCATATACAGTAGTAGTTCTATTATAAAATATATTTAGTCAGTCTGTCTACATCTTCTGAAATTGTCCTATAAGGAAATCTCTTGTCAGATGGGTAACAATATAAATATGATAAATAAATTTGCATATGGAAGTAAAATTAGCTATCTGAGTAGGCAGCAATTATGGGGTTGAGGCTATTGGCTTTTGCACAGATGAATGGGATTATTTTCCAGGGATTTATTGTTTTCAAGTGCAATCATGTCTATGTAAGGATGGAAGAAAAAGCTAACCTCTCAGAGTTTTACTCATAAAATGTAATTATGAGTGCATGAGATCATACATAATTTTCCAGTAATTTTTAATAAGCTAGGAATTTCCTCTTAGTAAAATACTGTAATTGACAAGCTTTAAAATGAAGTCAGTTTGATTAAAAACATGTTTTATATTACAGTGTGTGCTGTAACCATGTGATAAGTTTTGAGGGCTAGATCTAGAACTACATAAATCTGCTGAAAGTCCTTCCAGGGAAAGTTCAGTCTGTGTTAGTTTCTGGAATGCAATTCAAAAAATCAGTCCAGATTGCATATTGTCTTATCATAAGAAACACTCAAATGTTGGTTCTTTTTTGTTTTCCCCCCAAACATAAGGAAATTTACAAGAAAATTAGACTGCTATAAACATACCAACTTTCATAGAAATGGACTTTTCAGTCATTGAATTCAAAATTCGCCTTTCCTTCCTGTTGTCATCTTTTCTATAAGCAATATAATCTTGCTTCTCTTGCCCTATTACAGTGGTGGTGAACCTTTTTAGGCTCGCGTGCCAAAAAGGGGGCGCGCTTGCACGCGCTCGCGTGCCCACACCCATTCCCTCCCCCCACGCATGCGCACAACACCCCCCATGCTGCCCCCTGCGCATGCGCACACACACACCACCCCCGCGCAAAGGCCTTACCGGAGCCTGGGACGACGAAACCGGCAAACCGGAAGTGCGGAAAAACGCACTTCCGGTTTGCCGGTGAGCTGTTTTTTGCACTCCGGAGGGTTCAGGGAAGCTCCCTGAAGCTCCGGAATGCAAAAAACTACAAAACGGACAAACCGGAAGTGCGTTTTTCCGCACTTCCGGTTTGCCGGTGGGAACCCTCGCGTGCCGGCTGCTATGGTTCCGCGTGCCACCTGTGGCACGCATGCCATAGGTTCGCCACCACGGCCCTATTAGAATAGTTCTAACAGTGCCATTTATAGCATGCAAGAGTTGCAGAATAATAGATTGTGGCTGGAGTTTTGTGAAGGCCCAGAATCCTAGGGAAACATTTTTTCCCAAATTACTCCAGTTTGCTATGAAATCAGACTCTGATCAAATCCAAATCTCTCCCTTAATTTGCATCATTCGTATTATACTGGTACATTTCTAATTGTTACTATTAATTTTATTAATTGTTTATTATTGGTATTTAAAATAATATATATTTATAATGTATATGAATATTTTAGAATATTATGGAGATTGCTAATTATAAATGACAGTACTTCATGTTTCATCACACCAGTAATGAAAACATGCATTCTACAGATAACCTAGAAAGCTATCCAGATTAGCTATTTATAACATCATCTAGCAATAGTTGTCATTATCTATCACTAATATGGACATAGTGATGTCTAATATAGACTGTAGTGATGTGTAGCTGGTGCTATAAATCACTAGAATGAATAGAAAATCCAGAAATATAGGCTTAGCAAGTTATCTAATCCCATGTCATCAGAACCATGCTTCTATCATCGAGGAATACTGTAATAGGGAAAATAACATGGAAGATAACTTTTAAGTCATGTTAGAAACAGAAATATGGCCAACTTTGGAAAAGCAAGCCCTTTAAAAAAATACCAAATAATTTTTATTAATCCATTTTCAAATAAACATGCAATAATGCAAAATAATTTACCATAGTAAAAACAAAAGGAAATAAAAATATTGCACAACAAGAAATACATTAAAGAGGACAAACAGCTGTAATTATAACTAGATCCTGAGTTGGCCTGATCTTGTCTTAAAAAAACCTCTAAGCTTATCATATTGACCAAGCCTGCCCAATATTATGTTTTTTTTCCAAAAGAAAGATAATATGTTTTCTGATTAACCAAATAAGTCTGACTGTCCATGCATCATTCATGACAACGACTAAGTAATGGAAGTGGGAATAGTGCAGGAAAACAATCAGTATGGGAAATGGATATCTCAACATTGATAGGTCTTTCATCAGTACAATGGTATATAAAATCTTCTCCATTGATCCTTTTGGAATCTTAGTGGATGCTCTCCAGTTTACAAGCAAACCCAATAAATGTCACATATCTCACAACTGTTTCTAAAGAAAATCAGGTGGTGATTGGATTATAGAAAGAGATATTTTGAAGAACTAAAACTATTTACAAATAAAAAAACCAAAAAACAATAAACAACAGGCAATGTTTACATATAGTGAAATAAGCTCGAGAGTATTGAGTTTATTGAGGCTAATAAATAAGACAAAGTTTTTTTTTTAAGTTTACCATTAAGCATGTAGATGAAAAAAATCCAATGTACACTAGAAATGCAGATACAGACAGAAACTTGAACAATGGGATTTCCAAAATGTTTTTGACAAAGTTTCTCATCAACATTTCATAAATAAATGTAGCAATCAAAAGGAAAAGGACTGGTCCTTTTACAGAACAAAATCTTTAAAAAGGATAGGGGGCTAAACATGTTGTTTTATCAATAGCACTTAGACTTATATATCGCTTCATAGTTATTTG
The DNA here is from genome assembly GCA_023053685.1 of Diadophis punctatus similis. Classification (NCBI taxonomy): domain Eukaryota; kingdom Metazoa; phylum Chordata; class Lepidosauria; order Squamata; family Dipsadidae; genus Diadophis; species Diadophis punctatus. The sequence goes on from JALIGW010000003.1 coordinate 161,878,695, forward strand.
CAGCACTCTCTGAGTGATTTACAATGTTAGCATATTGCCCCCAACAACCTGGGTCCTCATTTTACTGATCTTGGAAAGATGGAAGGCTGAGTTAACCTTGAGCCATCAGGATTGAACTCTAGATTATGGGCAGCCTTGCAATACGGCATTCTACCCACTGCACAACCAAGGCTCCTGGTTTTCACACAACATGCCAAATTATAATATATAGCATTAAGGAAACAATTGTGGTCCATAAATTGTGCTTTATGACTTAAGCAAATCCAGTAAGGCATAAGGCAAAGTGTGAATTTAGTCAATATAAACTGAAATTGATGTGATTTAACTTATATCAGCTGCCTGACTAAAGATTGAATAGTGAGATATAATATTTGTTATTTGCAAATAACAATTATGCAAGATGATAAAATTCCAAGCAAATTATTAAGAACACAAACTGATTCCTATAGGCCTGGTGTGCTTCAAAGCAAGCTTTGTTTGTGCATCTTTATAAATGAGCAAGCTTCCCATGCAAATAATTTTATGAGAAGATGAGTCTCTCAATATGCACAATAGCCCCAAAAAGACTCCTTCTTGGTATCTTGGAAATTATTAAGAAAACAAAATAAAAGTATGCTATTGATATTTTTTCAGATTTTGGTTGTCCTGTGCCATCTAATATCAAAAGGGATTTATAAATCTGAAGAGGACACAGAAAACTCAACTCAGATTATCTGCAGAAGGAATGGACTTCACATCTATAAAAAGAAGCTAAGAGTTTGAGGATTTAAGTTCAAATGGTCAGATATTAAAGGGATTAATAACATTATAAATTGTGATGAGAGAAATAAGAATATTAAGTGCCCTTCAAAACTGTAGAATTTGAAAGATTACAATGAAAGATAAATTAAAAATAGTATTCTTGAAACAAACAGAAGTTCTTAAGAAAACAAAGAATTTGTGAAAATGAGTGAGGTGATGTTATGATGGTCACTTGTATAAATGGACTAAATTGTGTAGATCAGCTGTTTATTCCAATAATTTCATTCCCAAATGTACCACAGTTATTCTTAATGGGCAATTATGAATCTGAGCTGTAAGGTTTTGCTTCATAGTCATTACAATCTTATTGGACTTTATTTTACCTTCCTAATGGTATAAACAGCATTTTATCCATGTCTGATTCCAATAATTTTTTGCAAAGGCAATTTTTAAGATGAAATGTTATCCTTATCAAGAATTATTTGGAAATATGAAACCTGAAAGACTTTCAAACTTCTAAAAATATGTCCAAGGAGAATTTTCTTAACATTAATTTAATTAAAGAATGATGTCTTTTTTTTATTCCTGGAATTCTAAATTCTGTGGGGGTTCTCAATCATCCAGGTTATGGCTTTCCCAAAGGTGCTTTTTTCAAAAGGTAACCAGAGAAGCTTTTTGGATGAGAAGTGAAACATTCCCCCCGCCCCCCAAAAAAACACCAAGAAAGTCCAGTTGCCTTTTGCAAAAGCATCTTTGGGACATCCTGGAAATCTAGCTGAGCTACATTAAAAATGTCAGTGTAATAGCCGTATCAGAGTCTACAAGAGTTCTAAATTATTATTATTATTAAATGAGGGGAAGTGGGTACAAAATATAACCCAATAGCTATAATGATTTGCCTCTGAAATCAGGGGGAGAATACATACGAATGAAGGTGAATATATGTGTCCCAGGACAATACCGCAGGATCCAATCTGGATCAATCATCGAGACCAGAGGTTTTGTCTTCCGAGCTTTCAAACTGATGCTGGAGCCCATCTTCAGGGACATGGCACACCCTGCCATACATGAAAAACATTTCAGAAGCTGCACAATGCAGCTTCTGAGATCTGCAAGTGGGCATCGCACACTGCACGGAGGCTACCATACAAGGGCATATATATGGCCTAACTGAAATTGCAACTGGTTAAGAATCTAGTAGATACAATAATCATGTTCACTCTTTGAGCTACTGTAGGATAAACACGTGAACTCTAAGATACAGAGTTTCAAATTTCCAATAAAATTTGTCTAATTATATTGCTCTGCTTTTTATAGCACGAACTATGCATCATATGACAAAGAGGCTTGTTAATTATCTTGTAGACTTCAGTTTTTCCAAAATACATTTCATTTAAGCTCTTTAAATTTATCACTGTAAGTTAAAGAGAAGGGTTTAATGATACATACTTTCACACTATCATAAATTATTAAATAAAAATGAGCGTGATTTTCAATCCAGTTTTAATAATTTGTCTATGTGTATGTAGTAGCATCACAGTATCATTGAAACTCCAGTATAAAATCATGCCTAACTTTACATATACTCTGCTTTAAGCATTTGTTCTATGGTGCAACAAATCAAGAGCATGCCATTTATCATATAATGAACAGGTAATGTCACTTTTTTCTTTTCTTTTTCTTATAACACAAAGCAGCATTCCCAAATCTCTATGCTGAGGATTAAAATACTGATCTGTAGCAAAGTTCATTACTGAATCAGTGGTATGAATCCAAGCATATGCATCACACAAAGGTGGCAGTGTACATGTCTTTCTCGCCAATTGAGAGACAAGAGAATGATCTTATTTTAGATCAAATGTTATCAGTGCTCAGTTCAGATATATGTCTTTTATTTAGAAGCCCAGCTACAACCTATATAGCAAAGGGCAATTAAAATATTTGTATTCCAAATACAAGCCCATGGGGGGGTTAGGATTGGGCAAATCCTATTTCAAACTTAAAATTAAATCTTTAACGTGTCAATGGTATGTATTTCTGAGTGAGGTTATCAATGTAAATAAGGAATAGATTTTGTTCAACTTATCTTCATTATAGATTCACGCACATATACACATTCAACACAGGAATCACTATAGAAATCTACTCCATAATTATTACTATCCAGCAGCTATTAAAGTTGACATAACTATGTGTATGAAGTAAAATATAATATTAATTGTAGCCTCATTAGTTAAATAAACATTTGTTTTCAAATTGGTAGAAAATATTTCAACTAGTACACTATTAATTATTTAATCTTTGCAATTTTACTTTCAAACAAAAAATCGTATATTTCATAATCTGAAAGAAACTAGCGTTTCAGGCACTGACTCTAGAATCACTGGCTCAACTAAGTAATATCTTCATAGTAAATATTGTCTTTCATTTGACTTTTTCCCCCCTCACCTAACAGTTTTATGTAAAACCTCTTGTTAGGTATCCTTTCACTGTATCCTTTCAATAAAGTGCAGCTTGAGCTTAACAAAAGGGAGTTGCTAACAAAAACAGTAACAGAGGGAGAAGTGGCAGAGGCATATTGTTCACTAAGCTGTACATATAAATACTCCACTGTGTGTTGGCCCACTGTAGACCTAAAATGGCTGTATTGCAGGATGTTGTTGCCTGGTGACCAAGAGTGCATTTCCTATACCACAGAGTGATGTGAAGACTTGAAGACAGATTAACTCCTATTGCTCTTAAAAGACTAAGATACTAAAATGAATTAATCCTGACATCAACATACTAAATACTCCCTTCCTGTGTATATTAATAAAACTGTGATCTTGTGACCCTCAGATTTTCACTAGACATACAACAACCAAATAAGAGGATAACTTTGACTAAGCTTAGTTTTATTCACTGCCCATAAAATCAATAGGAAGATTAAAATCCTGCTAATGTAAAACAGCAACTTATTCTTGCTTCAATGAAGTCATTGCTGTGTATCTAGTCCGTCCTGGTGCAAACTCCCACCTGCTATCAGTGTCTATTTCTTTCATTAGAATCAAGTAGTTAATTAGCCCCAGCCTGTCCTCTTCTCTTCTCTCCTTGCCTTTAATGCAGCAGTAATGATGTCTAATTACCAGCAGTAGTGGATTATAGAACCTTTAGAAGCAAAGGACTCTGGTTGATAGCAAAGCATACTCACACATGTTAAAGCTTCAAGAAGAAAATAATTCTGGACAAATTCAACTTTTTAAAATTTTGTTGAAATGGTTTTAGAGTTTAAAATTACTGGGAAAGCCTAAATAATAATTATCATTGGTGATTAATTTTATATTTAAATTTTCATGTATGGCATTTCAAGTTGTGAAAAAAAGTTTTTTTTATTAAACTGGGCTTGAAGTTACACTATGTCTGCACCATAAATATTACTAGAAGTTGTTACAGTAATATTAACAACAACAATAATAATAATAATAATAATAATGATGCAACAATCAACAATTAAAAAGTACTGCACATATAAATGATTAAATTCTTCTTATGACCACTGTGGGTTGCTGGAATGAATGAGGTGATAAATTGCTAAGCAGGCTAGAACATCTGTCCATGGTGCTAGTGTATAAAGTTGAAGGGTGGCAGGAGAGAGAGAAAAACTTGAAATTCTCTCTTAAGTCAACCATTAATAAACAGCAATATATCCTGCTTTTTCTTCAAATGAGGTCAAAATGTGTCCTGTGTCTCCATGGAATGTTAATGAATTTTTAAATAAAATTTAAAAGAAACTATTTTAACTCTTTATCTTCTATCTTGGTCTGAAAGACTGAAGTAGACCAAAGGGTAACAGTTGTCCTTGACCACATTTTGAGCTTAGAGGGGTGGTTAGAGGTGGGGGCTGGGGGTATTCTGTAGTATCTCTGTAAATATTCATCCACATTACAGAAACTGATTTAGTAAAAGAAGATATATTTAGTCTTAGCAATACTTAAAGTAAATTGTTTGAAATCTATTAAACTTTATTCATTTTTAACTTGTAAGCCACCTTTTCAGGTCAAAATCCTCCCAGTAAAATAATAATAAAGCTAAACACATTGAAACAAAGCAAATTAAGAGCAATACAATTAGACATCAGGTCAAAGAATAAAGCTCATTTTGGGATATGCTTGGAAAAATAAATGTATAAGATTTCTTGAAAACTGGCAGGTGGATCGATAAGTATGGAAACAATATGGAAAAGGTCTTCTCCCCTAAGTTAATCAACAGTTTTCAAAGCAGAGCAAGGACTTCTGTTCCTGACTTTACAATACAAGCAAGTTGTCACTAGTAAAAGCACATTTGGGGCAGTAGTGGGTTCTAAATCCCATTGCTACTGGTTTGCGCTCGCACTCGCGCGCAAAGCTTCTGCGCATGCGCAAAAGCGTCCCAGGAGGGTGGGCGGAGCCTCCTGCCACCACCACCACTACCGGTTCGCCAAACCTGGCAAACCGGGAGCAACCCTCCGCTGATTTGGGGGGATCCAAATTCCACCCATTTAAGGCTCAAAAGTGGGAACAAGCACTTTCAATTGGACCCAGAAATGTTCTAGGAGCTAGTATATCTGCTACAGTACAGAAGTTACATATTCTGACTAGTGCATAAAATCTTAGCTGCAATTTTCACATGCTGAAATTTCTGGGCCAATGTCTAAGTAGATCCTATTTGCAGCTAATTATAGTAGTCTAATTCAGATGCCACTTCTGCATCCTCTGCAGATAGAGCCACAAATACTGGCTACGAGTTAATAAAGAAGCATGATTGGCACTGTGTAAAATGAAGCTTCTCCAGCTTGTGTATTTCATTGATTTAAATGCCTCTGCTTTGAGCCTAGATCCAGTTTTCAAAACTAAAGATTTTACCTTGGTCAAGGAATGATGTTCCATAGTGAAAAGTAACACAATCTGAAGATAATTCAGAGAACTGTCCTACATGTCAAGCAAGCTCCTCATTGCATGATGGTCACTGAATGTACAGTAACACTAAATCGTTATGAGAATTATTATGAATTTTTAATGTGCTGATCACTTTCCAAGGCTGTGGATACTATCCTGTATTTACCCTTACATAGGGGGAAACTCCACTGAACTTTAAATAGACATGGAAAGAATCACAATACAAACATTTAAAAGATTATGTAAAATATATCTTAGAGTTGTTGCCTTGTTAATTCAAGTAAATAAATAAAATGTTTAGATTAATACAGTATATCAAGAAAAAAATTAACTGATTGGAAACAGAATCCAAAAAGAATTAAGTTATTCAAACTTGTAAAGCAGCACACTTGAAACAGATATAAAGCCAAAAATACTACTAATTTTGTTAAAATTGCTATATTGTAAAAAGGAAAATTGATTCTTTCTTCTCACTGAGTTGTTTCTTTTGTCAAAATGAATCTTATGCTCCATTTTGAGTCATTGTGAGAAATAAGATGACATCTACAAACCTTTATCTAAAAAGACCATAGAAAACAATGCATTTCCCTATGTTTCATACTTCGGTTTTATGATACTAAAGGCTTTTCAAAGGTTTATAGTGAATGTAACTATTGTAATACTGGGTATAATCTAATGAGTTTATAGAAAATAATTTTGGTGAATTGCCCCAGATCCACAAAACTTTCCTATTATGTGGCAGTAAATAGCTTTAAGTCTCAGATAAACCAATAATAAACAGTGCCTTAAATAATCTGTAGTCTGTTCATTTTAAATCATTTAATATACTTCTATTGTTTTGTAAATCACATACATACATACATACATACATACATACATACATACATACATACATACATACATACATACAATCATATACACATGATATACTATTGCAGTGGCATAGGGTTCTGGCATTTTCCTCTGCATACCTCCACTACAATTTAATGTCTCATTTAAAAACCTATTTCCCCTGTCAATCAGGAAAAAAATAACCCCAAATTCTTGCCCAACTTAAAATTGCTCCCAACAAAACCCAGATCCTAATATCAAAAGTATAGAAGTGCATGTTGGAGTAAAAGAAGGCCAGCATAGAGGCTCAGAAAGCAAGAAATACAGAGAGGAACATAGCAACCTACTTGTAACCAACCAATTCCATCTTCTGAAATAGGAAACGATGCTTTTTGCCACTGCCACAGCCCAGCATCTTAGCCCTGGTGCTCTTAGAGTACACCCTCCACCTCTGCAAGGCTCCCAACATTTCTGGGCTGGCTCAACTGAGAGCGAGCGCACGAGAGACCAATTCCCACCCGGTCCTGTGCGAGCCTATGGCTCTTTTGTTGATTAGCCTGCCCTCCGCTTCTACAGGCAACCAACCAGGCACGTTCCTACCGCTCAGGGGATAAGAGCTAACAATGAAAGGGGAGAGCTGCTATTCTAGGGAAACCCCAAATCACCCGACCGTTTGGGATGGTGCTAATCAGAATCAACTGCGTTCTGTCGATCGGAAATAGTCTTATGGGTAGTGCGCAGCTACAGGATTCGCCAACACACACACACACACACACACACACACACACACACACACGTCCGTTTTAGTTTAGGGGACGAAATAAGATTTCCCTTTTCCTCGTTCCGCTCCTCCTCCCACTCCCCACCCCCCACCCCCACCCCGGTTAAGAAGAAAGGAAGAAAGGAACCGGAGGGACTTCGTAGAGGGGTGTGTTTTGTGCACTTGCAACGTAAAAGCAAGGAAGGATCACAAAGCCCTGAGCAGCGGAGAAGGTGCCAGGCAAACGCAACATGGGCGGGAGGGGTGGTGAGGAAGAGATTTCAGAAAGGAGGAGGGAGGAGAGAGAGAGAGAGAGAGCAGCCTGAGCCAACTCGGGGGTGGAGGTGGCAGCTATGTGGCGGCGGCGGCGGCTCTCTACTCTTCCTCCCCGATGTGGCTAAATAACAAGGCAGACAATTTCTCTACTAACCGTGGTCTTGACCGGCACGTACAGCACTTGCATCCCTCCGCCACCAGCAGCACCACCACCACCACTGACCTCGTCCGGACTGCCGAGCTGGAAGCCTTTGGATTTGACCCAGAATTTAAATTTGGCATTATCCGTGGAGCTCGTCTCGGAGCCGTTCAGGAGCTGGACAATCCGCTCGTATTTTTTACGGGTCACCGTCTTGGTTTTGCCCGAGTCCCCGTAAGTCCTGAGGCACCAGTCCTGAAACTGGCGATACATGTCCCGGTCACCGCTCTCCATAATCCGCCCCTGAGAGACACGCACAGCCCAAGCGGACCCGGGGACGGATCCCCCCCACACCTCCGGGGCACCTGTTCACCCCGGGCTCATGGAGAAAGAGAGCTCCAGCGCCAAGAGCCAGCGAGAGAGGAGGAGGAGGAGGTCCCCGGCAATCGCTCCGTCCCCGTAGAGGGGGTTGCTTGCTGTAGGCTTGGCGATCAGTTCAAGAGTGGCCCGCCCCGGGGCCCGATCATCCCCCCAACTTGCTGCCCCCCCTCCTCATACAATCCAGGCGAGCAAATCTGGCAGGGTTGCCTTCTCTTCCCCGTCTCCGGTGCGCGAATGTCCCTTCAATGTTGTGCCAGGCAGGACTATCCCAGCGTCTCCAGCAGCGTCTCTTCCCCAGAGGATTCTGCCTCTATGGCACTGAAGACATGGCCCCTGAGTAGATCGAAGCCAAAAGGTTCGAAGCCAAAATACTACTAATAATAATATCATGCAGTCGGATTCTTCTCTCCTGGGCATCAGCTTCAGCCCGGATGGTGCAGGTTGGGGGTGGGGGAGAGAGAGTAAAGCCCACCCTCCACCCCAGTCAGCCAACCCTCGGCTGTCTTCCTGCGTCTATCCTGGAGGACTCCGTTTCTCCAGAAGCAGGCTGGCTGTGCAGGATGGAGGAAAATGCCGAAGGGCAGCCTGGCCTTACTGCCCCCTTTTATTTCACCCTAAATCTCCGCATTTTGAGTGGGAAGCTCTTGGTGGGATAGAAAGTTCTTTCCAGCTGACGAGATACAGGCCACGTTGGGGAGAGAAACATCGACACCGCGGGCCACTTTTTAAATCTGGCTCGAGTTGTTTGTTTTAATCTCACCAATATATATATATATATATATATATATCTTTTTTTTTTTTTTGCTAATCTGAAAATATCAAATTTGGTAGGAGACTGAAAGAGGCCGAGTTCAATCTGAGGAGGCAATTGGCCAGTGAGTGGTGGCTGGCGGTCGGGCTGCGTTTGCAACGACGGCACTCGCTTATGGAGGACTCGCCCAGTCTAGGCTACCCTGAGATATCTCCCTCAGCTTCAGGGCGTTCGAGGAAGTTTGGCGTCTGGATGCTTAAGCAGAACCGTCATCCCTGCTGCCTCCCCTCCGCCAAGCGGCCCTATTATTCTCCCTTCCTTTGCCGCCGCTTCAGCTCTCGCTTGAGATTCCAGACGTCTTTGGGGCAGGCCACCGACACTTCCCTCCTCCTCCTCCTCCTCCTCCTCCTCCGTTGGAGCCAACTGGCTAGTGCCGCACAACGACCCTCCGAGCAGGCGAAGGAAGACGGCAGCTGCTCCATTCAACACCTATTCGCGGCCCGGGAAAGGGAGTTCCCATCTTCCTCCTCCACCACCACCACCTCCTCCTCCTCCTCCTCCTCCTGTCCGCCGCGCGAGCCTAGACACACTCCCACTCTGCCTCTCTCCGTGCGCCTTCTCTCTCATGGCTTTTGGACCCGTCCAGCCCTGCTTCTTCTCTCTGGCCGCTACTCAGCCCAGCTCTCTTGCTCTCTCTCTCAGACTCTCCTCAGGCCCGTGAGGGTAAGAAGAGGAAGTCTCATAATGGCTTTTCCTGTCCCGTCGCCTTCTCCCTCGGCGCCTTTTCCTCCATCCGAAAAGCAGTAGCAGCTGCACCCTGAGAGAAATGGCTGGCCTGGCACCTTGCGCGCACCGCGCCTCAGCCTTGTCCCAGGAAGGCACTTGCAAAAAACGGTCAGTACCCGCCCGCCTCCCCAAGCCTCCTCCTCCCCCCCCCACCCCTCCGCTCTCCCCTCCCGCTCGCCTCCTCCCCCGCCTCCCTCCCCGCCAGCCGCTCTCTTCGTTCAGTGGCTCCACCGGTAGGTCTCGCGGCGCAAGAACCGGGACTGACAGCCGGCAACGCAAGCTGAGCGCGAGCAAAAAGCTCCTTTGCTAAACCCCCGTCTCGCTCTCTGCTCCCCCTCCCCGCTCGTCGCCCGCTCTCCTCTGATTGGTCAGCCGGACAAAAGTTTCTGTGGAGACGGCTGAGCGGCAACGTGACGGACAGAATTGTCCCATTTAGGGATGCTGGGCAATGCGCATGCTGCAGGCGGGCGGGCGGGCGGCTGCAGGTTAGAGAGCGCCGCGAAGGCGAGGCTAGTTTCAGCTGCGGACGGCAAGGTGGCGCTGGGGAAGGAGGACGAGGCATCTCCACATCCTCTCCGCCACAGACAGGTGGGGGAAGGGGGAGGGGCGTGTGAGGGGAGCGTTTCCATGGAGACTTGTTCTGGTCTAGCCTAGCCCTCCCTCGCTCGCTCGCTCGCTCTCTTGCTCTCCTCCCCATCTTCCCTCCCATAAGATCAGCTGACACATTATTAGCTTAGGACCTAATTATTGCTTATTGGAGCAACACTTGAGCGAGAGGGCCAGCTGCAGGAGGCAGCACGAGCCAGGGAGGGAGGGAGGGAGGGAGGGAAGTAGTTCCACCCTCTCCCAGCCCAGGGAGCTAAGAGTCCCAAGAGGGTCCTTAACTTTCAGGGTTCCAGGCAGCCACAACCACCACCGTGTGGTGCTGCTCCCTTCCCACACATCCCATATAATTTGTTGGGGGTGGGTGGGAATGAGGATAAAGCATTTACTTAGCGAGGACCAGATGATGCCTTGCCAAAAGATTCTTTCTCCAGTTCACTGGCATGGTGGGTTACTGCTTCTCACTCAGCACATCCTCCCCCAGAGCCACTAAGGCCGGCCTTTGCAAAAACAGGGCAGGAGGCTTCCTCTTGAAATGGATCTTGAGTTTCTTTTCACTCAGGTAAGTTACTTAATGAACCCCAGTCATTGCTGCCAATGGCTGAAGAAAATATCCTCACTGCTGTGGAGAAAAGAACTCCCTTTTGCACTTCGTGAAAGATTCTTAGATGTCCCCTGGTAAGTAAGGAGATATTAAAAAGAAAGAAAGAGAAAGAAATCCAGTCAATCAGCTGCTTAGAGACACAGTTCTTGCACTATGGAGAAGTTTCTATTTGGGTAGCCCAATTCAGTGTTTTGGAAGTTTAAAAAAATCCATTAATTTGAATTGGTTCTAAAAAGGGAGCTGTCCTAATCCTTAATATGCCTTTTGTGGCATAGTAAGGATTAATCAATGTATCATAGCATAAACTTTTGATCCTCACATAGCAATAGCAATAGCACTTACTTATATACCGCTTCATAGTGCTTTACAGCCCTCTCTAAGCGGTTTACAGAGTTCAGCATATTGCCCCCAACAATCTGGGTCCTCATTTTACCCACCTCGGAAGGATGGAAGGCTGAGTCAACCTTGAGCCTGGTGAGATTTGAACAGCTGAACTGCTGAACTAGCAGTTCAGATTGCAGTGCTGCTTTTAACCACTGCACCACCACAGGCACATACTTACATCATAATGGATTTATTAGTGGTTACAGGACCCAAGGCTAAAAAGTCACAAAATAATGTTCATGAAAGGGTAAGGCAACTCTATGTATGCTTACGTGAAAAAAATAATAGGATAGTTCAGAGAGATCAAATAAAGAATGACATATCTGTCATCAGTTACAGATGACAAATATGTAGGCAACAATAACTTAAAGACTTGTCATTCAAATTGATCATTATCCCAAGGCTTTATTGTACAGTGTATTTAAATATATTGTTTATATAGCAATAGCACTTAGACTTATATGCCACTTCCTGGTGCTTTACAGCCCTCTCTAAACGGTTTTCAGAGTCAGCATATTGCCCCCAACAATCTGGGTTCTCATTTTATTGACCTCAGAAGGATGGAAGGCTGAGACAACCTTGAGCCTGGTGAGATTCGATCTGCCAAACTGCTGGCAGCCGGTGATCAGCAGAAGTAGCCTGCAGTACTGCACTCTAACCATTGTGCCCCTGCGGCTCATATAACGCTCATATAACACTCTAATGTAGTTATTTAGTTTACATCATGGTATTTCTAACTGAGATTCAAACCTTTTAGAAATGATGAAGTTAAAATCTACCTGCAACTATTTTATTTTTGGTTTAGTTCCAGATAACAAACCTATATAGTAACTAGTTGTCACAACTGATCAAGTTCACCAGCTGCTCTGGCCTAAAGGTAGAGCTCTTGCCTCACAATCAGGAGGTTGTGAGTTCAATCCTAGGTAGAGGCAGATGTAGGGTATCCTGCTTGGGACTAGATGACCTGTAAGGTCCCTCCCAACTCTGTTATTCTGTAATTTGTAATCTTTATTAGCTGATTTGACGGCATTGGTGACCAGCCATAGCTAATAGGCTCTTACTATTCAAAGACAATAGGCTCCAAGCAGATGCCAAAAAGATGTTAATTAATGTTAAGACAGTTACAGAGAAAGAGAAAATATACACAAAACCACCTTCCTTTGGTTTACCTGAAATCCATCCAAAAAGGCAGTGAAGGAATTGCCTTGGAGATGCATAGAAACTTTTCCCAGGGATGACAAAGTTCAAAGTTCATGGAGGTGAGGTGCCTTCTTTTTATATTTCACAGAACAGAGTATACACAACACTTGTGGTTGGCTTGGTGACACATCTCAGTGTCTTGGTTATTATTCAAATATATGTCCTACACTCAGGGATATTTTTAAGTAAGGTGTGGTCCTTAGCACATGGGAAACCCAAATAGATGACCCTTTGCTAAAGAGATTAGTACATGAGTACATTACTTCCAAAAATGTATCCGAAAAGTATATATATCCTTTAAATATATAATCATGCTTGCCTACATGTTTGTAATTATTTATATATACATTAAATATATAATTTTGAGAATGATTCCCCACAGATAAACCACTATGAAGTCAGAATTAAAAGCATTCATTCAACATAAAAAGGCAACACAAAATAATATATAACATCCCAAAATGACATCCTCGTGCTTAACATGGAAAACTCCCCAGGAGGCTAGCTGTTTTAATGGACGGAAGTGCGTTTCATTTTATGCCAAACTAAATCCATGGCACAAGAGTTTTTGTTTTTCTTGAAGAGCATACAGTGAAACTTTTAATGGATCCCAATTTATTAGAGTTTGGATATAGTTGACCAAATCTGCACCCAGAGATCGTCCTGAAAGAATGCACTAATCCACTGCATCTAAGATAGTCTGGATCAAATAGTTAAATGTATTTTAATGTTATTGTAATTTTACTATAATTATGCTGATATATAGTATATTACTAGATAGTGACACTATACAAATGGCACAAAATATGTTATTTGCATATGCAAATTATATCATGATGCATATGCATTACTTTTGTAATGATCTCATTACCCAAAGGACAATTCATAGAACGGCTCATTTTCAAATTTGATAGGCATTTAAGAATAATAGACGCCTCATCCTCAAATGGTCCATTTAAAGAAGTATTCCATAACCAGGGTAGCACAACAGCAAAAGTCTTTTTTTAGATGTTACCTGTTAGTCCAGTAAGAAGACTGATAGTGATCATTTATTTATTTATTTATTTATTTTAGTGTTCTTATATGCCGCCCTACTCCCTGGGGACTCAGGGCGGCGTACAGCATTTAAAGAACAACTAAACAATATAAACATTTAATAACAGTTAAAATGAATTTTAAAAAACATACAAAATCATACATACGTGGGGGAGACCTAAGATGTAAAATTGTCTCAAAGCCCCGCCTGCAGGAAGAGTCATGTCTTAACGGCTTTTCGGAAGGCCAGCAAGGTGGGAATAATTTGTATCTCTGGGGGTAGTTGGTTCCAGAGAACAGGGGCCCCCACAGAGAAGGCCCTCCCCCTAGGCCCCATCAACCGACATTGTTTGGTTGACGGGACCTGGAGGAGACCCATGATGGCACTCATCAACTATCTAAGAGGATTTCACACAGGAGGTTAAGACCATTCTCCATTGTTCCAAAATATAGACACAAAACAGTGGATTAAGTTACAGAAAGACAGACTTAATTTTAGAAAAAACTTCCCTATTTATAATAACAGCTGTTTGACTATGCATCTAATTAACCATAGAAGTAAGTAGCTCTTCATTCAGCGCTATCTGGACCACCTCAAATGCTTTCATCTGGATTCCTGCACAGCAGGAAATGGACCTATGGCATAAATGGTCTCTTCCAACTCTATGATTCTAAGCTTGGATTCTAGAGAAGAGTTAAAACCTGGGTAAATTCAAATGAATAAGATTACTAAAATTATATGTTATAATCTAATCCTATTATAATCCAATTTGACATATTAATTGGAAAATCATCAGACAAATCAACCAAGAATTCTCACTCAAGGCACAAATTGCCAGGCTTGAATTATCATACTTTAGACACCTAACTCTCTGGAGAAGATTCCACTACTGAAAAAAGTGGAAGTAGAGAAGAAAAGGACAACCAGCAGCAATGTGGATAGATTTAGTTCTAGTGTGATGACTGCATTGTTGGAAGATCTGGAGATCAGGTTAGGGACAGGTTACCATGGAAAATATATGCTCATTGAGAGTCAACTTGATGGTACATAATCAGAAACACAAAATAGAAGAGAGAAAGGGGGAAAAAAACTATGAGACCCCAACCTATTTAGGCTGGTGGACACATTTGGCATTTTGAAAATGTATGCCCACACAAAATAACACTCATGAGGAACATAATAAAGCACTAATCTAATAGAATGTTACTTGCTTCCTCCTCTTGTGTCCTTCATTTCCTTCATAATGTTTCTTATTATACCCACTTACTTTTGTCTTGTTTCTGGTTGAACATATTGCCAAGCATCCATAATTTTCACTTTCTAAGAAAGCATAAAAGACTCATTTGGAATTCAAAGCCATTCTTAGAAACAAAGAATGGAAACAACTATGGTGGTTTGAGCACTGCTTTATACCAGTTTTCCATTATTAATTAAACAATATAAAAAGATAGGAAGGGAAATGTTGGCAGTACCACTGGACAACACATTGGAACTCCAGTAATAAGCTAAAGTAATGGTACTAGACAATTACTTGATACTGAAATATGAAATATTTCAAACGTGAAGAGTAATAGCATAATATACAAAGTTTCATGGGAAATATCTATATGGTTGCTAGGAGTCAACACTGACTTGATGTAAATTGCAATTTATAAAGCTTAGTTCAAACAGTGTATCCATTATTTTGTTCACGTTGCATTTACGCTTCCACTTTCTTTTATTGTTTTTTTGGAGCTACTATTACAAACAAAAGTTAGAAATTAGATACAGTAGTTGCCTACATCATTTTTTCAGAGTTAAATCCACAGTTTCAAGCTGTCTATAACAGAGCCTATTTCTTAAGAAACAAATTTGTAGTGACATTTAACCAGGAAAATGAATAAGAATTGCATTGGTTTTGTTTTTGCCACCTTATCTTTTAACAATTTGTAATATTTTGTAAGATCCCATATTGTTAAAAAGTGGCAGATATATGTACTTTATTGTGTTCTCCATGTTATTGAATTTGCCACTGCATTTGCTTTTCGGGGTTAAGAATTTGTTTAAATTATGTTTTCAAAAATCTATTGAATAATATTAAAATAAGATATCTTCCTGATTTATGGAATTTTTAAGGATCTTTTTATTTTTTCTATTTTAACTGCACTTTTTAGAATTAACTATTTAAATCTGTGTATGGATTTGTGTGTGTATTTTTTATGAATAAAAAACAGGATAACTAATCATGATTTTATTCTCTTAATTAGACTTTGAACAGCAGCTCAACTTTTCAAATTTAAATTTAGCTTAAGAACAAACTTTTTTATTAATTGGTTTTATTTTGATTTAATGCTTTAATGCCATTGCCTTCCAAGTTGTCTTTAACTAGGGAAATCATGGAAGCTTGTGTTTCAGATTCTAAAAAGCCTAATTTCATTGATATGAAATTTGGAAGAGATATCCTATTTGGAAAAAGTAAAAAGTAAAAAAAATAAGTAATAAAAAAATAATGTCATGGCTGAATTCAATTCAATTATATATTATCTTTAAGACAAACATGACTAGAAGGAAATAGTGTCTGCCACTACTGTTGTAGATTTAGATGCACTGCATTGGCCCTTTACAGGGCTCTATAAACATTGCTTCCTTGTGGAGTGAAGTTCATTAAAACAACAGCCTATGTACAGAATCATATTGAAGATGAACATGGCTAGTTATGCAATAGATCTTTTTTCTATCTGGTTGATAAAAGTCTACTGAAAAGTGATGGGTTCTTGCTTGCCAAAATTATCACTGGCTCCTTTTTAAAGGGCAAGTTATAATCAGAATCAAATCTGTCAAGTTATTTTTTTTTTAAAAATCATGACTTTAAATGTAACCACATCTATGTTTCAAATTTCAAATACCTGATCCCTGGAGAAGGTACTTTAGTAGGCTGACATGCTTAAGTGCTACCACCATCTTTATTATTATTATAGGTGCCAGTGCTCATTTCAGGTTAAAAAAGAGAGAGAAATAACATTCTGATGATTGGCTACCAACTGCAAAAGATTCTGGGCATAAAACATTAAAATATATCATCAAAACAATTGAAATTATGACAGCAAAGCACAATAGCCTGGAGTAAAATACAATCATAACTAAAAAAAGAACCATGACAGAGGCTCTACAAACACACTAATGCCAGGCTTGGGAACAGACCCAGGTCTTAAGGGTTCCCAGAACCCCAGCAGAATAGTCATACCTCTGGAGAAATGCTGTTCCAGAGCATATTGGCAGTAACAATGAAAGCATGCTTCATTGGTCTAATAAAATCGCAATTTTTAATTGAAGGGATTTGAAGCACACCCACTCTGTCCAAACATACTGGGTTGGCAGAAATGATAGATGTTCCTAGACATAACTGGGCCCTATGCCTTGAAGAATCTTTTAGGTTATGATGAGAATTGCATCCAGAAGCTGAATGGCAACCAATGTAGCTTGTGTAGCAGTGATGACATATGGACATAATGAGAAGTGCCAGTTACTATTCGTTCTGATGCATTTATAATCTATCTATTGTCCTGTATCTTTCTTTGGGATATTTATCAGGAGCAACTGAAGAAATACATTGATTACATGCAATTCTGTTCCCTTTTTCATCCAGCCCCAGATATGTTTCAATGCTTATGCAGTGCCTGTTCTTAGACTGTGATCAGAGGGACTGAATTCAAATGCAACCAAAGCAATGATAAATCAAAGTTTCAAAGTCTTCGGAGATAGAGGGACACTTTTGAATATTGAAACACAGATTACAGTTCACTACTACCATGTTTCCCCAAAAACAAGACCCAACCAGAAAATAAGCCCTAGCATGATTTTTCAGGATGCTTGTAATATAAGCCCTACCCCCAAAATAAGCCCCCATTAAGATCATCAACCATTTACTACTAATAAAAATTTCATACATGTAAACTGGGCAAAATGATGCATTATAAGGCAACAATTATTAATCAAGTGGGCTGATGTACAAAATGCGTTCAAAATCCAGGACCCATGACTTCCATAGAAATGAAATGTGGCAAATTTTATAAAACATTTCATGACATTAAAATGATCATAAAACATTTTCTGACATAATATAAAGTGTCATAAAACATTTCCTCTGATCAACTTCCGGTGTTTGATGTAAGCTGTAGTTTACAGTTCAACATGGGCTACTTTCAAGGCAGATACATTTCTGAATATCTCCCTGAATTTTTAAGAGCTTTTCCAGTACATTAAAAGTTCTGCCATTGTTGAAAACATTGAGGATTCATGTAAGGAAATATCTCTGAAATGATGACCAAACAGGTGGTTCAGTCATCTTTAAAATTCTATATGGCTTAGAGACTAGGTATCCATCTTCAAGTTGAATCTGCCTATATGGCAAAATAGGATAGCTTGCTGAAGATCCCATTGCTCAAGAAATCCACCCCATAGAGACACTTAGTCAAGTTTTTTAAATCCTACCCATCCTATTACATTTTAGAAGAGCTGTAATAGCTTTGCTCTTCAGAAAGTTATTTAGGGTGAGGTAATGCTACCTCCTAATGGCGATGCACCAGCTGATTATTTGTTTGTTTTTTAACTCTATTGTATATGCTCTATAAACTGTTTAGAATTTCTAAAAACAGAGTAGCATTAAATTTAAATAAGTTAAATGTGCACTGCTGTGATGCACAGGAGAATTCAAAGTAACACCTATTTGTCAGAAATACATGAAGTTTATACATGAGGAGTAGAGATAGAAAGGGGAAGGAGAAGAGTAAGTCAATCAGAACAGAGATCAATCTAAATTTAAGTTGCTGCATCAGATTTTTCCTCCAGTCCAAATCTAGTACCCTATGGCATGTAGAAAAAGCTTTGACTTCTATTAAATTGCTCCAGATTATTTGCATGTTTAAATATTTAAATGTTCCCAATTAAAAATCATAGTTTGCACATGAAATCAAACTTGAGTGAATATCCATCTATCAGGGGCACACTATTCTTTGTTGTATGGCTCTTCAAGTTAAATCAAAAGGGCTAGACTAAAAGTTACATTAAATAAATTCTTACCTGCAAATGATGGCCATCTTTTCAATTTCTCTGCTGTAAATATTACAGTACTATAACAATAGTCATTCATGACTACATTTGCTGCATGATCTTTGAAGCATATTACATTTATCAAACAATGCTTCTTTTCACAATTGCAGGTAGGAGCTGAGATAGCGCAGTGGTTAAAAGCAGCATTGCGACCTTCAGCTGATTGCTAGTTCAGCAGTCCAGCTGTTCGAATCTCACTAGGCTCAAGGTTGACTCAGCCTTCCATCCTTCCGAGGTGGGTAAAATGAGGACCCAGATTGTTGGGGGCAATATGCTGAACTCTGTAAACCGCTTAGAGAGGGCTGGAAAGCACTATGAAGCGGTATATAAGTCTAAGTGCTAGTGCTATTGCTATTGCTATTTCTCAAATTACAACAAAATTGAGCCCAAATTTTCTGCTGCTGAGACAGTTGTAAAGTGAATTTTGCTCCATTCTATTATTTTTCTTGCCACAGTTGTTAAGTGGTGCATTACTGCAGTTGTTAAGTTAGTAACATGGTTGTTAAGTGAATGTCTTCCCAGATATATTAAATTATTAAATTAATGTTATAATCCAGGTATGTAGCAAGCTTTTCTGAAAGTGGTGCTTTATTCTCTTTTTCCCCCTGCACACATTTGCTCTTGTGTGTTTTCTAGAAGCTGTGGTGCCACTCATTCTGCATTTTTCTGTAGTCAGGTATTATTCAACCAGCTTTGGATATGATGTGGTGTTTAAATCACAAAATAGATTTGGCTGTAGTCTTGATGGAATTGTTATCCATAATGACTTTTAGCTGGGAGTTTCTCCATACAACTACATGACACTGATATTATTTTATGTGTGACATAGATGTCAGGTCACAGAACAGGGAGGAAAAGAAAAACAGGCACATTATATTCAAAACTGGTATGGTATTCATGAACACTATAATCAACTTCAAAAGTAAATAATAGTGTCAGACCTATTGATACTGTACCCAGATCTAAGATTTCTGGTTGGCCTCCATTCAATGTTGCTTTAACATTAAGAGAAATAAACGATGAGAAAAACAAAAATGTTACATTGATTGTCCTGATTTTACCATACAGCTTCCAAATTATCCAAGCATCATTTTATTTAAAAAAAAGAGACCAAATCATTGTCATGTATGTATACGGACTGGTCCTTATTTAAAGTGTTATTATTTATTGAAACAGTTGAAGCAAGGATAGGTGAATAATTGGAGGCTGCAGAGGTCCATATCATCTGAAGGAACTATTTTGCAGTTCCCATAAACGTTGCTAAAAATCATCTATGCAGTGTTCCACTATTCTAAAGTAAACAAGGAAGTGCTAGACCTAAAGTAGACTATGTAGAGTTAAAACACCCACCCTCTAGATGGCTGAATAATAAGTAGCAGATTTCTAATCCCTAAAATGTACTTCTTGACCCATTTATATTAAATAAATTAGTAGGATGGGAATTTTCTCTAATGTGTCTAATGTATTTTGGGTATCACTGAGTTAACTGAAGAGTACATAGGATTAAAGGAGATGCACTGATGAGAGAGTGACAGGTAAGGGAAAGAAAGAAAAGCCAGTTGTGTACTATTTCTTCTTTTGGTTTTTCTCTCAGACATGATTCCAGGGTTGCCTCTCAACCATATAGCTTCAATAGACAGAATTTAAATTTTCCCAGGCCCAACAATCAGGTTTTCCTTTTCCTTGTTGGATTGTTTATTTGATTGATGGCTCAATAAATAGGTAGGAAGATAGTTGCTTTCTATGACATGGCTATCATGAGCCTCCTTCAGATGTGCCTGAGCTTACCTTAACAGGTAAGCTCAAGCACACTGTAAGATTTATTTGGTTAAAGATAGAATATAGAAAAATGTAACACAGTTCTTTTGTCATAAGTTATTATCCAGCCATTATGAACTTTATTATTAGTATTTTTATTACCAGATTTATATCCCACCTTCCATTTGGAAGGTTAAGATAGCATGTATTGTATTCCCCCTTCTGATTTTTTCCCCACAACTTCTCTGTGTTGGGTTCAGCTGAAGACAGTGAGTGGCCCAAAATGTCATCAGGTGCTTCTGCTTCTAAGGGTGGACGAAATCTAGCTTTTACTGCTTTCACTCCAACTTCTTTCTCATTCTTTCACATTGGCTAGTATTGTAAATATTGTATAACTTCACATATTGATTATGAAGTTACTCTTAGCAATCACATAGAAAGATCTTCCCCAACCTGGCCCTTCAGATCTTCCAACAGTATATCCATTGCCACTGTAATCAAATCCTTCCACCTTGTGGCTTGTCATTCTCTTTCTTTCCACATTTCCCAGCATTATAGACTTCTGTAGATAGCTACCGTAAGTCTTCACATAATGTGTCCAAAGTATAATAATTTGGCCATAGTAATTTGTGCCTTTTGTGAAAATTCTGGATTGATTTGTTCTTTGATCCATTTGTTTGTTTTCCTTTCTCATACTAAGGTAAGTTTCATTCTCAGGCGTCCTCTCCAATAGAAAGTTCAGGAGCATCAATACTCTTTGTTTTCTGATTCTTCAAAATCCAACTTTTGCTTCCATAGTGCATCACAGGGAAAACAGTCACCTGCACAGTTCTGATCTTTGTAGGTGTAGATGCATCAGGGCACCTCTTCCAAGATCTTCATTACAACCCACATCTGTTAACCTATAGTGTGTTTCTTGACTCTGGTTTTTTTTTACTATTGGTGGTTGATCCTCAAAGGAGGAAGCTACTATTTACAAAATTGCCAATAGAAGAGAAGGTATGCAGCCCAGCATTGAACTGTGGAGTCCTCTGAGCTTGGTGTCTGCTATGAGTCTCTCATGGGTCAAATGAAATCACTCTCATGGCTGGAAACCGTAATGCAGCATCTAGAAACTATAGCATTCCCATACATACAGCCAAAAGTATGGATCCAGTATGCAGACAACACTTTTGTCATCATAAAAAAGGGACAACTAGAGAAGACACATAAGACAACCAACAACACCTTCAAAGGAACAAAGTTCACACAGGAAGAGGAAAAAACCACACTATCCTTTCTGGATATCCTTAGCAGCAGAGGAAATGATGGGCAAATTAGAAATGCAAGTTTAATGAAAAATAACCCATATTAGCCAAGTGTTCCATTATCAAAGTAACAATCCAACCTTTCCCAATAGGAGCTGTGTAAGGCCATTATTCAGATGACTACACAGCACTGCAGCAGCCCAGGCCATCAAAAAAGGAAATAGGAAATACAGAATATCTTCCAACAACATGGATACCCATGCAATTTTATTAAAAAGTACGTGGCCATTCAACCTACCACAGAATAACCCAAAGAATATATGAAAAGAATAATACTACCATACATCAAAAATCTCTCAGGAACAGACTATTACAACTACATGGCATCACCGCAACATATAAATTAACTAAAGCCCTTCAAAATATCTTAAGTAAACCAGAAGACCCAGTAACTGAAAAAGAAAAAACAGAAGTTTTATACAACATACAGTGTAAAGACTAACAGCCACTAGATAGGACAGAGAAAACTAGCAGAGCATATCTATGAACACCAACTAGCAGTCAGAAGACATGAAAACTCATTAATATCTCAAAACACAACCATAGTTTCAACAGGGAAACCATGAACATCCTAGACTAGGGGTGTCAAACTCATGTGATCACGACGATATCATGTGACATATCGGGTCTTTTTTTCCCTTCGCTAAACCAGGCGTGGGTGTGTCTAGCACGTGACGAATCCAGCCCGTGGGCCAGGAGTTTGACAGCCCTGTCCTAAACCAAGCTAAATCCAAAAATGCTAGAGAATTTCTGGAAGTTTGGTATTCAGACAAACCAGTCATTAATACACACAAATTATAAATCATATTTACAAACCATTAAAAGAGACAATACAAAATCTAAGAAGAAAACACAAAGATCAGAATATATCTTCCTCAGCAGCCAACATCTAGATAAGTAGGCATTAATACTGGACAAACAAACAGAAAACAATACCCTAATCAAGGAATTTATCAAGGAAAAAACCACTCCCCTACCAATACTGGCAGGGCAAGATACTGTTAAAAAACAAGGAACAAACTCTGTACTAGAAATGATGATATAATGCTCCTTGATTTTCATTACTATAGCTCATACATCCTTTGCATTTTTGACTGTCAGGTAATGTCATCAACATAGTGCTGGTAACAAATGTTTCTTCTTCCAATTTTAAAGCCACATTTACCTGTGATTCAAGTTGCTGGTTGTTATCTATAAAGTCCTAGATGGCAGAGGGCCTTGTTACTTGAGGGACTGTCTCCTATGGTATCTGCTCAACCACTTCAATCTTACAGGGTTCTGGATTCTTTTCAATTAAACCAGAGGTGGGAGAACTATGGCCCCTTTGTGACTTATGGGCTTCAACTCCCAGAATTCTAGAGCAGCCATGCTGGCTCTAGAATTCTGGTAGTTGAAGTCCACAGATCATAAAAGGGCCATAGTTCCCCACCTCTGAATTAAAGATGCCACATATTGGGACCCTGGAAGTATGCCTTTTCTGTAGCTGCCCTCCTAATAGAGGTGGTATTTGCTTACCTTCCCTACCAGTTTGCAAATGTGAGTGCGAATCAAAAATTTACAATAAAACAGACAAGATAAAATTCAACAGAAGTTAAAAAAATGAGGCCCTGTTCATACATCACACCAAGCCATGATTTGTTTGTCTATTACTTGCAAGCCATAACTAATTGGGTTGCCATGCTAAACCATAAACCAATGCAATGCTGGGTTCACACAATATAGAAAGCCATAACAAAATAGCTACTCTGAGGCAGTGCAATGTATGCATCTAGCCATTATGCTTGTTTTAAGAATAGTTGATTACTGTGTAGTTTTGAATCCATGCTAAAGTGATCAACTGAATACATTTTTTTAGTTTGTCCTAAAATAGACAATTGAATAGAATGCCCTGTACCTTGACACAAGTACAAAGAACTGAGTACAGACAGGCAACTCACTACTTTTCAATACAAGTATAAAAGATTAAAAGGAAAAAAAGAAAAAGAAAAAAAATAGAATTACGACTTCAGACCTCCTTTCTATTGAGTAATTGCCATCTTACACTTTCCCTTCCATCTCTGACCTTTTTTAGTCCCCAAATCCATAAATCATCAATTCAGTCTTTTTTCTTTCTACAAATGGTTCATATAGGCTTCCAGTCTTTAAAACAGTATTTATCATCTTTGTCTCTGGCCGAACTAGACAACTTTACCCTTTCCACAAGGAAGCACCTTGAACGGCAAAATGTGGCTAAATACACAATTAATACAAAGGGTTAACTCCTCAAACATAGTGATCCTACAGTTATTGGCATGTCAGTTTTATGTGTAAAAATTACAAAAAACATGGAGTTTCTTTTCTCAGTATTTACAACAGAAATTTAACAGTTCAGTAAGTTGCATTTACATTTATTAGCTTATAATAATTGGCACTGTGCTTTATGAAGTAACATAAAAGCTATTTAAACGAACATCCTGACAGTAAATGTAAATGTTAATATTTAAAAGTAATAGCTAGTGAAATTCTGAGATGAAGTGTTTTCCACCAGAGGGCACTTGAAAATCTTGCATGACACTATTCAAGAATAGAAAATGAAGTCATTACAATAGTTTCTAAACAACATTACTGAAATATAGAGATAGGACTATGTAAATATAACTACAGTAAAAAGAAAAATAAACATTTTCTATTCCCCACATTACCTTTTTTTCCCTGCTTATACGCTATTGTTCTATAAATCATATTTTTGATCTACCATTTCCCAAATTTGTTGGAATGCAATTTCAATAATTTCCCCAACCACTTCTAAAAATTAAAAAAAGCACATCATTCTTCATTTGCTTTGCTACACAGCAGTCCTGAATCAACACAGAACATCAAAGGCTCCAAACAAAAAATTGTCTGTCTGTTTCTTACTGCCTTAAACCATACATATTTTATGGTTTTGTTATCAAGTCAGTTTCCCTCTGCCAACCAACACCTTGAATTGCACCCAGAAATATACCAGTAACCAATGCAGCTCACACAGTAATGGTGTTACTTGTGCCGTATACCGTATACCCACACAGCTGCATTCTGTACCACTTGAAGTTTTTGAAGGTTCTTCAGGGGCAGCTCCATATAGAGCAGTGATGGTGAACCTATGGCACATGTGCCACAGGTGGCACATAGAGCCATATCGGAGGGCACGTGAGGCATTGCCCTATGTCAGCTCCAGCGCACATGCGCGTGCTGGCCAGTTGATTTTCAGCTTTGGGGAAGGCCGGTCGCCCTCCGGAGGCTTCCCTGAAGCTCCAGAGTGTGAAAAACGGCCCAACGGGAAAAACGGAAGTTTGGAAAAACGGACTTCCGGTTTAGCCGTTGTGCTGTTTTTCGCACTCCGGGGCTTCAGGAACCTTCCCTAAAGCCTCTGGAGTGCGAAAAACAGCACAATGGGCAAACCAGAAGTCCGTTTTTCCGAACTTCTGGTTTGCCCATTTGCCCATTTTTTCCCCACCCCAGGTTTCAGTGAGGCCCGTATGCATGTGCTGGGGGTTGTATGCATGCGCAGGGGGCAGCGTGGGGGTACGCATGTGTGAGGAGGAGGAATGGGTGTGGGCATGTGTGCACATGCTAGTGCGCGCGCACACACCCTTTTGGCACGCGAACCAAAAAAGGTTCGCCATCACTGATATAGAGCATGTTGCAGTAGACTTTCAGTTCCATTGACAATGGTATCATTCTGGATCAACTCTGAGGGTTGGGAACAATTGGCGTATTGAGTTGGTTAGTTACTTTTCTTTCTAAGGGGCTGATCAAGAGTAAGAGATCCAGTCCCTACTAAGTGAAGTGCCACAGAGTTTGGTGCTCTACGCACTCCTGTTTAGCATCTAATTAAACTGCTGGAGAAGAGTATCTATCGCTATGGGGTGAAGTACCAGTGGTACTCAACGTATGGCCATTCAATCAGAGACTATTTGAAGTCACAGCTAAACTGTTGAACAAGGCACATATGTCCAGACCCAAAGTTATGGCCATTGCAGCACTCTCAGGTCATATGATCAAAATTTGGGTGCTTGGCAGCCTGCCCGTAGGGGCTTCAGTTCCCCCCACCTGTCCGTCTCCACCCCAGCTATGCCCTTTTGGCCCCCTGTGCTCCATGTCATCTGCCACACTAGCTGACCTTTGCTGTCTTCTTGTTCCTGTTGCTAGTCAAGTGTACCCACCTGTCCTTTGTGTGAGGCAGCTGCTGGCCATTTGAGGCTTTCTTCCTTAGTTGTAAAATTGGGTTTGGTCACATGATGCCTCACTTAAAACAGCACTGCTTAATGTTGAATTCTTAGTTCCCAACAGTTAGTCATAAGGACTAACTGTAATTCCAATTTATTTCTTACCTGATACTGGAATATTTGCTAAATGAGCAATGTGTCGTTTCACAAAAACTCAAGGACTGGTGCATGATTGCTAAGAATTAAGTCCTCCAAAAATTCTCCCATGGTTTAAAAAGGTGTTTGCGAATATTTAATAAGTGTTTAACGTTGGCTATTGACCTTTTTTCTCCAAGATGTGTTTCAGTAATTAGTAGTAGAAGGCAGAAAGGATTTTATTACAAGAGATCACATATTTAGACGCTGTTATGTGACACTAATTCCTTGATTCCCTGATATATTTTGAATTTAACTCAATGATATTGATTTCCAGACTAAATCAGTTGAAAATCAAGATTGTGGTTATTATTTGGGTTATAGATTGGATGTTAACAGTTAGATACTTTATTTAAAACTCTTGAAAACAAACAGTAATTCAGTAAATACAGGCAACTCATGAATTTTTTTAAAAAAGAACATGAATATATCTTTCTTCATGCCACCTCTTTAAACAGGCCATTAATGAAATTCCTATTTAATTATACACATTATTGTCCATGAAGATCAAAGAAAGTCAATATTCAGAAGCAATGGTTGATATGATTGACAGTTCAAAAGGCACTGGATAAGCATAGCACCTTTTCCCCAATCATTGCACTGGTTGCCAATAAGCTTCTAAGTCTAATTCACATAGGTTTTGCACTTATAAAGCCCAGAGGGGTGTGGCTTCAGGGTAATTTTGGACCTGTATATACATATAGGAAAGGAATGCTCAGATACTATCCCTGTAATTATTCTGGGCGACATGGGTCCTCCTCTGGAATGATATCCAAACTTTAGGACAATCTGCCCCCCCCAAAGGTACATCTTGCCCCTTTCCTATTAGCGTTCTGTAAGGCAGTTAGGACCATCTTGTCTGCATGGGGACATGGGGACATGTATATTCAATACAGGGGTGGGTTCTAACTTGCCTCGCTGCCGGTTCGCTTCTTCCCATGCTGCGTGGGCACGCCTCGTGGGTGCATGCACGCTTCACGCACATGAGCATGTGTAGTGCTGAAAAATCCAGGGGGGGAGCCGAAAACAAGATGGTGACCGTATGCACAGTGCCAGAAATTCGGCTTCTGCACATGCTCAGAAGAAAAGAAAAATTTAAAAAAATTTCGGGGGGAAAATATCCGAATTTTTTTTTAAAAAAAAGATGGCAGTACCCACCGACCAGCATTGACCGATCCGGTTCGGTGACATCATCGTGACGTCACCAGTGGGTTGCTACCAGTTCGGACGAACCGGCCCGAACAGGGAGGAACCCACCCCTGATTCAATATACTGGAACTTTTCATATGTTTTTCTTTTATTCTTCGGAAACTTTCAGGAGTCATTTCAAGCTGGGCAATATTTTTTTAAAAATATGCAATAAATAAATAAATACATCTAGGTTCTAACTAGCTAACCAGCTGTTTCAAAAATATTTTTAAGTATTTAAAATACTTAAAAATTTAAAATGTTTGTAGACAACATTTTCAGAAGTGGCTTGCCATTGGCCTTCTTCTGAGGGCTGAGACAGAGTGACAGGCCCAAAATCATCTAGATGGCTATTGTGCCTAAGATAGGACAGAACTCAAATCTTCACATTCCTAATCTAACACCATCGCCACTAAAAATGCAGAAAATAACTATTTAAATCCTATTTTTTCTACCATGATATTCCCAGTAATGAATATCATGGACAGATAACAAGTGTCTGTGGATACTAATGCAACATTTTCCTTAGCACCCACCCAGAGGTGGGTTTCAGCAGGTTCTGACTAGTTCTGGAGAACCAGTAGCAGAAATTTTGAGTAGTTCAGAGAACCCATAAATACCACCTCTGACTGGCCCCGCCCAATCTATTCTCTGTCTCCCGAGTCCCAGGAAATGGGGATTTTGGGAGGAAATGGGGATTTTGCAGTAACCTTCCCCTGGAGTGGGAAGGGAATGGAGATTTTACAGTATCCTTCCCCTGCCATGCCCACCAAGCCAAGCCCACCAAGCCACACCCACAGAACCGGTAGTAAAAAAAATCGAAACCCACCATTGCAGCCACCATGCAACTAATTTCTTTTACTTTAGATTTTTTAAATCTGGAAATGACCCAGATAACAATTTCAAAATGTGGAAGTTTTCTTATTAGCTTAATCTCAATTTAAATAGTATCATCTTATCTGAGCTGTTTGTGACTTTGTTTAGATTATTTTTGACAAATTAAATTATATACACATACTTTCAGTTGACATTACTATGTGTTTGGCCAATTAGATTGGAGCACTTGAAAGCTAATTACATATTTTTCTTACATTATTGTTATTGTTGATGAGGATGAATCCCCTTTCTCCAATAACTCCAAATAGTGACACTACCCAAGAAATTCTTGCACCCAAGAAATTATTGAGATATTCAGATAGCACCAATTTTCAGACTCATCCTATTTATGGCTGGACAGGAATGTGAGCTTAACAAGCTTGATCCAGGTATGAAACTTCATTTTAGTCTGCTTGATCTGGAAAAAGCATCTCATTTTTAATATCAGCATTTCCCAATGTGATACATTTCAGACATGTTAAACAAAAACTCCCAGAATTCACAGTAAATAAAGAATGAACATACTGCCTGAAAATTTTGGAGATAATAGGCCAAACCTTCTCAAGGACACCACATACTGTACGAGTATAAAGGTGATCTGTGCTATACTAGCTTGCTTTATTACAGGTATGCAATATTACTTAAAATGTTGCTAAAATCTAGTGCTAATTTACTTAGCTGTTAGTTTCAGCTGACAATACTAATTGCAACTTTCTACCATAAAAATATATATGGCAAGTACAGTATATTAGGAGTGACTATTGCAATAAGTGATGCATGAGTCAGTTTCTTTTGCATTTTCAGGGAATTGAAATTGAAATCTACAGTGAGTAATATGTAAAATGTTAGGACTGTGCAAAGCCTTGAAGAGACAATTTAATTCAAAGCAGATTCAATCAAATCGCCCCTTTTAAGTAAATCTTTGAACTGCCTCTCTGAGGCATTTTAAGATGTCAAATAGGATTGGGTGTCTTTAAATCTCTTTGGAGAGATCTGAAGGGGATTTAAAGATTTAAAGATTCAATTTACTTTCTGGCTTTGCTGTTTCAAATATTGTCATAGTTTTTGTATGTGTCTACAGTATGTGGGAAAACTAAGGAGGGCACGTCTCTGATACGACATAAGTAGTGAAGAGGCTTTATCACATGTGCAAATGATATCTAGTACTTGAGCTGCCCTGTTGTTTGTGTCTCAATTTTCCACTAGAATTTCTTTAGGCAAGTTTGTTTGGAGTAGAGAGAGATTCAGATTCATTCTGCTGCTCTCTTTTTTCTCATTTTCTTTTTCTTATTTGAAATGCACACTTAGTGCATTCTTTATTAATCTCTATATCCAGATGGTCTTTAGTTCTTCTCATTTAGTTGCACTAAACTTTCATGTAATGTACAATAGCAATAACACAAATGTCTCAGTTTTTTATTGTTACACAAACAGCACGTAACATATTAATGTTACCAGTTCTTCAGAACTTTCAGATACCATAATATGAATATGCAGACAAAATTTCTTTTTGTCCTGTGGTTGCCAGCTGTTTACAGTCCAGATTCACAAATATGCTAATAAATAGGGCACAGTTATTATAACCCAAACTCATAGAGCTTTTTTTTAGAGCTGACCCTTTTCCTGGCCTTTGAAAATAAGAACACAATATTGGTCTTGAATTCTTTGTTGGCAGAACACTGTT
This sequence comes from Diadophis punctatus similis, assembly GCA_023053685.1. NCBI lineage: Eukaryota > Metazoa > Chordata > Lepidosauria > Squamata > Dipsadidae > Diadophis > Diadophis punctatus. The sequence goes on from JALIGW010000003.1 coordinate 161,908,383, forward strand.
AGACTTTTGTATTTTAAATGTAGGAAAGGAGACGGTGAGATAGTGTAGTTTAGGTACCACCATATGGTCCAGTCAGTGGTGGATTCCTACCAGTGCGGTCCACTCTATAGCACCGGTAGCGGCCCGCTGGTGACATCACAGTACCAGTGCGGTCGGTTGCCAGTGCCTGGGCGCCGCCATTTAAAAAAAAATTAGTTTTTTTTTAAACTTCTTCTGCGCATGCCCAGAAGCCGAGCTTTTGGCACTGCGCATGTGCTGCCTTCCTACCCCACAGTGAGTCCAAGCAGGGGAGGATGGCTGAGGGAGCACGTGAGATGCTGAAAGAACGGGCGGCAGGAGCTATCTCCATTCCCCTCCCTTCAGCAGTCCGAGAAGCCACAAATGCGCGGTGATGATCCTAGGCATTTTCGCACATTTGAGGCTTCTCGAGCTGCTGAGGGGAGGGGGAACGGGCGGCAGGAGCCTAGGATCATTGAATGGGGAGAAGCATTCAGGCCGGACGGAGCCTCCTAGAAGAACCACTGCCGCGGTCTTGCTGCTCCTGCTGCAGGTGGCTGAGTTGCGGGTGGGCAATGCCCCCCTGTTTCTCCGGCCGCTGCCAAGCTCCTGAGGCCCACACCCACCCGGTCACATGGCTTGCAAGCCACACCCACAAAATAAGCCATGCCCACAGAGTGTTAGTAAAAAAATTAGGAACCCGCTCCTGATATGGTCCATTCCCAAATCCATTTATCTTGTTTTCGTGTGGGTGTTTTTCTTGTGGGTGTATCTTTAGTTTCTCTTCTGCATTATCATAACTTGTAAAATTGATCCCAAACTCCTTAGAAGTGAATCATCTTGATCTCTAGCAATATTTTTTCACTCTTAATCAAATTCATTGTATATTTGTTTTCTATAATTTGATTGTAGTCTCCTACTCTGTCTTGATATGTTAAGATACCTTTGGGGCCACAATATCATATTAATCAATAAGAACTGACAGTTTCTATTCAAGCTGGTTGTTCCAAGCAATAACAGTCCTTTGTTTTTAACACCTAGCTAAAGATGTTCCAAGATGGTTACTATCTCTCTAATATTTCCAGTTGGCTTGTAAACATGAGACCTTGTATGAATTAAAGTATATGTGTCCCATATTTCTTTCTTTTGCATCTACTTACATTGACATATATCTTTCTGTCTTAGGGATGGGAAGTAAATCATTCTCTCCTCCAAAACTGAAGATTTATCTTCTCAAATATCAATGTTCTTCAAAGGTTTTGTAGATTTTTTTTCTTTTTAGTGTTACTTTGATGCAGTGTTTCATTTTCATAATTGTTCCTCCAAAAAGACTATCGTATCTGGGCTATTAAAATCTGACAGCAAGACCTAGCCAAGCCCTATTTGCAGTCAAAATATGCTAGCTTTATAATAAACTTAGGAAATCATTTTTTTGATTATCATTGTGCTTGTGGGTACAGTTTCTGATTTCCAATTCTGGGTGTAGATAATCCTGGCTGCTGCTGTTATGTGAAGTATGATAATAAAAAAATGTGTTAGAATGTGCAGAGATGGACAAGCTAACAATGGAAATGCACGACAGAGAGGATATGGATTATTATAAAGTATGGAACAAATGGTATAATTGGTTGGAACACAAAAGGTAAATCAATGTATAAAAGTACGATGAATGTAAATGAAAAGACGTGCATAGATATATAGATATATATGTGTATATATGGATATTTGGAAATGTGATAATAGGTCGATAGTTTAAATAGAAGATATAAATTATGACGATTGGTATATTATGATAGATGTAAAGGTGTAAATGTAAGTAGGAATTATGAAATGTACGAACATTATAAATTAAAGGAGAAATGGAAAAAGTTTTGTCACCGATAATAAACAGCTGTAAAAATGAATTTATGGTTTTAAATGTATAAAATTCAATAAAAACTTTATGTAAAAAAAAGGAAATCAACGCAAGAAGAAGCCACCAAGTATATCTGAGGAAAAAATACACTTAACATCAATATCTCTGATTTGTCTTCTCACTTGGGGTGGGGTGGGGTAGGGATGGGGGATAAACACTGACCAGAATTTCTTATTTGCACCCTTTTGGGAAAATCGCTAAATTTCAAAATCTGCCTTGTTCATCTAAAAAAATCAATGTTGGCAACATTTTTAATCTAATGCTGTTAAGAGGATTATTAACAATTCCCTTTTATAAAGAATAAGCATTTACATATGTATAACTTTAATAACTTTAAAAAAGCAAATATTGTTCAATAACTATTGTCTTTATGATACATTCATAAAGGGCAATTATTACTGCAATGTTATCCAATTCAGTCACATACAACAAATGTTATAGACCTTTGTTGCTTTTGGGTGGAAAGCAGAGAGACAGATCACGTTAACTATTGAAGTTTTGAATCAAGATCTAATTAAATATCTTATATTTTACCCATAGTTGTTTAACATACCCCAAAAACCTGGACTAAGAATTCTTTAATTTATATATAATTTTTAATTCATTATATTTGGTGAATCTCAGGTTTATAGTTAAATAAAAATGGATAGATGGAAGACTTCTCATTTGAAAAAAAAATGAAAAGAACACATATCCAGGTCAAAATAGCAAAATATACTGTATTTGGAGATAAAGCTGGCAATGTTCCATATTAATCAGGAAAGGCATTGCATAGCAAGATGTAAACATGGATTCCTGTTCCTTTAATAGTGTGTTAAAAGAGGGAATTCAGAGGGCAATATGAAAATTACATAAATGTAAATGAAAATTACACCTTCTAAAAATCCCTCTTCCACAAAACTATTAGAAGTCGCAAAGATCCTGTTCTTTTTTTAATCTGGCCATCCTAGATTTCTGAGTGTGATTAATTGCATAATGCATTAGATTAATGTGGTGATATGAGTTCTCATATACAAGGCAACACTAAACTCTGAGTTTAAGCAAATCAATTCTTTCTACTTAAATAGTGCAGATATTTTTGTTCAGTAAACAATAGAATATTTCCCCAATTGGAGATCTAGATACTTGACCTCAATACCTTTTGTTGTTCAAATAAAAACAAATGGCTCAAGCTAAATCAACCACTGAAATGTTTTAAGTCAGCTTCTAGTAGAAACCAGTGTAAACTCATCTACATTTTGTAGTATGGAACTGTACATGTTTTAATATGGAACTGATGAGCCTCTCAATATTGAGTACAATTCCCAGTATCCTTCACCATTAGTACCACTGGGTCTCCTTAATATTGAAATTCCACATTTGCAGCACTATGAGTCTAGCTGCACTTCAGCAGTTTCAATAGCAGCTAAATACAAAGAATTAGAGGTGGGGATTTCCCCCCCCCCAGTAATTAAAGTATAAGGGCATGGAAATCTTTGCCTATCACATTTCTCTGTGCCAAATTTCTGATAAAGACACACCGGTTCCTTCACTAAGAATCAGTGGAAGATAACAGTTAAACTCCATTTTGAAGGCTGCTTATCAGTAATATAAGGTTATATAATATATAAGGAGCAGGTGCGGGTTCCTAATTTTTTTACTACCACTCTGTGGGCGTGGCTTATTTTGTGGGTGTGGCTTGTCAGCCATGTGACTGGGTGGGCATGGCTTGCCAGCCATGTGACCAGGTGGGTGTGGCTTGCCGGTCATATATTAGTTATTTCAGAGAGATGTTACTACTATTTTTGCTATTTTATACCTTACATGAAAAGCTTTGCATACAAAGTGTGCGTTACACCATGACAACACAGCAACCTTTATATGCAGAAAATGCTATAGTTAAAAGACAAGCAAGTCTCATACAGCATTTTTTGTTTCAGTCATGGATTCCTTAGACGAAAATATTGAGGACTGTTAAAAGAACAGTATCTTTTAACAGTCCTCAATGTTTTCGTCTAAAGAATAACAGTATAAAACTGTATAAAATTAACAGTAGAAAAGGTTAAGCTTTCAGAAAACGCCCACTTTGGGAAGCTTTAGGCAAAAGCGAAGAAAAAGTGTCAAATGAGAGCTTCTTATTATTTTCAAGCGAAGGGACAGGGAAAGACTTAATTGTCAGGTTTCTGGGCATGCGCAGAAATTTTTTTTTAAAAAAAATTTAAAAACAAATTTTTTTAATGGCGCCCAGGCACCGGCAACCGACCACACCGGTACTGTGATGTCACCAGCGGGCCGCTACCGGTGCTATAGAGTGGACCGCACTGGTAGGAACCCACCACTGATAAGGAGGAAGTAGCATTTTTCCCAAATTATTTCTATCAAATTTCACTTTGGAGTTCCAAAATGAATATGGAGATTCTTCCCCAAGTAAAATATCCAGAAACAGCTATTGTAAACTTAGTTAGGCTTCCCTAACAATTTTCTCTGTTAGTGAAAACTCACTTTACAGTTATAGAGGCAAACGTTTTGCAGCAGCTGTAAGTTGTATGATGTTCAGGTTAATGTTACAGGCAGGACTTGATGTTTGTTAGACTGCATAATAAGTAATACTTTAAAATGCGGAAAAAGCCATTGCTATTGTTGTTGTTTTTAATCTCAGTTTTTGCTAGGGGCCATCAGATTTGAGCTGCAGAAATCCAGGTGACCACAAAGACAACAAAGAAAGTAAAGACAAAAAGAAAATACTGCCACAGTTGTTATTCAATTTTTTGCCTAAAATCTGTTATCCACTGAATAGAGATGCTTACATCTCTACTTCTTCAGAATTCACACATCCTAAAAAAAAAAGTATTAATAGTAGATTTTAGGATTCTCATTCTGACCCAGCTGTTTATTTTCCCCATATTACTTACCATTGAGCTTCAAGAAGAACATGGTTGATAATAACAGATTGCTGCTTTATGGCAATAAGCCCAAAGACATCTATTGTGGGGGTTGGAGGGAGGACATTCCCCAAATGGGCCTCAATCTTGATGGGGTTCACACATCTTCCTTCAAAATTATAATAATAATTTCTTTTCCACTTCATCCCTCAAAGTACAGATTGCTTGTCTGGGATTTTAATATTCATCTTGACATTTTGGACAGCTGAAAATATTTACTATAAATATATTCTGTGCAGTTTGCAGTGAATTGTATGTTTTAAAGTGAGCTACATAAATTATGTATTTACTGTCAATTTTTAGGGAAACTGGCACCAGATGCTATAGACATGGCTTCCTGTTTATCTCTTCATCATCACCAGTAGCCCAGTATGAACACCGAAAAAATTAAAGGAAATTTATCTATTTTTCTTTTTCCAATGGTGGGCAATAAGCTTTTGTCTTTCACTTTTTCCTCAACTGGGATTGGAGATATAACAAGGCCACTGCATTCCCATGCTGTCTAGCCATCCTTAAAGGAGGAAGTTAAATGTCACTCAGCTTTAGGTCAAGATCATTCTATCTCTAGCTCTCTGGTTATCATCAGCTTTTAAAAGTCCTTTAGCTAATTACTGTTCCTAATGTAGCAGTGGGAGTCCACTGGAAGTAATCACGATTACTGCAAATATCAGAAGGGCAGCAGAAGGCCTTCCTCTGTCCATGGTAGAGAACTAGCTTTGTTGGGAGATAAAAGAAATGCAGGCAGAGGGGCTCTGAGCCATTGCCTGTTGTTCAACATTGGAAAAGCACTAGTGCTGAAAGTGCTGCTGTGGCTCTCTTTCAGCACTAGCAGCTGCCAGTGCTGGCAACCAAAATAAATGACTTTAGTTTCCTGGAAGGCTGCAAGAGAAGGTGCACGATAGGAGGCCAAGAAAACAAACATAAGCATTTCCCAAAGAGCCCTCCAGATGCTCTACAGAGACAATGACTTTGCTTTGCTTCTACCATCAGGAATATGTGTCTTTGAAAGGAAGTAGCCATTAATTGGAATACAACCAGAGTGCCACCATGTGGCGCTTCTTGTATGGGCTCCTGTATACCGAAAAACCAAACTGGGTAATACTAACTAAAAGCAATCATGGATATTCTTGAATATACAGTTTTCATACTGGTAAAATAAAGTATCAATTCTTATCAATTAAACTTTTTGGGAGGGAGGAGTCTTTAGTTCATGGTTTTTTTAAAACAGCCCTGTTTATGGATTGAATCACATGCTTAATAATTTTTTAATATGTTCATTGTTAATGAACATTTCAGGGTTGTCTCATGATCTTTCTTATAGCCAAAATATAGACCAGAAAACCACCTGGATATGGCTTCCTAATTTCAAATCTGAGCCTCCATGTACCATTCGACAAAATTGCCATGTTGATTACTTGCATTTTTTAAAAAATTCCACCCTTTCCCCAAAGTTTTCAAGACAGGATACATAGATTATCTCCCTTGTGTTTTGTGCTTGCAATTGTGAGATAAGTTAAGGAGAAAAAAAGGTCACCCAAGGATTTGAACCTGGCCTGGGGAATGGCTTAAAAAGGACATTATAAAAGAACAAGGATGGAAAAAGTAGGGAAGGATGAAATAAAGGATTTATTTATTTATTTATTTTGGTTTTCTTATATGCCGCCCTACTCCCGAGGGACTCAGGGCGGCGTACAGCAAAGAAAATACAAGAAACCAGCAATAAACATAATTAAAATCGAATACAAAAATTAAAAATTTCCAATATTAAAAACATCCATCAATCACACATACCCGGGGGAGAGCTCAGATGGATTCGTCTCTAACCCCCTGCCTGCAGGTAAAGCCATGTCTTGACGGCCTTTCGGAAGGCCAGCAGGGTGGGGATGGTTCGGGTCTCTGGGGGAACTTTCTGGTGAGGTTAGTTGTCCAACAGTCTTGCTTCTCATTCATATGCTTTTGCCCCTTAAAAGGGGGAAGGAGGAGAATAAAGCATTAATGTAGCTGAAAAGCTTTTTATGCCCTTATTTTATCTATATTCCAAAGATGTTTTGAACAACTTGTTCATATTTCAGGAATTGTATATCAATATTTTAATTTTGTTTTAAGAAAAAAGAAACTCGGGAACAATTGTAAAAATGGATTAAAATGGTACAAAGCATTTGCTTAGGAACAAACTTAACCAACAAGATCGTACTGAAGATAGTGGCATCTACAACTTCAAGATGAGTATTTATCTAATCATTTCACAGGGCAGAAGGAGCCATCTTTTTGAAAGGCAGGCAGGCAGGCAGGCAGGCAGGCAGGCAGAAGAAGGGCTAAATATCTAGAGAAAACACTGACATAAGAATGAGGATTACCTATTTTAACTGGAATATGAAAGATTTCCAAGTAACAATTACATTCACTAATGATTTTGACTTGGCAAAATAACTTCCAAGAAGACTTATTTCTGCTCTAAAACAAATTCAAACAGTGTATAGCAATCCTAAGCAGATATTAAAGATTTATATACACACAGATGTACACACTATTATTACTATTTCTAGATTTATAGCACTTCTGCTTTGGCCATTCTCTTGTCCAGGAGTTTGAAAATGATGTCACCCTTGCAGTAAGTGCATTGTGTTGATGGATTTTGCTGTCCAATCATTTTAGATGAAAGGAAAAAATTGAATCAAACTGGTTGCGAAGAAATACAAAATGGAGGCATGAATGGTCTGCTATATAATGCCTACTAATAGGCTTCCCAGAAGCATGGAACGAGCCACTGTGGGAACGAGGATGCTGGATGAGTTAAGCCTGTGATCTGACTTGGTGGGGTTACTCTTAAAAACCAAAATCGGTGGGCAGTCCTATAATTGCTGAGGGTTTTATTTCCTCTGTGTTTTGTAATGACAGTTAAATGGGTTCCTTGCCATTTTTAAAGTTATAATCTGTTTAGAGGGTTCCACTATTTGTCTTATTTTTCTCTCCATAAAATCGTAAGTACTTATGCTGCTGGTTTTCAATTATTAAGACTGAAGGGGGTCTTTTAAAGGCAAAAAGAGGGTTTGGGCAGACATATCCATGAGAGGGTAAAAAAAATCAATATGGCAACCATAACTGCATGATTGAAACCCCATCCCCCCTTTTTAGATGTTTTACATGCATGATACATATAAAAATGGATGGGTCTTCTATTACGTTAGCAGCATCTTGGTTTTTCTGACACTCCCACCCTCTGACAACTGTGGTTTGGGGATTGCAAATGGCCCTTGGATTTCAGATTACTCAGGCAGTTCAGATCTCAAAGTCAATTGCTCATTAATACAGAACATAACTCAAGCAAGTGAATCTTCACAGCAAACTGTGAAGTGGTACTTTGGTAAGTTATTTAGAGAAGAAAATAGCTACAGTATTTGTGAATAGGAAACTTTGAGAATGACTTTTAAAACTTCGTTTCAGTAAAATAGTTCCTACTTATGCTAGACGAAACAAAAGGAATGGAACATTCTATTTAGTATTTGATGGACTGATTAGCAAGCAAAATGGTACTGTAACTTTGCCTTTAGAGGTGACCTTCTTCTTGAATTGGCTAAGCCATACCTTGCAAAGATAATTCAGGTCTTCATGCTTGCTTAGTCCTCCCCATTTCCTCTGCAGAGGATGTCTTTTTATGTTACGGTTCCCATGCTGTAAACTGATAGCTTCAGAGAACTGAACTGAAACCCAATGACTTATTTTACTGATGGCCACAGGCAGGACGTGATTCATGGTAGCATGCTGAGATGCATCACAACTCTAAATGATACAATTTCTAGCTTTGAAATTGCTTCTAAAAATGTTTAGCACCTAAACAGACCATTAAAGGTTCAGCTCAAAATAGGGGGAATGGATTATGGATTATGTTGTGATTTAAAAGGGCAAAATTAGTATCAATTTAGTTCCAACCAGCACTTCAAAAAAAAGCCATCCATGTTTTTGAAATACAAAAAGAGAAAAAACGGGGGAAAGTGGGAGACTATAAATAAGCTTTCCTATTCTAATATAAGTCCTCTTATATGTTCTTATCTCATATAAATTATGGCAGCTGAAGTGGCATTTCTCGATGACATTTCTTTATCAATATAGGATTCAAAGAGTTGTGTTGTTTACTAATGAAAAATAAGGCTCATTCCACATTGGGCTTAAGTTAAAGCTTACATTCATGTACCTTTATTTAGAGCTCTTGTTTTTTTTCTTTTAAGCTCCTATGCCATGGACAAGCTATAGTTTCACAAAGAGCATTAGTTCTTTAAGAGAACTAATATTCTTAACAAGAACTTTAAGAGAGCCAGTTTGGTGCAGGTATTAAAGCAGGAGGCTAGAAATCAGGAGACCATGAGTTCTTGTCCTCACTATCCATGAAGCCAGTTGTGTGACTTTGGGCAGTCACACTTTCTCAGCCTTAGGAAGGAGCAAGGCACTTCTGAAATCTTACTAAGAAAACTGCAAGGGAATTGTCCAGGCAATTGTCAGGAGTTAACACTGACTCAAAGGCGCGCGCACACACACACACACACTTTAACATTAACATTAATCTTAATATAACATTGGCAGTCCCATTCCCTCACTGTATTTGAACCTACTTCCTTGAAATCATTTTATCTAATAAATAAGCTAACTAATGACAATTATTTTTCATAGGATCTGCATTTGGAAGAGAGACAACCTAAGAATTCCAGGGCTATAAACTTCTCGGTCAGACAAACAATCCAGAAGAAAATAGTACTATATACCACTTCCATGATACGGCAATATATCTATTCTCCATACAAAAGTTACCAGGAACTGAACTCAGTTTAAAACCACTCTGCCTTTTTATACCTTGGACATTAAATATTAGTAAACATGCTTGCTAGTTCTGAAAATATAACTCAATAATGCAAAAGAATAATACTAAAGTAACACTATTATTCAGCGATGGGTACTCTATTGGAAAATCTAAAGGACCAGGTTGGGGAGACATTGTTCCTGAGAAATAGGAATGTTAAAATTCAACACTGACCAGATTGCACATCTCAATCAAAAATGCTATTATTAAGACTAATTCAAAGAAATCAAGTTTTTAGGTACTCAATAGGCTAATTTATCCTAAATTATGACAATAGAACTATCCTTGGATCCCCTCTTCTGCTATTATAAGTAAGGAAGTAATTGCAAATGGAGTTTTACTGTGAATTAGCAGACACATATAAACCCAGTAAAGTTTTGGAAATAGTCATGGACTATAGCCATTACATGGCATTGAAATTCTGATACTATAATCCTCAAAGATCTCTTATCAATCACTTGTCCTGGCTTCTAGCTTCAGGAAATCTGGTTTCTAGTTTTATAATAAAACTTGAACACGTACAGCCTAATTGGTGCTTTAGAGGCTACAATATGATTTAATGGGGTGGGACAATAATTTTTAAAAAGTATTATTCAGAAGGATGATTGCCTTCTAAAAGCTATAATAAAATGTATCAGTGATTTCCATCAATATTTGTTAGTAGTTCGTAATATGCCTGTGGGATAATTGGAAAAATGGGATAAATGTTTCTGTTTTTAGCTCATTGCTTCTGTGCTATTTTGATCAATATTTTACATAGCTGGGTACCTCATTAAAGAGATTATAGAACCCAAATTATTTCTCAAATAATTTGAGAAAATAATAACTCAAATTATTTTCACAAAGGAAAATTTTATAACCATAATTTTATGTTCTTTTTCAAAAGATTTTAAGGTGGAAATTTTTCATTTTGTTACAAATTCCCTTAACTAGCAGGGCATTGCTAAACTGCAATAATAATTTTATTTAGTCAGCTACTGGATAGGAAGGCTTCTGCTGATTTTATCTATGGCTGTACAATGTTATCTATTCCAGAGTTACTTGGAATTAAAATATTTTCCTGAAGATTTGTTTATACAAAGCAACTGTACATGACTGTGTTAAAATGAACATCAGTTCCTACAACAGAGGTAGCGAATTGCACAGCTAGTCTTCAATCTATAACACAATTGGGCTGGAACTTCCATTGCTAAGGAAGGTGGTCATTAAGCATGTTACATTCCATCTTACCGTTTTTGCTATGGTCATTAAATGAGTCACAGGCATTGTTAAACGAATCACATGATTGTTAAGCAAATCCAAATTCCCCATTGACTTTGCATGTTAGAAGCCTCCTGGGAAGATTGCAGATGGCAATCACATGACCTTGGGATGCTGCAACCATCATAAATACATGCCAGTTGCCAAGTGCATGAATTTTTATCTCATGGCCACAGAGATACTGTCATAAGTGCAAGGACCAATTGTAAGTAATTTTTTTCAGCACCGTCGTAACTTTGAACAGTTGCTAAATGAATGGTTGTAAGTCAAGGATTACCTATAGCCAGTATCCATAGTCAGCATGAAGAATAATCAGAGATGTTTCTAAGGGTAGTTAAGCAACATCTGAAGGACCACCACTGCCTATGTTTCGTTATGGAATAGTGGACAAAATATCACAATTCTGTGACATTATTGAATGCACATACACATTCAGCTAGTCCTGAAACATGTTTTTCATACAGGCTAAAAGAATTATGATAATTATGAATTTAGATAATTCTCCACTTATCTGTTTTGAACACTTCAATTACTATTTCCAGATATTATTTTCCTCTGTGAGGAAGATGGGCTGTTCTTAAATTGGATAGATAGATAGATAGATAGATAGATAGATAGATAGATAGATAGATAGATAGATAGATAGATAGATAGATAGATAGATAGATAGATAGATGATAGATAGATAGATAGATAGATAGATAAGCTTTTCTTTAAAAAAAACTTCTCTTCCATGCCCAGATTTAAATTACAAATTTCTATTTTAGCATTTAAATAACAATAATTTTAAAAATTGACTCCTTGGAAAGATGATGAATACTTTGTGATGAATAACATTAACATTAACTATATATATAAAAAGACTTATGTCTTATTAAAAACTAATTTTCTGTCAGTTTAATAATGATTTAGTACAAATTTATAATATCAAAAATATATTACAGGATGTATTACTTTGTGTACATTTCAGTGGTACTTCCAAAAAACATTTCACCATTTATTTCTCAGCTGCATTAAATGGATGTGATACATATATTTGCACCAATAGTAACACTCTTGTTAAAATGAAAGGTAAACTTAAATTTAATTTAAAAGGTGTGATTACCATTTTACTGTCATGCATTAGCTTTTCAGCTGGACTGTGTCCAGAGGTGGGTTCCTCCCGGTTCAGACCGGTTTGCCTGAACCAGTAGCAAACTGCTGGTGATATCACGGAGCTGGTTCAGTCAGTGCCAGTCCGTGAATGCAGCCATCTTTTTTGGGGAATTTTTTTTGGGGGGGGGATTTTTTTGGGGGGGGGATTTTTTACTGATTTTTTTTCTTCTGCGCATGCGCAGAAGCCGAGTTTCCGGCACTATGCATGTGCCTCCATCTTGTTTTTGGCTTTTTGGGGGGGGGAGATTTTTTGGGGGAATTTTTGGCACTGTGCATGAGGCACATGAGGCGCACCCACGCGGCGCAGGAGGAAGCGAACCGGCATTGAGGTAAGTTAGAACCCACCCCTGACTGTGTTCCAAGTTCACAGTTTTGTACTTAATAATATAGGCAAAGTGGAAATGTGTTTTCTGGGAAAGATGTGCATTTTTACAAATCTTGAGGTTATTCAAAATCATCACAAATGTTCATACATTTGTATATTCAGGAATTAACATATCTAAAAAATAATACTGGAAGCAGCCCTTTGCCCTGTCCACAAAACACTGTTTGGAGCCCACTAACAACTTGGAAACCAATCTATAGCTAAGTCTCATAATAGTTCTAGATAATTGGCTAATTGGGGTCCTCAAACTTGGCAACTTTAAGACTTGTGGACTTCAACTTCCAGAATTCTCCAGCCAGCTATGTTTGCCAAGTTTGAAGACCTCTGGGCTAATATCTCAATCAACTTAAACACACCATGATTCACTTCAAATGTTCTTTCTATAGGTAGAGAGTGCAATCTATAGAATTTTTTTGTATACCGTATTTTTCGGAGTATAAGACGCACCGGAGTATAAGACGCACCTTAGTTTTTGGGGAGGAAAATAGGGGAAAACAATCTGCCTACCAGGTATTCATCTGGCTAGCGTCCTTAGTCTGGTCAGCTTCAGCACATTATTTTATCCCCTGGTTAGGACTTAAAAAAACCTTCTTCTGAGAGAGTAACAATGAAAGAGCATGCAAGCCAGTAAGAGCTGGGAAGATCGTTAGCACCTGGTTAGGGCTAGAAAAAAAAACTTATTCGGAGCAGCTTCAGCACATTATTTTATCCCCTGGTTAGGACTTACTCTCTCCTTCTGAAAGAGTAACAATGAAAGAGCCTGCAAGCCGGTAAGAGCTGGGAAGATAGTTAGCACCTGGTTAGGGCTAGGAAAAAAAACTTATTCGGAGCAAGTAGAGCAATGAAAAAAAATTCTGCAAAGACTTAGGGCTGGAAAAACATTCTTTGGAGAGAGTAACAATGAAAAAGCCTGCAAGATAAGAGCTGGGAAGATCGTTAGCACCTAGTTAGGGCTGGAAAAAAAGCTTTGAAAAAGCTACATTCAGAGTATAAGACGCACCCAAATTTTCAGCCACTTTTAGGGAGGAAAAAGGTGCATCTTATACTCTGAAAAATACGGTAACCTTTAACTTTAATGCAGTTTCACTTTTCATAAAATTATCTTTCACTATTTTGCACATGTCCTGTTACATTGTGCTGTATATAAGGATCCTGGGACCCACTTTATAACTCCTTACCTGGTAAAACACCCAGGAAATTTTTATCTTTTTAAGGTAATGGTCAGATTAACATGATTTAGTTTTCTTAAATGAAGCCAAATTGCCTGTAAATTAGACACAGTCTGATTGATGAATCTGTTACCAATTATAATATTCTTATCCTGTTTTATGTTTTCATTCTTATTTTACTTTTAATGTGTTTTATTTTCAACTCTGGTCTGTGACCATAATAAACTCTGTCTGTCTCCTTACCAGCCCTCTTTTCTGTAATTTCCAAGTTCAGTTGTGATTCATAGTTGTCAAACTGGGATCAGTGATTTTCAACATTAAAAAAGCCTTTGTTCTCTCTCTCTCTTATTAAAAAAAAAACAAAGTACATTGTAATATGCAATGATGAAATCTGTGCTAATGAGGGGAATCTTTCAGCAGAAATTTCAGTGGGATTCCATGCTAAATAGTGGAAGCTGAAGCTTTTGTCACGAAATATTAATTGACCTTCTTTTCATGACTTATACCTCATTCCACCGATTAGCTGAAGTCAAAAGAAAACAATTAAGATTTAGAAGACATGTTGTAAGCCACTCAAAGTTATGAAATTGGCAGCCATATGTAAATATAGATACAAATAGATGAAGATACTACAGTATATATATGCAATTCAATTATTAACAATCCAATTAATATAAAAAAATAAGCATATAAATGAGTATATGCAGTCCAAATTCCTAATTAGTCCTTCAAGGAAATCTTTCAGAGGCAGAATACCCTTGTGAATATAGGAGAATTGAGATTGTCGTTGTTGTAATGGATAATATTTTGGGCCATGTAGTATCAACCCTTCGATAACTATGAAAGTACACTATCAATTTTCTTGTCCATTAATTTATTTCAAGCTACAATTCAAAAGAGATTCATTTAAAAAAAATCAATGAATTTCATAATGAATTAATATGTGAAATAATTAATGTCCAAAATGGAGCCACAAGGTAATACTGCATTTTTAATACTGCTATAATTAAACCAAGAAATAGCTGAATAAGTCAAGAAATTGATTCTAAACTTACTTCTGTAGACACTTCCAGATGGACAGCTCCTACTGCTGCAAATATAATTATAATTTGCAACTCATTCGTGTTTTCCTCCTGAACGGTATGTGCATATGCAACATTGTGCATATATGCAAAAAGAATAAAGCAAAAAAAAGTGATGGAAGAAAATTTAACTTTCTTTAAATGAGGCAAAATAATAACTAGAATAATGCCTGATTTGAAAATGCCTCATAAAGTTGCTGATCAGCCATTTACTGAGCTAATTCAAAAACCACTTTGGGGCTGAAGTATATATAAAGAATAGTATTATAATAAATCTTTTTGCATTTTCATATGTAATTATTATTTAATTTCTGTAACTGCAAGTAGAGTAACTTGAGGAGTAACTTGAGGCTTACTCCAAAGTAAATATCATAGAAACAGAATACTTCCCGAAGAAACTTACATTAAACTGAGTGGAAGTTGCTATCCATGACAAAATGGAAAGAAGACATCCATCTTCTCCACCGCATTTTTTTTAATGGATAAAGACATTCTGCTACAAGAACTTCTGATAATGACAAAAATTAACTCCACTAGATGGCTCATAAATTCATAAAGAAAAGCAGTTCCTATCAAATACATGGAAAATTTCAAGATTGGTTCTATGTTAAGAATTAAAAGAGCTGTCTAGAACTTAATAGCCAAAAGACAGCAGCTACAGATATTTAAAAACTGATGATTAATATATACAATATGTCCATGCAACATTTTATCTTCACTACATGCTAATAAAAAGATTATGGGCAATAAAAGAAAACTAGAGGTTTATGCTTGAAAGGAAGGTAGTTGTTTTTCCCCCTCTCCAAAGTGTCCAAGGACAACACTGAGAAAAAAATTGATGGTTGGATAGTTATGCTTTCACTTCCACCGTCACTAGACAAGTACAGTATGAGACACGACGAGGATTAGTATTTCCTCTGAATGCCCTTGCTGCTGAATAAGCTTCTACATTGATCTGGCATCACAACCATCCATTTCTTAGTAATTCTTTTGTTCTTGCTTTGCAACATTGCACAGAAGTACCTGCAGGAAGAGCTTGTGCCCTACTATAAGCTTCATCAGTTGCCAAATCATTTGCTCCTCCTCAGAGAGCTAGGAATGGCCTTGTATTAAAAATGTTCAAAGTGTGAAATATAAAGCATACATCAATACATGGTGTGGGAAAATAGGTGTCAGAAAGAGCATTTGGCTTCATAAGTCAGAGTGGTACACTCGTAGGCTCCATATGCTATCATTATTGATTGTTAGAAGTACATTAATCAACTGAAAACCTGCAGATTTACTCAAAAATTAAACTTAAATAATAGTTATGCCTTGGTTCAAAATCACCATTTTCCAATTAATTTCATACACTAATTTTATCAGTGGATCACTTCAGTGGATCACCAAAGTTAGTGATCCAGTTGCAGATTTAGTCATCACAGAGTTTCAGTTTTTCCTCACCAGATAAAAAAGAGGAACATATACCAAAGCTATGGTGGTACCATTTTTGCTTCCAGGAAAAGGGGAAAGAAAATGGTAAAAAAATCATGAAGGTCATCCATTCTAACCTACATATAAAGGTTTTGCTGTTGCTGGATGCAGACCTGATCAAGTAAGGAAGAAATCACCTTTCCAAGATCCAGATTTTCACACACAGAGAGAGAAAAAGTATTATAAGAATGCAATATGAAAACTAGAAGAAATTCTGGCTTTGTGACAAGCATCAGCTTACTTATTCTGAATCCTTGGGATGTCAAAAATGAGACAAAAACTTTGCACACCTCACCTGAAATTAGGTGAGTTTATAAGAAGTCTAAAGATGCTCCAGGTTCTTGATGTCAAATATATCATCAATTTATCTGTCTGGCAAAAGCTGGGGAAATAGAATGTACACATTAGAGGTTTGACTGGAAACACCAGTATGACTATGATTCAACTCTTGGAATACAATGGAAGCATCAACCTCTACAACAAAGGGACAGACTGATTGGGATGATATGATGGGACTGAGAAATGAAGGCCTATTTTGGCTAATCAAAACCTTGTTGAATCTTGAAATCACATTGAAAAGGTATGGTGAGTCAGGCCAGTGGTATTGTGAAAATAATTTCTGGGTGATAAGAACAGAAGGGGACAGATAAGACACCATCTGCCTACAAGGCAGTCCTTTTAGCAGTTCCAAGAAGATTCCACCCCATTTGCACCATGATACTGGTGACCCTGTTAAGGTGAGAATAAATCTTACAGAGGCGAAGTGGATCTTTTCTTGGAATTCAGCCATTTAGAAAATAAAGCCGAGATTAAAAGTCTAATAGAAAATATTTATTTTGGTACAAAAACAATAAATCATGAATAGTTACATCCTTGCTAATAAATCTTGACCGCTCCGGTCAGAGTCAAAGGCAGAAATGTATAATGGAGAATCAGGAATGCACACATGCGCAGAAGATCACATCATGTGTCCTGCTTGTATTGGAATGTACCATAATATTAGGATAGGGATGCATCACCCTGCATATACATACAACTGGCAATATTCACATCGTGACAGACCCTGAGAGCACAGATAAACCCCCAAGTGCCTCAAGAGCTCTCAGGGAGAATGCCAATGACCAGATGACTGCAAAGAAATATAATCCTTCCAACCACCCTCCCCCATCCTGTGAGAACTAACCCTTCCATCGCCTCCACCGTCCTTTCAGAACCAATGAACAATTCCAGAGAACAAGAGCCATCATGAAGAAGACTCAAAAGTAAGTAATTACAGGATGAACATATCACAGCGTATACAGCGGAACTTCATCTGACAATCTTAATAATTGCCTACAATCTTAATGATTGTCTTAGACCTGTAATCAGGAAGAAGATGTCAGTTACCTTGAAATAAGAAAGTTCTGATATCTGGATAAAAGCAGATAAGGTTGCAGAAAAAAAGAATTAGAAAAAGCTCAAGCAAGATTGAAATTATCTAAAATACTGTGGCAAATATAACACTGAATCAGATTAAACAAATATAAATCAAAACCTACAGTAAGCGAACCCTAAAATGTATTACATTAAAATGTCTGGACAAGCAGAGGAAATGAAAAGCTTCACCTGGGACTGAAACCCCAGCATAGTAAAATGGAGAAATTTCATAAACTTTCCATATATTGAAAATCCCATAGCTTTGTCTCTATTAATTCTGTAATTCTGTATTCAGCACCTTCCACAGATTTGACAGTCTATGACAACTAACAACGAATTATGCAGCATTCTGCCAATATCCATACAATGCCAAGCGCTAGGATATGACAGCTGCCAGCAAAATGGATATTGCCTCAGGTCCTCCCATTGTATAAACTTTAGTTAGGTTGTGGCCTCATTGACACCACCATCCTAAAGTGAACACATTCTATTTCACAGAAGTAATCCAAACTAGTAAAGGCAAGGTAGCCAAAAATTTGCCAAATTTTTAAACATTCCAAATTCCATTCATATTTGTACAGCTCTTGGTAGTTATAGCTTACAAAGCATTGTGTTGAAAGTTTCTTATTGTTTGCCTCTAAAAATGGAAATGTTTGCAGGGATGGAAAATTCCTTGTTTCCATTTTGTGACATATTTGCATGTCTTTGGATACAGTTCATACTTTCCAATTATATTAATCTGTAATTTTTTAAAAAAAATCCACAAATCCCTTTTTTGATACTTAATTGCTTATTTTGTATCTTCTCAAAACTGTGAGGAAAATACATTTACGCTCAAAACATCTTCTAAATGCATATTCATTCTGTTAATGGGTCCATTAATCCAGGAGATGCAGGCTACAGTAGATCCATCCATGTAGGAATTGGTTTTGGACCTGAGTATCTGCAAGCCTTCTTGCTCCATATAAAATCTGGCCACTCAAGGAAGTTGGTAGAGAGTGCATGCTAAAAGTTTGTGTTCCTTGGGTAGTGTGGCACTGGAGTACTTGAAAAAAAGCATTCTTTGCAGGGAATTCCCTGTGAAATTAATTACCTCTGGGTGAAAAAAGTTCATCATCCTCATGGTTAATATTCAGAAGCTTATTAAAATCTTTTAAGTGGGCATTTGAGGACTGAGGAGACAGTGAAGTATGTACCCAGAATGTGTATTGGTGCTGCTTATCTTGATTTATTGTTATTGTTGAATAGGTCATGGTGTCTATATGCACAAGTACATGCACATGTGTGTGTGTGTGTGTGTGTGTGTGTGTGTGTGTGTGTGTGTGTGTGCGCGCGGAGAGAGAGAGAGAGAGGGAGGGAGGGAGGGAGGGAGAGAGAGAGAGAGAGAGAGAGAGAGAGAGAGAGGAGAGAGAGAGAGAGAGAGAGAGAGAGAGAGAGAAGCATTCATAGGGATAGTCAGAGGATCCATCTGAGAAGGACCAGGTTGCATCATCACAATGCAATCCCTTCCTCTCTGGTACGATTGTCATGATGTTGCATGGATATCCAAAATGCATAGAACTTGATGCAACAGTACAATACCTCTTTCCTCATTTTGATAAAAGCAATAGGAACCTGAAGATACCCATGGGTGTATGTGAGTATAAAATGCTTTGAAAATACTATTGTAATACTATTTTTATAAACTACTTATGTTTGTTTGGTTAAAGCAACATAAAAGTACTTGTAATAAATAAATAAGAATTTTAATTCTTTCAAATGAACAAAGACTAAAGTCCTCAAGTATTGTTGAAGACCTGATTATAATAAGTAATAATTTTATTACTTCCTTAATATTGATATAACAACATAGTTTAAGATTCATAAATGGTATTGCTTTTAATGCAAGGGTTTTTGTTGACACTACAATATTGTGTTTTGTATACAATTTTGGAATTGTTTATAGGAACACCAAAAAATGGGTAACAAATTATATGGATAAATTAGTAAAATATCTAGTTATAACGAATAAGCATGTATCCTTATGATCCATCTCTGTAAATAAAGAGTGCTAAAATGTGATCTAATAACGAATGGGAGAATTTGCTCAAGTCAAATTCTTTATAACTGTTTGCATGCTTAATGTCAATGGTAAAATATATTTATCAATAGCTAGAAGGTGTTCATTTTCCAGAAAATAGATGCTAAATATGATACGTTGGCATGGCATGTTTATTTAAAAAAACTAAAATAAAATCCCTTTTGCTATCATCCAAAGCTTTTCAAAGTTTATTACTTTGAACTTGACAGCCCAAGAAGTGGATCCCCTAGACCTCTTTCAAAATATACTCCATCTTTGATCAGTTTTTATTTGGGGGTGGGTTTTACAGAATTAGGAGCAAATCTAAAATATGATTTTAGCTATTCATTACAGATAGAGTATATTTATTAAACACATGAATGAAACATGTCATATAATAATATCAGCCATTTTAGGATCAATTTAAAAATATTCCCAGAATATTTCCTAGCCATCATCTACCAAACCAATGAAGACAGATAAAGCATAGTAAAATTTATGACCAACTGATGACAACATAAAAACATTAATTTGTAAGAAAGTAGGCTGGGGATGACTTGCTCTAATATTGAAACGATTCAAGTTCTTATTTGTTTGTTTGTTAATTTAATGATAGCTGCACACTCCAAGAGACACTGGGCAGCTTATCATACCCAACAAGTAATTATAAAACAATTAAAACACAGAAGACAAGCCAGCCTGAGCCAAAGCAACCATGCCAAACTTGATTACTATTTTAAAAGGAAGCTGTCAAGGAGCACCAGGGCTATAGATTAGAATGGGAAGGAGTTCCAGATTAATTCAAAGAAAAGTTTCATTTATCCAGTTGTAAACAGTGAGAATTCCTTACAAATAAACAAGGTGAATAATTGGTTGGCTTGGATTTACAAGACATTAATTTCAATTGTTTTGGGGAATTCCTATAATGGATCATGATAATCAGAGGAAATGGTAGGAGGAAGGAAGTGAGTCATGCCTGTTTTTCTTTATTATTAGATTATGTGTAATTAACCTACTGCTAGGTTGATGGTAAATTGGTGGTAATATTGTTCTGCCCTAAATTATCCATGTGCAAAAATTCATTTTTCCTTTTCTGAAGATGATTTTATTGATGTTCCAGACTGTTTTTCGGTTTGCTAAATTAGAGGTATAGTACTGGAAAAAAATTAAATAAAGGCAGGAACTATATTGCAAAATTAAAGAAGAAATCATACTAAATAATATTGCTAAACTTTAAGTATTCTCATAAATCAAAGGACTTCTTTTCTTTTAAATATAAATGTTTGCCTTAAGTTTGAAATCAGAATTATTTCAGCCTGGTGAGAGTTGCAAATAATAAAATAGCAAATGTATTATGGGAAATTGGGAAAGGAAAATGATGAAGGGTATGATCAGAGCAGCCTGTGGACTCTTAGGATTTGTCAGAAATTTGGTACAAGACAGCACTTCAGGATGTTTTCAGCTGTGTTTCTAAAGAGTATATTAAAGTAAGAAGCATGAGACGTTTCAATTTGCCAATTTATTTGGCAAGAAACTAATTGCACTTCATTTCATTACAAATTCCACTCACCTGACAAAACTTAGTTGATAAGGTAAACTGCAGGGCAAGAAAGGTTTTTCACTGTACTCAAGACAGTCTAAAACAACTTTAAGTATGTATATTTGTAAATTATGATATGAACTTAGCTTATGTATGCATTATTTTTTCTCTGTTTTCTTCGTAATTTTAGAGTTAGGGAAGAATTTACAGAAATTGCTGCCATTTTCCCTGTCAGTCAGATTGGCAGCTAGCTTTTGAGGGGAAGTAGCATTAAACCTTTCAGCTTTCATCCTCTGGCAGCCTTCTGTGTTGAACAGGTGAGATCTGGAGGTTCTATTTCCCTCTTTGGCACTCTTCTCCAGATCATACCTTACAACAGCAAACCTGGATGTGTCCTTGAACCACTAAAGCCTTAGTTAATATAAATACTGTGCAGTCCAGCTTAGATTTACCAACCCCATTTGTTCTTTTAATAATGTATACATTTTCAGAAGCCAGAGCTATTTAAGTTACTGGTTATTGCTTCCATTCCAGTTTTCTTCTTTTCTTCTTCCCAGAATTGACTCTGATAATTTGTTAAGGCTATCTTTATTGTCAACTCATCTTTCTCCCTTTCTTTCTTATGGAAACTATAATGTATCTTCTCTCCTTATCAGCAAAGCTACTCTAAAACGAACACAAGGCATATGCTTAGGAAGGAAGGATGGTCAGAATGTTATAGCATTCTGTTGGGGCTAAGAATAAAATAAATAAATACATCTCCATCTATTATAGAATTACACAGGGGTACTAATGGTTTGGAGACATATACATAATAGGAATTGATCTTTTTGATTCATTCATGCAATTTACCATAGTCGTATTGAGAATATTTTTGTACAGATCATTTCTAAAAATGTGTAATTAATATCTATTGAGTTTTCACAAAGATGTGGGCTGCTTGGTTGGCCACATCTGATCTATGTCCCCAGACATGCTCTAGATGTTTGGGAATTTGTGACAACATGGTCTGAATTCTAGAGCTGTAGTTTCAACTTATCTGGAGATGATTGAGTTTATTATAGAACCAATTAAGAAGTATGTGCATGATGATCTGAGTAGTTAATGTTGTAACATCCAACTTCATGTGACCCTACCACAAAGTATCTGGAGTGATATCAGAGTGTCCATGTAAGACAGGGTTGTCCAGAGAGTGTGGTTTGAATGTTGTACATAAAAAACATGTGGAGCTTCAATTGCTCCATCATGGCTACCATATTGACTTTCCTCACCATATTGTGGACCCACTGGAATCCTCCCTGGGATGGCAGTGGTAGAATAAAGTCAAAATGGTTGAAATGGAATCTAACAAATTCCTTCTAGTTATATACGTGTATATACCTTTCCAATTCAAATATATCCACACATAAATACACATCACAGACATACATATTTGTTTGTGTGTTGATACATATACTCCTTTCTTGGTTTTGTTGATTGTTTTTAAACATATTTGGAGCTAATCCAAACATCACCTTTTACAAGCCAGCACAATTTCATTCAATGGACTGTAAATTAGGATGAGAAACAGCATTCTCTAAGATCAGTTTGGACCAGCATCAATGAATCCACTGCTGTGCTTTAAAGTGCATAAAGTATTATTTTAAATTCTTGTCCACGAAGTCTTTGTCCAAAATTCTCTAATCAGTTTCATACTGCAATGCAACATATTGTTATTGACTTCCCTGTGTGCCAGATTCTTCCTGTAACTTGACTGCACAATAGAGATCTTTGAAGAAATTCTTATTACACAATGTGAAACTCTTAAAATCTACATAGAACTGCTGGGTTAAATCATCACTGGTATGGAATTAAGTATAGTATTAATATGCTACTGATACCGAGTTATACATCTCTACTCTGGACCAACTAAGCAATGTCACTGAGGTTCTTTTCCAGTGTCTAGAAGCTATGGGCTTTTGGATGGAGAAGAACGTACTTTGGCTTAATCCAAACAAGACCAGGTGACTGTGGTTTTAGAGTCCCCTGATTCTGAAACTCTCCATACTAAGTTTTGGACTGAGTGGAACTCTTCCAGACAGAAGTGGTGTGCAATTTGGACACTGAGCTCCTGGTAGAAAAGCAGGTGGCAGCTGTGGCCTAGAGGGCCTTTTACAGATTCATATTGTATGCCAAATGCATTGTTTTCTGGATCAGGAGACCCTACTCAAAGTCATTCATACCTTGCTCACCTCCCATTTGAGCTATCACAATGCACAATACACCAGGGCTGCCCTTAAGAACTATCCAGAAACTGTCCAGAATGCGGTGGCATGTACTGTTATAGATATATGCACCACAGTACCCCTAAATAACACAACTACTGTATTTATCGGAGTATAAGATGCACCTTTTTACCCCCAAAAAGAAGGTGAAAACTTGGGTGCGTCTTATACACCAAATATAGCCCCAGCCAGCCAGCCACTCCCCACCTTTTGGCCTCTGTCTTCCAGCAATTTACCTGTTTGCCGCAAACAGGGAAGAGCCTGTTAAGACAAGCAAGTCCTTAGCAGCTTCCTGATCCCCAGCTGATTTGCCACGTGCTAAAATGAAACTGAAACTGCAAAGAGGCAAATAGCTAAGAGAGACACGCAGATTTTTATTTTCTGCTGAACTGGATGAAAGGGGGTAAGTGAATAACTATAAATGTCTGTAGAATGTTCAAATTATTAGACTTATTTTTTAAAGACTGCTTTATTATTGTTCTAGAGCCAGGGGTCTCCAACCTTGGCAATTTTAAGACTTGTGGACTTCAACTCCCAGAATTCCACAGCCAGCTTTGTTAGCTTTGCTGACTGTGGAATTCTGGGAGTTCAAGTCCACAAGTCTTAAAGTTGCCAAGGTTGGAGACCTCTAGACAACTTTACAAAATAAAGAAGCTTTTTAAAATAAATGCTTGCTCTGAAGAGGTCCAGTGCTATTGTATCTTCTTTTAAATAATAGAGAATAATGTATACTTCCAGAAATTTTAATTAATTTTAACAGCTTTGTACAAGTATAGTCTGAAATGTAACAGTGTCCTGTTTAGTATTAGAGTTAAATCCTGACTTACCTTGGAGTAGATCTATTTAAATAATTGGGAGGAGTTAGTGTGACTACATTTAAGAAAACTTTCTGGCATAATGTACATTTCTCCAATTCTTTGCTATTTCTATGGGTCAGGCACACATGCACAGAAATACACAGCAAACAGTGTATATCATCTGTGCTGTTTGCTGTTTGGCAAATTGCTTGGAGGCAGAGGCCTTTTTTCCTTGTTTTCCTCCCCAAAACTAAGGTGCGTCTTATACTCCGGTGCGTCTTGTACTCCGAAAAATACGGGACTTTGGGAGCTCCACTGGATTCTGTAGGCTTCAAGTACAATTCAACAGGCTAATCATTTCCAAAAATTCTTCATTGCACAGGTGGGATTATTTGCAGTATCATCTGTCTCCAATTACTCTACTTGTCCCATAAGATCCAACAGTTGGGCAAGTTTCAAATCCCATATATCAAACAGTATCATTCAGTGAGACCTCAGAGGCATGCCTTCTCTGTTTTAATACCTGACTTATGGAACATCTGTCCCACAATCCCCCCCCAAGATCCAAATGGCCCTTTAAGGCCTTGAAAAGTTGGTTTTTCATGCAGGCTAGAATGTTGGATGAATCCATCCTGAAATGAGTTGTCTATACATTGTTTTGTATTGTGGTTGCCTTGGTTACAGGGTTATCTGACCATTGATTTCTTGTTTTGAGGTTCGAAACATATATAAGACCCAGAATTGTTATTTGCAAATAAATAAATAAATAAATAAATAAATAAATAAATAAATAAATAAATAAATAAATAAATAAATAAATAAATAAGAAAGAAAGAAAGAAAGAAAGAAAGAAAGAAAGAAAGTAAGTAAGTAAGTAAGTAAGTAAGTAAGTAAGTAGGTAGGTAGGTAGGTAGGTAGGTAGGTAGGTAAGTAGGTCAGTCAGTCAGTCCTAGGTCAATGAGCCTTTAGGTATCTAATCTCAATTCACATAGGCATTGAAAATAAACTCACTAGTCTATGTTGCTCAGAATTTACTAGTAATTAAGGTGGCTGTTTAAGCACTATCAATGCAGAATTACAGGTCCAATTCCACTGAGTAATATATCAGTTATTTTTTAAACTACTGAATGTGCCAGTTCTGAGTTATTATCTAATGCCACTCCATATAGTGCTGTTTGGGACTGTAGCATGTGTACATGCTGCAGGGGAGCTAATTGTGTATATTCAGACAGGTAGTTAATTGGAGAATGCCACTTAAGGAAACAAAAAGGGAACTTTATTGAAACAAACCTCTTTAAAAAGTGAGAAGGGGATTACATAAAAGGGAAAATAATTAGACACAATCACTTTGAAGGAAAAGGCTTCAAAGCAACCATATAACTTTGCACTAGCTGTCAGGAATCAGTCACTGAAACATTAGGGGTAGATAACCTGCATAATAATTCAATGATTAAACAATGGAGGAGGTGTCAGTCAACCAGAAATGAATGTTTAATATCTGTGTTCAAATCAGAGGACTGCTGTAATATTGCTGCTCATTAGATTACGATGCACCAGCAAAAAAAAAATTATATTAACCAGTTGGACATATTCATTCAGGTAATAACAGGAGCTTGCAATTCCCAGCATAATTTTTCCTTATGAGCTGCAGCTGCAGCTCATTCTTTCTTTGCTATTTTTATCCATTGTTCCCATATAATTGTCCACAAAACTTTAACTCATCTGTTTGCTGTTGCTGCTGTAAGATTATCAGTTCTGCTTAGCCTCTTGGGCACATCTATTTCTATCTCTTTCCACACAAGATAAAGAAAAATACATCACCTAATGCCTCATCCACACTGCAGCTGCCATTTAATTATATAGATTTCTGGATGTGTGCTTATGTCGTTCCAACCATTCTAATATGATTTAGAAACAATTCCACAGAAGAAAATACATTATCAATAGGTACATATTATGTCCTATATATGAAGCAGTTCCACCCTGATAGAAAAAAATGCTCTTTGAACAAACATTGTGATTCAATCTTTTCTGCGGTGTTTATTATATATATTCCTTTTTTCTAGATTCATAATTCTTTTGTGATTTATTCATGGCATCTAGGAAACAATTAGCTTCCAGCTATAAAAGGACATTATGACAGTATAAGATTATGTGATTTTTCGCCCTATAGTTTGAGTCCCAGAATTCAATTGGTTCTCTCTAATTTGCTATTTTGAACATGGAGCACACAACCTGCCCTAGATAATAGGAGAAAGGGAAGCTATCAACAGATTTCAGTGTTCCATCATATACTACAATTACAACTTCTGATCAAGAAAAACGCTCTAGCAGAACTGTCAAATTATATTAAGTTTGACTTGATTCAATGGGACTCACAATCTGCCAACCTGAATTTGTTGTAGAACTCCACTTTAGAACTTGCACATAAAAACCAACTTTTCAGCAATTCCCAAGATAGCTTAAAAACATGAAAAATATAACTGCCTCTGTAGGGGCTATAAATAAAATCCAAATGCCTACAAGGAGAAATTTTCATGATTTCATGTATGGCAGCATAGGACAGATCCATCTTTCTCTGGACAAAAATCTGCATAAAATCTTGCTTATTTGTTGGGGATTTATCTGACAAACAATTTTTATTTGGAAAAAAAGATATGATTATGTTTAAAAAGTGAGAAGTTATTTTAAGATTTACATTTACAACAACTTGTATGAGGAAAACTTTGCTGAGTGCTCCATTCCGCCGTCTAGTTTCATTCCCTTGTTTTCCTCCTCTCTTCAGATGCATCACTTTCTTGCCAGCTAACATGTACATTCAGCCTCTTTCGTTATTTAATGCATCTTTCCCTGTTGGATTTCTCCCGCCTGTCATAGAGTACACAAAGTTGGAGATGACAATTGAGGCCGATTTCTTACCAGATCTTATTTTATTTTTTAAAAAATCTGTAAAATACCACCTCCATCAACAACAGACCAGAAAACATCCATAACTACAAGGAAATTGCAATAGGTTTATTCTGAGCTACACAATCTTAGCTTATTTAGTTTATTCTTAGTTTATTCTAGCTACACAATCTTGTTCAAAAACTGCAAATCCCAAATTATTCCTGACAACATTTCCTATTTACAACAAGTAGGAGATACAAGCTTATTCTATAATAATTAAAAAGTTAAGACTTCTGCCAACTGAACTTGATACTTGGTGATTCCATAGATACTTCCATGGTGGACTTCCATGGCGTCAATATGAATACAGTTTGCCTTTGCTTTCTTCTGAGGTTCTTTTTTGTTTTCTCACTGCAGTCTATAACCCCAGAATGTCTTGAAGGTCTTCCATACAGACACTAAGAGACAGAACTTTGATTACCGTAGTAGTTTTTGGAGGGAGATTAGCATTGGTCATATAAGTGCCATCTCCTACAGGGCATTTATATTTAGGAGCATTTAATTTCAAGAATACTAGAAACTTAACTTTGCTGATATGGATTACATACCATGTGATAAAACCTTGGCCTCTTATCATCCGTGAAAATAAAAGGTTCAATCCTAGAATACAGTGCCTACTATAGTTCTTTAATAAATATGCATCTATTACATATATAATACAGGCAATCGTTATTTAACAACTGCAATTGGGATTGGCAACTTGATTGTTAAGTGGTTGCTAAGTGAAGCACCACAAATTTACTATTTTACTTCAGCTTTCTTTTGCTTTATAAACCTGCAAAGAATGGTCCCAGTTACTTTTTCACCGTGAACACTCATTACATGTGAACACTCATTACATGAGGTGGTCGCTGAACAAGGATTATCTGCACATATAACTGGAATATGAAAAGAATTAGCCGTAGGCTAAAAGAACAAAAAGAAAAAAAATCTTCCTCAGTTTGAAACAGGCATAGTCTCATAATATGGTGGTGGTAATATTGTGTGTATGTGTTACAAATAGATTTTGGCTGTAGAGCAGTGGTGGGTTCCTACCGGTCTGGTCTAGTCTGGTGCGTAGCTCCAGTAGGGAGCGGCCGATTGCATAATTTGCGCGCAACCGCTCTGGTGCTGTCTTCGCCGGTCCGTCACGCGTGTCGCCATCTTTTTAAAAGAATTTTTGGACTTTTTTGCTTCCATGCATGCACAGAAGCAAAATCTCGCTGAAATCACATGCGCGCGTGTGCCCCCTTGCGAGATTTCAGTGAGATTTTGCTTCCGCGCATGCGCAGAGGCAAAATTGCGTGAGGGGGCGTGCGCGCATAGCGAGCACGTGCGCACACAAAACGTGGAGATGCGTGCGCACCGCACCGGTATTGGTAAGTGAGCAACCCGCCCCTGCTGTACAGCTATTTGGCTACTGGATATGGAGCGCTGGGAAGTTTGCTAAAACATGACACATTGAAAGACTGGTGAAATAGTTGAATTCTGCAGTCACAAAGTGATAATCTTACTTGATGTTTATGATCAAATCAAAATAGGAGGGTGAAAGGTTGCCTTGAAAGAATAGCATAAAAGTCTCAAAATAGTATTGCAAGAAAGAAAAAAAGAAAATGCTAGGAGGCAAGATTTTGTTATTTGCCACTCTAACTAAAACAAAAGATATCTGACTAAAAGATGAATTGTAAGCTGATTGTAGTTAAGTAAGAAAAAGTATAATTCATGGAAATATTTTTGGTTTAATAGTATATGCTTCACTGAAATACACAAGAATGCAATTCGTGAGAAAAAATGGAACAGCATTTATTTAATATGTATATTTATTCCCTGTTCCATGGCAACCTTTATAATGAATAAAAATATGAATATTTCAATTATTAAAATAAATGCTATAATAAGAATAAAAGGGAAAAAAGGAAAACTAAGAGCAACTCATGAAACAATAATTAAAACACAGCACCATGAAACTATCCATCATAAACAAGAAGCCTGGCAATGAGACAGAATAACAGATTAACAGAGTTGGAAGGGACCTTGCAGGTCATCTAGTGACTAGCCAATAATGAAACATTCTGAAAGTTGCACCCAACAACATGTGAAGAGCTAGAAATTCCCATTCCCCGATTGTGCTTGACACTAATAGGGTTAAAGATAACCAGCATGGTGTAGTGATTGAGATACTGAATGAGAGATCACAAGTTCTAGTTCCCTGCTTAGGTACAAAGCCAACTGAAAACATTGGGTCAGTTAGTGTTTCTCAGCCTTAGGAAAAAGCCAATGGTAAGCCACTTTAAAAAATCTTGCCAAAAAGACTGCAGGGTCTGGAGTCAGTAAAGACTTGAAGGGGAGGGAGAGGGAAGTTAAGCCTTTCACAATTGCAATTGATAAAAATATGAGAATCAACACTAGGAAGCATTGTAAATTTAGCAGCGTCCAGCTTAGAAATCTTACAAATATTTTGGCAAAATTTTACTGGAGGCAATTCAGAATGTAAATCTTCCTTAACACTTTTCTTGTCTCCCCTTCTTCTTCACAACTCAATATATGAAGAGTGTGTGAGATTTCTGACTGTCAAGCAATGATTTTATCAAGATCCTTTTAACACATAGAATCAGACAGTCATTTCATATGGCCAGAGCAGCATGCCTTGCATTTAACTTTCAAGTAATTTGTAATGGAGCATTATTGTTAGTGTATGTTTTGTAAAGATTTTCTATCAGATCAGAGATAAGACAGATCTGAAATTAGGACAAACCAGAAAAGAATCAGGACCAAAGTGTTAAATAACTAAATATCAAGTGTACTTTTTCCCCTTGAAAACAGTACTTTTAAAAACATTTTGTTTAAACAAATAAAGGAATCTTTTCTTATTCTTCAACATTTTAATGTGTTAAATGAGCCAGTTCCAAGAATGTTGCCAGATTCTAACTTCATGCCTGAAAAAGCACACAGAATAGGTTTCTGTATGTGAGTGCATATGTTGGGGATGTTTCTCAATGACTCACACTGTGTTTCTAAAAAGGCAAATCAAATGGGTAGTTTAGGTCATCCATATTTGAACTGGTGAGTTCAGAAGGAAATGAAAAAGGTATATACAATGATGATCATCTTGTTAAGAGGCCATTCACAGAACCAGTTAGCTAGGGCACTTTTTTTTTACACATTAACCTAATCAGGCCACAGGAAACAGGGTTGGGCCCCTTGATAAATTGTTACTTGTTTGGGGGGTAATAACCTCCCTTCTTGCTCCTTGCTTCACAGATGGCTAATTTAGGATTAGTCACATAACGTTTGGTGGGTAAAACAATCCCTTACTTTGCAAATGTACCTACAAAACAGGTGGTTTTGTGAACTCAATTTGCTGAATACCTACTATTTATGACAGAATCTCATATGGAATTACCGTATTTTTCGGAGTATAGGACGCACCGAAGTATAGGACGCACCTAGATTTTAGAGGAGGAAAACAAGGAAAAAAGTATTCTGAACCAAATGGTGTAGTAATATATTATTTAATAAAATAACAGTATAGCAGAATACTTTCTACAACTATGTATACTTTTTACAACCATGTACACTTTTTACAAACTTCAAACTTGACAGCTTTGTGGACTTCAACTCCCAGAATTCCTCCTCCAGTCATGCTAGCTCAGGAATGGGAGTTGAAGTCCACAAGTCTTAAAGCTGTCAAGTTTGAAGTTTGTAAAAAGTGTACATGGTTGTAAAAAGTCTTGCCAAGTTTGAAGACCCTTGCACCCCTAACCCCTAACCCAGGGGTCTTCAAACTTGACAGCTTTAAGACTTGTGGACTTCAACTCCAATTCCTGAGCTAGCATGACTGGAGGAGGAATTCTGGCAGTTGAAGTCCACAAGTTTGAAGACCCTTGCACCCCCTTGGCAAGTTTAAGACTTGTGGACTTCAACTCCCAGAATTCCTCCTCCAGTCATCCTAGCTCAGGAATGGGAGTTAAAGTCCACAAGTCTTAAAGTTGCCAAGTTTGAAGAGCCCTGGGTTAGAGGTGGCAAGGGTCTTCAAACTTGGCAAGTTTAAGACTTGTGGACTTCAACTCCCAGAATTCCTCCTCCAGTCATGCTAGCTAGAGTTGAAGTCCACAAGTCCTCCCGGTCTCGCAGCCAGTTCCCTCCTGAAGTTCAAGGGCCGACTTGAGCTGAGCAGATCTTGGCGGCGGCTCCTGGTTTTCCCGGCCAAAGAGCGCTCGCTACAGAAGAGCAGCTGAGGAAGCAGGCGAGGCGGCAGGCAGATGTTTTGGAAGCGCCGAGGGCAGCACGCGCGTCCGGGATGCCCCCCTCTGTGCTTTCCGCTTAGGCGACTGCAGCGGGAGCGAGTCCCGTCCCCACGCGCGTCCCCGGCGCTTGCTGTGGCGATGCTGTTTTCTCCGAGACCTTTGTCTCGGAGAAGGAGCAGTAGACAAAGGTCTCGGAGAAAACAGCGTCGCCACAGCAAGCGCCGGGGACGCGCGTGAGGACGGGACTCGCTGCCGCCGCCTAAGCAGAAAGCAGAGAGGGGCATCCCGGACGCGTGTGCTGCCCTCGGCGCTTCCAAGACACCTGCCAGCCGCTGCGCCTCGCCTGCTCGCACGCCCGCTCGCTCGCAAGCGGGCAGCGGTGGGGATCGAAGCGGAGCGGTGGCACCTCGAAAGGACTGGGGTGCTAGATGTAATGCTTCTCAGGAATGGGTGGCGGGGGCAAGCAGCGGTGGTGGCGGCGGCAAGCAACAGCGGGGACGGCGGGGGCAAGCAGCGGGGGGGGGGCAAGTGGCGGTGGCGGCGGCAGCGGCGAAAACCTCCGAAGGGTGGGGGCTGGGGTGGGGGGGTGGGGGCTGCATTCGGTGTATAAGACGCACCCACTTTTTGACCCCCTTTTTGGGAGTAAAAAGGTGCGTCCTATACTCCGAAAAATACGGTACATTCCAAACTGTGGGGGGAAACAGTAGTAAATTCATAACACAGCCAACTATTTCAAACAAGGCATAATTATGAATTAAAGTAACAACACAGCTCCAATAATTATACTAGAAGTGAGGGAGTGGGGAAACATGTCTGGGAAGACATTGAAAAAACCGAACCCCTCAATTTTCAAAAGAATCACTGTGTTTTGTCATCAAGATGAATGTTGAAGGGTTTTGATTATTGGTTGATTATTGGTATTATAAATCTGACCAAGCCTTTGAGATCAATAGTTAGAAGGCATAGATAATTTCAGTTTTAGTTCCCATTGTTTCCTTCTATTGACCATGCCAATATTAACAGACGCAATGATATAACCTTCTGAAGAGCACCAGCTTCCTATCCCACAACCAACTTCCTGCTTAGGGCAAGATCTGCCGTGTAAATTCTTCACCTGAAAGAAACTCTACCATGTCCTAGACCAGGGGTCACCAAACTTGGCAACTTTAAGACTTGTGGACTTCAACTCCCAGAATTCTCCAGCCAGCATAGCTTAAAGTTGCCAAGTTTGAAGACCTCTGTCCTAGGCTATTCCATCCTACTGCTGAATAATGCTGTTAACAGTTTACTATTTAGTCAGAATCTGCTTCTATGCAGATTTCTTTCCACTGTTTGGAAGTCCTGCTCTCCAGAGCAGCAGAAAACAATCCTGTCCCATCTTTTCCCTGACAGGCTTTCAGAAATTTGAAGGCTGCAATTGGTATATTTCCTCATTTACAATTCGTCTCTGGGCTAAACAAGCTTATGTTGATCAGATGATTTGGTTTTTGTGCGATAAACAATTATTCAAAATTAGATTTCAATTTGCAGAACACACCAATTGCCCTCTGGTCACATGATGATGGGTTCCTCGTCCTCTGCCTAAGTAAAATAACTCAATGTCACCTTCTCCAGGGAGAATTTAAGTCCAGTGTATCTAGAAGTGGCCATCAGGAAAAAAAAAGAACAGTCTGCTCTCTCTTTCTGCAACAGCTGAGAGGAAGCAAAGAATTTTATGATTCATAGATCAATGTGTAAAGCAACAGGGAATGGTAAGAAAAATAAAATAAAAATAAGAAAATGTATGAGCTTGCCACCAGAAGCATTGCAAAATGGTTCCTCCTGAAACAAGAAATTTCATTCAAATTGGTAAAACGATAACAGCTTCCATCCAAGAAGATCTTGAGAGTTTCATATTCAACTCTGAATTCTCTCCACCAGATCAGAAAGCATCATATGTCTATGGAGATTCTCAGTCATCCAGGTCATGGTTGTCCCAAAGGTGCTTTTTTTCAAGAAGCAAACTGGACTTTCTGGTTTTTCTTTGAAGGCATTTCACTTCTCATCCAAGAAGCTTCTTCAGCTCTGACTGGATGGTGGGGAGTATAAATCCTTCCATTCCCCCACCATCCAGTCAGAGATGAAGAAGCTTCTTGGATGAGAAAGGAAACGCCTTTAAAGAAAAACCAGAAAGTCCAGTTGCCTCTTGAAAAAGCACCTTTGGTACCGGGATTATACGATGCTTTTTAAGAAAAGATTATTATTATTTGATTTTTATCTCTCCCCTTCCCCACTCGATCCCAAAGTCACCCAGCTGGATTTGATGCCTTCGGAGGACGTGGAATTCCTCAACTCCTGGTTTCTAGGCTACCACCTTAACTCAGGGGTGAAATTCAAAATTTTCCCTACCTGTTCTGTGGCCGTGGCTTGGTGGGCGTAGCAGGGGAAGGATACTGCAAAATCTCCATTCCCACCCCACTCCAGGGGTAGCATACTGCAAAATCCCCATTCTCATCCCACTCTGGGGCCAGCCAGAAGTGGTATTTGCCAGTTCTCTGAACTACTCAACATTTCCACTACCGGTTCTCCAGAACCT
Organism: Diadophis punctatus similis; assembly: GCA_023053685.1. Classification (NCBI taxonomy): domain Eukaryota; kingdom Metazoa; phylum Chordata; class Lepidosauria; order Squamata; family Dipsadidae; genus Diadophis; species Diadophis punctatus. The sequence goes on from JALIGW010000003.1 coordinate 161,942,418, forward strand.
GTCAGAACCTGCTGAATTTCACCCCTGACTTAACCACCACACCAGACTTTATCACAAGCTTTTGGTGAATGCTTCACTTTTCTAATTGTTAAAACCAATCTACATAGGACCAGGCAGAAACGTTTTACACAATTGGGGCGGGGGGGGGGGGGGGAGGGAATCCATCCATTAAAAAATACAACACAAACCTCCCCAAATGGGTATTACTTCCGGACTAGTGCCTACTTATCCCTTTTTCTATACTCATAATTTGTGGTGCAAAGCATTAGCACAAGAGGTGGAAGTTCTGGTATTTGGTAGTTTATTGCTAGCAGGAAAAAAAAGCACTTAAAAAACACAAAAAACCCATGTAAATTAATTGATAGCATTTTGCAATTTCAGATAAGTTACATAAACAGCAGTCTTCCTAGTATTAATCAGAAGGCCTTCCACTGTTCTATTTTCTTGAAAGATTTTTCTTTGGGAAGAAAACAAAAAACAAAAAAGCAATGAAAAAGTGGACATGTACAAGACAGTGTGGGCCTGGGCTATAAATGGAAGAAGTTATTTTCTAAATCCCTCATAAAATCCAGTAAGGCAGGACAGCTGTGCAATAAAAGATTTGTAAGCATGTTAAGAATACCACTTTATCCTGGAATGCTATAGATGGCTAGTTATTTTACAATAGGGCATATATTGCAGCCAATATGCCTTTTTGCATTTAAATGAGGGACATGATAAATGGACATGTTGTTGTTATATCTATTTATATCCTGTGTTTCTATCTAGAAGATATTAAGGTAGCTTCACACGTTTTCTATCTACTACCAGCCTCACAAATATGTCGTTCTCGCATGGGTGGTTTAAATTCTGCTTGGAAAAGTGAACAGCCTCAAAGAAAAATCTTGTCTTCGTATTTCTATTAGCGTTCCTCAGATAATGCATAGCAACTAACAAAACCATGCCAGTATAAACAAGTGCCTTTCTTCTTTCACCAATTCGTCTTTACCCATCGATGTAACCCCCCTCCCTCTTTTTGCTGAGTCTTTCCAAACGATGACGTCTCTTCAAGGGTTATCTAGCTATTATTGTCAGACGGGGCAAGCACCTTAATGGCACCATTTGTTCCTGGAGCCAGAGTTTCTGACCCTAGCCAAGGAGTCGCTTTTAACTGGCAAGGACGAGCGAGAAAAAACTCCGAGAAGGGGCTGGAAAACAAAAGGCTTAAAGCAGCGGTTCTTAACCTTTTTAGTGATCCGCACCCCCTTGAATCTGAAAATAAGCTCTTGCACCCCCTTTAAAAATGTGTGTAATTTTTTATTTAAGAAAAAACATTTATTGCATAAACAAATGCCGTGTTTATTTTACTATATAACATATATATATATATATATATATATATATATATATATATATATATATATATATATATATATATATATATATATATATATATATATATATATATATATATATATATAAACATAAAACATAAAACATAAAAACACGGTCGCCTCATTAATAATTTTTTTAAAATTTTTGAAATTTCTCTCGCACCCCTGGAAATGCTCTCTCGCACCCTCAGGGGTGCACGCACCCCAGGTTAAGAACCACTGCCTTAAAGGAACAAATGGAACCGCGAAGCAACACTTTTCCCGGACAGGGAACCGATCCCTCTCCCTAGCGGAGAGCCGGGGGCTCCCAGGACGTGTCGCGTCAGGGCTCCCCTTCCCTTCTCTTTGTGCCAGATTTGGAAGCCCAGACGGGAGATCAGAAACCTGACGCCAATATGTCCTACAACGAGGCTCACCCGAAGCAACCCCACCCGCCTTCGCTTGGCCTTCCGCTCGTTTACTCCCCGGGCTTCTGCGCTCTCCCACATCTACCGCGCGTCTGTTTTCCCCTCCCGCTTCTTTTCAGATGCAGACCAAGCTCCATCGCCCAGTTTTTCATTTCTCCTTTGTCTCCCCTGCAAAAGCCTCCTAGATCTTCCTCCGATTAACCCCATCGCCCACGTCCCCGCGATTCCGCCCTCCCCTCCCCAACCGATGTTCTCTTTTCGCGCCATTGCGCATCCCCTCCAAACTCCCGGGTCCTCCGCCAGACCCCCTCGCCTCGGCGAATCCCCTTGGCCAGCTCTCCTCCCTCGCTCTGCTCCTCTGCTTTTGCAATACGTCATCCTTTTGCTCGGCTCCCCTCCCTCCATGCTCAGCTCCTCCCTGTCCCTCCGTTTCTTCCGCATCACTAGGACGCTTTTTGGGCAAAGTGAATGGATCTCCCGCGGAACTCAGGGCAAAGGGCTGATGAGGGCAATGGCTTCGCGGAGACTTCAGGTACCTTCTGGGCATGCGCTTGAGCTTGGCACATGCTCATTTGGGCTGCACGAGGTGCTCTGGGCATGTGCAGAAGCAAAATGAGTACATTCTGAAGCAGGGCAGTTTCAGCTATGACACCTGCAGCATGTGCCAGGAGCTGCAGCAGCAGCGGGAACAGCAGCAGCAGCCTGTGCGCGGTACATCTTCCCCTCTTCAGAGCGGTAAGCGGCAACAGCAAGCAGTTGGATCTCTGTGTGCCCCTCCTGCTTTGTATATTGTTCAAGTGGGTGCGTGGTGACCTTACACAGTGTGCATTACCTCACAGGTAAATATCAGCTGATCGGTTGTGACAGAGGCAGCAGCGAGAGCAGCAGGAGAAGCCAGCAACCCACAGAGCTTTTCTGAAGGTAGCAATTCCTTCCTTCCTTCCCTTATCCAGCCCTCATATTTCCCTCCATTTGATCCTTCTATCCTATTTGCCAGACTTGTCAAGGATGCTAAAGTCTCCATTATGGATGGTGTTTCCTACTGCAAAGAGAGTGTAATTTAGAACTAGGGGGATGGTATTGGGAGAGATAAATAATTATTATTCAGAAATCAGCTGCATATGTAACATTGCACCACAGTGTTGTTGGTGAGAATAGGTTGGGGACTCCTGGGGAGTGGGAGCGGGGTAATTTCAGCCTGTTGCCAGTTTAGAGGTGCCAGTCTCTTTCACCTGGCTTTCTATGTGTATGTGTTTGTGTGTGTGTGAGAGAGAGAGAGAAAGAGAAAGAGAGCTTGAGAAAGAAAGAACATTTGGAGAAGGAACCAATAACTAACCTCATTTGATTTCCTGCTGGTTCTTCTTTCCCGTGTTGCAGGAAAGCTAAAGAGAGTTTGTCCCCCCCCTTCCATAAGGCACAATCAATAGGGAGAAATTAAAAGGGGACATCAGCAGGTCTTGTAACAAACTAGCTTTAGGGTAGCATCAAAGATCCTTGCTGGCATTCCGGATTTCTTTATAAAGCTTGGTAAGGCATCCAATTATATGTGAGGAGAGATGCTCTATATGTGATACGTGTGGTGAGATGCTCAGGCAGGAATACATACAGGCCTATGATGACATCATCTCTTGGACTTTTGCTGTACTTCGGTGTTTGGGAGATAAGAGGTAGAGCTGGGAGCGTAAGAGAAACAGCTCTGGAATTCAAAGAGATATTTTCCCTGCAGTATGTTCCATTTTAAGGATAGTGTAATAGTACATTTGGGCTCAGATTTATATAAGACCTGTGTGTGCAGACAGGAATGTTGAATATTGTCATTGTGGGTAGATTTGTTTTTGCTTGTCATACCTTCAGTTGTGTCTATGGGCTCTGCTAGTGGGTTTAATACAGATTCTTCTACAATTATTTGTAATGTGAAGTCTGAATTTTAGTTGAAAAAGTAATCAATTCTATAAAGCCAGAAGTATATTTAACAACACCTTATTTCTTTCTTATGTGCCGAGTTTAGTAACATGTCCATTCACAAACTTCTGCCATTTGGAATGGAGATTGGACCTGCTAGATACCTTTACAAATATAGTGTAAACGTTTGCAGTTCAACTAGCATTTGTAACATTTTATGCAATGTTTAAAGATCCCAGTGGGAATGAATAAATCCTAAACTTTGTCAGCAAGAAAGATTTAAAAGACCTTTGAAAAAAATATCAAGGCAAAAAGCAATGTTGGGGAGTTGTCGTCTCAGAAAGTGAAATTGCAAATTCATTCTTGTTATTGGATTTTTGTTTTTAGTAAAAGCATGCAAAAACATATTTGATTTTTTAATATGTGAGTTAAAATCTACGCAATGCAAATCTGAGTAATCTGTGTACATTAGCTTAGTGGTTCTGTGCTTGAAGTTGTCTTGTACTTGTGATTGTAGCCTGAAGCTTTTAGCTGTTTCTATTCAACAAGACATTGAAAGTTCCATCCAAAACTACCATATTTTAATAACTTTAGAAAGCTAGCATAGTCGTAGCAGAGGCATGATTATGATAGAATCATTTAAAAAGTAATGTATTAGCATGTTGCAGGAGAGAAAAAGACCTAGATACCTGAATGGATTAATGGTTATTGCTGAACAAGTTTTCAAATGTAAAAATCTATTTCATTAGATGCCTACAAAGATTAATACAGTAGACATTATTTATTCTCAAAATGAATTTTAAATAAAGTACTGAGTTCTTCAGCTTTTTATTTCAGAAATCTATGCAGGGAATCATTCAAAACTCTATTACCTATTGCCTTAGCACTGATGTTATTTTCGCAGTAACGTGCTATTTTGACACAAACCATTATATTTCAGAAAAGTATCTTAGACATTTTCTTTGATAGAGCAACTGGTCCTAAAATATATTTTGGAAATTATGTTATTTTCCACTAAAGATTTTGTTGGTCTGTCTAAGATGGTTATAGTCCCAGTTTAACAATCCATCTCCTCCATTTTTTGGAAGCTCATTGCAAATATTTGTGTTCATCAGTTGTAGTCAGTAAATACACAGAAAATAAAATAGGCTAGACATAAATACAGACTTTCTATTGTTCTCTGTTAAGCAGCTCATTATTGTTAATAAAATGGAAATTAATTCATTTTTACTACTAAAAAAATATGGGTCAAAAATGAATGAAATTACCTTCTCCACTATTTTGTACATATGAACAATGAGAAGTATATTTGGTTAAATTTCTATTTCTGAGTAAGATGACTGGGGATGGTAGATTTCCAGGACAAAATTAATGCCTTTTGCTTATTCATAAATAAATGCCTTTTGCTTATTCATTTTAATACCTGGTTCTGAAATCTGATTTATAGTACCCACAGACACCTAGCGCTGTTACATATTTTCTAAAATAGATTTCAGTGCTTGTTTTTTTAATTCACTCTATTACCAGTTCTGGAAGAGGAACTAGAAGAAATGACAAATCTGTGTAAGAAATTAAAAAAAATTCTTGAAGTCTTCAGGATGTTGTTGTTGTTGTTGTTGTTGTTTTATTTAGAGTATAATGAGAACATGACAGAAGAGAAATAAACAAGGATAAAAGGAGATAGTAACAGAGATGTCATACTTTGACAATTTACAGTTTAGCAGACTTTTGATGCATTGGACAAAATCTGTTCTCTCCTCTGTTTCGCTAAGATCCCATTTTCCATTTTACACCTGCATAATGCCAATTTACTCATGTGTAAGCTTCCATATGCTTTTTAGCAAACATTTAGGACTAGCGGATTTCCCTCCCCATCTTTAATCTGCTACATCAAGACATGATTTGATGTAGAATTGGGAACATTGTTATAGGTGAATTGAAATATTTAAGTGCAATATAATTATGACGATTAAAAGATTATGTTTCATATGATATTTGGTGCTGTTCAAAAGATAACTTAGGTTGATCAATAATGTTCTTGCCAAATATGTTATGTTAAACTAGGAATGATCTGTTATGAGGATTACCATGGTCCTTGTAAAACTTGGGGTTACTAGGTCTATTGATTTGTTGTACATGCTATCAAGAAATATCGAGAGTTTTAGATATTAATCTATGCAGAAAATGTACTGTCATTTATTTTCATGAATCTTTAGGAGGCATAAAATTGAAATGATTGTAAAATTGATCCAATTTTTATATTTGAACTTACTTGCATGTCTAAAACTTTGTACATACTACTTTAAATGTGGAGTATATAAAATCCATATATGAAAGATAATAAAACATTTCAATTGAATAATTGAACGATAAAGCCACACTTCTGGTAATAAATTTAAAATTGCCCTAAATTCTGTGGATTTCAACTATGGAAAAATAGTCTAAATATTTTAAACATTTAATGTAATATTACTTCTGTCCTTGGAATACCTAAATATGAGGCTATTGATTTATCATTTAGACTGGTGTAATTCTTTCAATTATAATTTAGTAATGTAAATGATCAATCAACAGCTCAAAGCTATCAGGGTTTGCTTGAGCGTAAAGTTCTTTGTGTTTACTCACAGGACAATATGCATAGAATTGCCTATCTTCATTATCTTCATGAAGCTACAGTTAGTGTTAATTTATATTGATTTCAGTTAAGTTTAATTTACTGTAGTAGATGCATTTAGTGTCTACTACAGTCTTGAATAATAGATTCCATTTGGCAAATTTGAGTATCAAAATTTATTTATAGTCCAAGACCAAACTAACTATAAAAGACCAGCATTCAGGTAGTCCTCAACTTATGACTACAATTGAGCCCAAAATTTCTATTGCTAAGCAAGACAGTTAAGTGAGCTTTGCCTCGTTTTAAAACCTTTCTGTTAGATGAATCACTGCAGTTGTTAAGTTAGTAACACACTTATTAAGTAAATTTGACTTCCCCATTGACTCTGCTTGTCAGAAGGTCACCAAAAGCGATCACTGCAATCTCCATAAATACTTGCCCAGTTGCCAAGTGTCCGAATTTTGATCAAGTGACCACAGGAATGCTGCAATACTCCTAAGTGTGAAAAAGGGTCACAAGTCATGATTTTTAGTGTCATAATTTCAAATGGTCACTAAACAAATGGTTGTAAGTTAAGGACTACCTGTACAATACAGTAGTGATAAAAAGGGATTTTAAAAATTGTGAGAAAATCCTAAAACAGTTAACAGCTCTAACAATTAACAACATGAGAGAGGAACCAGATGGTTTCTGAAGGCTAAATCTATTGATAAGAAGTTTGCAGCCTTAGAGATTTCTGAAAAGTGGTCACCCAGGAAAAGGAAGTTGGCCTCCTGGTTGCAATGGCAATTATAACTATTAACAGTTGGAAGCATTAAGCTTGATCATCATTGGGTATACAGTGGACATTTTAATAGCACATGTGAGAGAGATTGTAACTCCGAGCCTGATCAGAAACAATTTAGGCTTTTGTCTGGGAGGTTTATATATCTACCAGTTGCTGTCCTGATAAGTAGTACCCTAATTTGAGCCAAATTAAAAGTCTTCCATATGGCATATATCACATATTAAAGAAATATCTAAGAACAGTCCAGGAAGTGATTTTGCTACAAAAGGGACAAGAGCCTGTGTCTCTGTCATTTGGACTATCTAGATCCCAAATCCTCTTATTTTAGTTCAACTAGGGTTTTATCAAGCCCTAAAGCAGGTAGTGCTGACAAGGTGAAACTGCAAAATGCAGCATGACCTTTCTTGGGGAATCTGGCTTCCCCATTGACTTTGCTTGTCAGCAGTTCGCAAAAGAGCCTGGGACACTGCAGCCGTCATAAATACGAACCAGTTGTCAACCATCAGAATTTTGACCACATGAAAAAGGGGATGCTACAATGGTCGTAAGTGAGAAAGACGGTCATTAGGTTTTAGTGCCATTGTAACTTTGAAAGGTCACTAAATGAATTGTAACTCAAGGGCTACCTGTACATACTATATAAAACTTGGTCAGGCTAATGTGCCCCATCTGTTGGACAAGAGCTCTCTTCATCCCCAGAATTCTGAATCATGAAATTCAATATATCTTACAGTTGCTGAGGTTGAGAAATGCAGTACCTCGACGGCACTGGAAAAAGTGACTTATGACCATTTTTCACATTTACATTCACATTGCAGCATCCCCATGGTCATGTCATCAAAATTCAGATGCTTAGCAACTGACTCAGATTTATGATAGTTGCAGTACCCTGGGTTTTGTGTGATCACATTTTGTAACCTGGAGACAAGCATTGGGGAAGCCAGATTCACTGAACAATCATGTTACTACCACATTTTTCGGACTATAAGACGCACTGGAGTATAAGACGCACCTTAGTTTTTGGGGAGGGAAAAAAATTCTGCCTACCAGCATCCATCTGGCTAGCGTCCTTAGCAAACAGCCTGGAACAGGTATATTAGCCTTGCAAAGTTCTGTTTGAAAGGTTGTTTTCAGCCTTGCAAAGCTCCGTTTGAGAGGTTGTTTTCAGCCTTGCAAAGCTCCATTTCAGAGGCTGTTTTCAGCCTTGCAAAGCTCCGTTTGAGAGGTTGTTTTCAGCCTTGCAAAGCTCCGTTTCAGAGGCTGTTTTCAGCCTTGCAAAGCTCCGTTTCAGAGGCTGGGCGGGGCTACATTCGGTGTATAAGACGCACCCAGATTTTCACCCTCTTTTAGGGGGGAAAAGGTGCATCTTATACTCCAAAAAATACGGTAACTTAGCAACTGCAGTGATTCACTTAACAACTGTAGCAGTAAAGGTCATAAAATGGGGCAAAATTCACTTAACAAATGTTTTACTTAGAAGCAGAAATTTTGGGCTCAATTGTAGTTGTAAGTTGAGGACTACCTGTATTAATTTAGGTGTATTAGAATACCTTTCCCATTATTAACTTCTATGTGGATGAAATTTCTAAATCTAGAAACACTACCTATCCAAAGGTGGGGCTAAACCATGGAGAGTAATGGCTCACTCTCTGAGGGTTAGCATAATAGGAACACAGTTTAACAGCAACTCTTGTAATCTCTCAACATTATTCTTGCTGCCTAGAATTGACATCCTTCCTATCTGTATGGCTAGAGGATTTAAAAGTATAGCATGTAAGTGAGGACTCATAGAAAGTGACAGCAAGTCTGGAGAAAGAAAATGTGCAAAAACAACGTTAATTGGGGAGAACAACAATGTAGGGAGAATTGTAGGCCCACCAGAGGTTCAGCATCTGAGTATCTACAGCTGGGGCTATAACTAAATCTCAGGTAAGTTCAGGAAGGGAAAGCTATGTTTCCCAATGCTATTGTGCCTATATCAGTTCCATCCTTCCATAGTTCTTGTGACAATATGTAGAGAATACATATTAGCAAATCAACCTGGCTTCACCAGGTAGATTGGAATAGCATCCTACAAAAAGAATACACTCTATGTAAAATGGGATCCCATTTCATTATCAAATGTCAGGCGCAAAAACACCATGACCACATGTGAAGTTCCAATTAAACTGATTTATTACAATTCATGCCTATGCACAGGAATTTACTCAACTAATGGTTAGTGCTATTTCGGATCTAGATAAGGGTCAATGGAATTCAAGAGAGATTGGACTTAGTGTTTTGGCTACGTAGTGTTGTGGCCCGCCAGCGGAGCTGGTGGCAGACTCGGACAGTAAGGAGGTTGGGGAGGAACATGGGCCAGTCCTGGAGTCTGGGAAAGGCTCTGATGAGTGCTCTGTGTCAGAGGCAGAGATGGGGCCAGGGACGTCCAACAGTTATCAGCTACCTTCGGAGTCAGAGATAAATGGGGCTGAAGAACAGCTGGAGCCTGTTCCCAATGTGTGCATGCAGAGAACTGTGAGGAGAAGGGAACAATTAAGGAACAGAGGTCAACTCGGGAGTAAAGGCACAATGGCCCCTCCCATAGGAAATAAATAGGAGCAAAAGAGGAGTGGTGTTTGCAGGAGACAATTAGTTTGCAGGAGACAATTAGCTTGTATTATTAGTGGGAAGATTTGCTTATTTGAAAGACTCCTTGCCAAGTATTTCCTTGTACAGTGTTGGATCTGGAAGCTATCGGCCTGGCAACTATCCAAGGACTGATAAGGTCTGGGGTTGCAATTCACCCTTGAAAGACTGTTTGCCGGGACTTTGCTGGATGTGAATGCTAGGAATTCTCATTAGCCAAATAAAAAGGGTTTTTTTCGGGACAAGGAGTCTGTTTTGTGATTTGGTGAAACCTAGGTCAGAACACGTAGAGATTCTAGGCTGATTTCTCTTTTGACTCTAGCCCCAGGCTCTGGCATTGTTTCTCCTACATCAACTGAATACAGGCAAGTTCCCATGTGCCATGTGAAGGACAGCTATAGCTATATAGTATATTGGAAAACACAACAGCCCATTGGCAGTACACATACCACATGCAAAATATTTCAGGTTCAACTCCTGCATCTCCAGATCTTCCCATGAATAATTTGACTTTTAAACACCCCCCCCCCAATCCCTTCAGATCACATTAAGAAAAGTTCCTATAAGACTATTAGATTTGCTGCAAAGATCTGGACAATCAGTAGATAGTAACAAAGCAATACAGAAAACACTGATTGTTTACTAATAGCCAGTGATTATCTTGATTTTGGTAGCCTGGGTCTGGTAGATCTTACCCTGTTTATAATTCAGAACAGCTTCTGCTAACCAGTGCAAAGAATATTGAAGACTGATGGCTTGACCCAATATTAAGTAATTTTCAATTTTTCTTTTATGAATGAACGCCACAATTCTGTTTCTGTTGCAGAATTAAATCCAGGACAGAAAGTAAACCACCCAATAGCTGGAGCCAAAGAAACATCCTACATGGAACGGGTGAGTATCTCAATGACAGTATCATTTGCTACCAATAAGTAAATCACTTATGAGAAGATCTCCCAGTAGGAGAATTATAGAACATTTGAGCCAAAATAAGATCTGCAAATATATTTGTAGAACAATTTTCAGCATTCCCAGTAAATACTTTTGATCAAATTTGATAGCATTTCTTCTGTAACTGGATTTATCTGGGCATAAGCCACCAGAGTCATTGATTGAGATGGGCAGCCATAGAAAATAATTAAATAAATAAAAGGCATAATTCTCTCACACAAGAATATTAAGAGCCGTGGTTGTGTAGTGGTTAGAATGCAGTACTGCAAGCTAATTCTGCTGATTGCCGGCTGCCTGCAATTTAGCAATTCAAATCTCACCAGGCTTAAGGTTAATTCAGCCTTCCATCCTTCTGAGGTCGGTAAAATGAGGACTCAGATTGTTGGGGGCAATATGCTGACTCTGTAAACCGCTTAGAGGGGCCGTAAAACACTGTGAAGCAGTATATAAGTCTAAGTGCTATTGGTACTGCTATACAATCATTACTAATCTTCTGTTTCTTGTCTCTTCGTAAGGAATCAATAGTTGAGAACAAAGTTACCTATCTTAATAAAAGTAATGTAACCATGCATCCAAATCATCAGCAATAATGACCTGTGAGAATCTAATGATTCTCCTTGGGTTCCCCCCCTTTTTTTAATCCTATCAATGCTCCTTCGTTTTTCAAAAGCTGAAGTGCAACAATTGCTTGCACTTACTATGGGTAATATAAAACAATGGGAAAGGCCGCACCTGTTTCTCACCTATCATACAGCTTTCAGTGAATGCACTGAAAGTTTAGCACTCAGTTGCCTGGAAATGATCAGAATTCATTCTACTTTCAAAGTTGATCAATAAAAGCTCTATTTGTTTCAATTGTGTGTCTGTTATCATGGAGGTTAATTTACGTTCCTTATGTTCCTTAAGAAAGGCCATCTTATACTACCTTGCAGCATGCCCAGTATGAGTTCATGTAGTTAAAAAAATTCAAAATCTCTGTGTTTTTGACAATCAATGAAGACATGTGGGTCAGGATTTACTGAGAATAATTGGTCTCTATATGATAGGAATGACCAGATTATATGCATTCTGAAGTTTGTGAAGAGCCAAACATTGGTCCCTCTGATTATCAATGTTTATGTGGATTCTCCCAGCCATTTCTAAGGTCAGGTGGCAATTCAGCTTCAAACTAGAATTTCACTATGCAATATATTATCTGGTGTTCAGCTATTTCAGGTGTTTTATAGTGCCTTTGGGATTAGGGTCTCACTTTTATTTATTTTCCTCATGACCCTCTCCCTTCAAAATGTTTATTCTTTTCGTTTAATATCACTCCGGGTACTATGCAATGTCCATTAGGAACATTGTTCCTACAATAAGAGTTGAATTCTTACTCTATGGAGCCCATGATCTATTCAGACTTCTTTGGATGTGGGTTGACTGTCTTCGGTAATTGAGATATCACTTCTTTTTCTGTCTGGCACTATAGCTCATTAATTAATTTGTAAATTAATTTTACAAATTAAATTAATTAACAACATGTATGCATGTTGTTACACTCTTGAGGGATACCTGAATCTAGAGTTGTTGCATTGTATCTTTAATTTTTTAAATCTTTTTTCCCTTTTTCTACTTTTGTTTTTGCAAATGGCCTTACATACTGCCATTCACCAGAAGATGGAAGTTGATTTACATACACTTTGTATTAAAACATAATGAAAACAAAAAATTCATGGATAAAAACATAAAAACAAAAACAGAAAGGCTTTAATTCATTTTTAAAAGTTAATATTTTAAAAAAATTCAAAGAGATATTTATGATTTCGAAGCTCTATAAATGAAATACCAGAACTAAAAAATCTTGATTTCTGGTGGTGAACTGTTTAATTAGTAAAGCAGAGGCATTAGAGATGGGTATTTGTTTCAGGTGAAGACCATAGACTGATTCAGATTTCTGATGCACCATGGGACTTGTAGTTGGTGACTGTCCCTGCCTTGTCTGATTATGCATATAATTGTATCATTGTGCATTACTTACTACCTTGATATATGGGAAATTTGGAGATGTTGAAGGAAATCGTTGCAATGACTTTTGATGCTAACAGGCTTAACTCTTATTTATGTGTTTCTTGACTGCTGGGAATACACAACATTTAAATTGTATTTGTTTAGGATAACCCTGACATAATAATGATATTCTATCCACCAGCTCTATAGGTTCAACTTTCCTTAGTGTGCATTATCTGTATCTGGTCACATTTAAAGTCAGCAGCATTATGACGTTAGTAATTTTAGAGTAAGTGAAACTGACACTAAATGTGTTCTGCTGTGCCTTCATGTTGGGTATCTTCTGCTAAACTTATTCATCAGCTCATTTTACATTATTTTAACTTTTGTCTACCTCTTCAGGAGGCTGTAACATAAAGGATTGGATCAACTTCTGCATCAGTTTCAGTAGTCCAATTTATGCATATACTAACACAGACATAGAAACAAAAGTTTAACCTACCTCATTTGATATGAATGATTAAATATAAAGCAAGAGCAATAACAATGCTGTATACAGAACAGTAGATTCGTAATCATTTTCAGTAATATGCTTCTCTGTTATTGTGTTAGCAGTGTAATTTGGTCCCACATCTTCAGTTTTTCATCTTATTTACCACTTTATTGCTTCCCTTATCTTGCTGCAGACTTGCCATTTTTACCTTTTCTAGCAAGCTACATTGAATACTAGATGTGCTATAGAGCTCTGTAGTTAATATGGACTTGAATGATGGCAACCTTGACATTAATAGCAGTTAATGTTATTAATTGTATGTTTGGTAGTGAATGGAAACATATTTCTATAACCAAGGGCATTTACTTACTAAAAGGACTGCCAGAATAATGTTTGCACAACTACTCTTTAATCATGTTAACATGGGCATTTCTTAATAATTATTGTATGAGGGAAGTATCTAGAATAAATGAAGAGTTGTCAACTTTTATTGGCTTCCTCTTTGCCTGTTAAAAGCTATTGGCAGGAAGAAAGGTGGCAGAGGGAATATTTTCTCAAATCCTGATCTTCATGCTAGTTGAAATTTCATCTCTGTCATTTCTGTACAATTGCTGTTAAAAGGTCCTGGGTGGACTGTTTGAATTCTAATTAATAGTGTCACCATATTGCCATCTGAAGACAGCTGTATGCCACTGATTGATGGTAGTATCGAAGCATGAATATAAGTTGAATCTTATTATTTCCCAATCTTTTCTTCAGCAGCAAATCTGGTATTTTTCTTTCTTTCTTTCTTTCTGCCTCTTTGGTAAACAATGCTCATTTGGATGTTGATTGATTTTATTTATTTTTATTTTTATTTATTTATTTATTTTGTCAACACATGTACAAGATAAAAAGTATGATATAAACATAAACAAAAGTAAAATATGTAGAGGTCCGACTCATGAGGGTGGTCACACGCTCGACCTAGTGTTTCTTTCGGGGCAGTGGAGAGATGATCTGAAGATAAGGGACTTAGTCATCACCCCACTGTCATGGTCAGATCATTTCCTACTGAGGCTGGATTTCGCAGCCCCATTCCTCCCCCGCAGGGAGGCGGGACCGACTAAGTGGTTCCGCCCCAGGCGCCTAATGGAACCGGAAGGATTCCAGAGGGAACTTGGGGAAATACCTGAAACCCTGGTACACAATTCGGCTGACTCCCTGGTGGCTGCTTGGAACACCGCAGCATCAGGGGCTCTAGACCGAATTGCGCCTAAGCGACCTCTCTATGGCAGTGGATTCCGGAAAGCTCCCTGGTTTACCGAGGAGCTCCGGGAGATGAAACGCCAGAAGAGACGTCTGGAGCGCCGCTGGAGGGCCAGAAAAACCGAGTCTGATCGAACACTATTAAGAATTTACATCAGATCTTATTTAGTGGCGATAAGGGCGGCAAAACGATCCTATTTTTCCGCTCTTATTGCGTCCGCAGATTCTCGCCCAGCCACCTTGTTTAGGGTGACTCGCTCCCTCCTTGCAAAAGGGGGGAGCGAGGAACACTTACAAGGCAGAGCTGAGGAATTCGCTGAGTTTCTGTCGGATAAAGTCGCTCAGATTCGGTCAAATCTGGACTCCGGCTGGGCAGAGTCCATTGAGTTGACAGGGGCTAGTCTTAGTCCATCATTATGGGAAGAGTTTGGGCCTGTTTCTCCCGAGGATGTGGACAGGGCTGTGGGAGCGATGGGTACCTCCACCTGTTTATTGGACCCGTGCCCCTCCTGGCTGGTTTCGGCTAGCAGAGAGGTAGCACGCGGCTGGATCCAGGCGGTGGTCACCGCTTCTTTGAGAGAGGGATCCGTACCGCAGTCGTTAAAAGCTGCGGTGGTGCGACCCCTCCTGAAGAAGCCTTCCCTGGATCCAGCTGACTTGAAGAACTATCGTCCGGTCTCCAACTTACCTTTTTTAGGGAAAGTTGTGGAGAAGGTGGTGGTTACTCAACTTCTGCAGCTCCTGGATGAAACAGATCATCTAGACCCTTACCAGTCGGGTTTCAGGCGCTGCTACAGTACAGAAACTGCCTTGGTCGCTCTGATGGATGATCTCTGGCGGGCCCGGGATGGGGGAAATTCCTCCATCCTGGTGCTACTTGACCTCTCAGCGGCTTTCGATACCATCGACCATGGTATCCTTCTGCATCGTCTCAGCGAGTTGGGAGTGGGAGGCACCGTTCTGCGGTGGTTCTCCTCTTATCTCGCTGATAGGATGCAGTCAGTGCTGGCAGGGGGGCAGAGATCGTCCCCTAGGCCCCTATTATGTGGGGTGCCTCAGGGGTCGGTTCTCTCGCCCATCCTGTTCAACATCTACATGAAACCGCTGGGGGAGATCATTCGCAGACATGGGGTGTGTTTCCATCAGTACGCTGATGACACCCAGCTGTACATCACCACCCCGTCTGACTTCAGTGAGGCAGTTGATGTAATGTGCCGGTGCCTGGACGACGTCAGGATCTGGATGGGGAGGAACAGACTCAGACTTAATCCCGACAAGACTGAGTGGCTGTGGATATTGCCTCCTAAGGACTACGACAACTGTCCCTCCGTGGTCCTTGAGGGAGCGAAACTGACTCCCTCGGACCAGGTCCGCAACTTGGGGGTCCTTCTAGATCCACAGCTAAAATTGGACCATCATCTTTCAGCTGTGGCTAGAGGGGCCTTTGCACAGGTTCGCCTGGTGCACCAGTTGCGGCCATATTTGGAGAAGGAGGCTCTACTCACGGTCACTCATGCCCTTGTCACCTCTCGCTTGGACTACTGCAATGCGCTCTACATGGGGCTACCCTTGAAGAGTATCCGGAGACTTCAGTTGGTGCAAAATGCGGCTGTGCGTGCTGTGGTGGGTGTGCCAAGGTACACCCACGTGACATCGATACTCCGCCAGCTGCATTGGTTGCCCATCGGTCTCCGGGTCCAATTCAAGGTGTTGATCACCATCTTTAAAGCCCTTCATGGCTTGGGACCAGGTTATCTACGGGACCGCATTCTGCCTCATACTTCCCTTCGACCGGTTAGGGCCCACAGA
Organism: Diadophis punctatus similis; assembly: GCA_023053685.1. Taxonomy (NCBI): domain Eukaryota; kingdom Metazoa; phylum Chordata; class Lepidosauria; order Squamata; family Dipsadidae; genus Diadophis; species Diadophis punctatus. The sequence continues at coordinate 161,958,616 of JALIGW010000003.1, forward strand.
GTGGGCCTCCTCCAGGTCCCGTCGGCCAAACAATGCCGGCTGGCGGGCCCAAGGGGGAGAGCCTTCTCTGTGGCTGGCCCTGTGCTCTGGAACCAACTTCCACCAGAGACCCGAACTATCCCCACTCTGCTGGCCTTCCGGAAAGCTGTTAAGACATGGCTTTTCCTGCAGGCGGGGGGTAGAGCTTAATTCATTCGAGCCCACCCCCCAAGTATGTATGATGTTGAATGGTTGGTGATGATTCTTTTTATAGTGTGTTTTAATTTTTATATTTGCTTTTAATTAACTTTTTAGATTTTGGTTATTCTTGTATTTTCTCACTGTTGTACGCCGCCCTGAGTCCTTAGGGAGTTGGGCGGCATATAAGAATTCCAAAATAAATAAATAAATAGGTAAATTTAGACAATAGGACAGAAGGACAGGGACGGTAGGCACGATGGTGCACTTATGCACACCCCTTACAGACCTCTTAGGAATGGGGTGAGGTCAACTGTAGACAGTCTAAGGTTAAAGTTTTTGGGGTTGGGGGAAGAAATCAGAGTCAGGTAGTGCATTCCAGGCATTGATTACTCTGTTGCTGAAGTCGTATTTTCTGCAGTCGAGTTTCGAGCAGTTTACATTTCTGTAGCAATCTGAAGGAAAATAATTTGTTTGAAGGCTTTTATTTCTTCAGACCCAGACCCAGAAGTAGAACTCAAAAGTGAGCAGAGAACCTTTGTCTCCATTCAAAACCCACCCCCAAAAAGGAGAAAAATGGAAATGAACCTTTTTTTTTAACCTCAGCAACTATTCTTGACCGAACTGTCATATAATTTTAGTCTTAGTCCTGTAATCTATGCGCAGGTATTGCCCAAGAAGTAAAAATATTTATGTGAAATGGAAAGGTAAATAAAGTAGAACCTGGAGTGATTCCACAACAGTGCTCTGAGATTTATTTAGTTATTTGTTTTAGTATTGCGTTGGCTCCAGATTCTCTAGTCTACTCTATTAAGTTTAAAAGCGTAGCTGAAGCAAATATGTTTAATCTATTTTCCTTTAATGCTGACAAATTCCAGTTCAGCTTTTTTTTTTTGTCTAAAATAGTGGGCACAATTAAAATGTGATGTGCCAGCAGTTTCTTGAAAATGATCTGTAACTTGAGAGTCATATAAGGGGCTGCTTTTAATGAGGATTAACCGATAAAGTGGGGTGTTTGCATATTTGCATGAGTACTTTATTGTATTATACAATGATTTTTAGAATGTCTACAGACAAACCTGTTTCTCACATCCATAAAATGTGGATTTAAGTCCACATTTATTTCTTTAGACATCATTTCCATAAAGTTACGGAGGTTAGGATTTTCATATTTGCAACTGGTGCATAAATCAAGAGAGCAGGTAAAATGGGGTGCTCAGCAACAAGAAAGGGAGTCACTAAATAGAAAACTGAACCAAATTAAAACTATTCCTTTGCATCTTTTACTGATGTAGACTACTTGATATTCCTTGTACTATGCTGTTGCAAGGATCTGGAAATCTTTTAAGCAATAGAAACATTAATTGCTTTGTTGTTTTTGAATACTGTTTATTGAAATGTTAGAAAGCCAGAGCCTCATTGCAATGTCAAGGAATCAAAGAGCTTATTGCCATAACACTGCATCTAAAAAGCCAGTAACACTTTCTTTCTCTAAAGCTCAAGAGAATTACAATGACATAACTGGCAAAGAGCCACAACAAGGAGAAATTTTATTGTCATCCTGATTTTAGGTAGGGAAGAATGACTGCCATCATTTTGCATTTCTATGGAATTAAATGAAGCCTTCGAACCTCCCCTCCCCGCCAACCACTCATGAATCCACTGAAAACAGTAAAGCTATTTCTCTGCCTGTAGAAACCCACATGAAGCCAAATGCAACATGAATGTAAAATTGTTATTATTGTTGTTCTTGCTTTTTAATACTTTTTCTTTCTTTTCTTTTCCTTAATACTTTTCCTTTCCTTCCAGTTGTTGGACACACAAATGGGAACAGAGGTAGGAAAATCAACTTGATGCTTTGTTGCAAGGTATAAACATATCCAAATAAATTTGTAATTCATTCTAACAAAGATAGAATAGAAAGGTATATCTAAAAAAAATAAAGACCTGCACTTAATGATTCCGGCATTGCATAACAATTATTTTCTTTCTTTATCCAGAGGAGCATATGTTTGCCTTAATTTGGCTGCAAGATGACACAAGGAGTGTTGGATAAGTAATGAGCGAAAAAGCTCAAGGCAATATCTCCCATTCTTATTTTCATGTTTATTTCAACATTAATATTATTAAGGTTGATCAGAAATAAGAACATAACCATTGCAAACTATATATATGAAATCCAATTTGAATTATTCATTTTATATTTATATCTCCATTTGTATTTAAACATATTCTCCCATTTCCTCTCTTCAAATAAAATCTTTAAACCATTCCTAGTCAGCAAACTACTAAGCTTCACCAGAAATAGTAACCTGTTTATTTTAACCTTGATCATACAAACCAATTTTATATTATTTATTCTTTCACCCAACAATCTATAGATCCCTCAAACATAATCTGCTTTCTCATACTGTCTTTGTCCTTCCTCTCAAAATCCTTGGTGTCTTTATCAAGCCCCTTTTATAATTCCAGCAGAAAGAAGTTATCCATGCCACTGTTCTCTTTGTCTCTTCTCAGAAAATGTTTGACAGTTTCAAGAAGTTCTTTTGGATATCCAGTGCAGAGAAATTACCCATATCACTCTTTTGGTTTAATATTTTATATGTCTTTTAAAATTATTAAATCATTATCCAGTTTCATTTGTAAATCCATTAGTTCCATGTCTTTCTTATAGGCTATCATTTTGGGATCCATATTTCAATCAATTGCAGTTTTATTTAATGAGACTTATTACCTTCAGTAACACCTTCTAATTTTTCTATAATAGTGAATAAACTTCCTAAGCTCATTCATTGCAGCTCACTCTTTAAGATAGCCATTGATGGATTTATTTCCTTCTCCTGCCCTCTAGTATCCAAACTTCAAAGTCATCTTATCAATTGTTTAAAAACATATATATTTTCCCATGGAAAGGATTTTTTCAATTAACTTCAAAATCTTAAATCAAGTCCTTCTGAGTTCTTAATCTTTTTAAAACATTCTAAAGCCAATACTAATTATCCTTTTGCTGTATATTCAAAGCAGATCTTTTTATAAATCTTTAAACTTGTAAGTGTTCTTCAATCCTTTTCTAAAGGAACTCACCCAGTGAGTACAATAAGATCTGCTGATCTGAGAGTTCTCAATCTTTAAGAAACGGCACCATCAAAAGAAAGCAAACATAATACAGTGTTATGTGCTTTGGGTGCAATCCCAAAACATCTGGAGCACCACTTGAACACCATCAGCATTGACAAAATCACCACCAGTCAATCACAAAAGGCAGCTTTATTGGAACAGCTTTCATCCTTTGACAATACTTTAATATTATTAAACAACAACAGCTACCTATCCCAGGTCCTCAAGAAGGACTCAATGGGTAAATAAAAACACCACATCCAGCCTAAACATCCTATGCAACTAAAATAATAATTCCAAAGTGATTAAAAAATGAGCTTTGGGTGAACCCAGAGTCTCCATAGGCTGTTAGCAACTAAAAGCTTAGTGAAATAACACAACTCCCAGCTGATCGCAAGCCAGCTGCAAAAATGCAGTTCATTGCATTTGCTTTAAAAATCCAGCTGTCTGGAGTAATGTGGGTGAACTTCAGATCTATCCTTTCTCTGGAGAGATTTTGGAAGTCTGAATCCAGCCTTTGGTTGCTGTTTTCAGCTTCTATGTTGTCCCTCTATTCTAGGGATGTCCGTTTGCTATGGTGCTCACCGAAATCTGCCATCAGCCTTTTACTAACTAATATGAGGTTGAGATGAAGTTCTAGAGATTGGTTTATAAAGAATGGGCTGTGGTATGGGATAAAGACTTGCTTGGTTTTACTTGAAGAGATAGTGATAAGTTTTTAATGTTGATTATACCTGCTGGGAATAAATAGGGAGGTATTTCTTTTCTTTCTGCATACACACACACACACACACACACACACACACACACACACACTGTACTAGGTAGAGTCTATCAGTTTTATTTGTGTAATATAATTTTCAATAAATTATTATAAAAATAATTTCATTATCAAAAGAAAATGTTTAATAATTAAGATTAGCAAAATATACCATTTCTACTGCTATCGGATTCATAAATAAGATTACTACGATACAGGAAAAATGTGAATGTTTAAGAAATGTTTATTTGTATGGGTTAATGTGAAACTCTTTCAAAGCTCCTTCTTGTCTTAGTACTGTATATATCTAAATTACTATATTTGGATGATGTCCTTCCAGACAATGTTTCAGTAATAGTAATAATAGGACTGTATTTCAGAAAGGAATTATTTTGGCAAATTATCTGTATACTTATTAGATATTTGAAAATGCACTTTAGAAATGTTTTGTGTACACTGTTTCCTCCCTGATGGTGGTGACCAAGCTATTTGTACAGCAGGATTTCCTAAACTTTTTGCCATCATGCCTCCCTTTAGTGCAGGGGTCTCCAACCGTGGCAATTTTAAGACTTGTGGACTTCAACTCTCAGAATTCCTCAGCCAGCAAGCTGGCTGAGGAATTCTGGAAGTTGCAGTCCACAAGTCTTAAAATTGCCAAGGTTGGAGACCCCTGCTTTAGTGTAATCTTAAAATACACATCTCCCCCCCTAAAAATCTGAACACCAAAATGAATGTGAATTGTTTTCACAATGAATACAATGCAATGAAACTTTGAGGAAGGTTGATTTACACACCAAAGACAAATTCCTTGTGTGTCCAATCACACTTGGCCAATAAAGAATTCTATTCTATTCTATTCTATTCTATTATTGTCAAAGGCAACTAAAAAGTTCTTCACACCTCCCCTGGATTCTGTCTGCACCTCACCAAGGGAGGTATACCTCATAGTTTCAGAAACTGTTTTAGAGGGTTTCTATGCACTGAAGAATTAGGAAAACTTCTCATAAAGATTCATTTATATTTTTCTCGGGCCTTGTGTCTCTGAGGTGTGTTGTCCTCAGATGTTATTTTAAATTTCATTTTTCTAAAGGCTTTTGTGGCAATTGTTGGTTTTCTCAGTGAAACATGCTTCAGGGTGGACTGCAAAATACTGTACTGAAATGAAGTACAATACAGACTGCCAAAGATGTGATGCTTTAACTTTATTTTTGAAATTGCATTTCTGAATTGCAATGTCTGATCACGTAGTGTAGAGTAGGGAAAAGAGACAAATGTTGGCTGCTCATCAAAGTCCATCATGTTTTATTATTAGGCAGGGTGCCATCCAAACAGAAGGACATAAATGGAAGCAAGCCAACAGGACATGTATGCATATCCTGTGAGGCAAGTGTGCTTGCATATTAATAACTTGGAAAAATTCACTTCCCTCCAAAAAGGCTGATGTCTGAATCAAGAGAGTGACCTTTGGGGGTGGAGGAAACAGTCCATGTTGAATTACGGCCGCCCCACTGCCTTGAGGTAACTGCTGTTCTGGGTGATTTGTTATTATCTACAGTGAGAGGTAATAGTTTTGCCTTCTCTTAATTCTTACGTATTAACTCTTGCTGCAATAGTAAATAACAAAAAAATGTCACTCACTTAAAAACATGTTATGCTTCTCACCAGAGTGAAAATGAGAGGCCTTTTATTCATTTCCTCCCTCCCCCCCCACTTTTTCCCCATTACAAAATTGTATATATGCATAGTTTTTATAATAGTCTCAGGTGCTGTATAAATGCTAAACATTATAATAATATAATATATACAATATATCACTAGGGAACACTAGAAGAATAACTGGCCTCTGGTTTAGCTCAGCAAAAAGTACTGATGACATAACCCTGAGATTTAGGAGTATTTGTCAAACTATTAAAGTCTTAAATAATTTCAGTAGAGTTTATGCAGAGTCTGTTTCTGTAAATCTTAAATAAAATTAGAAGAGAGAGCATGGGGGGGCTCTATTTTAAAGGAATGCAATATATATGCACAGGGGAAAATACCATTGCAAATATCGCCCTTTGTCTACTATAGCATTCTGCAGTATGTCTACTTTGGGAGTTGTTGTAAAAAGGTTTTCCTTCAATTTTTGATGTGCTGTGAATATGATGATGATGATATTTGACATTTAAATTTAAGCAAATTTAAGGGGAGACCTGATGGAATTCTCTTTTTGCTGTGCTTTTCAGTCCTTATTTTCTCTCTGGATGATTGCTGCAGAGACTATTGCTGTATGTCAGTTGCTTTCCTTGACCTGTGGCGGGATGTAGCCTTCTGGGTGGTTTAGCTGAAATCATGGGGAAGGACACTATCTCTTTCAACCAGTACATTGCTGAACTTAGTGAGGGAGATTTGACTATGGATCTCTGCCTTTGAATGTACCCTGTAGATCTGAAAAGCAATTAGTAGAAATTCAGTCAAGGCTAACTAACAATATAAATCTATCACATTCCAGGAGAAACTCACATTGAGTGTAAAAAGGTCATCTTAGTTTTGCAGCAAGCCAAGCATATTTGATGCCTTGAAAACTGAGTTTGAGCCAAAAGGCTTGGCTTGCCAAGTTGGAGAAGACAGTCTATCTCGTCTCCTCTTTCTGTCCAGCTAACTGCTATCAGTTGTATCTGATTGCAAATTTTGAAGACATTCTACTATGATTTATAATTCCAAGTAAATTATTTCATTAGAATCTCTTTTAACAAATCTGTTATAGTCTCATTCTATGCATGTTTTTTCAGGAGTACATATCATTAGTTGCAGTGGGATTTGCTTGCAACTAAGTGAACCAAAAACTGCAAATTCAATTCAACAGTACATTGCACCTCATAGATTAGTCCCCATATTAGTTAACTTCTGGATGGTATCCATTCTGCACAGTTCTGGATACATACATCTTAGGTTTCAATAAAAGTTTTGGGAGTTATACTGACATTTATTTTTCTCAGTCAGGTTTGCTAACATTTTCAAACCTTTCTTACTGGATTGGAAAACAGAAACAACATTCAAAGTCCGTCTGCAGCTAATTACAATGACACCAAAGCATACATCATGACTTCATGGTCCTAGATACACCCCTTACATATGTGGATTTGCAATGCAAATATACAAGGGACCCAATTTGTATTGCATGCATGTTTTGTAACTTACTCCACCTTGCCCCCTTCTGCAAACAACCAAATCAGCAGAGACAACTGCTGCTATGCCTATGCATTAAATCATTCAATCTTAAAAACAGGAAGCATCCACTTTGTTTTCAAGGCTCACACTAAACCCTTAATAAAGATATGTACCCACTTGTACAGTATGTGCTGACATTAATGGAATTTCTGGGGTCAGAGGGGAGTGGATGTATATTCAGCCCTAATCCTCTCAAAAATCAATATGCATTCTAATCCCAAGGCCAGAAGCAGGAAATAAGTTTCAGAGTTAACCATCACTAGTTATAATTGGTTCTTCACCCTGGTTGCTATGGTACATTTGCACTTAACATTTTAAACTCTAGCTTGCAGGCTTGGTACAATGGGTTGCCATTGATGTTCTAATAAGGAAAACAATGGAGAGCATGCATTTCAGTGTGTACAATAAGAAAACAAATGGATTCCTTTCTTCTTCTTTTTTAAATAGGAGAATTCTAATTTCCATGCCTTCTCAACTATGGCATCTGCACATCTCAGGGACTTTGAATTTTTATTAATTATAGTAATTCCTCTAGCATAGATTTAGAACTTAACTGTGAAATTGGTGTTGGAATAGTCAAGCATTTGTTGAGAAGGAGGCTGAGCAATTGTTAGGTCTCCACTCTACTTTTTAGGTCTCTTCTTTTCAACTTGGAAATGTCTTTAAAAAGGATGAAAGCCATAGAATCTTACATACAAACATATATGCATACACATACACACTTATAAATATGCATGTATACTCACACATATAATTATTTTTCAGATTTTAGAGATGTTTTTGAAATACCATGGTTGTATAAGTGAATAGACAGAGATATGCACATAATATGTGGATATGCTGTTTGCAGATATCAGGGGATTATCACTTATAGATTAATTCAGCCATATGTGCAATTTCTGCTTTGCATAATTATTGACAGTTTGGGTTACATGTAATGATCTCTAAAAGAGACTAACTAGCTGTAAGTAATTTAAATGTGAAGTAATATAGCATGCTTGCTGTTTTTCTGTGGAGACTAATGGAAATCCTTTGATGACAGTTCTTGTTCTTTTAAAACCAAATTAACCATAGGATCTCTTTCCACATCTATCCAATATGTGAAAAGCCTGGAGGATTAATTTTAACCATTTCAACGTTGGACGGAGTTTCCTCCTGAACTGCTATTTGCTCCTGATGGGAAAGCTAGGTGACTACATACAGATTATCAGTTTCTGACACACATTTTAGTTGTTGAGTAAAAACTATGCCCAAATAGGGATTGTCAGAGTTCTGAAGAATGAAAGGCAGGGGTATAGTCAATCACTTGGCCTGCTGACAGAGGGAACTATAAAAAGGAAAATCCCTCTTTTGCTACAGAACATCCTGATCTTGGTCAACTACGCCAACTTTGCTCCTAAGTGCTAAGTTTGATGATCTCATAAAACAAGGATTTCCAACTACAAGCCCTACTGCTTATGACAAGACACATTGTTAGCTCAGGATTAAGCTGGAATAAAGGAGGCTTAGATTTACCATTTAAAGAGAAACTGTCTGATGCAGTACAGGTTGAACTTATTTGACAGGGCTTAAATTCCTCTTAGCTGGAACAATCCGCAGACTGATTCCATATTCCATCAACCAGACTACTTTACACCTTACGAGCCCCACTACCTGCATCCTGTGCCTAGAAATGGTTGTCTCCTCCACCCTAATTCCATTTTACGAGATTTGGTGGTTTTCAGCTTTAGTTAATGTTTTCATCATCAGATAAACTGCAAATGTTTTTTGATAACCATCTTATCATACTTGGAAGCCAGAAGCCAAACTCCTGCCCCTGTTTGAATCTCTGTTCAGCAAGCACAAGATCCATATGTGTAGGCTCAAACAGATGATCCTAAGAGGAGATCTTGTCTTTCATCCTTCCCCTTTCCTTGGAAATGAGGAAAATTGACCAGCTGTATATTTTTTCTTCCTTTGAGGGAGGAAATCTTGCAGCTCTGCCATGACAGTTGGCCAATTGGATATTGCTGAGTTTTTGAAACAATCCATCTGCTACTCTGGGACTTTGAGTGGCTTCATGTCAGAATAGACATCAAAGCCAAAGTTTCATCTTGTCACATGTTCCCATGACAGATCTCTAAGTGCCAACCAATCAGACTGCTCTATTCCATCCCATCCCTGCAAGGGATATATTTTTATTATTGGAAAGGGCCTGGATGCCATTTCTGCTGTAGTTTATATATTTGTTAGTTGTTCATTTTTATTTACTTAGTGAGTAAAACATTACAAAAAGAACATGAAGAAAAAAATAAAAATACAACAAAAGCAAAAAGAAAACCCCCACAAAGCTCCTTCTCTAAGAGCAATTTGATATGTGAGAATGACTTTGGGAAATGACGGGAAGAGATGCTGCTTTGGAGATATAGCAATAGCACTTTACTTATATACCGCTTCATAGTGCTTTACAGCACTCTCTAAGCGGTTTACAGAGTTCAGCATATTGCCCCCAACAATCTGGGTCCTCATTTTACCGACCTCAGAAGGATGGAAGGCTGAGTCAACCTTGAGCCTAGTGAGATTTGAACAGCTGAACTGCTGAACTAGCAATCAGCTGAAGGTCGCAATGCTGCTTTTAACCACTGCGCTATCTCAGCTCCTGATGAGATGATCAGATAAAAGGGGGAGGACCCCATAGCTGAATAACAGGCAAAGAAAGAAACTTAGGAAGGATCTGCCCTAACCTATCAAGCAATAAAAAGGGAGATTTCAACTTTCAATCTGCAGGTTACATTAACATAGCCTTGCAAGTCTGAAACTGCCAGATGTCAGAATGTAAGTACATAAGGTCAGAGTTTGCTTCATGATGTAATTGCACGCACGGGGAATCTCTCAGCAACTCCAGGAAGTGAAGGAGAAAGCAGAAGAAGAGGGTGTGGAAGCAGGCAAGTCTAGAAATCAAAAGGCAGATAAGAAGGTTATCAAACGGTGGTGCAGATCAATATTTGCAGCTTGTCTGATGATGAAATCATTAACTGAAGCTGAAAACCACACCTTTTGATGTTGGTGAACTGTCAATTACTGTGGCACAACTAGATGTGCTTTTGTTTTAGTACATCATCAATTTTATAGAAGAAGCAGAAAAGCCATGGTGCTAAAAAAAGAAAAGGTACTAGTTCTTGATTACTCTGATATCTTGGTCTGAAAAAATCCTAGGAACTTGATGAGGAAACAGAGTTTTAAAGAGTTGAAACTAGCTCTTTGCAAAGTGGGTGCAACCTGCTAGAGATCAGGGAATAAGTGGTAGGATGTTCCTGTATATAGTTAAACCCTGTGAAGAAAATTGTAAGAAAAAACTTATTGTAGAGTATAATCTGCTTTTAATCAAGCTCTTATTTCAAGTGCATTATCTCTTTAGGTGTGGAAAATGAAGATGTGCATAATTTTAACACTCACACACTTGAGATCATGGCTTCTTCTTCCCTGTATGTATTCAGGTAGATGCTAAACCAAGTTGAAATGTTGGATTCCTACATTGAGAAAAAGGCTGAAAGCCTCAACAGTCCCTTTCACCTGTTTATGATTTGAAATTGATCTATATTTGTATCTTTATCTACAATGAGCATTTTGTGCATTTCATGCAAATGGATGTCCTGTGGGCTCAAGCCCTTGATTTTTTAGAGTCTAGGACACTACATTACTACCACATTGAATGAAAATAGCAACCCAGGAGTCATACATTTTCAACATAGAAAGAATTTATGGCATTTCCACTACAATAACTCTGATTGCAGTTGATTTTTCTGTCTTAAGGGTTGAGCAGACTTTTCTGGCACTGCATGTCAGGGAACATATGCAGTCTGTCGTTCAGGACAGTTGCATAGGTGTTCCATTTATATTTCTGCAAATGTAACATTCTACCTAGGGGGTAGAAACAGCAAAGAACAGGAAGTCAGATCAACCAATCAGCACAGGATGGGCACCTCCACACAACACACAGTTGGAATTTGGGAGGTGTTGTGCATTAACCCTTCTGCATCCATCTGCAACTTATACCTACCCATCAACCCCTTCATAGCGTAAGTATGTGGCAGTCGCTATGGGCAATTACGTCCAACTCTAAATTAGCCTTTTAACTGGATTGTGAATTCTTCCAAAAAGTGTGTGTTTGAATGACAGTCTAATTTTAAAGATTCTAAGTAATGTCTATCCGTTTTCCTCCTGCGATACTATTCTAAGGGTTTAAAAAATGTTACTAGCCTTTTTAAGGAAAACATTCATTTTAATCCTCAGCTGATCTTGCCAAATATTCAACTGACAGTTTGGGATACTTTTCTACACAATTTCCAGTTGTGTTGTATAGCAGTCTGCTCCTTCTAAGTAGCATAGTGATAGACTCAAAAGAGTTAACAAATGTGGACATTATCAGCCTTCAAGATTCTCTTTGCAGGGATAAATCCTTCCACAGAATTGCAGTTTGCAAATATAGCTAAAAGTAGAATGTGTTCCAACTTCAATAAGCAGCCAGATTGAAATTGTATTAAAATTGTCAGCAAATCTGTATGTGCTGCTACAGAAGATAATTCTCAGGTAGGCTTAGTTGGAAAAAAAAACCCACAGGTTTGTTAAATGTTTTGGTCACAGGCCATTTAATGCTTCATAAACAACATTGGATAAAGATGAATAGCCTGTTAAATTAAAACAAAAAGGGTGAATGAATTTATTATCCCCTCTTTGCTTAAATATGTAGGATTTTCACTAGATTTTTAGATTGCAATCCTATATCCTACAGTTGGGCAGTGTGTGTACCTTAGCCCAAGTATATGGGACTTTGAGCTAATTTCAAATATATTCTATGAGTGATTTATTCAGATCCTTAGTAAAAACTATCTGTCCTTACCAAAAGGAGTAAAAAAAGAAGAAAGGGGATGTCAGAGATTGAATTTTGTCATCTACTCTTGAATTCACTCACCTCTCACCACAACTCATCCTATTAGTGCGCAATCCCCAACTGATATAACCTCATTTGGAAAAATATGGAGGTTGGCTACTTCTAGGGGTAGATTCCACTGAACCCAAGGAAGAACATTGCTAAGATTTCTCTATTCATTTTACCTCCAAATATCCATAGTAGAAGAAGGGGACAAAACAGAAGAATTCTTTTGAAATCGCCATCTATATGTTAAAATTATTTCTCCTAAAAATATCAAAAGTGGCACATTGATGTGAGCACTGAAGTTTATGAAAGATATTTCTGGAGGAGAACAATTACATAAAAGCATAATAATATCTGATTTAAAGAAGCAGATGAAGAGAAGATACTGCTATATAATCCATAGAAACAGACTTGTGTGTTATATAGAGAGCATACTAAGCAGTTCCAGCATACTATCTTTGAATAGCTGCCATATGTTGTTGTAGCATGTATTTTAGTTACACAGGTAAATGGCAAGTACAAACTTTGTAGAGTCAAGCTTCAAGTGAAAAGCTGGCATGGTAATTCAAATGGCAGCTACTACATTGATCTATTGCAGCATATGTAGGAGTTAGGTGACACCTTACAAGATAGCATATTCTGTGAAATGATAGTCAATCTGGTATTCCAGATGCTGAACTATAACTCCAGCATCTCTCACTGTTAATCTTGCTTGCTATGGATGCAACTTTTGGAGTACCATATGTTGCCTATCCCTGTTGTGGTGTAGGTATTCATACCGTATACTACTTTGCATTGGTTTCAAAAGGTTCTCCTCTGGGTTTATGGTGTGGACTGTGATGGATTTTGAATAGTTCAGAACAGTGATGGCGAACCTTTTTTGGTTCGCATGCCAAAAGGGGGGGGGAATGCGGGGGATCATGTGTGTGCGTGCCCACACTCATAATTCCATGCACCCCCGCGCATGCACGCATGACCCCCCTGCTCCCAGCATGCAATGGCACGCCCATTTTTCGCTCTCCCCAGGCTCCAGAGCCTTTCTAGGAGCCTGGGGAGGGCGAAAACGGCCTTCCCCACCCCCTCTGGAGGCTGGAAACAGCCTGTTTCCCGACTCCCAGTGGGCCCAGAAGGCCCGAAAATCAGCCGGCTGGTGCACACATGCACGCCGGACCTGAGCTCGCGTGCCCACCGATATGGCTCCGCGTGCCACTTGTGGCACCCGTACCATAGGTTCGCCATCACGGGTTCAGAAGAACTTTTGAAGAGTACAGGGGGAAAAAAGTTTTTCTGTGCTGTGTTGCACTGGATAGATTTAGGTTACCATATTTTTTGGAGTATAAGACGGACCTTTTTCCTCCCTAAAAGAGGCTGAAAATTTGGGTGCGTCTTATACTCTGAATGTAGCTTTTTCCAAGCTTTTTTTCCCAGCCCTAACGAGGTGCTAACGATCTTCCCAGCTCTTACCTTGCTGGCTCTTTCATTGTTACTCTCTCTGCATAAGGTTTTTTAAGCCCTAACCAGGGGATAAAATAATGTGCTGAAGCTGACCAGACTAAGGACGCTAACCACATGAATACCTGGTAGGCAGATTTCCCCCCCTATTTTCCTCCCCAAAAACTAAGGTGCGTCTTATACTCCGGTGCGTCTTATACTCCGAAAAATACAGTATATGTTATGTTACAAAGCTATTGCAGGTCTCTTCCATTTAAAAAGATACAGCGCTCTAACATGCCAAGGATCTTGGATTATAGTTTTACTTTGGAAGGTATGAGTACAGTAAGAGGAAACAGCAGTTCGATTCAAAGATTTTATACTATCACCATGCCTCATTATCATTACATAATAATGGAAAACAGTAAAACAGGAATAGAAAGGCAAACCATTGGATCCTGTCTTATGTGAAATTGATAGAGTTGTTATTGTGTACATGAGCTCATGAATTCTCACTGCACTTTGCTGCATTTGCTGGATTCCTTCCAGATTTACAGCCTTTTTAGCGGCCTGGCTTACAATGCTCCATAGATATGCCAATATCTTACACAGTATCTTAGCAGAGATCCTTATCTACTGTATTCCTACATTAATCAAGAAGATGCTCAAACAAAATTATTTTGTACAATGTTCAATATATATAACATTTTGCTTGAATAATAATCATCTTAGATTAATATAATTTAAAGAAAGTATTAAAATGAAGAAGAAAAACCTGAGTATTTACAAACGATGCCATATGTTTCAAAGAAGTGCGATGTACTCCTACTTCTCTGGATTTCTAGTGAGTTCAGTAGAACTTATATTCCATTGTAATCAGAAAACCTTGTGCATATTTATTTCTTCAGTAATAACTTTTCTTGTATGTAATAGGATTGCACTATTAGGGAAGCCTTATGGAAAACAAAATGGTTACTTAATCCAACATTTGCTCCATATAGGAATATATTTACTATTATTAAAAGATAAGGAGGAGAGGAGGGAGGAACCCCCCCTACTCTTCCGTGTCATTCCCCATGCACCTTCCCCAACCTATGCAGCAACTTGTGCACAAGCAATGCACTCTCCCTGACTTGTGCTGCCCCCACATGTTTTTACCAACTCATGTGGCACCTCTTGTGCACCCCGATGCACTCTTCTCAACCTGCAGCACCTACCATGCCCTAGCCAACACACACAACCCATCTCATGCACTCCATGTACTCTTCCTGATCTACTGTGCACACTTGCATGCCCTCCCTGACCCACATTCCATCAAGCAAATTGAGTCTTCTCCACACTGTTTTTGTGCGGAAGGGAAGATTACAAGCAGATTTTGCTTACCAAAGTACAAGGGAGTGATGAGGAATGTACTTTTGAAAGCCCTCAGAATTTCCCAAGCATCCCAGGAGGTGCCCTCCTGTTTATTTGTAACTTTGGTTTTGTACTCAGCCTGAGTGCTCTTAGAGGCAATGATTTTACCATTTTCCACATTGTGCTGATATTCTCTTATGGACTGATGCATGTGAGTGTAAGACAAACATATTAATTGTACTGTCTGTGATTGATTTTGCACATTGTTTGATTAAATGAGTAAACTGTATTTGTCTTGGCATTTTAATGGTGGAAGCTGCATCTGACATTGTTTGCTACTTGTCCCCGCAGTTGGAATATTGTAGATTTGAAGCTGAAGCAGATACAGGTGTAGGGGTGAAATGCTACCGGTTCGGACTGGTTCGGGAGAACCGTTAGCAGACATGTGGCCTGGTTCACTGAATCGGTAGTGACGGCTGGCTGGCCACACCCCCAAACTGGTCCCCTGGTCACCACTCGCTTGCTCTGCCCTGCCCAGTCTCTGGTCTGCAGCTCTGCTGCGCCAAACTGCCCGTGAGCGGTGTGGCAACGGTGTCTTGTTGGGGAAGCACCCGAGGTGCCGCTTGCAGCTGCCTTCCAAAGCCATGCCTCTCCCTGCATTGTTGTTTGGAGGCTTGGTCGGGTAGTCAGTCTGTCTTGCTAGAACCATAAACGGAGCGGTGTTTGTTTGCCGTGGCTGCCATGACCTCACCTCAAGCCATGGTGGTCTGCTTTGGAAGACGTGGAATGGGGTTTAGCATGCCTTAGGCACTTGGGTGACTTTGGGCCAACCCAAAGAAAGAGGAAGAGGCAAGGGTAAGTGGCGTTGGCGTTGGCGCTCTGGGATGGCAGGCAGATGTCCTGGGGCTGCTGCACATGCGCACCGCATGTGCAGCTCTGGGACATCAGCTTGCCGTCCAGGAGCGCCGCTGCTGCCGCAGCCCCATAACAGCAACAGCAGCTCCACCAAGCATGGCAGGGCTGCGGCCCGCTTGCCTTCCCTTCTGCCTTGTGTCCCACTCCCAGCATCCAGCCCATGACAGGGGGGGCGCCGCTGCCGGGCCCGGCCGATCTCCCTCCCAGAGCACTATCTTTCTACTCCCGCTGCCAAGGGAAAGAAAGAAAAAGAAAAAGAAGGAAGGAAGGAAGGAAGGAAGGAAGGAAGGAAGGAAGGAAGGAAGGAAGGAAGGAGAAGGAGAAGAAGGAGGGAGAGAGGGAGGGAGGAAGGAAAAGAAAGAAAGAAAGAAAGAAAGAAAGAAAGAAAGAAAGAAAGAAAGAAAGAAAGAAAGAAAGAAAGAAAGAGAACTTATGACCACAATTGAGCCCAAAGCAAGAGCATTATTAAGTGAGTTTCACCACATTTTACAAGTTGGCCACGTCCACCGGTCACATGACCACCAAGCCACGCCCACCAAGCCACACCCACAAAACCGGTAGGGAAAATTTTTAGATTTCACCACTGAGCAGGTATAGTAAGTCCTCTGTTGTGGTGTCACATAATACTTTGTCTCAGTGATGGATTTGTTCTGATATGTTCCAAAGTGAATTGACTTCGATCATCATAGTGAAAAACCTAAAATAAGAGGTGGAACACTTCACCTCCTATTTTAAGGAGGTTTAAATTATTTACAGTCTTATTATACTGTGTCTGTGGGTGTATTAGGCCTTGTTTTGTTGCTTTTCACTGATTCAGTAAAAATGCTATTTTCCCGTATTTTTATGGCACTGTTAGTGGAAATATTGGGCAATAAAGAATTCTTATTTTTATAGCCTGTAAAAACCTGTAACATGGGTTTCTGTACATTGGACTACAATTCTTTGAACTTCCAGGTAAGAGGCTGTGAATTCTGGGAGTTGTGGTCCAATACATTGGGAAGCCCTGAAATCCAGCCTCAATAGTACCGTACCATCAGCAATTAACCACTCAAACATACTAATAAACTTTAACATTCCTGTGTTCCCATTATTCATCTGGCCAATAGTCTGAAATAGTCTCGCATCATGTTTTCTTTCTTTCTTCAGAATTAGGGCAATTTTCTTTATTCTCCAATATCAAGTGTAAACTGATGCATGAAACACTTACTATATTCAGTATACAGTCTCTAGTTTGAGATTTTTAAAAAAGGTCCAGTTCTTAAGCTTTTCTACTTCTCTCTCCCTCCTTCCTCCCCCCCCCCCCCCATTCTCTGGAGTTTTGTGTGTGAGCTTAATTAATGCAATGTTCTGGAGAATTCTAAAGGTTGCATGCTCTTTTTCTGCCCTTAGGATTGGATCTAATAAATGTATTACTAAAAATTACTTTTGGAATTCTTTTCTCTCACACATCATAACAGCAGTCTCTGGTTTTAGGCAAATTTTGGTTTTGTTAAAACATGACATCGAAAAAGATCAGCAAATGTTTTTTAAAAAGTGTGGGAGGGATTATATACTGTACTATTTTATTTATTTATTAAATGTATTTGTCATCCCATATGTATGTCTCACTAATGATTGAGAAAAATATAACCTACAATAGAAGCATAATTTACAAAGCTCTACTCTACAGTGTTATAATGCTGCATTATTTGATACTACATTGTAAATTTTCTATTTGCCATTGTAGCCGTTATGATATTATATCATCCTAGATCTTCTGGGCTTTTCTGCTCTGGGTTTCAAAATCCAGACTCAAAGCTGTTAATTCTTACTTTCTAGAAATTACCACTTTGAACATCCATACAAATATTTTTGATAGAATGTGTATGTCAAAATTGGAATGTTAAGTAAGTTTAGTTTGGAAATTCGAAAGACTAATTTATTTTGTGAAAATCTGACAGTGAGAGCTGCATGCAATTTTTCCTTTACTGTACTGTAATATATGTAGTCTCAACAGCAACCCCTCATCCAATTTCTATACTTTGAGCTTATTGTCAGACAATTAAGTTTAATTGTGGAACCTTCCTCAGAAACCACAGCTTGGTTTCAGTTTTGTCACAGCATCCCTTTCATTCTTTTAATTTACTGCCTCTGGAGTACAAATGATGTGGATTTTTAGATACCCTTATATTATCCATATGTTCCATAATTAAGGTTTGTGGAGAAGTAGACAGATATTTCTGCCTGTGGGAAACTAAACCCTGAATTAATCTTTCTCTTCTACTTTACATTTATCACTCTAAGGTATGTGAGGTTAGTCACATAGCTCTGGGCCAGGACTTTGCACTATCCATAAATTACACTTTACTTTGTAGTGTCTCAATAGCTTAGATCCACCACACAAGATCAAAACCAATGTTTAAAAAAAACAGTTTTACCTTTCATTCCACTGCTGATTTAAGGCATGTAGAAGAAAGAATCATAAGTCATGATTGTGACAGTCAGGAGTATTTTTATGGCACCAACGTACAGAAAAGCATTGTATTCTGATCTCTTCTCTGGAAAAGGAGATATATATGTGTGTGTTTAATTGCATTTCAATTATGTTGAAAGGATTCTTCAGTAAAATCATTTTTTAAGAAAAATATTTATTATTAAATGTATACCCTGTCTTTTCATTTATGGAAATAATCAAAGCAATTTACATTTTTTAAAAAGTGTAGAATAGAAAACGTAACCATAAAATCAGAATCACTATTCTTAAAATGTCATTGAAATAATTTACAATCCAAAGCCTTGTGATAGAGAAATGTTTTTTGCTATTTTCCCAGATATAGGGAGAAAAAGGGCCAAGTATCCCTCCTGGGCAGCTTTGCTTTGGAGAAAGCCCTAACTGATAAAATAGAAGTTTTTTTAAAAAACAAATATACATTAGTTGTATACCATTAGAAGAATTTTATATTCCAGCATAAAGGCAAATCCTACCTGGGAATTGCCAGAATAATAGAGACTTTGTAAAGGGAGGAATGTTAATGCTTATACAGTGATAGATAGACAGATGGACAATCCAGTTATTTATCTTAAGGTCTCTGCCTAGGAACAGTTTTTTGTATACTGTACATCAGGAGTGTCAAACTAGATTTCATTGAGGGCCGCATCAGGGTTGTGTTTGACCTCAGGGGGGCTGAAGTGGGCATGGCCAGGGTGGGCATGGCCACCTCATTGTCACTCGTGTTGGGCGCGCCTGTGGAAGCCCAAGTGCTCTGCCAGAGAAAATGGGTTTTTGAGCTCTGTTTTCAACTGTGACGGCTTCCTGCAACCCTCTGCCAGTGAAAATGGAGCTTGGGAGGACCTGCATGCGGGCCTCCCGAGCTACATTTTCACTGACAGAGGCACTGCGGGCCAGTCTTTCACTGTTTCCAGGGTGGTCCCGCGGGCCAGATCTAACCATCCCATGGGCTGGATCCGGCCCCCGGGGCTTGAGTTTGACACCCCTGCTGTACATATTTTATTTCTATCCCACCTTATTATTAAATTAATTAGTCAAGGCAGATAGGTAATTAAAATATAGGATATATAGTACTTTTAAAGGATATTTTATATTTATGATGGTTGCAGTGTCCCTGGGTCATATATCACTTTTGGTGACTTTCTCACAAACAAAATCAATGGGGAAGCCAGTTTCGTTTAACAACCGTATTATTAACTTAACAACTGCAGTGATTCACTTAACAACTATGGCAAGAAAGGTTGTAAAATGGGGTGATAGCAATAGCACTTAAACTTATATATCACACCATGGTGCTTTACAGTACTCTCCGGACAATTTACACAGGGGTGAAATTCAAAATTTTTCCCTACCTGTTCTGTGGGCGTGGCTTGGTGGACGTGGCAGAGGAAGGATACTGCAAAATCCCCATTCACTCCCCACTCTGGGGCCAGCCAGAAGTGCTTTTTGCCGGTTCTCTGAACTACTCAAAATTTCCGCTACCGGTTCTCCAGAACGTGTCAGAACCTGTTGAATTTCACCCCTGAATTTACAATATCAACATATTGCCCCCAACAATGTGGGTCCTCATTTTACCAACCTTGAAAAGATAGAATGCTGAGTCAACCTTGAACCGATCAGGATCGAATACTGCATTCTAACCACTGAGTCACTAGGGCAGAACTCAATTAACAATTGTGTTAATTGACCCTAACCCTAAAAATTGTGTTGCTTACTAACAAAATATTTGGGTTCAATTGTGGTTGTGGGTCAAGGACTACTTGTACTAGCTCCAGAATGATACTTGTAGCCCTCATTACTGAATCCTAAAAATAATAAAAATAGGAAATCAGTCAAAATATACAGCCACTCCTAACCTCTTGTAGTCAGAAGCCATAAAAAGTCTGTAATGTATCCAGACGTGAGCAAACTGACCATATCAAGCAAATTGCAAATTTACCCAAGAGTAGTGCTCATTTAGAGAAACATTAAACCCATTTAAAGAACAAATGCTGTGCTCTTTCAAAGAAGACCTCGCTATAAGACCTGATGAGTCCTATGGAAAGTATCACTCAGGTCTTTTGTGAGCAGATAGCTTATGAAGAAACAAACAAGAATAACAGAGTTGCAAGGGACCTTGGAGGTCTTCTATTCCAACCCCCTGCTCAAGCAGGAAATTCTATAACATTTCAGACAAATGGTTGTTCCATGTCTTCTTAAAAACCTCCAGTATTGGAACACCTACAACTTCTGAAGGCAAGCCATTCTACTGATTAATCGTTCTAATTGTCAGGAAATTTCTCCTTAGTTCTTGGTTGGTTCTCTCCTTGATTAGTTCCATCCATTGTTTCTTGTCTTGCTTTGGAGAATACCTTGATATCTTGGCAAAAACCAGGTATCCAATCTGGCTTACAGTTCACGTCAAAATGGCCATGGAGGTCAGTTCCCAGTGACCAAAGGGAATGGAATTTACTTTCAGTAGCCTAAAGTGGCCAATAAGATTCCAACCCTTGATTGTCGTCCACCAAATTATTGGTGAAATGTGTACCAGATCATATCCAGGACAAAGATTTTATCAGGAGAAAAGAGAAAACACTTCTTAAAAACTGGAACAGCTAAGGACAGTTTTAAGCTGTTTTGGTTATGGGCTTGGATGAGATGAAGGTAATTCTATATGGCAGGGGTCTCCAACCAGCAACTTTACGACTTGTGGACTTTAACTCCCAGAATTCCTCAGCCAGCATGCGCTGGTTGAGGAATTCTGGGGGTTGAAGTCCAAAAGTCATAAAGTTGCCAAGGTTGGAGACCCCTGCTATAAGAATATTCAGAAAAAAGCAGATTTTGAGCTATGTTGTCCCATAATTAACAACAAGTGAGGAATAGCACAAAGAAAGAGAACCAAGCTAAGTTCCATCTTATTTCACAACCTGGAAGTGATGCAGTGTAAATACTTCACTGAGGTATTGAGCATTTGTATGAACTGGATGGATCCATGTGATTACTCTCCAAGTCCATCTTTGTTCTGAGAAGGAATCTTGCTTATTATCCGGCTCATGGATGCATGTTTCCCCCACACAGGGGATTTATGGCTTTTTCAACAGGCATCTGAAAATATTTTTGGGATACTTTCTATAAAGTACAAAATCGTGAAAGTCTGACAATTTTGCCAAGTTGGTCCAAAGTTTTCTTAAAAAGAAACATGAATGCATGTTTTTTGTATACATGTTACAATGCACTCATCTATTTTCTGTAGTCTCTCTACATATCCTAGCAATATTTTCATCTACATGTTCTCCAAAAATGCAAGATTGTAAATACTTGAAAACTACAATCAAAGTTGATATTGATATTGTCAGCCAAGAAAGAAATCCAACACTGATGAC
This sequence comes from Diadophis punctatus similis, assembly GCA_023053685.1. Classification (NCBI taxonomy): domain Eukaryota; kingdom Metazoa; phylum Chordata; class Lepidosauria; order Squamata; family Dipsadidae; genus Diadophis; species Diadophis punctatus. The sequence goes on from JALIGW010000003.1 coordinate 161,980,344, forward strand.
ATGTTGAATATATGCAAAATATAAGGCTGTCTGATAAAAGTCAAACATGCAGTAATTTGACTTTTCAATAATTTTCTGATATCATTTTTGAACCTTTTTATAGGCCATTATTTTGCTTTGTTTATAATTGGATATTTTAAAACTATATTTTTAATCTAATGCAACATTACTGTGAATCAGGCGTTTCATTCCTTCCAGTGTTTGCTATGAAATGTGAAGAATTTACTGAATACATTATATAACTTATGAGTCTGTTGCCATAAGCAACTGTGCTTGGACAACTTTATGGGCTTTTTTTTAAAAAAAAAACCCAGAGTGAAGCAGCTAATCATGACATCCATCTTTATCTTAAGATGAGATCATTATCTTTAATAAGCTGCCTGTTACAGAGAGCAATAATTTCTAAACAAAGAGAAGCAGTTTTCAATAGCATTGCCCATACCTTGTGGTGAGCTTACACATTCAGTACTGATTGTCCCAAAGGTGTTTTTTTCGAAACGCAACTGGATTGTTTTTTTTTCCCTTAAGGAGGAAGTGCAAAACATTTCGTTTCTCATCCAAGAAACTTCATCAGTTGTAATGGGGGAGGGGGGAATGGAAGGATAGGCACTGACAGTTGAGGACTGTCAACTGTCTCAACTATCAGTACCTATCCTTCCATCCCCCTCCCCCCACTATCACAACTGATGAAATTTATTGGATGAGAAACGAAACGTTTTGTTCTTCCTTAAGGAAAAAAAATAGTCTAGTTGCCTTTTTAAAAAAAGCACCTTTGAGACAACTATGACTTGCATGACTGAGAATCTCCACAGACATTCAGTACTGATATGACAGGAAAAGGGAGGAATGGATTTAAAAGTAGGTTTTGAATAAATCTTAGGCTAGTTTCTTCAGACCAAGTGGAGCATTATAAAAAATATATAGGGGAAATTGTATTTTTTTCTTTTTGCATGTTATCCATCTCAAGCTTAAAACCACATGCCCAAATACTCTAAAGATTTTGTTTTACTAAATTATTCCCAGAAACTATGCCTTAAAGTGGTTCAAAAGCAACAGATTGTTGTATTAAATAGACACTTAATCTAAATAATTATTATGAAGAGTTAACATCAATCAGTATGGAGGAAGAAAACTACTATTCATTCCTAATACTACATTCAATTATGACAAAACTGGTCAGTCTGAGGGCAGAGTTAAGGGTAATTCATCTTGACTTAAGCTTTACAAAGTCAGAAATTGAACAGAAAACTATACAATATGGCCACAATTTCCTACTCTTATCAGGAAAATTTAATTCATGTAAACTTTCTGAAGTAATAAAGTTAGAAGCCACTTTTCAAAATGGCTTCGTTTGAGCTAATTAGGAAACACGTTTGGCCTTTGAGTTGAGGGTTGTAGTCTAAAACATGGAAAAGAGAAAGAAACAAGGTCCAGATAAAGACTGTATTTTCTTTCAAATTCTTTGGTGTAATTTAAATGCAAGCTTAATTGGAATGAATCATGGAGAATATGACTGTTCTTCATGTATTTCATAATTCTGGCAAGTTGTAACTTTTGGAGACATTGTAGGAAGAGAAGCATGTTAAGCTACTACCCAAAAAATCAGGTATCACATTTTCTGACTAACACATTTTATTGAAAGGTGTAACCTTTTTTTGAGCCGCAACTCATTTTATCAGAGACATAGAGGGGTTAGACTGATGTAGATTTAAACTGGGGTGGGAGAAAATGTGGGGAAGATAGGTTGGTTATGCAGATGCAGGTTAACATTGAACGGTTTACAAATACCTTATTAATTAACTATTGAAATTGTCTGAAACCTTTTGAAGCATGTGAGTCCAATAGTATTTCATTCAATAGTGCTGTTAAAATTCTATTTTTCCAAAACAGTCACACTGAGGTCTGCTATGGAATGTCCTGGGAGACTGAAATGCTTGGATGTAACTTTGTCCTTGTTTTGAGTCCTGATGTCATATGTGTACATCGATTCTTTTGTGCAGAGTTTGTCCCATTTGTCCTATGTAGAAACTAAAGAGGTATTGGCAGCTGCTGACATATGTCATATGACGTTGCTTTTAATCTTACACATGTATTCATTGGTGTTTGATGGTGTTGTTGGTATAGTATGTGGGGGCAAAGTAGACATCTGTGTTGTAGGATCTGGTTCCCATGTTAGCAGTTGTTTCTTATTATTTGTAGGAATCTGCTTTTGGTTGGTGGTTATCTAGATGTAAGTATGGGCCTGTTTACCCAATGTCCGAGAAAATGCAGTCATTGCCTGGTATGGAGTGTAACTTATTAATAATGTGCTTGAGTGGCTTGAACTATGAGCTGTAGGAGACAAGCATTAGTGTCTTTAATAAGACCTCTGTGGGAATTGATTGATTGATTGTATAGTCTCCTAAATATTTGGCTTAATTCCATTAATTGACCATCTTGGGTGGGTCAGAACAAATATAGTTGTAGCTTAGAGCCTGGCTATAGATGATAGATTTGGTGGTGTGTTTTGGGTAGAAGCTGGAAGCATGTAGGTTTGTAAGAGCAATCAGTAGACTTCCTATATAATGGAAGTATTTATATGTCCCTTGTACATTTTCAGGGTGACATCAAGGAAGTGGACTTATTCTTTGGGTACATATAGACTGAAGTTAATGTTGGGCTGGAAGTTGTTGAAGGCATGTTGAAATTTGATGAGAGATGGTTTCCATAGGTCCACATGATAAAATGTCACAAATGAATCTCAAATGCAGGAAGGACTTAAGGGAGTGAGAATTAAGGAAGTGTTCTAAGTGAACTACAGAGATATTGTTGAAGTGAGGAGTCAGAGTGTCCATAACTCTGCCACTGATTTGCAGATATGTCTTTATCTTCTTCACACTGCATAGTTCTCTTTGATATGTTGTTGTGGGATCTGAGGAGAGAAATTGGTAGAATGTGATATTCGAGAGCTGTTTCTTGGCTCCCTCAGTGTAATCCACTCTATGCATGATGATACCACGGATTTCCGTCTGTTTGGTCAGGTTATGGTTTTTAATAAAATGTGTTAGATGGAAAAGGTACTACCAGACTCCTAACTTTTACAGAAGCTCTGAAAGCTGCTCTTTGAGCCTTCTAAGGCCACGTAGCCTCAGACTGCAGCTTATAGAACTGTAGAACTGCAACAAATGTATTTTCTCCAATTTAGAGTTTATTTGGCAACAACTTTTAATCGAATGCCATAAAGGAGAGAAGTAATTAGAAGCAAAGTGTGTGAGTCTGAAGTTTACTGTCAGTTGCTTATGTACTGAAAAAACATGATTTTGTATTACATATGAACTGATCCATTGAATAAAACTATATGGGACAGGTCACACGTTTTGCAATCCTCAATGACTTTTAATAGAAACAATTATTCAAACATGTAATATGTGGTGTCCATGCCAGTAAACTTTTATATTGTAGTTATTCATCTTGTGAAGAAATTATTAGAGCCAATTTGGTCTAGTGCAGTGATGGCGAACCTTTTTTGGTTCGCGTGCCAAAAGGGAGTGTGTGCGCGCGCTACTGTGCGCGCACATGCCCACACCCATTCCTTCCCCTCCCCATGCATGCTCACACACACACCACGCTGCCCCCTGCACATGCGCACAGGCCTCACTGAAGCCTGGGATGGTGAAAAATGGGCAAACCGGAAGTTCAGAAAAACAGACTTCCGGTTTCCCCGTTGGGCCGTTTTTCACCCTCCGGGGCTTCAGGCAAGCTTCCCTGAAGCCTCTAGAGAGCGAAACGGCCTTCCCCAAGGCCGAAAATCAGCTGGCCAGCACGCATGCGCACTGGAGCTAACATAGGGCAATGCCTCGAGTGCCCTCCAATATTGCTCCGCGTGCCACCTGTGGCACGCGTGACATAGGTTCGCCATCACTGTTCTAGTGGCTAAGGTACTGGGCTAGAAAGCGAGAGACCATGAGTTCTAGTTCTGCCTTAGCTATGAAAGCCAGCTGGGTGATTTTGGCCCAGTCACTCTTTCTCATCTGAACTCACCTCAGAGGGTTGTTATTGTGGGGGCAATAGGAGAAGGAAGATGTGTTGGATATGTTCGTTGCCTTGAGTTATTTGTAAAAATAATAAAGGCGGGATACAAACAAACAAACAAACAAGCAAACAAATAAAAATTATAACCTGCTTTTGTAATTATGGCCATGGAAGCACAGCACAGTTTGTTTCTTTAAGGAAAAATGCTGGAAAATCCCTGAATGCAAATGAGTTATACAAATATTTGCTTGAACTAATTGAAAAAGCACAGATGGTAAATGAACATTTGGTGGAAATATGAATGTTTGGTCTGTTCAGGAATTTGATTTGGTGCCATATAACCTGAGATTGTGTGCTTCCTACATTTTTTTTGAGTATTCAATGAATTAGGATATAATTAAAATGAGATTTCCTTAGTATTATCTTATTGGGGTTCAAAGCTGAATAGGATCAGCTTTATGATTAGGCATGATAAGTACAGTAATTTGTACAGGAAAGAACCATTTTAAATGACAAGAGAGCAATCTAATAGAAGTGTGTCCTACTGAGTTTGCTGAGTTTGCATACACATTTTGTGGATATAGGCCTTATAGTACAATACTTCTGTTAAGATAAACCTGTAGGGTTTTCTGTGTGACAGAATAACTTGTTGCATGTAAACAAGGGCAGGGCTATGGTTGCGGCTGTCATCTTGACTTTTTTGACTACCGCTGTGGACACCACTATAACTAGTCTTTAGTATTGTACAGTATATTTGAGGGGGCTGGGAGCCCTGCTGGCTCTATTTTCTGGAAGAAGATTTTATGTCACATTTGCAAAAAGGAATCATGGCCTTAGGGGCACTTTAGGATTTTGAAGTAATCAAAATTATCCCTTATTGTTCTTCTCTGGTGATTTTCTCTTTTATCAGATTACAGTTAGTCATCAGAGAGGGGAATGATTCAGCAGATTGTCTGAAGGAACTAGATCAGAGGTCTTCAAACTTGGCAACTTTAAAACTTGTGGACTGGAGAATTCTGGGAGTTGAAATCCACAAGTCTTAAAGTTGCCAAGTTTGGGGACCCCTGAACTAGATATTGAGGCTCTTCTTGACTTGATAGTGCTAGGAAGAGATGAACTCTTAGGATCAGTCCACAGTATTTATATCTCCTATTACAAAATGTAGCAAAGAGGATAAATGTCATTAGTAAGTGGATTTCAATATATGTCTCTTAAAAAATAGAAGCAATGGTTGACTATAAGCATGTTGTACTAAAAATACTTCTCTGTATGTGCCACTGATATATAAAAGCTAATGCTGTTTGCTAGTCTTGGAGACTTTTATTTATTTATTTATTTATTTATTTATTTATTTATTCATTCATTCATTCATTCATTCATTCATTCATTCATTCATTCATTCATTCATTTGATTTATTTGCCACCCCTCTCACATCAAGGTGACTCTTTTGGATGACTTAAAAGTGATATTTTAACATTTTCTTTTCCCCCACCAAATTGAGCTTGGCTCTTGGTGATATACTGTAGGGTCCTGTCCACAAAGCTTTCTTGGCAACTGTCTTTTTTTTGGCATGTTTTTTTCAACTTCCCAATCTAGTATACAGTCCTGAGATTTTCTGATGCTCTTCCATCATAGTGCTGACCTAGTCAGACTCTGCTTATCTTTTTGAGATCAAGATTAGTTAGATGTTGCTTCTTGCAGAAGCTTTAGCATTTATTTTCTCGTTCTATGGTGATAGGTCATCATCATGTGAATTTTCATTGAGTGACAAAGGATTTAACTTGTATCAGGGTAGAGACAGGAGTTTTCTGTTACTGTTTTGTTCTTACTGGAAAGAAATATTATAATTTTTTGTTTGCTTGTTTTGATGGGTTGAGGAGTTCCTAGCTTTCGAGTAGGCCCTACCGGTAGTAGCTTCCATGTGATTTCCAAGCAGTCTTTCATCCAGCAGTTTCAACAATGGTGCTCAGATAAGCCCCTTCTATGTTGCTTTGTTTCCTCTTGTATTTAAGAGTTCCTGGTTTTAATTAAATAACGGCCTATAATGAGTTGCAATTGGGAAAAACGAGAAAAGCAAGCAAATAAATGCCCCAATATATTCCTCATATAGCACATAGCATTTACTCTTGAAAAATGCCACTTTTTTTGCTTTTAAATTATAATTCAAAGGAAATATCATTTTTAAATTCAGTTATTCGTGCAGGAATTAATGTAAGCAACTGTGGATGGTATCCAGAAATAATTGTTGACATTAGTAATAGCAGTATAAAGAAAGATCCCCATTTTATTTGTGAAGGGAAAAAATGGAAACAGAAATATAGAAAAAAGAAAGGACTGACTTTCTAATCAAGCCCTTTAATTTATCCTTATAAGTCTTTCCAGGGAATGGAGCACAAATAAATTGTGGCAGTCTCTAAATTACATGCTTTGTATGTATGAGACTCCAGATGAACTACCAGTGGAGTTGTGTCTTGCTGTTGTTATTAAACCTTCTCTCACATAGTCACTTATGGAGGAGAGCAAGTTTTATACACTCTGCAGAAATGAGAAGTGACATGGAAAGAAGTTACTAGCTCAGAAAAGAATCATTTCCTTCTCTACCAATACTGTATATAAAGCTTTAAATTGTTGAAATAGTTTCTCCTCAGGCTTAGTGTGGAAAAAACAGCTCTTGCCAGAAGAGCTCTGCTTCACAAATACCATTCTCTGTGAAAAAATAGAATTAGCAACAAATTGGTGGCATTTATTAGGTACTTAAGCAGCATAGAGCCCTCTCCATTACAAATTGAGTGACAATATATTGAATATTTTTCTTGTTAGTAGTAAGTATTATGTGTACGTTGGGGAATCTAGCATGAAGGTAGTTAACCCTCTGTCATAAATTCAACATGTTGAGTTTAGTTCAATTGTAAATATTAATAATAAAACAGTTTTTAAGTTTAGCAACTAAATTGCAAATGTTGCAAGGTTTGAAGTTAATAAAAATAAAATGTGCTGCCATATTACCCTTCTATTGAAATTCCTTCGATGGTGAATTTATATTTTTCCAAGTTTCATCTCCAAGAGTTTAATAATTCATATGATTTAGCATGATCCAATCTGGATCACCAAGATCACCGCAGATGGAGACTGCAGCCAAGAAATTAAAAGACGCTTGTTCCTGGGGTGGAAAGCTATAGCAAGTCTAGATAGCATAGTATAAAGCAGAGACATCACCCTGCCAACAAAAGTGCGTATAGTCAAGGCTATGGTTTTCTCAGTTGCAATGTACGGCTGTGAAAGTTGGACCATAAGAAAGACTGAGCGCCAAAGAATTGAGGCCTTTGAACTATGGTGCTGGAGAAGACTCCTGCGAGTCCCTTGGACTGCAAGGCGATCAAACCGGTCAATCCTAGAGGAGATCAACCCTGACTGCTCTTTAGAAGGCCAGATCCTGAAGATGAAACTCAAATACTTTGGCCACCTAATGAGAAGGAAGGACTCACTCGAGAAGAGCCTAATGATGGGAAAGCTTGAGGGCAAAAGAAGAAGGGGACGACAGAGAATGAGTTGGCTGGATGGAGTCATTGAAGCAATCGACATGAGATTAAATGGACTCCAGGGGATAGTAGAGGACTGGAAGGCCTGGGGAACGTTGTCCATGGGGTTGTGATGGGTTGGATACAACTTTGCAACTAACAACAACAACAACAATCTGGATCAGTCACTGAGACCAGAGGTTTTGTCTTCCGAGCTTTTGGACTCGTGCTGGAACCTATCTTCAGAGAACTTCTCTCTAGCAGAGTGTGTGCTATTCTGTGCATGGTATTTATAGTGCCACATACAGAGCAGCACACAGTCTGCTTGAGAGAAGTTCCCTCAAGATGGACTCCAGCACGAGTCCAAAAGCTTGGAAGACAAAACCTCTGGTCCCGGTGACTGATCCAGATTGGATCCTGCAACATAATCCTAGGACATGGGTATTCGCCTTCATTCATATGATTTACTTTCTGTCTTGGTTCTTGTTTCCCGATTTACTTAAAAATGTTCATTAAGAAAATCCATATTTGAGCATGCATTTGATATTAATGAATTAAAACCTGATGGATGGATATTTATTATACCAATTAGAGAGTTATACCAGCTTCATAACTATTGTGATTCTAACATGTTCTAGTTCTAATGCAATATATATTTGCAGAGTCGGACTTTCTAGAGTTACCAATTGACAACTAGTGACCTGTGACTCTTATCAACTGCCCTAAAAAGATATCAAGTTGGGTAGACTCAAATATAGCTGAAGGAGAAATATAAAACTGGGATATAAAGATGAAAAATGTTCCTTGAATAATAGTTGGACCCTGTGTAAGTCTCCAGCAATATGAAAAGGAAGAGACAACTACTTTAACTGGGTTAAAATCAAATCACCAGGACCAGATGGATTATACCCCAAGGTTCTGAAGGAACTGTCAGACGTGATCTCAAAACTACTGAACCATATATTTCAAAATCCTGGAGCACCGGGGAACTACCAGATGATTGGAGAAGGGCTAATGTAGGCTGTATTAACAGAGGGATAAAATCAAGATCATGTGAAGTGTTAATACCACTTTATAATGCTTTGGTAAGCACAATGCATTCAGTTTTGGTTGTCATGATGTAAAAAAGTTGAGACTCTAGAAAGAGTGCAAAGAAGAGCAACAAAGATGATTAGGAGTTTGGAGGCTAAAACATATGAAGAACAGTTGCAGGAATTAAAATAACTAGGGGTGACATGATAGCAGTGTTCCAATAATTAAAGGCTGCCACAAAGAAGAGGGGGTAAATTATTGTCCAAAGCACCTAAAGGCATTACAAGAAGCAGTGGTCGAAAACTAATCAAAGAGAGAAGCAACCTAGAACTAAGGAGAAATTTCCTGACAATTAGAACAATTACTCGGTGGAATGATTAACCTCCAGAAGTTCTGGAACACTGGAAGCTTTTAAGAAAAGATTGTTAACCTTTTGTCTGAAATAGTATAAGGTTTTCTGTCTGAGCAGAGGGTTAAACTGGAAGATCTCCAAGTTCATTTCCAACTCTGTTATTCTGTCCAAAACAGGTTTCCAGTTGCTTAGGAAAAATTAGATCAATGCTAGTAGCTCCTTAGCTAATAGAAAGGATGTTAGAAATATCTGGAAATCCAATGTTCTCCACTCATGCTTCATAAGCTATTCAGAAGCTAGCCTTATTGAATTCAGTAGGAATTACTCCTTGGAAAATGTGTACAGGATTTCAGCCAATCATTGCTTTAATACAAGACAAGCCAGCAAGGAACCGTTAATAATAGATCTGGCAGGAGTATCACATTTCATCTATCTTTTTCCTGGAAGTCAGTTGGCAATCCTTTTCTCATGTCTCTGTGCCAACAAAATATGTACGTATAAGAGTAAATAACTGTAAAGTTTAAGCTTTTGCAGCTGAGTTGGATCCCCAAAAATGAATTACGACCTTTTGTAAATGACCCAGATGGCTTTCAGAAAGAAAACTTAAATATCATAATAAATGGCCAATTTAAATAGTTTGTAATTAAGATACTGAATGTTAGAAATTCAGCTCCAGTCAACCCCAGTCTCAGGGCAGGAAGCTCAACAGGTGATTTGGCGTAAATCCTTCCATCTTGGTTTAACCTATCTCACAGGATTGCTTTTGTAGGAATATACTGTACCATAAAGTGAATGAGCTAGAATACAATTCATTCAGGGTTTTGGATCAAATAACCTAGTATTCTCTTATTTTTAACTAAATAATTATAAAAAAATTGCAGATGCCATCTTAGGATAGCTATTTTCCTTTCTTTGCACACATTCTCTCAGACATACACTCATACTCAGAGGGGTTGCTGCTTCTGAGGGTTATGTTGTATTGACCTTCCATTACAAAATAGCAGATGGCAATTCATTAATTTAATATGAACGTACCTAGCCAGCTTTGACCTCAAAAAACGAAGCTGAATCGAACTGTTCTAATATTAGATTTAAAAAAAACTATAGGAAACCCCAGGCAAAATCTCAAATGAAAACAATGGCAATCCCGTCTCCATACTGCTGTCTGGAAAAGAAGAAGCAGAAGAAAAATAAAGAGAGCTGTCCATAGAGGCATCAAAAGTCGAGCTTTACGTTGGGAGGACACAATCAGACAATTTCAATACTAACACCGAATGGAACTACAAAAACACGACCCAGCCAAGAACAAAAAATGCACCGTACTTTATGTCTACAACTAAAAATTGAGCCCAACCACAACCCCACAAAGTTGGATAATCTCAAGACACCTCCATCAGGAACAGCAACAGATTTATAACTTTTGTCAGGCTGCATTACTACATACCTTTTCTTCAGTGTTGCTTTATTCACCTCCAATAGATTTATTTACATATTAACCCCTTCTTCCTGAGCAGCTGGGGATCCATGTGTAAATATTATTTTAGGGCTTACTAACCCTGAATTCAGTGGATGTTAAACTTTTCATTCAGGAGTTAAGAAGTGATGTACGCTCTATGATGTTAACCTATAGAATTAGGCACACAGTGAAAGGCAAGATAGTTCCTGTACTCTGTTGCTGCAGGCTCTCAGGAATGTTACTAGCAGAACATGCCTTTCCTGGACAGCCACGTTCAGAAGATAGTTTACTGTTGGCTGCAAAACCACAATGATATCTATTTATGCTTGGATAGCCAAGATTAGTAAACTCTTTCCTTTCATCTTGCAGAGATAGGCTAAAGCACGGAAGCGAGGGAGCTGCATGGGCTCTCCAAAAGAGAGGAATCAGGAGGGTGGAGTAACAGGGGAGTGGGTGGGAGAGAGGAGGGGAAAGGGAGTGGATCTGACTGTTTGTGATTGGTAAGCTGTGCAAATGCATTTGCCAGCAGGACTTCAATGGAATGTGAAACCAAATCAGTTACAAGTTAAAGATAGACACACCAACTACCCAGCATCTTGGGCAGGGGTTTAAATTTGAGAGTCTTCTAGATCTCTGGATTTTTGGAACTTTCTGCTTGCTTCCACCCCCCACCCACCCCAGGATTTAGTTCCCACTTTTTCAGACAATGCATTGGAATTATTAGGGAGGGTGAGCTGATCATGGTGCAAACTACAGGGTAAGTAGCAAGTGCTTTATTTAAATTCCGTGCTTTGCCATGCTTGGCTTCCTCTGCTCTAAGCATTTCATAGAGTCATACTTAGAGATAATGTTGCATGGTTGCATTTTATGAGGCTCAAAGGGGGTGCTTTGGCAGGCTGACACTATGATAGAACTCTGTTTAAAGATCCCTTTTTTCTTTCCTGGTCCTAACAGTGTAGTTTAAAAGTGGCATTTCATTCCAACCTCATTTAATTTTCCTAGAGAAATGCAAGTTCTGTTTCACATGTTGCGCTGAAAAATTCCAGGTCCCCCCCCCTATTTTACTACCCTTCTCCCTCAGTTTTTAAAACATGGCTCAATAGCGGGTCATTGTATCATCAGCCTGGTGCTTCTGACTCTGTCTTGGCTCTTTTTCAGTATCACTCTGCTAATTGCAATTATATTTCAATACTCTGAAAAATTATGTTTTTCCCCTAATTCTCCTACTTAGCAATCTTCCTCTTTTTGTATCTTGTATCTTGCATTATGTATTTTATGTTGCATCAAAAATATGTATTTGACAAACTAAAGTTTGTAAAAACATCAGATAACATACTTAACAATAGAAGTTTGCATTGGCCTGTGGAAGGTGGATTTTATGAAAACATTGATTTAAAAAAAAAATCTAAGTAGGAAAGGACCTCTGGCATACTTGTTTCCATGTTCCCCAAATTAGTATATTATGCAGCTCATTGTGTATTTCCGTTTATGTGTAAAAAAGTTTCTTATAAACAGCTAGAGGACAATAAAGTGTTTCAGGATTGTTTTGGTATGTGTTTTTTGTTTTTATGGCCAATATGGAATTCTTAGTCCTCTAGTTAATATTTCAAGAGTTATTTATAGTCATCAGAGAATATTTCTCTAAAATATAAAGTGCCACACATGACTACAACTGTTCTTATTTGATGGAAAAGTTTATGTATTTGACATTTGGTTCCTTTTGCTAGTTATCTAATTCCAACTTGCCATGCTCTGGGAAATTTTGGGCTATAATGAGAAAAATAAATGTTTGAAGTTTAGTTATTTTTTTCTTCTTCCCAGTTATTATGATTGAAAGGAAATAAAAAAACATTTATACGAACAAATTAAAAATTCAGAGGGAAAAATGGAGATTATAACTAGACAGATAATTTGTGCTAGAAGCTGGAGGTGGGGAGGGAATCCTTCTTTACATGTTTTCGTACATATAAGGAGAGGGATGTGCTGAAGACCCAGCTGAAAATCTTTCAACTATTCAAGTGATTAGAGCAGGAATGTCAAACTCAAGGCCTGGGTGCCGGATCCGGCCCGCGGGGTGCTTAGATCTGGCCCGTGGGACTGCCCTGGAAATAGTGAAGGACCGGCCCACGGTGCTCTGCCAGCGAAAATGCGGCCCTCCTGAGCTCCGTTTTTGCTGGCAAGAAGGTTTCAGGATGCTGTCCCAGCTGAAAACGGAGCTCGGGAGCCCGTTTTCTTTGGCAGGGCCACAGGCGCCCCTGACACAAGTGATGTCAAGCTGCCCATGCCCATCCTGGCCATGCCCACCCCGGCCCTTGAGGTTAAACACAACCCTGATGCGGCCCTCAATGAAATTGAGTTTGACACCCCTGGAATAGAACAAATATAGTTTGTATGCATTAGGGTATGTTGGGGGGAGTTATGCCATGCCCTAGATCAGGAGTGTCAAACTCGCGTCGTCACAGCATCATCATGTGATGTATTGTGACTTTTTTCCTCTTCGCTAAACCGGCCATGGGCGTGTTTGACAGCCCTGCCCTAGACCATAGTATACGACCTGCTACCTACTGGATGTGTCAAAACTGTGGTCCAGTGAGATTTGATTCCAAGGCCAAAGAAAAATTCAAAAATATAATCAAACAAGGAAATAGCTGTTTCTGGCTACAGTAAATCTTGCCTTGAGCAACATCTCAAATGTGACATTTTTGTGTAGCTTTTATGACCTAGAAAATAAATATTCTATGTCATAAGACTACAATAAATGTTTCCATATTTAACCTTTTAAATGTGTATTTGAGGCAACATCCATCTCACACTTTTTCACTGATTCTTATAGTACGTGTCAACAAAACAAAATATAAATGAACTATAAATAAAGTTAAATGTAAAATGTAAAATTATAAATAAACTGTTCAGCAGCTAGTTAGTTTGTGCCTAATTCTGCTGAACATTTGATATGAAATGAAAAGCAACTCATAATATGCTGAAGAATACACTTACGAATTAATGTCACTTTTCCTTTGCTATTAAAGCAGGCCAAAAGAGTAAATTACTGTTGGTTTCAAAATGTATTCTAAGGAAGCCATGAGTTTTGTAACTTATCAAGGATTCCTTCATTTCCATGAAGATAATTCAGCCACTAAACTGAATTTCTCCTGAGTGGATAACGCAGGCAGCAAAATCCAACCAATCTGATCAACATTTTCTCTATTGAGTGTGAATGATGGAACATGGGTTGGAACACGTTGTAATATGGAAGGATCTCTCCTCAGAGAAACTGAAGCTAATCTATTTGAAAGTAAAAAGTTTAAAAATCACTAGGTTAGACAATCCTTACCCCCAAGGCTGCCCATGACTACAATTATTGTGAATCCAATTTGTTGTGGAAACAAACTTGCTGTTGCTTTTAATATATTAACTGCTGCCTGTGGGCTTGCTATGATGCTTAGATATTTAACTTTTTTATAGTATGAGGTCAAGTGACTTTATTACTTATTGAAATCAGTAATCACTCTTCCACTAAACTAACATGAAAAAATCTTTAGCAGTAATTTCAGGATTTGTTCTTTGGCAAATTGTTTGCATCTGTAACCATTTTATATATAGCTCCAGAAAATATATTCTGAATCCACTTTGGTTCATCAAGTTCAAAAGTTGGCCACGATTTAAGTGGGCTTTATATCTGAAACCTTTGGGCTAAGTTAGCAAAGATTAGCCATTACCCACTGTACTGTACTTATTTCACAGGTCATTAATCCTGTCTTTTTCTCTGTGATCTTTTTATAGGTTAATGGGAAACTACAGGGGGGTGGGATTCCCTAGAAAGGAAAAACTGATAAAATTATTTACCAAAGAGGAATGGATAGAAATAAATCAGACGGGCGCAGTCCTGTCCCATTTTATCATAGTTTACGTTTTCTTTTACTAAAGCTGGCAAAGTTATGACATCCAGTATGACTCAGTGTGCAAAAACTTTGTAAATACATGGCTTTTAAAAGCATACTTGAGTATGTTATGAGTTGTGTTCAGAAACTGTCTCACATTTTAATGATTTAAACTCCAGATCTAAAATTCCGTGTAAGAAAAAAATAGTTTGTACGTTCCTGAATATAATAATGTTCTGTGAAAATAGTCCAGTCTTTCAATCAATTCTTTGACTAATGTAGATGACTGTCATGTTAAGCTTGTCCATAATGCATGAAAGAGTATTATCCAGCTTTGATTATAAGAGCTATTAAACTAAAATTGCTCTTTTAGAGTAGAGTTGATATTATGCAGTTGTGCAGTTATTAGATTTACCATCTACAACAATTTCAGTTATTGTTTGTCGTATTTCCAAATTGGTGCTTCTGAAAACTCTTTCTCTCTCATTTGTTGTTTAATCCCCACATACATGTTTTTACCATGATGATAAAACTACATAAAATCATAAGAAACTTAACAGAAACTTTAGAATATTTAAGTGACTAAGTGACTCTCTAGAAAAAAACTAGCTGGAGGCAGAGGCACTATTAATTATTAGTTATTTTTATGCTGTTCTTCCTCCCAAATAATTCATATGATTATCTCAAAATTCTGAAATAGGGAGGTGGAGGCTATGTAGCTCCCAACTAATGTAGGGTTTTAAAGGTATTAGCACCTTGAATTGAGTTTAGAAATGGAACAGCAGCCTATACAATACTCAGGAACACATATTTTGTTTGTGGTACCCTTCAGCAGTCTCCTCAAAGAATTATAAAACACATGGAAAGTAATATTAAAGGTAAAGGTAAAGGTTTTCCTGTTGTATCTGGCTTGGTGCTCATCTTCATTTCTTGGCCGAGGGAACCAGTGTTGTCCGAAGACAATTTCCGTGGCCAGCATGGCTATATGCCAAAGGCACACAGAACGTTGTTACCTTGCTATCGAAGTGGTACCTGTTAATCTATTTGCATGCTTTAGAACTGCTAGGTGGGCAGGAACTGGGGGAAGTAACAGGAGCTCACCCCGTTGCGCAGAGCTCTGGTCTTGAACCTGGGCTGTCAGCTGACAAGCTCAGCATCTTTAACCGCTGAGCCATCATGCCCCCTGGAAAATAACATTATCCATATCTACCGTAATTAAATTAAAGCAAATTAAAATTACAACTCAGTTCTGTTTTATATTCTAGCCCTGCTTTCTTTTTGTTGATGATTCCTGATTCGCCATGCAGAGGCCAACTGTTGCCTTTGGCCTAAAAAGATGGGGCATTTTTGTCCTTCAATAGATAAGCAGTTAATGGGTAGAAAAAAATGTATCTCAGTCTTTCATTGCTCTTGGAAAGTAATGTTTTCTTCAGTCAGTTGTATCATTGGAGTATTAGCTGCTATCTTCTATTTGCTTAGCATTCAATGTTAGGGTTAGGTTAGATTATAGGATCCTACTATGGTGAATGTCAGGTGTTAATCAGTCTGATACAACATGCAATAGAGGACTTTGGAGCAATTCTACATACGGGGGTGGGGGTGGGGATACCTCACCGTTGTGAGCTAAAACTGGTTAGTGGGTATTTGCTGAACTTTCTTCTTTTCTTTTGGTGTAGTAATCTTCATCCAAAATGCTCTGCAGATTGGGGAGAATGCTGCCATTGTTTAATAATGCTAAGTAGCATGTGCTGCTGGGTCATTTTACAAGTAGAAGCAAGTAACAACTCAAAGGCAGCTGGCACCAGGATGGCAGCAGCATTCTGTAGGTTACTGTTCCCGGGAATGGGACAAATTGAAAATGTTTTAAGAGAAAGAAAAACTCTGTGTTGACGTACTGGGGGTTCTGCTCCCCTCACAGTCACTGAGAAGACCTGAGGTACAAAGCAGTTGGTAGGGCCTGTCTGGGGCCTCTTTTAATTTATAAAATACCCAGATGGAAAGATATTAATGAACCTTTTACAAACTGAATCTCTGAAGTTGCCATATTGCACTTCCTATCATGCTTAGCAACCAACTCAGATCAGCGGAGCTGTTAAATGCTCACATCAGAGAAACAACACTTGTAGGTACTGCAAAAGCTTTGAGTGGGAGAAAGAAGAAGCTTGGCATAGGCTGATTCAGCAACTGTACAATACTAATTAATATTTGGGATTTTGAAACATAAATCAGACATGCTTTGAAGCATAAGACAGTCATTTAATAGATATTGCCACAGGCATTGTTTGGCTCTTATACAGCTCCTGTGCTAGCAGCTGCATTCAGGAGAACTGAAGGGCATTGTTACCTTCCTAGAAGGAATTTTTTTCCCCATCTTATCACTTGTTATTTGGTTACATTAGAAAAAAATATATTACAGTAGCTTTGTTACTTAAAACTTAGTTCATTTTTCATTAAAATTGAATTCAGCATCACAGAGTTTGATTTTATCAAGGGCCTTGTGCTGTAGAATTTTTCCTCCTTTGTCTCTCTCTTTCCTCCCCATGTTCTGTTGCTTTTGTATTGTTTCCTCACTAGGATAAACACTCAGTTCTAAATTTATTAACATCCCTTCTTTCTGTATGACCAGATTCAGCAATTACCAGATTCCACTGAAGCCTCTAAGTATGAACAAATGAACACGAGATACAATAAGTAGATAGGAATATGGTGTCATAACAAATAATAAAACATAGTTACTGTGGCTTAGGATGATCACTTAAAAGTCCTTTCTTGGTAAATCATAGTCATTCAATACAGACTATATTGGGTTGCATGGACTATTGAACTTGATACAATTTTTCAAATTTGTACGATAGGCAAATAGACACTAGGATTAAACTATACGTTAAACGCTCATTTATATTGTGATTTGTTTGGTTTTTGACTTAGTTGCCAGGCATGCTCAGCCACTAGAATTGTTATACATTACTAAGATTTATGGCTTAGTAGAATGTGTAATCGGGAATTTTATTCTACAAAGTGTAGTTTACAGTACGAATTAGACTGAGAATTTTTTTTTCTGAATCATGTAATTTCCAGATTAGATTGTGATAATGCTAAGAATGTAAGGTATCTTCCTTGGAAAAAGAATTCAAATAAATACCTATGGAATGAGGAATTACTGGCTTGTCACCTATATTTATGAAACTGATTTGGGAAGTACCAGTAGTAATTGATGACATACTAAAATTGGGCTACCTTCTATCTATCTAGTTCACACCCCCATCTTTTTTTTTTATTCCTAGCACTCCTCAGCCTTTTCCCAGATAGATGTCAAACAAAAAGACCCAAGGCAAGTCTTTTCTGGTGTACAAAGTGTTTTAATAAGCAATGAAAGCTCCTGTGCATATTTATTCATGGGTTTATGGTTGCTACTTATATATGTAACAGAATAACAGAGTTGGAAGGGACCTTGGAGGTCTTCTAGTCCAACCTCCTGCTCAAGCAGGAGCCCTATACCATTTCAGACAGATGGTTGTCCAATCTCTTCTTAAAACCTCCAGTGATGGAGCACCAGAGGTGGAGGTCCTCCCGGTTCAGAACGGTTCGCCTGAACTGGTAGCGACCTGCTAGTGATGTCACGATGATGTCACCGAACCGGATCGGTCGGTGCCAGTCCGTGGGCGCCGCCATCTTTTTTAAAAAAAAAATTGAATATTTTTCGTTATTTTTTTATTTTTTATTTTTTTCTCTTCTGCGCATGTGCAGAAGCCGAGTTTCCGGCACTGCGCATGCGTCGCCATTTTGTTTTAAGCAGTTTTTTTTATTTTTGGGGGGTTGCACTGTGCATGCGCGCGCGCGCAAGGCGCACCCATGCAGCACAGGAGGAAGCGAACCGGCAGCAAGGTAAGTTGGAACCCACCCCTGTGGAGCACCCACAACTTCTGGAGGCAAGCTGTTCTACTGATTAATTGTTCTGTCAGGAAATTTCTCTTTAGTTCTAGGTTGGTTCTCTCCTTGATTAGTTTCCATATGTTACTTCATGTTCTTAATTTAACTCCTTCATCACTGCCCTTTCCCAGCAGAAAGCCTTCTTGTAGTCCTTTCCTTTACTTGGACTCTAGGGATTTGTTTTAAGACTTCACCAGAGCTGAAACCAGTAAATGCACTTTTTTCTTTGTTCACACACCCCTACCCCAACAATCCTTAGAGCTAATTATATCTTTTAACCAATCCTCAACATCCTTCAAGCTCTCCCTCTCCAGGCAAGGAAAGTGAATTTTAACCGTTGTATGGCTGTCATACCCTATTTTACATTTCACGATGGAGGGAATGTATATAATGCTATTATCAATGGTCTACTGGTAAGGAACTGTAATTTGAGCATAAATACACTGGCAAATCTCTTTGAGATATGTGTAATAACATGAAATATGAGTGTCTAACTACAAAAGGTAGCAGTCTGTTCAGGTCTTTAAATGCATGTTCTCTCTCTAGATTGACAAACATTGTTTTCTCCTGTTCCAAGTGCTGATGCTTATTGATAAGTAATCCTGTGTCTATATCTTGCTCCAAAACAAAGGCATATATGGTTATTTATCTTCTTTCATGAGTTTAATATAAGCCTCACTTTTAAACTGCCTCTCCCACACTGCTCCTGTGTTGTCCAACTAAAATTACCTTCTTAGTAGTGCCAAAGAACTAAACTGAAAAGCTTTCCTGTTGACAGGAAAGATTATGGCTTTTTGGGGGGTGGAGGGGGGTACCTTTGAGTCAGTGTTGACTCCTGACAACTACCTAGACAAGTCCTTGCAGTTTTCTTGGCAAGGAAGTTGTCTGACATTGCTAGGACTGAAAGAGAGTGACTGGCCTAAGATCACCCAGTTGGCTTTGTGCCTAAGGCAGAGCTGGAAGCCACAGATTCCCACTGTCTAGCCCAGGGGTCTGCAACCTTAAACACTCAAAGAGCCATTTGGACCCGTTTCCCACAGAAAAGAAAACATCAGGAGCCACAAAACCTGGGTGGGCGTGGCCAACTCAATGTCCCTCCCTCCCAGTCACATGACCCCCCCGTAGCCACGCCTACCCAGCCGGTCATTAGGGCAGACAACTGGTTGTTAAAAAACACCAGGAGCCACAAAAACCTTTGACCCCCCCACTCCTTCCCCCCTTTCTCCCCCTCTCTCTCCCTCTTCCCCCCCTCTCTTTATGTGTGTGTGTGTGTGTGTGTGTGTCTCCCTTTCTCCCTCTCTCCCCCTCTCTGTCTCTCTCCCCCCTCCCCCTCTCTCTGTATCTCTCTCTCTGTGTCTATGTCTCTCCCCCCTCTGTCTCTCTCTCCCTCTCTGTGTCTCTCTCTCTCTGTATGTCTCTCTCAACCTCTCCCCCTCCTCTGATTCTGATATGAAACGTCGCTCTCACCAGGTTTCTGAGAGAGAAGAGACACAGAGAGATACAGAGATACACACACACACATGGCTTTAATTGAAAAGCATCCTCCGGGCAGTGAAAGTTCCCCATGTACGTTTTAAAGCCGCAACTGGGCGCTGCGGACCTGTCCCCCTTTCTGTCGTCCCCTCCTCCCAGATCCCATTCCCACCCCACCAGCCCTCGCGATAGCGAGGCTGGTGTCAGTCACGGCTGGGTTGGGCCAGTGTCTCGGGGCAGAGAGCAGGTTGCGCATCTCCCCAAGCGACCGAGGCACGCCCAGCACCAACAAGGGCTGGAAGAATGAGGCACCAGAGAATCAGCCCCAATCGCTTCTCCATCCCCAGCCGTTGCCCTTACCTTCTCAGGCTAGGCAAGGAGTGACTGAGAGGGGAGGACGAGGGGCAGGGTCAGTCAGTGATGGAATCACCCGACAGGGAGCCACAGCAGAGGGCCCAAAGAGCCACATGCGGCTCCAGAGCCGCAGGTTGCAGACCCCTGGTCTAGCCTGATGCCTCAACCACTACACCTACCTGGCTCTTGTTACATTACTAATCTATGCTTATTTAACAAACCTGAATATTTTATATTGTAGTAAACTGAGGCACCCCAGGGTACTTGTTGTATTTTTTTCTTAATATTCTGTCTATCCAAAGTCTTGCCTCTGGTTTTGCTCAGATTCAACTGACTGCCTACCATCCTTGGATACCATCAGCTTTAGAGATGAGCAAAAGATAGCAACACACTTAATTTAGAACAGAACATTGATAGTGAATTTCTATCTGTCATTCTTCACATTCCCTCATACCAGAAAGACAGATGATTTAATGCAGCAGTAATGCCTTTCATCCAAAGCAGAGTTCATCTAAGGATTTCAAAGTGCTTTATTGACTACTTACACTGGTAGTTGGGGATATGTAAGAAGCACTTAGCAACTTACTTACAGATTCCCATTTTTAGTGTGCAAACATTTCCAGATTTCTAAAAAAAAGTCAAGATGTTATTGTTGATTTTCCTATGGAGGTGGATGGTAGGTTTTAAAGTGCTTTGTAAAACTTACGGTATATATTTCTGGAATGCAATAGAAAATTATCTTTACCCTCAAGCCAGTAGACATATGCATTGGCATTGTCTATATATATCCCCTATTTAATTATTTAGTTTTGCATGTTTCTGCCCTTAAAAAAATCCTGCAGTTAACAAACCATTCTGCTTTGTCTGTGAAAAGTATATTTGTATGTATACATGAGTATGTGTAATTGGGGAATGGATAATTATGGAACTCAGATTATCTTCTAGGCACTGAGTAATCATCAATACATAAGATAATTAAAGAAATTACACTGTTTTAATTGAATATAAATGAAGGTTATGCAACATTTCCCTCAATGGAGGTGCTGTTAAAATTTTATTGTGATTTATGTATGTACATATAAACCTCAAAAGTTCACCGATTTTGGCTGGCTTTGATGACAATTTAACATTAAAATTTGCCAGGATTATATCTAACATTGTATTACTTCAGCATTAAATCGGGGACAATTCCTTGTTCCTTTCTTCACTTGTAAGCTTGGATATTAGGACTGAATTGTGAGAATTTTGACAGAGATGGAAACCAGGAATCATAGCAAAAGCCTGCAGTCAGGATCAAAGCATCAGGAAGTTGTGATACAAAATGATAGAGACATGCATCAATTCTCCGAAAGAATAAGTTGCTTGAGGAGACTTAACTACAGCATGAAAATTCTTCCTTTCTTCTTGTCTAGCCGGATCCAATGTCTTCTTGGTGAAAGAGATGTAGCCAAAATTAGTAAAAGAATCACTATGATTAGACTCTGCTACAGTAAATCAGAAATTACTTGCTCCAGCTCCCAGTAATGCAATTGCACATAATCTCCAAATCCCACACAATCACCACTTAAAAGGTTTTGAGAGGGGGAGTGAAATAATATGAGAACAAGCTTCCATATATTTTTTTAGTTTAAAGCTGCAAGTGAACAAAGTGATTTGCTTTGGCTTTGTCCTTGCTATGAATGTTCAACAGTGCAGCAAAAACTATCCTTTACTTGAGAGACCTAAAAGAAACAACCCATAACAAGGCTGTAAGTTTTTAGTTTTACTTCACTTTATATAATGCATTTCTCTTTTATGAGACTGACATTTAGCCCTGTACTTTCATTCCAGTGAGTACGCAGGTATTAGTTTTTTTGCATATTTCTTCTACTTAATTTTTCAAGATGAGCTTGTAATTTTTTGGCAGCATACTTGGGAATATGTTCCACATAATATAAAAGAGCATACATAACTAGGATGTTACTATTAGGAAGTAAACTGCTGATGGTCTTCAGAAAAGTGTTCGACCACAATAAGTGTTTTGTAAATAGAATTTCTCCATTTCAAAAAAAAAAAATCTTAATTGAGGATTTTTTCTTCACTGAAGGCAGTGATTATATAAATCAATCCTAGCTTTTATCCTGATTGAATGGGTGATTAACAGTCCACAAAGAAAAACTTCTAACTGAGTTAGTAATGAAACTGATCAACCTCTCTAGACCAGTGGTTCTCAACCTTCCTAATGCCGCGACCTATGCCCTGCCTCCGCACCTCCACTGCGACCCACCCCGCCACCGTGCCTGCTGCCACGACCCACACCACGCCGCCGCCATTTGGGTTCTATTACCCTCTGCGCATGCGCAAAGCATTCTGCACATGCGCAGAGGGGAAAAGAACCCAAATGGCAGCATCCAGGCGAAGTCTCCCGACCCCTGTGAAACGGTTGTTCGACCCCCAAAGGGTTGTGACCCCCAGGTTGAGAACCACTGCTCTAGACAGTTGGGTTGTGCTTGATTTAAATAGTACAGAACATTTTAAATTTCATTGTATAGGGGATGGAAACATTTTATAGATTAAATTTTATAGAATCTAAAGATTAATTTTTTTAAAAAAAATGGTTTAATAGCCATTCCAGGAAGTAATTGAACTAGTTTTTCTATTCTGTCACTACTCTTTGGGTGATGTTGCCCTATCAGGTGTTCTCTACCTGAGCTGCTTTACAGTCATTTCATTTTTCTTTAGCGTAAAACAATCAGTGCCAACAAAAGTAAAGTTCAACCAGCATCAACCAACATTTAACAAGCTTGCGAAACAGTAGCCAGAGTGTTGACAATGTTAATTACAGAATCTATGAATTACTGATATCCATGTCAGAAGCAACTTTAAGCAGAAAATTAGGGAGTTACAGAGCAAATTAGTCTACAATTGTATATAATGAAGGTGGGAAAGATTTAAATTTATACTATTCTTAGAACTGAGCCAATTCCGTTTGGGAGATGAAAAAGTAAGTCAATAAACTCAAATTGGTTGATCACGAGATCATTGTATCTTTAGATTTGTATTGTTGTTTATATTATTCTGTCATTTTGGGAGAAGGCTACAGATTGTTCAATTTCTGCTCCTCAAATAAATTAAAGTTATTCTTTCTAGTGTTTACCGATAGTTCTCAACTTGGGACCATTTCTGTTGCTAAGCAAGGCAGCTGTTAAGTGAGTTTTGCTCCATTTTACAACCTTTTTTGTCACATTTGTTAAGCGAATCACTGCAGTTAAGTGAATCATGTGGTCATTAACGGAATCTGGCTTCCTCCACTGACTTTGCTTGTCGAAAGCCAACTGGGAAGGTTGCAAATGGTGATCACAGGACTCTGTCTAATGTATATTTTTGCCATAACTGTGCTTAATCAGGAATTGGTTGCTCATGAGTCTTTCTATAGATCAGAGCTGTCAAACTCCAGGCCTGCGTGCTGGATGTGTCACACACTGGCCACGCCCATGTCCAGTTTAACGAAGGGGGGGGAAGTCCCAATATGTCACGTGACACCGCCGTGACATTTCACACCCCTGCTATAAGAGTAATTTCAAAATTCCTGACTTTGTGCTAATATACGTAACACCCATACTCCGCCAGCTGCATTGGCTGCCCATTGGTCTCCGGGTACAATTCAAGGTGTTGATCATCATCTTTAAAGCCCTACATGGCTTAGGACCAGGTTATCTCCGGGACCGCATCCTACCTCATACTTCCCTTCAACCAGTTAGGTCCCACAGAGTGGGTCTCCTCCAGGTCCCGTCAACCAAACAATGTCGGCTGGCGGGGCCTAGGGGGAGGGCCTTCTGTGTAGGGGCCCCTCCTCTCTGGAACCAACTCCCCCCAGGGATACAAATTGTTCCCACCTTGCTGGCCTTCCGAAAAGCCGTGAAGACAGCTTCACGTCTTCATGCCGTGAAGGCAGGCGGGGTTTTGAGACAATTTCCGTCTCGGTCTCCCCCAAGTATGTATGCTGTTGTATGATTTTTTAATGTATTTTAAATTGATATTAAATTATATTTATATATTTAAATTAAATTATATTATATTTAGCTGTTCTTCAATGTTGTACGCTGCCCTGAGTCCCCAGGGAGTGGGGCGGCATATAAGAGCAGTAAATAAATAAATAAATAAATAATATTCTGACAGGCCTTCATTCTTGATTCTTAACACTTTTGGATCAGGTTGATCTGAGGGAAATAGGTAAACATACTTGAAAGTGATCTGTAAAACTCTGTCATCCCCCAGGCACTAAATGTATAGCCTGAAGGCTCAGTTACTTCAGTCCAGGCTATTGCTTTAAGCGTCAACTATTCCTAAAAACTTGACGGACTTACTAATTGGTTAAACAACTCAGTGCTCCAAAGAAGAAAGTAGGCTTCTAGACCTTTTAATATAAGAATAGAAATTCCAGTCCAGTTGCAGTTGTGGTCATAAATCAAAGACTACCTTAATTCACATATATTAAAATATTGTAATTACATAGCAAAATGAATGCTTATAAATTGATAAATGCTCCTGAGAAAATTGGAGATAAGTAGAAATGAACTGAACAAATTATTTTTTATTATGATAGTAGCAGGCAGTAATAAACCATATCTTGTGTTTCATAGATCCCAGTTCAGGAGCTATCATTTGTATTTGTTCATTCAGTTGTTCTTTACTTGATGATATTTAATTTAAAACATTAAATAAAATACTACAATATTTCCCAAATGAATGTACTTGTGTATCGTTATGTAAAATAATCTGTAGCTTCAAGTAATAAATATTTTGCTGAAATAGTAATTTAGCATGAGATTCAGTTTACAATAATGCAATGCATGTTAAAATGTGGCATATTATTTCTGAAACAATGTAATTAAAACCATGAACATGAGAATTGCAAATAACTTACTAGGACAGTGCAAGAAGAATTCTCATTCTGATAAGGACCTCAGCATGGTGCAATCTGTAAAAATATGGATTAAAATAAAATATATTCTATTGCCCTTTCCTGAGTCAGCATCCCATTTGTTCACGGTATGCTTTGATCTGAGAATTTGCTGAGTTGCTACTACACAAATAGGACATTCCAGGCTCTGGGGTAATGAAAGCACACTTGAATCCTGCAATGGCAAGGACTGTGTAAATAGCTAGTAGGAGAGCAATTCTGAAAGAATACTTCTTGTTCATTCTCATGTAGTCATAAGATACACAGTCAGGTGCAGTAAACAGACTGCCCCTGCTTGTTAGTCCTTTAAGAAATAAAATGTATAAATTGCTTCACAATCTAATTAAGGTATTTCAGATATTTATAAATACTTATAAACCTTTAAAGATTTAGCTGAAATTGGTTGTAGGTTTTGTATAGTTTCATATTTTCAAACACATGTGTTCCTGAGTTGGATTGTAAATTTCCTATAGATTTATCCTTTTGGAAATAATTGGACAGAAGTTATTTTGAATATTAATGTTCTTGAAGACTAGATGCTTTTGGTACTTCTGAATAAAAATAAAAATAAAAAGAGGATAATAGAAATGGATATTGGATGCTTTTATAATCAATTACACCCCCAAAATTATAGCAGTGTGAGAGGTTAGTGCTTAACTCTACTATAATAGAGTCCCTGAGTCCCTAGGGCCGTGGTGGCGAACCTATGGCACGCGTGCCACAGGTGGCACGCGGAGCCATTTCGGCTGGCACGCCACGGGTCCGCCATCGAACTTCCGGGTTTCTGGCGCGCATGCGCAGAGCTACTAGAAACCGAAACTTCACTTCAGCTTCTTCACTTCGGCTAAGCGTCGGCGGAGGGGGGAGGGCGAGGGTGATGAATATTGATGAGGCTGCTCCGGCTCTATTGTGCAATTGGAGCGGCGAGGTGAAGGCGCAGGCAGAATGGAGGTGGGGAGCTGCGCGGTGCTCGTAAGGCTGGCGCTTTAGCCACAGCAGTAGCCAGCCGCCGCCGCCTGCACGGGGGGCTTTCTTTCAGTCCGCCCGGGCCGTCGCCTTCCACCTCACCCTCCTCTCCCGTGCCTCGCAGCCAAGGCGGGCAGCCACCATGGAACCGGGACAGAAGCAGCTGTAAGGGAGAAGCGGAGCCCCCCTCCCCAGCCTCCCGAGGAAGAAGACGACAGAGAGCGAGAGCAAGAGCGGCTCGCCCCCGACCTTCCTCCTCGTTCCGCCACGCAGAGAGGCCCCCGCTCCATGAGGTAATTGTCCAGGGCCATTTTAACGCTTGGAAAACGGGTGTGTGTGTGTGTCTGTGCTTGGTGCTCGAGGCTGGGGGGCGAGATTGAGCAAATGGCCAGGTGGGTTCCCTTTCAGGGAGGGGGGAGGTGGTTTTTTAACCCGCGGGGGGGGTTTGATCCTGTTGGCCAGGAGGATCTCTCCCTCCTTTCCCTCATCCGGATTCCATTTCTTCTCCCCCCACCCAGCCGCCTTTCTTTGGTTTTGGCCCTTAGGGGTTCCTGGGTGGGCGCGTGGACCGGGGACGGAGCGCCGCATGGGCGGACTGAGCGCGGCTGCGCCGGCTTTGGCGGCTGTTGCCTTATCCCGACCCCTGGCTGAGTTGGGGGATTGTTTGTGCTGCTCCGGATCTTGTCCGTTGGTTTGGGGGCTTGGAAGCGAAGGTGTGTGCCCCGAAATAGGCGGCGGCGTGTGCCAGGGACCGACCCCTTGGTGGTTATCATTTTGATCGTCTGGGAATAAGGGTCATTTGGGGGGGGCATGAAGAGTGGTTCGGGCTGTCTTGAGATCCTATTCAGAGGGGGGGGGAGTTCTTGGTGTACTTTTGATTGCATCTTTCTTCTGTTTTGTATATCCGTGGTGGTCTTTTGCCTTCTTAGGTCTTGTTTTTGAACTTTTAAAATCTTTAAATGTTATTTTTTATTGGTGAGGGTGGCTGGCTGCTGCCCGGCAGCAGGAGGAGGAGGGGGCGGTTACGCAGGCTGGGCGGCTCGCGCAACCGCCCCCTCCTCCTCCTGCTGCCAGCCTCGCACTCCGGGCAGCAGCAGGAGCGTGAGGCTGGCAGCAGGAGGAGGAGGGGGCAGTTGCGCAGGCTGGGCGGCTCGCGCAACCGCCCCCTCCTCCTCCTGCTGCCAGCCTCACGCTCCTGCTGCTGCCCGGAGTGCGAGGCTGGCAGCAGGAGGAGGAGGAGGCGGTTGCGCGTGCGCAGTAGATGTGCGCATGCGCAGTGCGGGCGCGTGCATGGTGCGGGCGCGTGCATGTGGGTGTGGGTGCGCATGCGCAGGGGGGGCCACGCATTGCATTTTGGGTAGTGGCACGCGGGAGCGCTGGTGGGTGTGCACGCGCGTATTTTTGGCACGTGAGCCGAAAAAGGTTCGCCACCACTGCCCTAGGGAGTAGGGCGGCATATAAGAACAACAAAATAAAATAAATAAATAAATAAATAAAATAATATGAAAAATGATTTGAAATTGGAAGACCAGAGAGAAATTAGATTGCATGCACCAGATCTAGTCTTTGTGTTTATTTTTCATGTTTGCAAAACTGATTTAAATGTCAAGAATTTAGATATATAAATGTGTTATGAATATATGTAAAACTAATTAGAATTCACTTTACGAAAGTTGTTTCCCCTCTCCTCTTTTTAAAATTTTGCATAGATAAAAATGTAAGCTTTTTCATTGTTCCTAAGTTGGAGGAGTGTAAAGAGATGCCTTCTGTCTTATTAAAGTTCCCCCCTGCCCCATTTGTATTGACTGGAGGTAGGAGGTGACTATGTGACATTCTGGATTTCTGGACCCTTTTTATTTGGCATTTTCCTCCACTGAAATGGGAGGATTGGAAACCAGGCAGCAGTTATGCTACTTGGAAATCCAAAATTCCAGGAAAATAATAGAAGCAGATATTATATAGCAATAGCACTTAGATTTATATACTGCTTTACAGTGCTTTACAGCCTTCTCTAAGTGGTTTACAGAGTCAGCATATTGCCCCCAACAATTTGGGTCCTCATATGCTTTTATAATCACAACCCCAAAATGGTTTCCTCTTCTAGTTTGCTTGCTTGCTTGTTTTAAAAGATTTATGTAACTGCTCATTGTAACAACAACCATGGGCAATGCACAAAAAGTGTGTTTGAGAGCCACTGATAAGTGTCAGACTTATCAAGCTTTTTGTGGGTGTAAGGTGAATCCTCTCTATAGGTTGGGCTTCCCCCCATTGGTACAGCTGCTGCTGATGGATGGGCATCTCTACTATATCTTAACCCTTGAGAAAGTTTTCTGAGTGATCCAGATACTTTAATATCAGATTAATATGGGCTAGCATATTTTTTGAACTGTCCTACTACTGCAGCATACATTTCATAATTTGTATGTAATAGAAAGTTTTGTGCTATGCTCATGTCTATGCTTTCTTGGTTTTCATTCCAAATTCAATTTAGACATATTGCTTATTTATTAAGTTAATAGGCATTGCTACTGAGTGTAAAGGTTTTTCTGAGACATAGGACTTTTGCATGCACTGGTAAGATATGGTCATTAACTTCTTCAAAGTTATAAAGAGAATTGTTGCTAAAACTAATTCTAAACTTGTTCCATAGCCTAATATGGATATGAAATGTATTTGGCTTCAGCCCTTCGTAGAACTTGTCTGCCAAATTTTTACAGTGATCTGTTCTATGATGAATTTACTCTAAGCAGTAAATAAAAAAGTATTTATTGGAATAGTCTGTCATATTCCTTAACTCTGTCATAGCTTAACATTATTAAAATATGGGTTGCATCTGTTACACTAGAAAGAAAAAACGATAAAATGGGGACAAGCTTTCCTCCTATTTTTACATATTTGAAAGGCTACATCTATATTGTCTAATAAACTTCAAATTAGGCATGTAGTTAGGGTAATAAAGTATCTGTGGTTGTAATATGCCATTTTTGCATCTACTATGGAGTTTTATTTTAATGTAAATTCCTCTATGCCGGAGTTGATAATTAGAGCAAGAAGAAAGAAAATCATTCTTTCTTCCTCGGTTGACCCATTACTGCATTAACAGTGGAAGGGGATTCTTTCAAAATAATCTAGGTTAGGTGGGGCTAGTTCCCCTTAGCCTGCAAAGCTGTTTGATATTTCTGCAGATTGTAGCATTCTCTTTGAGTTTGCAGGTATATCATTCCTAAGTACATACGCTGTGAGTTTGACCAGAGATTGCATGAAAACAGTATGTTTTATTTGGTTTCAGGTTAGTATAATTATCATTAATGGCTAAGCATGATGTGTGAACTTGTGGTTTATCCAACAAAGTTGCTAAACATGTCATGATACAGTTCTGTCAAGAAACCTCCCTTTTTACGATCCTGTAATCCCTTAATTCAGGGTAGAGTCAGGATGACTGGATGGAGCTGAGTGTTTACTGGCCGGATACCCTTCCTGACGCCATGCAGTCAGTAAGAAGGTTAATATTATATGTATCTCTATGTTTGCCTATAAAACTCTCAGTTTTATCTTGGATTACAAAATCGCACACAACTACTGGAACTGAGTCAGTAATTCCTTCAGTAGGTATTGCTGGAGACTTGGCCTTGCAAGGCAGCTAAACAACCACCTATAAGCAGCCATATTTGCTTTGGGGATTGTGGGCAAAATATCAGTGAATGCTCCCATGCTCTGGAAAACTGACTTGATAACACTATCAGCATCAATGTTCTTTCTCTTTTGCATTTGCTGATACATCCTTGAAACTCTGTTTGCAAAGCAACATACATTATGATGCATTGTAATTGTGAGAGCAACTATATTTCAGTTTGCTGTATTCCTTTAGAGTGCAATGTTTCAGAAAGCGCAAAGCAGAAAAATCAATCTGGAGGACAGTCCCTCTTTGCGAAATCTGCCTAAGGTTTTTCTTTGCAAAGGCTGTAGGAAAAAAAAAACCCCTGTGAGATCAACACTGGATAACAAGATGGTTATTCTCAGTTCAACGTTTGTAGTTGTAATACGTGTTTGTTGAATCAGAATATTCTGTATAAAAGATCATGTCCAATGAAGTGTTGGTGCACATTACAATGTAAACAGTTACACAGAGTAGGCAAGGTCCAGGAGCAACAAAACATCTTCATCATTTGAAAAATCAACATTTCTGACTCTTTGATTTAATTGGATACGGTGGACAAGAGAAATAACATAGAATGACAGATATTTTTCTAAAATAAAACTCCCTGTTTACCACCCTGTAATCGCTTAATTCAGAGTGGAGTCGGAGCGACTGGATGGAGCTGAGCTGGCTGGATATTCTCCCTGACACCATGCCTTCCTTGTTTTTTTTTAAACAAAACCATTGTAAAAATAATTTCTTGAAAGCTTCCAAATGCTGTCATAAAGAAATCATTTGTTCAAAACTGGTCCAATTATTAACTTTGACTTTTGTATAGGATTGCTACATGCCCTTTAAAGGTGAAGGAATTCTTCCTTATTTCAGAACATTAGAAACCATATATATGTTTTCCCCAAGGATTGCTTCAGATCATTAGATGTTTATAAAGACAACTAGAAGTCACGAGTAAAGTTAATTTGTCTGAAACAATGTATGCAGCAATTTAATATATAAGCTGCTTTATAATCTTTCTCTGGTTAAATGTCTGCTGACTTTTGAAAAGACACAGCATGCTACTAATAAGATGAAGATATAGTACGTTAGACTGCAAAACCTGTACCTACTGTGTACAGAAGATACTGTAAGTCCTCTCTCACTTCCCAATCTGACCTTACCTTTGCTTAGTCTTTGTTCGATGAGTTAGTCGTTGCTTGTTTCCATTTTAAATATAAGGGACTGAGGGAAAAAAGACAACTTATTTCCTGTAGGATGAGAAGAATGTTGAAAACTTTGTTTCCATATACATGTAAATAACTACGGGCTCAACAACTGGAAAGCAAATAGTTTGACAACTTGCTTTAATTCATAAAATACTGAACTACTAACTGAACTAACTGTTGCTAGGAGAAATATAATGGCAAATATTACAGAATGTGTGTAAAGAAGATGGCACAGTACAGACAGTTGATTACTTTTATGTGTGACTTTAATCTCTACACTACTACTAGATGACTGTCATAACCTTTGTTACAATTACTTCAGTTGTTGAGGGCTAAAGTAAATTTTGATGGGTGCATCTAACAGCTTTCATGTATCATAAAAAAGATTTCAGAGCCACACATGAGCTATGGGTAGTTTGTGATCTAATTTTACTACAGTAAGGAAAGTTTCTTCTTTTAACTATATTTTATAACAGAGCTGAACAAGGGAGGATGACTTTCAACCTGTCCTCAGAGTTTCAGCCCTCACAGTGTCACCATGGCACTTGATTGTGATCTGGATGCTTGATGCCCAGCTTGCAATTGCCACAAAGCAGCAAGCCATGGTAATTGCAATTTCTGATGTTCCCTGCCAACTTCTCACAAGTAAAGTCAATGGGGAACTTGGTCAGAAGTAGCACTTCTCATTCTTTGCTTGCCTCTACTATGCCTGCCAACAGCACTCTTTTGCTCCCTGAAGCATGTATACACCCTGAGCATGTATACATCCTTCTTGCCTGAGATTACTGCCTTTTTCCACTTAACAACCCACACAGTCCAGGGATTATGACACTAACAAGGACTGCCAGGATTGCCATTACTAAGCAATGCAGTCACATTACATTGCATATTATGACTGCATCGCCTAGCAGAGGAAATCCCTCTTCCAGTTGCTGTCATAACCTGTAATTGGGAAGACGTGGTTGACTTTTTGTAATCATGGAATGTTCCCTTAGCAAATATTTCATAAAGTATCTATCAGTGGTGGGTTGCTGCCGGTTTGGATCGGTTCTCCCATACCGGTGGTGGAAATTTGCCCCCGCTCGCAGAACCGGCAGCAATGGCCACCTGGCCACGCCCCCAAACCGGTTATCTGGTCGCCACTCCTTGAAAGCGGCTTGCAAAGAACCGTCTGTGCATGCGCACTTCTGACGCGATGCGAACCAGTAGGGAAGGTAAGTAGAACCCACCCCTGGTATCTATGTGATGGACACTATACTAAAATGGCTCCTACTGTCAGGGTAAATTTATTTATTTATTTATTTATTTATTTGGTCGTTTTTATATGCCACCCAACTCCCGTAGGACTCAGGGCGGCGTACAACATAATTCAAAAACAATTTATAAAAATGATACCATGATTAAAAATTACAAAAGTTAAAAAAATTTAAAAAACAGACCATCATTCAAACATGGGGGATAGATCTTAATTTCACCCTGCCTGCAAGAAGAGCCATGTTTTCACGGCTTTACGGAAGGCCAGTAGGGTGGGAATAATAAGGATCTCTGGAGGGAGTTGGTTCCAGAGAGATGTGGCTCCCACAGAGAAGGCCCTCCCCCGCGGTCCCACCAACCGGCATTGCTTGGTTGATGGGACCTGGAGGAGACCAACTCTGGGGGACCTAACCGGTCGAAGGGAGGTATGTGGTAGGATGCGGTCCCGGAGGTAACCTGGCCCTGAGCCATGTAGGGTTTTAAAGGTTAAAACCAACACCTTAAATTGCACCCGGAGACTAATGGGCAACCAATGCAGCTGGCAAAGAATAGGTGTTACGTGGGTGTATTTTGGCACACCCACTACGGCTCGCGCAGCTGCATTTTGCACCAGTTGCAGTCTCTGGATACTCTTTAGGGGTAGCCCCATGTAGAGCGCATTACAGTAGTCCAGCCGTGAGGTGATGAGGGCGTGAGTGACCGTGAGTAAATATTTGAACCCAGTTTTTTTTAAAAATCACCAAGCTGTCTTTAAACATTTAATAGACACATTGAGAGTTTCATACTAATTAGAGAAGTCTGGCATGAATATTGAGATAGGTCTTCACTGGGACTTGGATTTTTTTAGAATCCTGGATATTATTAAGAGATGTATTCATATTCCAGCTAAGTGAAGTCCACCTTTGTTTCAGACTTTTAGACGAATGCATGGAAATTGTGGAAAATAGGGGATGAGGCTATGTGTGAGGCAATTATCTAAGTCAGTGATGGCGAAACATTTTTTGCTCAGGTGCCAAAAGGGCATGTGCGCATGCGATAGCGTGTGCACGTGTGCCCATACCCATAATGCAATGCCCTCCCCCCACACATGTGCACACAACCCCCCCCCCAGCGCTGCTCCCCCACGCATGTGCACACCTCATTGAAGCCTCCAGACTTCCGGTAGGCCCGTTGGGTGGGGGGAGGCCATTTTTGTCCTCCCCAGGCTTCAGGAAAGCCTCTGGAGCCTGTCGATGGTGAAAACTGGACCCAACGGGCTTACCAGAAGTTCGGAAACAAACTTCCGGTTGGGCCGTTGGGCCATTTTTCGCCATCCACAGGCTTCAGAAGGCTTTCCTGAAGCCTGGGGAGGGCAAAAAACAGCCCAACGGCCCAATCAGAAGTTTGTTTCCGAACTTCCGGTTGGGCCATTGGGTCCGTTTTTCGCCATCCACAGGCTCCAGAGGCTTTCCTGAAGCCTGGGGAGGGCAAAAACAGCCTCCCCCCACCCTCCGGAACGCCAAAAATCAGCTGGCCAGTGCGCGCTGGAGCAACATAGGGCAACGCCTTGCGTGCCCTTAGATATGGTGGCACGCGTGCCATAGGTTCGCCATCACGGATCTAAGTGCACGAATTAAGCTCTAGACTAATTTAGAAGTGTATAATAGCTCTAGCCATGTCAGTTCATTTCCTTCTCATGAAATCTTCTGGAACTCCAGCTGGTGATACTTTTCAAAAGGAAACTGGCAGCTTTACTCAAGGACCAGCCAGGACTTCTTTAAGACACCAGAAAGCCCAGAGGCAAAATGTTTGAACACTTCCCCTTCCCATCCCCATTCTTGTCGCTACATCCTGCACTGATCATTTCAAATACTGAATTATGCTTCAAATGGGATCCCTTCCTGGAAATCAGCCTGCCAGCATGGCCTCTATTGTTCCCCTTTAAAAAGGCACTGGTAGGGTGCCAGTGCAAAACCAATTAATCTATTTTATTTTGAGTGCAAAAAGTCACCCTATGGCGACGCTAAGCCTAGCAAGCAGAATAGTTTTTTCTACAGAGTAAATCAATTTTCATGCTTGGTAAAGAGTAAAAAAAGTCCTTGAGCCAAGTAACTGCATCCGTACGTCTTTCTTGACAGTATTACAGAAGAAGTTTTTGTCACTTTCTTCCCCAGTCCCCCCCCCCATTTCCCAGCTAATCAGTAGCCCCAAATTCCCACTCTGTATCATCTCTCTACTAACCCTGGCTGATCTTGCTTAGCTTCCAAATGCTGCCATCTCCTGAGACTGTCTTCATGTACATACCAAATAATTGCCGGTTTGCTGTTTTCATTTCTTCCCTTCTTATTCAACATCCTCAACAGGAACATCAGAGACCTCTTTATCAGGAATCAAAGCATTTAGGTCACCTAGCACAATCCTTTTTACTCTTACTTAAATTTCAGAAAACTTGTTAAAGAGAATGAAGAGGCTGGCCCCCCGCTCTCCGGGCCTTCCAAAAGGGGGTTAAAACACAGCACTGCCGCCTTCCAAGAGAAGCACCAAAGAAGTGCGCAGTCCTGGAGTTGGTTAGTGCTGAGAGCCATCCCTTTACCCTTGTTAGCCAACTTTTATCAAGGTTAACACACTCTTTCCTCCTTTAAAAAGATTATATTGTTTTAAATTTTTAACCTAATTTTTAACTTTAGTATTTTACTTTTTATGTCCTATTTTATATTTCAGTGTTTTATTGTATATGCTGGCCACAGTCTTTCAGGGAGATGGATAATTTAGAAATATGAAAAATAATAAAGAGAGTGGGGGGAGGAAAGAGAGAGAGAGAGGAAGGAAGGAAGAGAAAGGAAGGAAGAGAAAGGAAGGAAGGAATGAAGGAAGAAGGAAGGAAAGAAAGAGAGAAAGAAAGAAAGAAAGAAAGAAAGAAAGAAAGAAAGAAAGAAAGAAAGAAAGAAAGAAAGAATAGGTAAGACATGACAAATCTAGCATGGATTTTTTTCTATGCTCTAGAATTAAAATTTACAGATTAACAGAGTTGGAAGGGACCTTGCAGGTCATCTAGTCCAACCCCCTGCCCAAGCAGGAGACCCTACATCTGCCTCTGCAAATTTGCATAGTTGCATATGGGAAATACTATTTCATTAAAGCATCTTGGAATTCTTCTGCAGATGCACACTTTTACCATCTTTGATGAAACAATTAAAACTATTATTTTTAATTCTATTTCTGGGTCCTAGGAATGCAATTCATTTAAAAGGAATATATTCCAGATGAATTTCTATTTCGTGCTCATTCAGAACATGATTAGATATGTGAAGCCACAATGAATACAAAATGTTATTACAGACATGGTTTATTTTCCAGTTGCAAAGATACATCTTCTTAGCTTTGGCTGGATTGTTCCCTTTATAATTATCCCAAATTTGGTAGCTAGCCTTCCCAATTTCCCTTTTTACTAAGAGATAATTACATTCATGATGATACTCCATCATTTTGTGCTAATTTCTCAGGTTGATAATGAGAGGTCAGAGCACATTTTAATAATTGACAAGGAGTGGTTCATATATCTCATTACACTTCTCCTTTGATATTGAACAGAAGTAGACTTTACATTTGTTCAATAATCTAAAAAACTGGTTGAGGAGATAAACTGTTGCATTACAATACCATAACCTATATTTTTAAAGCCAGGAATATCTGACATGCTAGTTATTAGCTTGCATGTTGTTACTGTTCTCCAGTGTAGTTGCGGGATAGTCCAGGAATGGGTTGTTACAGTCGGATCTGCCCAGAGACTGAATCATAATTCTTCAGCCACGCCTCCTTGCCTCCCTCTCAAGCCCCCGGTTTTCGACTCAGTCAGCCTGAGAGAGACGTTTTTGGAGACAGCTGTCTCTAGACTTCATTCCTGGACTATTCTCAACTGCTGATCAGGTTTTCCCGAGTCTTAGTTTTCTTTAAAAGCAAAGTGGTATTTCGCTCCTGGAATCGCTTCGCTAATGCAACAGCCCTCGCTGATTGTTCTGGCTAATCCAGCCTGGCTGGCAATGCCGCTGATCCATAAAGCCCGACAGTCAGCGAAGCAGGGTTTTTTGCCTTTGGACGCTCCCAGACATTGAACGAGTTGGCCCGGCTGCGTATTAGCACAGCCGCTGATAATTAAATGTGCTGCGGCACGCCTGGACAGAAGCGCCTGGACTCCATTCAGAGCAGCGCTAGACTCTCCCTAGCCATAGAGCGAGTTGGCCTGGCTGCTTGTTTCACAGCCACCTATAATTAAACACCACAGCAGTGCCTGGACTGAAGCACCTGGACTCGCTTCACAGCGGCGCTGGTTGACTGTTTAGCCTGAAGCCCATCTGTCAGATTTGCCTGATAATATTAAATAATTGATTTCTCAAGCACTAACTAAAGGCATTGCCGCTGGATTACATCAGCAACGCTCAGCTT
The DNA here is from genome assembly GCA_023053685.1 of Diadophis punctatus similis. Taxonomy (NCBI): domain Eukaryota; kingdom Metazoa; phylum Chordata; class Lepidosauria; order Squamata; family Dipsadidae; genus Diadophis; species Diadophis punctatus. The sequence continues at coordinate 162,016,793 of JALIGW010000003.1, forward strand.
CATTGATCTCAGAATCGCCCTCTTGCTCACAGCAGCAGATTTCGCTTTCTGCAAATTTAACAGAACTTCCTTCATCAGTCATCCAATCACTCCATAGGTAGTGATGATTCCTTCTTGGGAGAGGAAACCCAGAGAGAACTAGATCTCTCTGACGATGAGGGGATATCCCCTGACACCCAAGTCTTCACTGGGCTTTTCCCCCCAGGGCTGTTTAAATCTTTATTACATAAACCAAAGGCCACAGCCCACTTAACGGAGGATTTACCAGCAGCGGAGTCAGTGGTACCTCCTCAGGACCATAGTCAGGGCCTATTTTCTGAGCCCATAGCGGAACAACAATTCATTCCCGCTCCCACCGAACCACTTTGTGCAATGTTCTGCCTCCCAAAACAACATCAAGCAGGGCTTCATGGAGGAGGCCATTCAGCACCTCTTGGAAATCCAGGCCATAGAGGCGGTTCCAGAGGACCAATGGAGGCAACCATTTTACTCAATCATCTTCATTGTACTAATGTATTCGGGGGGCGGGGGTGGAGAGTGATCTTAGACCTAAAGAGCCTGAACTCCCACTTGGTCTACAGGAAGTTCAAAATGAGTTCCCTCCAGTCTATTCTGCAGGGAATTTGGCTGGGGACTTCCTGACCTCAATCGATTTAACAGAGGCGTACCTCCATATTCCAATTCTGCCAGCCCATCGCAGGTCCCTCAGGTTCTGTTATGCAGGGAGGCATCTTCAATACAGAGCACTACCGTTCGGCCTGGCATCGGCTCCCAGGTGCTTCACAAAAGTCCTGGCCGCCTTAGCAGCCCACCTGAGATCCATCCCGGTGAGACTGCAATGCTACCTGGATGACATCTTGGTCCAGGCCTCTTCCCGTTCCAGGGCAAAGGAGGATCTAGAAATAACAATCTGGGCCCTGGAGGACCATGGCTTTCTACTAGAAAGTTTCTAGTAAACTACAAAAAGAGCCAACTGGTTCCCTCCACTCTCATGACTCACCTAGGTGCGATTATCAACACCAGACTAGGGGAGGTTTTCCTCTCGCAGGAGAGGCGGGACAGCATAAGGGCCTTGATAGTTCAGATCCAGCAGAACCCCAAGGTCTTCATAGCCACCTTGTCTAAACTATTGGGCAAGATGGTATCTTGTATGGCAATAGTGCCTTGGGCCCGATTACATGCCAGGAACCTTCAGTGGTTCCTGCTTCTGTATCAGAGTGAAAACAGTTTCAATTCTCTAACCAGGGTCTAGGTTCCCTTACCTGTCATGAAATCCCTCCGCTGGTGGGCATCCTCAGCTCTCAACAAGGGATGTGTCTTCAGCATGTCCTCTCAAATCATGCTCACGACAAACGCCAGCCTCTTCAACATCAACTGGTTGGAGTTGAGGGCAATTCATTTGGCCCTTCGTCAATTTCAGGACTCAATACAGGGGCAGCATGTCCTTGTGTTGACTGACAATGTAGCAGCAAAAGCTCATATCAACCGCCAGGGAGGAACCCACTCCAAGCCCCTCATGAGGGAATCCTTGAGGTTAGGGAAGTGGACGGAGAACAACATCCTCTCCATCAAGGTGGAGCACATTGCCGGGTCATCGAACGTTCAGGCAGACTACCTGAGCAGGATTACAGTGGACCATGCCAAATGGCGACTCCATCCGGAAATTTTCTGGGACATATGCGACAGGTTCGGGTATCCGACAGTAGACCGGTTTGCTTTTCAGTCAATCACTCAACTTCCCCGTTTCTTCACAAGGTTTTTAACTCCTATATGCCTTTCCACTGCTTCCCCTGATACCGGGAGTAATCCGGAAAGTGATCTCAGAAGAAGCAGAGGTGATCCTGGTCGCCTCTCATTGGCCCAGGCATCCATGGTTCGCGGACCTGGTCAGTCTGTCAGTATCATGACCATGGAGAATACCTCCAGAGAGGATCTCCCTCAGCCAGGGGGCCTTGGTCCACCCAGAACCACAGTGGCTCCAACTGACCACCTGGCATTTGAGGGGGAACTCCTGAGGAAGGACAATTATTCCAGCAAGGTCATAAGGACTATTCAGGCGGCCAGGAGACCATCGACAATCAAGATCTACAACACCACCTGGGCTAGTTTTGCCAGATGGTGTACCAGAGGTCACCTTAATCCTGCTTTCGCTTCTGCTCCACAGGTACTGGACTTCCTATAGGAAGGACTGGACAAGGGTTTGTCGCACAATACTATTCGGCGACACGTAGCGGCTCTATCCACAGTACTGACTGGCGGGAACCTCTCGCATGCCACCCTGTCATCCACAGGTTCATTCGAGGTGCTACTAATTTGCAACCGCCGACAATTCACAGATATCCTTCTTGGGATTTGCCCAAGGTGCTGCAGACCCTTACAGCATCTCCCTTTGAGCCTTTGCGGACAACGAGCCTCAGATATTTGACTCTTAAGGTGGCTTTCCTGGTAGCAGTTACCTCAGCAAGGCGCATTTCCGAGATGACGGCCCTATCCGTTAGGACGGATCTCTGCGTCTTTCATCCGGATAAGGTGATCCTCAGACTGGATCCCTCCTTCATCCCCAATGTGAACTTCTGCTTCCACCTGGCCCAGGAGATCATATTGCCTAACTTCTGTCCACGGCCATCCCATGCCCTGGAGAGGAGATGGCATACCTTGGATGTAAGGAGGGCTCTCCGAGTTTACATTAAGAGAACGGTGTCTACCAGGAAGTCTGAGGTGCTATTCGTCTCTTTTCAGCCAACAGCATTGGGCACCAAGGTGTCTTCCTCGACCATAGGTCGTTGGAGAAGGGCGTGTATCGCCAAGACTTACGAGGTGCAGGCACTACCTTTACCTCAATGAGAACCGCAGCCACAACCGCTGCTTGGGCGACGCAAGCCTCCCTAGAGGAGATATGCAGGGCGGCTACCTGGACTACTCCTTCGCCTTTCATTAGGCATTATAAATTGGATGTTTTCACATCCATGGAGGCATCCTTTGGCAGGAAGGTCTTACAACAGGTGCATTTGGCCTTGGGGGCTCCAGAGCCAACGGCTATCTGCCCTTAGGACAGCCAGGCTTTGGTATGTCTCATTCCAGGACTATCCCGCAACTACACTGGAGAAGGGGCATTGGTCTTACCTAAACGCCTTTTCTCAGTGGGTTGCGGGATAGTCCAGTCCCACCCTGGTGATCGTAGGATCTGGAGCCAGGAGTAACTAATATCTTCTGGGAGAACCTCTCTTTCAGTTGCGACATCACCAAAAACTGGGGGCCTGAGAGAGAGGCAAGGAGGCGTGGCTGAAGAATTATGACTCAGTCTCTGGGCAGATCCAACTGTAACAACCCATTCCTGGACTATCCTGCAACCCACTGAGAAAAGGAGTTCAAGTAAGACCAACTCCCCTTTTCATTTACTTTATAAAAAAGATGGGCTTTCCCCCCCTCTTTAGCAAGGAATTTAACCTACAAACAAGAGTACCTTCTTAAAAAGTCATCTAGCCTCTTAAAAGTGCTGCATACAATTTCTAGCTGAGGAGGTACATCTGGAGAACATCAGGGGAAGTTAGAAAATGTTGTCTACCCTTCACTAGTTTCTTTTTGAATCAGGTGACAGTTTGAGTGAGTACATGTGAAAGCCCAGAATGATTAACTTCAGATTGCAAATCACTGCATATGAAGTCAGCCTGCTGCTTCATAGAATCTAGAAAAGCAGCTCCACTGGCAAATGCCACTTGAACTGGATATGTAGAGTCAACTTTGGCTTCTAACACTGTACATTAATAATTCTATTTTGAGTGGTGTTAATAAAAGAACAAAGGAGATTCATAAGATTAATGTTAAAATCCATTGCCCAAATGGTGATTACATTCCAGCATTTTATTTTAGGACAAGGAGTTCTTTCAACTGTAGATTTTTAAAAAATGAAAAGGAACTAAGTATTATAGAACTAATGAGAACTACATGACTTCTGACAATAGAATTAATCTAATTTGGCTCTGTAAATAGGGGAGATGGACGACATAGAAGTTTAATAAATAAAATACAACAGTATACCAATAAGAAATAGATAATTATTGAATAAAGGAAGTGTATCTAATATTTTTGTCACATTTGCATTTGGTAGTATAAAATATGCTGCTAATCTTTAATCAGCACAAAAAGAGATTAATAACATCCTGAATCTTGACTTGTATAGTTTTTGACAGAATTTTTGTATAGTTTTATATGCTTTTTAATTTTGTTTTATATTGCAAACTCATATATTGAGATGGCTGGCTATATAAATTTCAAATAATCAATGAATAAAATCCAGAAAGTACCCTAGATACTAATCTGAAATAATTATTATTGGATCTGTTCATTGTTGGATACCATTTATGCTTATTTAAAAGCTGGTTTCTTTAACACAATTTCTGGTAAATAAAAAATGGATGGATAATTTGCCTTCATATATAAACAATTGATTTCTAACTGAAGAAGTCAAAACTCAAAAAGCTTCTTGGATAAGAAGCGAAATATCTTCAAGCAAAACAAAGAAACTCCAGTTGCTTTTTGAAAAACCACCTTTGGAACAACCATAACCTGGATGACTGGGAGTCTCCGTAAACAGTTGATTTCTAAGACTTTATCATCATAGGATGTATAGCCACATCATTATGAAACATGTTCATATTATTTATTTCAACAATAAGTAGGATTGCCAGGTTGATATCATCCCTTTCTTGAGAATTTAGGTGCAGCCAAGTTATGTCACATAATTAATTATTAAGATTTCTATATATATAAATGTGGCATTAGTAGTACTGAGTGGTACGAAAGCACAACAATTAAGGAGGAGGAAGAAGAAGAAATATTTCCCATGTGCCAAAGGATTCCATTTTCATTCTAAATAGATAACTATTCAGTTCATCTAAGACAGGGCTGTCAAACTCCTGGCCCACGGGCCGGATGCATCACACACTGGCCACGCCCACACCCAGTTTAGCGAAGGGGGGGAAGTCCTGATACGTCACGTGATGACACTGACGACGTGAGTTTTACACCCCTGATCTAAACCACTATATTATATAATTTCCTTTTCAAGTTAAGACTAATAATTATGAATTCAATTGTAGCATTAGATCAGATATTCATTGTGCTTGTGCAAACTGATACAAATTGGTGTTATTGAGAAGAAAATTAATTTGGTTGGATCAACATCTTTGGGTGAAAGAAAATGTGCCCAGTTATACAAGACTATGAATTGCCTTCTGACAACCAGAATATAAAGCACCATTTTCTTAACCTTATGGTATTTGCACCACTAACCATATCATACTGCATAAAAGGCAAAGTTCTTCTGAATAATTTTACTGTATAAAGAACATTGAAGGTTATAGAGGGAATTCTTTTTGAAAGAGAAATGTAGAACTTGTGGCCAGTTTTGAAACAGAATGAATTATTTAAATCCATATAGCTCATTTGATTTATTAAAATAAGGCCTTGACAAGAGAAGCACTCACCAAACTCTACCTGTGAATGACACTGAAGTCTGCCTTTATTTCTTGCATGCCAGAACAGATATAAATAATTCAATGACTAGCTTTATTCAACTTTCTTATCAGAGCATCTATAAAGAACTAGGAGGTGCTACATTTTCAACTTTGCTGCTCCTTTAAACCACAATACTAGAGCATACTGAATTTGCCAAAGACAGAATTTTTTGTCTTGTAGTAGATTTTTAAATGTAACAAAACATGCAAAAGATTTTTTTCCCTATCACTTTGCTTTTAATGTTCTAGAAAACTACTGTGCAAAAGATATGGGGTTTTTTTCTATGGACACACATGTCAGAGAGTGATTTCTTCTAAAAAATGTGACTACCTTATTAATGTTAGTAGTGTTAGCAAGCCTTCTTAGTGCACTGACTTTGTTGATTTTAATTCAATAGTAGAGGGGGAGCAAGGGTGGGTTCCTCCCGGTTTGGACCAGATTGCCGAACCAGTAGCGACCCGCTGGTGACGTCATGATGGCGTCACGGATCTGGTTCGGTCGGTGCCAGTCCGTGGGCGCCACCACCAATCCAAAATTTTTGGATTTTTTTCTGAATTTTTTACTGTTTGGAAGTTTTTTCCTCTGCTGCTGCTTGAAAAAGGGCCCTCCCGCCCGCCCCCGAGGTTTATACTTACCTTTATTCCTTCGCCCGAAGCACAGCTGATCAACTCCTCAGCTGTGTTTCGGGCTGATTATAGCTACTGAGCATGCGCGGAAGCAGAAATGCACGAGGGGACGTGCGTGTGCGTGTGATCAAAGCGTGCACGTGCGCGCGAAATGTCGTGATGCGAACTGGTGGCAAAGGTAAATGGAACCCACCCCTAAGGGGGACAATCCCTATTTCCGTGTGTGTGTGTGCGCGCGCATGTGCGCGCACACTCATATGAGCCTTTGAATGAATGTTGACTCCTGGCAAATGTCTGGTCAAGTTTCTTGGCAAGATTTTGAAAAGTGGGTTGCTCTTGCCTTCTTCCTAGGTCTGAGTGAAAACAACTGGCCTAAATTTCATGCTTAAAACTAGACCAAAAAGCACCATCTACTGGTTTTTAGTCTGGTGCCTTCACCACTGCCCAAACTAGTTGTCATTTCCAATTAAGTGTACCTCTATCTTCCTCTCTCTTTGAATAATCAATTCCAAACTGTATCTGTTTTCAGAAATGTAGCATTGAACTCAGAATTTTTACCATTTCCTTATAAAGATCTCATTTTTCCCCTTGAATTTTGTAACTGAATAAAGGCAGCCTGTATGACACAGAATCCTTAATATCCTGAATATTGTCCTATCAGCAGGTTAGAATGAAGGCACTTTATGAAGCTTTACATTAGTATCATTATTAATTAAGGCTGAAACAGAATGTGTTGTGAGTTTATTTAGGAATGCATTTGCATCCTTTAAAAAAATATGTGACTTATCTGTTTGCTAAAAAATATCTGTTCTCTTTGATTAAAAGAATCTCTCTGGCTCCTTTATAATAATTTTAAACAACGAGAGCAATTATATCTGATTTGTTTTCATTAATATATGTAAACTAAAAGCTGTTGAATTTTACAGCTGTATTTTAAAACAGTCCAGTGCCTATTTTAAGGCAGAGCATTAGGTACTGGACGTCTATTTGGCATCAGATATGCTGCATATCATAAGAAAAGCACCTTGTCTCTTAACTAGGTAAGAGGAGAAGGAAAACAAATTTTTGTCAGTTTTTTGTATTGTAGCAGCTGGCTCTACTGTTACTATAGCAACATACCACATGATAAGGTATATTAGGTTGCTCTGCATGAGCACAAGTGGAGAATGAATAGCAAAAAGTTAAATGTTACTTTGGAGTTTCTTGTGTAGATATGTCTATGGTTAATGGTCTAGGAAAGTTAGTGCTGTGATGCTGTTTTAAACAGCAGATTCAGGTAAGTTAAAACTTGTTTTCATTTTTTCATTTTGCCCTTTCTTCCTCAAAATGGAAAACTAGATCTTTTATATTTTCTTGCTTTTCTTTTTGCATCTATTGGTCTTATCAACATTGTAATCCTCACAAAATGAAATGTTAATACTCCAGTTTTGCTAGGGTCTTCAAATCACAACATGACATTGTCTATTGTAATGTTTTCTGTTTTCCAACTAAAGGATCAAACAAAGGTCCTCATTTAGTCACCTCAGTTGGGACTAGCAACTTGGTCACTATGCAAAGCACTTGCTAAGATCACTGTGCTTGTGATTTTATGTCAGCTTTCCTTTGCTTTACAGACCTGTGAAGGTCATAAAAGTGAGGATTCATTGAAAAGTTAAATTTTTATCACCATTGACATTGCAATTTGTTGCTAAAAGAGGCAGCCACCAAATGAGGACTACCTGCAGTTAATGTGATTTGATGGTCCATAGCTTGTTACACATGGTGAAGACCGTCTATGGAGATTCTCAGTCATCCAGGTCATGGTTGTCCCAAAGATGCTCTTTCAAAAGGCAATTAGACTTCAGTCAGAACTGAAGAAGCTTCTTGGTCGAGAAGCAAAATGTTTTTAAGAGAAAAAAAAACAGTCCAGTTGCCTTTTGAAAAAGCACATTTTGGACATGGTCAAGAAGTATTCCATTGTCATATTTGTGACCCAAATGCATGCTTCACTGAAAGGATTCTTTACGGTTTATAATGTAAACAATTGTTCTTAGATTTCCAAAGAAATGTTTGAAGAGAATAAGAGGAAAAAAGAAAAATAGTCCTGATTTTCTACAACATAGTCATTGCCACCAACCTCCAGTACAAATTTATCAGCAGTGTTTTTGATGTAGAACTAAAATTGCTGTCCCAATTATCATTTAACAAAGCTCCAAAATAAGATGACATCCTTCAGGAATCTAGATAAGTAGATTATTCCCATTTCTAAATCTTTTGTATCAGTATAATTAGATCCGTTATCATCACTGGTGCTTGAATATTTCCATATGTTCAAGAACAGTGACAAAATTCTCAAATTATTCATTATGGATTTGGCTTTAGTGACCAAATAGAACACCAGAGAGGTACTTGAAAAATGAAGTAAAAACAAAATAAAACTGGCACGCTTCCAGCTCAGATACAACTAGCCTTTTAATTAGCCTTTTTAATTACCAGCCTGCATATGACAAAATTGGTTGCATTTTGCTTTTGCAGATTTTTGTGTGTTGATTTTTATACTGGTGGTTGCAAAATACCCTTGAGCAGACAAAATACTACCAAAATTAAGTTATGCACTAAAGTTAAATTATCCCCTTTGACTTTCTAATAAAAACCAAGAGTTGATAAAGTTTATTTCATTTCTTATTCCTACCTTTTAATTAAAAATATATGCTTCTTAGAATTAAGAATTAGTTTCTTATCCACAGCAAACAATAGGAAATCATCTACCCTATGCTGATAACAGTCCTTTTGCAAATTGGGCTTCATTGATTGTTGCAGTCATTACAGCTTGATTTGTAAGTAGAATTCACTATTCATGAATAATCTACAGAGAATATTTTCTATTAAAATGATCAATTCACAAATTATAAGATGTGTATATGTCTCATCTTTCACTCATAAAATCAAAAATGAAAGAAGCATGACTATATCTTGTAGGGAAACACTTTCTGCTCTGCATTTTAAACATATTTAATTAAAATTGCACTTGCATATTTTTGTTTGAATATTTGGAAGTTTTTAAATTGTAAATCATAATCTAATTCACAATAATATTTTGTAACTCATTCTTAGGTTTACTAGGTCCATGCCTGCACTAGTACTGTTAGTGTTTATTGCTTATAAAATTATAACTACTGTTATTTTGTTACATCAGAAAAAGTAAAAAAAATACATTTCCAAGACAAATAATCATTTTAGGTATTTTGTGCATTGCAAGTCCAAACATACAGACTGATAGTTCTGTTGTATAATTCCCAATATTATTTTTTCAATTCCACAGTAGCCTTATTAACATTTGAACTAAAAAATGTGGATGTGAAAGACAAATTCCAAGGTTTCCCTTCAACATGCCTGCCAAGTTTAAGCATCATTATGGTTTAGTGTTTTTGCTCTGATACCAGTAATTAAAATCATGCAATGCATTTAATTTGTACCTTTTATCTATTCATCTAAGAGGAAGTTATGAAATGTACTTTTGAATAGATTTTATACTGCATTATTACAATGCTTTCTTCTTTGGTAATAATTTTATTAAAGCTTACAAATACAAAGATAAAAGACTAATGCAAACCAAGAAAAATATCATATAAAAAAAACAAGTAACAAAAGAGAAAAAATGGGGGAAAGAATAAAACAAAAAGTTATATAAAGAAATGATTCCCCCCTCCCTCCAGACAAGTATAAACTGCAGCAACATAACACCTTCTCTAGTTTTTCAGTAAAAAGGATCTCTTCTTCCCGTACCCCATCATTTATCAATAAACAAATTGTAAAAACTCATGTTTTGTATTCTAGCTTATCGCTTTCCCTAAAAAAATTTAAAAAAATGTCCCACAAATTAATTCCTTATCATTTTCTTTGTCTCCTCTTAAGAACAGTTTCAGTAGCTTAACATGTCCTTTTTGTAAATCTAAGATAAGGCTTTCCAAGGCAACCTAGTGACAGAAAGTCTTGAAAGTAATTTCTGAATACATTTTTCCTAAATAGCTTTAATTTCTTTTATAGTTATTTATAGACTAAATTATATAGTCAAATAATATTGCAACATGACAAAAATTGTCACTTTTCCTTTAATTACATTTTTTAATGATTGTTAAGTCTCCCAGAATTATCCTAAGATGGGCAGATGATAAATGTTATAAACAAAAAAATAGTTCTCCCTGGTTCTCTCTAATCAACTTTCAAGTCCTCTCTTATCATCTGTTCATTTTTTAATCAGTAAAACTTTCCCACAAGAGGATTTTTTGCAGGTAATAATATAAAATTTTAAACAACCCACATGAAATATTCTTTCAAGTCCATCTGGGCCCTTGACTTTCCAAAATTTGAAATTCTAATCATCCCTTTGTTGTTTTCCAAATATTTTCCAGTATTTTCTTTTTTAAAAAATCCCTAATCTTACCATAAAGCTTCTTTCATCCAGGTTAGAAGGAAATTCACAGTGTGATGAAATTTGCCCTTCAGAAGGCTTTTAACATCCCCCCCCAAAAATGATAACAAGCTTTTTTTTTGCCCGCCCCCAACTTCATCTAAGTCAACCACTACAAACCTTAAATGTAAACTATTTAATGCAAGAAGCCTCGCAAACAAAATGCCTGAATTCAGTAATGGGTTGAAAATCCCATCGCTACCAGTGCACGCTTGCACTCGCGCACGCACACGACACTTCTGCGCATGTGCAGAAGCGTCCAGGGTGGGTGGGAGGAGCCTCCCATCGCCGCTACCGGTTCGTGAATCCGGGGCATACCGGTAGCAACCCACCACTGCCTGAATTCCTCCTACTACTAAATACAGCTCTATTCGACCTTATATTTGTCTGTGAGACGTAGTTGAACGTATCCTTCCCAGACTCCATTACCACAATAAGTGACTATCAAATTTACCGGTCTGACCATGAAATCCGTAGAGGGAGGGTGTTGCTATCTTCTATAAAAAGTCCCTAGATCTGAAAAAGATCCAAGTTACAAAGGAGCTTGCTCTTCCTGAGACAATCGTCTGCGAACTGAAGAATTCTCCACTCCTCTGCTCACAATAGAATACCTTATGCCACCAGGCTTGAAATTTTGGGCTTGGAAAACCTAGAACTACGCCGCCTACGGTCTGACCTAAGCATAGTATACAAAATTGTCTGCTACAACATCCTACCTCTCAATGACTACTTCAGCTTCAACCGCAATAATACACGGGCAAACAATAGATACAAACTCAAGGTAAACCGCTCCAAACTCGATTCCAGAAAATACGACTTCAGCAACAGAGTGGTCAATGCCTAGAATGCACTACCTGACTCCGTTGTTACATCCTCAAACCAGGGGTGGATTCCTACTGGTGCGGTCTTGCCTGTTCGTTGCCGCAGAGCCGAAGAAGCTGGTGGCGCGGGGCTTCCCCCGCCCGCTTTCCCCGGCTGCCGGGATGCCGCCATTTGCGTTCTTTTGCCCTCTGCGCAAGCAGAACACTTTGCGCATGCGCAGAGGGCAAAAGAACACAGATGGCGGCGTCCCGGCAGCCGGGGAAAGCGGGCGGGGGAAGCCCCACGCCGCGAACGCCACCAGCTTCTTTGGCTCTGTGGCGACAAACAGGCAAGACCGCACCGGTGGGAACCCACCCCTGCCTCAAACCCCTATAGCTTTAACCTTAAACTATCTACCGTGGACCTCACCCCATTCCTAAGAGGTCTGTAAGGGGGGGTGCATAAGCGCATCATTGTGCCTACCGTCCCTGTCCTACTGTCCCCATTTATCCATACTCATTTGCTGTGTTCATGTCCATGTTTATACTTACACCTGTTATCTCGTATATGTGTGACAAACTAAATAAATAAATAAATTTCCTCAACTGGTTAAGAAAGGAAGTGGGTGAACTCAGTATCCAAATGAAGAAATGAATAGGTTTTTTCCTGGTTCCCTAAGCTCTCGAATAAGCCAGAGATCACTATTTTATCATCTCCTTAAGAAGAGTCTCAATATGGAGCAAATCTGTGAGTGATCCTAATCCTCTCCTTGATCCAGAGAGGCATTCTAAGGACCAGTTTAATTTACTGCCTCTTCTTTCCTTCAGCTTTGCTTTTTTTTCTTCTATCCGCCATTACTTTCCCAGAAGTCCATTATTACTCCACTAACATGTGTTTACTCAGGAGTAAGCCCACAGCCTTTATTGAGACTTAATTCCAGGAAGATGAAACTAAGAAGAAATTCACTCCAAACCTTCTTAGATTTAATTTAATGCCATATTCAATTCTCAAAAGAAGAGGCAAGATGAACATTATAATGTAAAATTTGTATTTATACTACCGGAACAGCTATTTGCTAGATTATATCTTACATTGGTCTTTTAGTGCAAATTTCTTGGGGGAACATTTTTATTAAGAGAAGAATGATACTTTTTGTCTGTTTTGAAGTATGGAATATTTATTCCTTAATAGTAATGGTTGCCCTATAATTAATCGCCTTTTTGTCTAGTTTCTATTTACATTGCATTGAAAATGTATTGAGATTAATGTACTTAGTCTTGGCTGAATAATCAGATTTGTAATATTAATTATAGATTGTATAGTTCAGAAATGGATGTTTCTGTTTCTGATCTTATTGTATTAGAATAGTCTGTAGTTAAATAAACAACGCTATCTGCTCTAATCTCACAGCAGCATTGAGATAAGAATTTTATAAAGCAGTATGTAATATATTTCAGTGTGAAAAAAGATACATACTGATAAAAATCCACCTCAAGCCAGGCAAATGTAGAATGTTAATGATATTGGGCTAAGCTAAGAAATTTAATAAGATGTATTCTTGTGAAATACTTCACAGTTGAACTGTCCACCAACAGACTTTACAAAGTTATTTTGCTTTAAAAAGACATTAGGTTTAAATGAACAATCATTAGGAAGACTTTAAATTAAAGAGTTTGCAGGGTGAAAACAAACTCCCCAAAGTAAAGATCTGTGTAGTATAGAAAATGGGCATGTTGTTGAAATGAGGCTTCTCAATCCACTCAAGGAAAAATCAGAAAACTGCCTCATAAAATTCATGGCCTTTGTGGAATATATATTTAACATATGGGAAATAAGATGGTCTTGGTGCAAAAGAGAAAACATGATTTAATAAACATAATTGATACTTGGTAAGAATGTCTCCCATGACTGGAATATAAACAATTGAAAGCTAGAATTGGTTCAAAATGAACACAAGAAAGAAAAAGGGAGGAGCAATTGCACTGTATCTTAAAATATTCATTCCTGCTGGAAAATCCACATGTTAGAAATGTTATAAAGAACATTTGGCTTAAAATAAGAGAAGGAACAAATCAAACAAACCTGTCTTTGGCCCACTGTTCTTCAACATCTTCTTCATAAATGACCTAGATGAGGGGATTGAAGGTGAGATCATCAGATGTGCAGATAACATCAAGCTGGGAATTGCTCACATTTTGGAAGATAGACTCAAGATTCAGAAGGATCTTGACAGACTTGAGCATTGGGCTCTATCCAATAATATGCAGTTCAGTGGTGAGAAAAGTAAAGTCCTGCACTTAGGCAGGAAAAACCAAATTCACAGGTACGGAAAAAACAATAACTGGCTGAGGGATCTAGGTGTCCTAGTAGGCCATTGCTTAAATATAAACCAGCGGTGTGCTGCAATTGTCAAAACATTCAATGCAGCTTGGCTGCATTAGCAGAGGGATCACAGTCACAAGCAGCGATAGTACCACTCTATACTGCTCTAGTAAAACCACACTTGGAATATTGCATCCAGTTCTGATCATCATGATACAGAAAAAATCCTGAGGCCTTTGAAAGAGTGCAGAGAAGAGCAACAAAGATGATAAGGGGTCTGGAGGCTAAATTATACAATGAATGGCTAAGGGGATTACCGTATTTTTTGGACTATAAGACGCACCGGAGTATAAGACGCACCTAGATTTCGAAGAGGAAAACAAGAAAAAAAATTTGGCCTCTGCGCATCTGGTTTTTGCCCTCCCTGGCCTTCAGGAGCACTCTGCAGGCCTCCCAAACCCTCTGCACGTCCCATTTTCATGAAAAATGGGCCCGTTTTCATGAAAAATGGGCCCTATTTTTGCCTCCCAAACCCCCCATGCATCCTGTTTTTGCCCTCCCCAGCCCCCAGGAGCACTGTGCAGGCCTCCCAAACCCTCTGCGTGTGTGTATGGGGGGGGGGGGTTGGGAGGCCAAAAACAGGGCCGTATTTGGTCTATAAGATGCAGAGACATTTCCACCCACTTTTTTTGGGGGGGGGGTGCGTCTTATAGTCCAAAAAATACAGTATGTTTAGCCTAACAAAGAAAAGGAAGGCACAGGGGAGACATAATAGCTGTCTTCCAATATTTGAAGGACTGCCACAGGGAAGAGGGAATCAGTTTATTCTCCAAAGCACCTGAGTACAGGACAAGAAACAATGGGTGTAATCTCATCAGAGAAAGATCCAACGTGGAACTAAGGAGAAATTTCCTGATAGACAGTTAGTGGGACAGCTTGCCTTCGGAGGTTGTGGGTGCGCCATCTTTGGATGTTTTCAAGAAAAGATTGGACAACTACAGTATATGTGCACGATGGAATAATAACTGCCCTGGGCAGGGGGTTGGACTCGAAGACCTTCAAGGTCCTTCCAGGCACATGATTCTATGATTCTACTCTATGATTCATTCCATGTGTGTGTCTGTATGTGGAAGGAAAATTAAGTTTCAGTGTTTAAGATGTATTTCTCAGGACTTGAGATAATAGTTTGGAAGCCTAACTTGGTCTACCAGCTAAAAGATTGCAATAATCTTTTTAGACTCTATGAATGTGAAAAGTGTAAATATAATGGAAATTATAAATTATGCTTTTATCATATATGACAACTTTATTAATCACATATGCAATCGGTTGCATAAATTGTTTCATTTTTTAAGGTAGTTTGTAAGATACAACTGCAAATATGGGAAAATAAAATGCCTTTCATAGTGAAGCATAATATTCATTGGTATGGTGAAAATATTTGCCAGTAATATTTTGATATTAATGGATATAGGACAGTTGAGAATAAGTATATTGCCTTGCTGCCATTCTGCATGTTGACTTGCATGAACTCTTTTTTTCTACTTAAATAGTATTTATTAGATTTTAATATGGGAAATAGTAATGTTAGAAGAAATACTGTCCTTTCTGTTGTAAAATACCATAAAAGAAGTTTCATTTCAGCGGACATAAATAAAAAGGTTCTAAGCAGGTATTCGGATTTCGGGACATAAAGCTGCTTACACAGTCCTTTTTCCCCCTTCTCATTTCTAGTTTGTACAAACCATAGTTTGCTATGCGGTGTGAACCATATCAGAGCTAATCAGGATTGTCTCTAATTTGGGACTTCAAAAGCAACTTCTAAGTTTCAGACATGTTTAGGAAAGGGTTATGGTCTTTTGCCATAATTATAATTTGCCTGATTCTAATACTGAGAAGATAATTATTTTAACCCACGAAAGAAAGGATGAATTAAGAGTGAATCCATACATGAATCCATACATACATAAACTCGCAGAATACTCCTGATAAACTGAAATTATTTGACAGATAAATCTAAGTTATCTATAATAAAATGAAAGACAATTTATATTAAAAATAGTGAAATGAAAGTAAGCTGCATTTCATGTGTTGCATAACAACATAAGTTGGATATTGAAAGCGTGTCGGTGTAGCTACTGTTTTATAAACCATGGTTTATATCTTAGTACTTTTAACAAGCTATGGCATCCTAGCGAAGCATGATTAAAACTGACCATCCTTTAGGACAGTGCTTCTCAAATAGTGGGGCGGGCCCCCCTGGGGGGCCCCAGAGTGATGCCAGGGGGGGCACATGACTCCGGGAAACGTGCTTTTTTTTGCCACAGGGAGTAGGGGTTTTTTGCACCGAACAATAGCACACAGCACAGAGCAGGAGATATGAAGTGCAGATAACAAACCCTTAAGAGACACCATGGAAAAATATTTAACAGGGATGAAAAGAAAGGAGGAAAGAGACGGAGATAATGAGACAAACATAAATCTCCTGAAAGCTAAGACGAGGAAATATGATGAAGTGTATGTAGCGCTTGGCTTCACTGTGACTATGGTGGGAGACAAGGAAAGACTGGTAAGTTTACTGTATCTAAAAATGTTGGCAGCGGACAGCATGAAGCCAAATAAATTAAGGTGTCACTTAAACACATTACACCCCAATCACGCTGATAAGCCGTTTGAGTTTTTTCAGCGAAAACGTGCTGAATATTGCAAACAATCATCCCGGCGGAGAGTTGAGGGGGTGCAAAATGTTTACTTCTTCCTAGGGGGGGGGGTAACAGAAAATAATTGAGAAGCATTGCTTTAGGAAGATATACCGGTAGTAACCCAAATCTAAATTTGTTTATGAACAATTATGTGGGGAATACTCTTCAAAGCAAAATATAGGTTTTTTTTAAAAAAAAGGATAACAACGTATGCTATTTCAATATAGTAGAATGCATGTATAAAGACTGTACAAATAGAAAATAAATTTCACAAAATAATCAAAGGTTATTCATAGTTTACATATTATTCATCCCCTTCATTGGATGTATTCAATATTGGTTCTTAGTGCCACATTTTTAATATTAATGTAGAAATATTCTATGCCTTTACATTTTCTGTGTAGGAAAATGTGGAACTACATTCCATAGCATAATATTTTTTAAATATTATTCAGTAACAGCAAAGCAGGTGAAAGAATTAAAAATCATCTGTTCAAGATCTTAGTTATCTGAAAGGGGAAAAATCTGACAAATGAAAAATATTTGTGTTAATATGAATTTAAATTTTATGGGAGAACGTTTATATTCAGTTAAATTTCAGAAATACAGGTAGTCCTTGACTTACAACCACAATTGAGCCCAGAATTTATGTTGCTAAATGAGAAATTTATTAAGTGAGTTTTGCCCCATTTTACGACTTTTCTTGCAACATTTATTCAGTGAATCACTGCAGTTGTTAAATTAGTAACACGGTTCTTGAGTAAATCTGGTTTCCTTTTGACTTTGTTTGTGAAAAAGTCAAAAAAGATGATCGCATGACCCCGGGACACTGCAATTGTCATAAATATGAACCAATTGTCAAGCATCTGAATGTAAATCACATGACCATGGGGATGATATAATGGTCATAAGTGTGAAAAATGGTTATAAGTCACTTTTTTCAGTGCTATTGTAACTTTGTACGGTCACTAAATAAACTGTTGTAAGACAAGGACTACCTGTAATTGGCATTTATCTGCTTATCTTTTAAATTTAATATTTTCAGATGTTCCACTTGGCAGCAATGTCAATTACAATTGTTTTTATATCTATAGCTAGCAGCCATGCAAAAGGCAAACAGGTAGATAAAAATGAACTTGAACTTTTATCTTGAACTTTAAGGATGGAATACACATACACACATACACACACACACACACAACCACACAATACCTACTTGGGATTTTGTACATTTTTTTTACAGTGAGCCCCAAAATGGGCCAATATAATTGGTAAGATTTAGAGGACCAAGAATGTATATGAGTATGCAGGATAGGGTCTCAACTGTACAGAAGAACATAACCATGGGACATAAGAGAAGGGTTGTATATGACAATACTTTTTCCAGATATAACAAATTTTATCATGAGCTACAGGTCACAAAAACTTTCGTCTTAAAATATTAGTTAATCAGAAAAAAATACTATCCAATTTCTTCAAGCAAAGGACACTATCTGAAGCATATTTGTCACTCTTTACTGTATAGTGCCATATATCATTTTTATAATACAGATCAGTTGGCGGAAATGTAAGGAAATTTTAAAACAAGCAAATTATAGAAAAGCGACCATTAATTCCATTGTATGAAACCATCAGGATCTTGTTTTGAGTAGAAAGTGGCCCTTGTTATAAATTTGTATTTTTAAAAATGTTAAATTTAATTGAGTGATTTAAAGCAAGTGTTACAGCATAGTGCTTTTATTTTTGAGTTGTTTTTAGAGACACGGTTTCAGTATACTGGCATTAATGAGATGAACTCTGAACATGTGCTAAGTAATTTTTGAATAGGATTTTGACTCAGAATTGAAAGTGGAGGATTTGTTACTTGGAGTTGGTCAGCACTAAAAATCAGGTAAATAAATGAAATAACCATAGATATATTTTTAGAAAAAAAATTGTTTCCATCAGAAAAAAAAATTCTGTTATAATTCTCCTCCTGAGACAAAAAATAACAGCATGGATTATTAAAAATGTATTTTCCTGTAATCATTCATCTTAACGTGATCACTACTTGTGTTTCTTAAGAACCACATTAAAACAGCACTTTCCATTTTAGAATGGAATATTGTGAGGTTATTATGAATAGTGAAAAGGATAAGCACCAAATAAACACTACGATGTAAAGTTTAGTAGAAAGTCAATTGCTACGTGTGGATAATTTATTTCTTTCAATTACACAATATTAATTTTTAATTGTGTTTATTTTAATTCAGGGTATCAAACTCTGTTTTTAATTGAAAACAAATGTTTAGAGTTTTCAAGGGCATTTGCTATTTTTTCCTGAAGGAGGAAATGAGGGATATATTTTCCGCATTGCAAAAGGCAAAGAGACAATAACTTGTGTACTGGTGTCTTTTCTCCTTTGCACTTCCATTGTGTCTGCCTTTTTGGATCTGTATGACATAATTAGATTTTCTACTCTGATGGTTAGGAATTGTCTTTTTATGACTATGCCCCAGCCATTCAAAAGGAAAGAACAAAGTACATCAGGCCAATAATAATAAGGGGGAATGTTCCTGTTAGAAGAAAAAATGGGAGAAGTTTGATAATAGGCTCAAAGGACAAAGAGCAGAGATTGCTTTGCCACTGCTAAAGGGTTGCGCAGACTTCCCTGGCGAATGAAGGCAAATATATGTGTCCCAGGATAATGATGCAAGATCGAATCTGGGTTGGTCACTGGGACCAGAGCTTGTGCTGCCAAGCTCTCGGCTCCTAAGTACTTGATAAGAATTCTCTGGCACTGCAGGCAAGGGAATGTATGCGTTTATCATTGGGAGCAGGTTGCATAGGTGTTCCATTTATATTTCTGCAGATGTAATGTTCTGGCTAGGGAGCACTCAAAACAGCAAAGCACAGAACAAGAAGTCAGATCAACCAATTGGCATGCAGGTTGTGCATCTCCTCACAATGTGCAGCTGAGATTTGGAAGGTGTTTGTGTCAGCCCAGCTGCAGCCATGTGCAACCTATCCTTACCCATCAACCCCTTTGCAGCGTAGGTACGCAGCGATGGCTACAAGCAGTTGCCAGCAATTCTTAAGTCAGCCTTAAGTGCTTGGAACCAAAGGGGTCTTTGGTTGCCGTTATTTAGTTTAAGTAAATGTGACAGCACAGCTCTCAAGTCATGCTTGGGGCCCTTTCTCTGCTGCCCCTTCAGGCCACCCAAAAATGGGTATTTTAATTTTATACTGGTTTTACAGTAAACGCTGCTCAGAAAACACATTTTTATATTTAGGTCTTTAACAATGGAGGCTTAATCACCAACCTGAGGAATTGTGAATTCTTATACTATCAGCAGTAAAACATCTGAAAAGTTTTAGCACAGGCTTTGGAGGGGGAGAGTTCTGAAAAAAATGTCATGTTAAAAAAAAATCACAGTTTGCTATAGACACTACAGAGTATTTTCCCCATTCTCATTTTCATATAAATCTACACATACATTGCTGTGCTGATATAGAGTGTTTGTCATTCCCAATTTTCTGTTCAAAGAGAGAATGATTTTCAGTTTTGGTATCATTTTTCATTTTGTAACTTTATTAATACTGTTTGCCTATAGATTTCACCATAGCTATCAGACATAGAATTTATCGAAATGGGCAACCCTAACCCTAACCCAAATGACTGACTACACGATGGCCATTCAGTTAATTTCCTCGCTTTTTAAAGCAGTGTATCATTTCTAATCCTGAATAATGTGACATAAAGATACAGAAAAGTAAACTGACATAATGATGCATGAACTGGAGTGATTGTACCACAGCTGCTGTGGGAGGGCAAACAGAAGTCTGTTACTTGCAACACACTTATTTATTTAATTTCTGCACTGTTCTCAAAAAAGAAACACCATTGCCCTTTTTAATGTCTTGCAAAGGCTTTGATTCCTCCAATTCTGGGTAAGCCTGGCTTTTAAATGTTGAAAGATGCAAGTCGACACAACAGTAGCAAGTATTTGTGGCACTTTTGTTTTCTCACAACCCTGTTTGCTTCACATTGCATTTGAAAGAATGTTTTTGCAATGAACCTGAACATGAATAAAGCATTTCTCTTCACATCATTAGAGTAGATGCACAGACAGCTGGGGGCAGCTTTGCGAAAGATACCGCTGCTCAGAGGTGGGTTCCTGCCTGTTTTTGCCGATGCGGTTAATAGCTGTTGTTCGGCGCAGAGCCGAAGACGCTGCTGCCGTTCGCGGCGCGGGAGCTTTCCCCGGGCGCTTTCCCCGCCCGCATGGACACTGCCAATTGCGTTCTTTTGCCCTCTGCGCATGCAGAACGCTTTGCACATGTGCAGAGGGCAAAAGAACGCAAATGGCGGTGTCCATGCGGGCAGCGCCAGTGCCCGGGGAAAGCCCCCGCGCCGCGAACGGCAGCAGCGTCTTCGGCTCTGCGCCGAACAACAGCTATTAACCGCACCGGCAGGAACCCACCTCTGCCGCTGCTTTAGCAATTCAAAGAGCGGTGCTTCCTGTAAGTCATTCATATGTTTTGCACAACTGTATTGCAAGGTATGTTCAAAGCTATAATTTATATACACACAACTAAGCTATAACATTATCCTTTTCTTATGGGAAATAATGTAGAATAGCCTATTTTAAAAGTATTTTAAAAATTTAACACGGTACTAGGTGAACCATGAAAAATAACTCAAATTTTAGGTATCACTATCGCAAGGATAATGTAAGTTTGCCATATTTAGCCAAGTCAACATCTATCTATCTCTGAACATATTTTTGTGTAGTAATCATAGACACGGAGACATGTTTTCTGAGAAAGCTTTTCCGAGCTAGGAAGAAATCTCTCTGAGTTCAGAAGCCTCTGTGTTCAGAAGCCCTGCCTGCTCGGACAGCTGCGTTTATTTTTATAGAAAACTTCTTGTGCATACAAGTACAATGATTGACTTACCCAAAGATAGCTAACTAGTAATAATGCAATAAATGGTTAACATATAGCATACAGATAGATCATGTCAAGCAAGCAGGTGAGCGCATGATTGCTAGTTTAACTTTTTGCTCTTAGCTGGAACAATAGAAGAGCTGAGTAAGTAAGTAACCTTTACCCTAGATACACAGAGAGTAGAGCAAGTAACCTTTAAACTTAAATAGAACAGAGGAGCAGGATGTTTGGTCAATATAATCAAGATAGGCATTCCATATCATTGAATCATTGACAATAACCTACATTTTTGTATTGTATGTTCCAAAGAAAAAACTATTATATCTTATGAGCTTTCATGATTTATTTCTTTAGATTCTTTTAATTCACTGACAGATACTGTAAGAATTTTGGCACAGATAGAGTAATGGAATTTGGCCTAAAGAAATGTGCTACAGTTGCAACAAACTAGAAAAAAGTCATGAACACTAATATAATTAAAATGCTGAATGGCCAAATCATTTGGACCCATAAGGATGTAGCCTGGAAATAAATGGGCATTTTACAGTTGGATAACCGGTGTGTATGTGAATTTTTATGTTGTCGTTTTTAATGTTGTAAGCTGCCTGGAATGTGTGAGTTGAGCAACCATATAAATTTGTTTAATAAAAATAAATAAAAATAAACATTAAGCATGGATTGGTTAAAAATGCGATTAGTAAAGAATATAACCAGAGAAAATGACTAACAACAAAATTGAACAGTGGAAACATCATCAAAGTCATTAATACCTAGGCCATACCTATTATACAAAGTACAGCTGGAATTATTAACTGGACATAACATGACCTGGACAGTTTGTTATAAAAAAACAAGAAAACTCATAACTATTCATTATGCATTATATCTCTGAAGTAATATTGATAGATTATACCTGTCCCCCAGAAATGAAGGCAGAAGTTTACTGTTGAACAGACTGTTGAAGAAGAAACGCAATCACTGGCTAAATACGTAAAAGACAGCCAAGAAGCATCAATGCAAGTTAAAAAATGGAACTTACTGAATGGTACAGGAAACAAAACATTAACTTTGAAATAATGAAATAAAAACATGAACCAAATACTGGCAAGGAAAAGCAGTACATGGTCATTTTAAAAAAAATATTGGGATAAGTAAAGAAAGATAAAATCTGGCGATGACTTACAAGTGGAACATTAAAAAAGGAACTGAAGGCTTGATTTTAGCTGCTCAATAGCAAGCTATTTGAAGTAATTTAATCAAGGCCAGAATTGAAAAATTGTCAAATTATTCAGACTGCAGATCATATATTCAGTTCCTATAAGAAGATCACATAAACTGAGTATCAACAATGATAATAAAGGTAGCCCTCAACTTATAATCACAATTGAGCCCAAAATTTCTGAGACATTTGTTAAGTGAGTCTTGCCCCATTTTACAACCTTTCTTGCCACCATTGTTAAGTGAATCACTACAGTTGATAAGTTAGTAACCTGGTTGATGAGTGAATCTGGCTTCCCTGTTGACTTTGCTTGTTAGAAGGTTGCAAAAGTGATCACATGGCCTTGAGACACAGCAACGGTCATAAGTATGAACCAGTTGCCAAGCATCTGAATTTTGATCACATGATCATGGGGATGCTTCAAATGTCATAACTGAAAAATGGTCATAAGTCATTTTTTTCACTGCCTTTGTAACTTTGAACAGTCACTAAAGGAACAGCTATAAGTCGAGAACTACCTGTAACATAGTCACCAATATTTCAATGACTGATAATTGAAATTCATTTTTCCTCCAAGAGTTGAGAACTACAATACCTACCCCCTCACAGTAATACCAAGCTCAAAGGAAAAATGTAGCAGTAGGAGTATAGCAATTCACTTCTATATTATCAGTAAGACGTTCATTGTCTTCCTACTTTTATACAAGGGATTACAGTGTAGCAGAGAGCTAAACACTCCAATTTAATGTTGATGATGGGGAAGAAATAATCTGTTCCATCAGAAATAATTGATTGTGTGGCAGTTTGAGGATTTTAATTTCTGAGTTCTTAAAAACTGAGAGCATGAATAATTTGCTTCTTGCTTGCAATTAGCCAAGATCTGGGTGTCAGGAGGATCTTCCATTCCTAAGCTTCTTTCCTCTGACTCCCATAGAAGAGGAGTTCTTGCAATCTATGCTCAATGGCAGAAGAAACATTGACCTGCAGCTGTTTTGTTTTGTTTTGTTTTTCCTTTCTTTTTCCCTGACAATATTAAGTGGATGCTACAGAAGGTGAAGGGAAAAGGCACAAAGTGCCCTCTGCTCAGTGAGCTCAGCTGCAGCTTACAGCTGCAGAATTAATTTGACCTAGGATTTTGAGATAACATTGCCTGAATCTGAAGGTTTTGAGGGCTGTGGCATATTTCAACAACATCCTCCATCAGTGGGAGAAGGCAAACTATGTACAGTATATCACTTAATTTGTCCTTTTAGTGATAATTCTGTGCACAATAATATTTGGAGGAGCCACCTGGATTTTTTATTTCTTTTAAAGAGAGACAAAATGAGATCCCTTCTTAAAGGATGCTGCCCTTTTATTGTGAACAACATTATCTATTTACCGCATTCCAAAAATCTCCTTTGGCTATGATCTGTCCCTTGCAATTAGGTTATATTGCTGCTGTGGTGGTGTCACATGTTGCCTTACATTTCTACTGCTTATATTTGTTAGATGCTCCAAGTTGCATTCCTTCTTGGAATTCCTTCTGGGAAAAATAACAAAGGTTATAAATAAATAAAAATGTTGACCTAGAAACTAACTGCCTGATGATCAGTCTGTCTTCTTGTAGTAGTGGTGTGTACTGCTGACATTTTCATTTATATTGTTGCTAGATTTTGTTTGCAACCCTGTGCAAGTGCTTTCTTGGTCAGTTTTAGCTTACAGCTTGCAGGGTCAGCTTGCATAGGTCAGCAATAAAAGCAGCTGGTTAGGAGACAAGGTCTAGAATCCAGCTGAGTCCTCCTTTAAACTCAGTTTGCTTTATTTACTGTATAAAGTCAGTTGACTGAAGTTAGAAGTCTGAGCGTGCTCTGGTTTGCATAGCATAATTAGGGCATTTCTGTACTGCGATCATTTTCATTCCTCAACCCTTTCAAACCCCAGAAGCAGTTTGAAAGTGATCTGTGATTGTCTTCATTTCTGCTGATTTGAAATAAAGAAAAAGAATGAAAATCACTCCCTACCCAAAGTTGCTACAGAATAACAGAACAGAATAATAGAGTTGGAAGGGACCTTGGAGATCTTCCATTTAGTCCAACCCCCTGCTTTGGCAGGAAATCGTACACCATTTCAGACAGATGGTTGTCCAATCGGTTCTTCGCTATAAAAAAATCAGGTTTGTAACCAAAACAAACAAAAAACCTTACTTAATCAGAAAGCAGAAGAAAGGAAAGGGAAAAACAATATACACTTCTTGATACTGTGCACACCCTCTAGCCCAGTGCTAAATATAAGGACAAAAGTCTTTCTGTCTGATGCAATGTCATGCAAACACTTATTTTTTCAAAACAACAAAAACAACAATTATGGTTACTTTTCTTATGAACTCATAGACTTTTCCCATTTCTTCTGTTTGCTTCCCTACCATCTGAAAGACAATTCTAAGATACATTTGAAAGGATATCCTTCCATTCCACAAGGTTGGCAAGCAAATATGAAGGAGAAGACATTTTTTGTATGCAAAAGTACACATTTTTTGTGTGCAACATTTTTTATGTGCAAAAGTAAGCATTGCTTTGTTAAAATTTGTTCTCCTTTAAATGCACTTTGTACTGCTTATAGTAATAAGAGTTCATCAAAATGACCTTAGCAGGCAAGATTATTGTCTATTAATGCAATTTTTTTGTCTCTATGCTAGCACCTCATTCCCATATGGTGTCTCTGTATAAACAAGTGTTCTGCTTAATAATGCTGTTATCATTCTGCCCTTTGTGCTATTGTGAAAATAATGTTGAATAATAAATAATCTGTCAAATCTTAATTAGATTAAAATTAATATACAAGATTCTTTTTTTCTTTTTAAATGCAGGAACAATGAACTCCAATACTTTTCATTTTGCCTTCTATCGTTTTAATTGCTTTTTCTTTGTTATAATTAGCACAGCACTTTAATATGCAAAGTTTTCTTTTTCCCATATTTATTTTATGCAGACATGCATGCATGTGCATACAAGCATATGGTAGTTCTAAGTTGGTTATTGCTTGATGCAGTTTTGATGGAACAGTTGTTGCTCAAGGCCAACTGAGAGCAGAGATACACTCTTAATTTTCCCTGTGCCAAGCACCAAATACCAACTCATCCTGGAAGCATTACCAGAAGTCCTAATTTATTTCTCTTCTACAACCAGCAATGGCCTTTCTTCCTATACCAGTCCTTCAATGCAAATCCCATCCCTATGCTGGTATTAATTTGGAGGTGAAATAGGCACAGTACACAGTACTCTTGGGCATCTAGAGCAGCGGCGGGTTGCTTCCTTACTGATGCCGGTGCGCTGCACGCGCATCTCCATGTTTCGGGTGCGCGATCGCTATGTGCACGCGCCCCCTCCTGCAGCTTTGCTTCTGTGCATGCATGGAAGCAAAATATCGCGAGGGGACGCACGCGCGCGAGAGATTTCAGTGCAATTTTGCTTCTGCGCATGCGCAGAAGCAAAATTGCACCAAAATCTCTTGCGCGCGTCCCCTCGCAAGATTTTAGCACAATTTTGCTTCTGTGCATGCGCAGAAGCAAAATTGCCCAAAAATTCACAGAAAAAGATGACGACGCACGCGACGGACCAGCAGAGAGGGCTCTGGAGCTGTCGCGCACAAATTGCGTAATTGGCCACTCCCTACCGGAGCTGTGTACTAGACCGCTCTGGCAGGAACCCACCTCTGATCTAGAGTCAGTAGCCAAACCCTGGTCCCTGAGTTTCTTCCACTGTGGACCACAACCTGAGCAAGAGGTATTAGTAGTGTGAACTGTGCTTTTCTCACTGAACGTGGTCGGAAAAGAAGCTATAATTAGTTCAGAAGAACCATGCAATTTAGGAAGCCATTAAAGGTCCTTCATCCCTTACATACTGTAACAACTCTCTTGATCTGGTTTCTGAATTTGTGATTGAAGGTACTAAATAGACTCAGCTTGCTCATACCTCCTTCAAGGTCCTTCAAGGCAAAGCTGGTCAACAACAACAACAACAACAACAACAACAACAACAACAACAACAACAACAACAAAAAGAATTCCAGGAATGTTATTGATTGTGGAAGGGTATATTAACAGAATCTTTAAAGACTGTTCCAAATTTTCCCTGCCTCCTTTTGAATGACAATCAGATAAAGGTAGGGCTATCTTGAGTCAATGTCATTTTCTATTTTCCGGCAACTAAGCAACCTCTCCGGCATTCCTCTCAAGGCCAAAGCTAAATTCTTCTACAAATTTTTCTTAGGTACCCAATAGCAGTAAAGTCATGAAAGGGTTATCCCACTCCATCATCCTTATGTTTCAGATTTGAGCTTAATTCCCCTCATTGCTAAGAATAAGAAAAATATTTTAGGAATCCTATTTATATCCTATTTAATAGCTTTTGGTCCTAAAGCAAGGTATAACCCTGTCCATAGTTCACTAACCTGATGCCCACCATATATGCCATGAATCATAGTCTGAGCAGCATAGCTATTGGTCTTGTTTTCTGGGAATAATGAAAGTTGAAGTCTAGCACATCTAGGTGAGGTGAAGTTAGCAGAATACTATTTACTTCAGGATCTGGAGTGGTAGGTTACACTTAATGAACTGAAAACTGGAAGTAAATTAATAACCTGCAATAACTCATGGCACCATTAGAACAGATTGTTTTCCTTAATATTTTAATATCTGTTCCATAGTACAAACTACAGAGCAAGATTCAGGAGGTACGAAAAATCAGATACTGAGCAGACAGTACTCAATGGGTTCCATGTTGCACTGGTTAATACATCCAGACAATTAAGTTCATGAAAATCCTATTATGAAGAATGAGAGAGCAGCAAGAAAAAATGTAATTGAATATTGCTGTAGCATTGGCCTTCAGTTAACTGAAAACTTTTATGATCCTGCCTCCAGAGTTTATACCTAGAGCCAGAACGTAATTTTTCAGAGATAAATTAGGTAATCAGAAGAGCTGTTTAGAAATTGGGAGTTATTCTCAAAGAAGTTTAACTTTTCCCCAAGAAGCCTTTTCTTTTGATGAAATACCCCAGCAGTCACTCTAAATCATCATGGATGTGTAGATTTATGAGCTCTGCAGGGTCTCAGCCTTTATATTTGAGTTAGCCAATAGCATCCTGGTGTAGCCAAAGAGGCATTGATGATACTGAGGGATTTGGGTTCAAGGCTTCTTTTTCAGATGAAAACTTTTCTAAATCGGCACAAAATGCCCATCTTTTGAGCTAACAAAATCTTATGAGGAAAGATCAGTGTTTTGATCCCCATATAACCCTTGCCTGATCATGTAAATAATGTGAATAATCTCAGACATGTGTCAAGAACTTGGCCCACTATTAGTTGGGGGGGGGAATCAATATTTGGATTAACATGCAAAGTGGAAACCATTAACATGCAAACCATTAACATGCAAAGTGGAGATTTTGAAATCCTTTTTGCTAAGTAGAAGTGTGTCTGTCCATCTTGATAACATTACTCGGCTACAGAAATTGTCCTCAAGAAAAAGGAATGGATGTAGGAAAAAGAATGGAACGGTCTTGTTCAATCTTCGCTAGAAAACAAAAAAAATTTAAAAATACATTTCCACAAGTCTCACAAGGCTCTATATCTCTAAATGCATCTCAGCGAACATTATCCTTGGCATTTCTTACCCAAATGAAGGGAGATTGATCTTGACACTTTGCTTTTGAAATACAGAGAAAGGGCATAAGTTGTATCACATAAAACATCAGAAAAAGCTGAGTTGCACAATAATAACAATTTCAAAATAATGAATAATGGCATATTGTTTCTCAGAAAGGTTTACATGGCTTTTCATGTTTCCATGCTTGCTTTTAAAAATATTTAGAAATGAAAACACAGCTTGCCTCTGTAATAAAAATAATAATAGCAATATATTTTTGCATATTAAAATGACTGCTTCTGCGGTTTCTTCTCTTTGTAGCTGTACCACCCCTTCCCCAAAAATTCAGCAAGCTCTAAGGGGCCCATATCATCTAAGGCAGTGGTTCTCAACCTGTGGGTCATGACCCCTTTGGGGGTCGAACGACCCTTTCACAGGGGTCGCCTAAGACCATTGGAAAACATATATTTCCGATGGTCTTAGGAACCGAGACACCACTCTTCTATTTGTCTCCAGGTGGGTCCACCCACATGCAAATAGACTACTGCAAAGAAAAATATCTGTACCATGGGAACTTCTGAGCATGCACAGAAGCCGAATTTCCGGCACTGCGCATGCGTCATCATCTTGTTTTCGGCTTTTTTTTTGCATTTTTTTTAAATTTAGCACTGCGCATGCATGCTTGCGCAAAGCGCACGCACGCCCACGAGGTGCGGCCACGCAGCGCAGGAGGAAGCGAACCGACAGCGAGGTAAGTTAGAACCCCTGAGTTTCCTAATAATTTTATTATTTTATGGTTGGGGGTCACCACAACATGAGGAACTGTATTAAAGGGTCGCGGCATTAGGAAGGTTGAGAACCACTGATCTAAGGTAATATGGTGTAGTGATTCATGCTCTAGGCAGGATCAGGAGAACATGTTCAAATTCATCCTCAACCATGGAAGCTTACTGAGTAACTTTAGGCCAGTCATTTGTTTGTTTGTTTTTTAACAGTTGGGCTTATCTAGAAGTGCTATTTATCTCTCTCATTGTTTTCAGAAGCCCCCATTTTGTTTCAATCTAACTACCTGAGTTTGTTACTTGAGGGAATGATCCATGGCATTTACTTCTTCAGATAATTTAAATTATTGTTTCAGTTCTTGGAAGAAACCATTAAATACCTATAAGGGAATATAACTGTTTCACTTCAAAATATACCTCTCAACCTCTTCCAGAGGGATTCTGGAAATACTGATACAAGTGCTTTGTTGCTTTAAAACAAGGTTAATTTGTATTGAATTTGTATCATATTGGAAACATGTTTAGTTAACTTTAAGGATGGAACCAGTATAACCCGCCTTCTTGTGTGAAGTCCTTTTACTGGAGATTCTCTTGGCAGTGATGATAGATGACCTTCTTGATTGTGATATCCTTTCATGATCTTTAATGTATTATAAATGAAAGAACAACTTTCATCTCTGTCTAATCTGCTGTACTGTTTCTTCCTAAATACAACCCAACGTAAGATTTTCAGTCTTCATATTTATTCTTTTTATAGTAAATGGTTCAAATCCTATTCCCATTTCATGGGCTATTATAGTAGTAGCCATAAAGAGTTTATCCTCTCAGATTGCCATACTACATATGTAGCTAGTTTAAAGCATGTTGACATAAAGTTTTTGTTATCACAAGAATTCATTGTATATAAAATAAGTACTTGCCTATTTTGGAAGACTGATCTGTAGGAAATCCAGCTATTTTGAAGGAATATAATTGATGTCCAATGTCACCAAATCCTTAAATATTGTTGGTTAACTTTGTTAATTATTCTGATCATGATGTTATACTTACAGTTGCCAGAACTTACTAATTTAATTTAATAAATAAAAATGGTCTTAGCGTGTGAATTATTATACATTTCCGTTTGTCTAATATAGATACTTGGAATATTACAGAGAAATTTGTGTAGTATATTCACTGAATATTCCACTATTTCACAACAGCTGAAGAAGGCAGAAGCCAAAATAAATATTTTTCGGTTCCTAGTTTCTGTTGTATTAATCACTCTTGGATGCATGGATGAAGGGGCTGGGTGTATAAATAAAGACATATTATTGTAGACTCATAATTTTTATTTGTCCAAACCTATTGCTTCAAAAAAGAAAAATACATGATTTCCAGATCTCCAGTGTAATATCACTTTATCTGATGTTAAAATCAGTGTTAGCTTAATCAAATAAATATTGAATATAGAATTGGAAAAACAGTGCACTGGAACTTTTCATATATTTTATGTCCTTAGTTTGCAAATGTTTCTGAAGATACGTTTAATTTTTTTTTTTTTAGAATGATTGAAGATTGTGGGAAAAGAGGCGCTACCATGGCAGAAAGGAGGCAGCTGTTTGCAGAAATGCGTAAGTGCTGTGGCATGTTATATTTTGTTATGTTGTTTTTCCGACAGATGTTAGATTTCTTGCAAAAGGCCAAAAAGATAGAATATACCCGTGGTAAATATTACAGGGATTATTGCCCTGGGCTATAGGCAGTTTGTTCTACAAAGTAAGCATTTTTAACACAAAGCAGGAGCAAGAAACTACATTTAATTGACAAAATGCTGCTTTTTTAATTATTTCAATGCAGACATACGCAGGGATGAAATCCAGCAGGTTCTGACAGGTTCTGGAGAACCAGTAGCGGAAATTTTGAGTAGTTCGGTGAACCAGTAGCGGAAATTTTGAGTAGTTCGGAGAACTGGCAAATACCACCTCTGGCTGGCCCTAGAGTGGGGTGGGAATGGAGATTTTGCAATATCCTTCCCCCAGGAGTGGGGAGGGAATGGGGATTTTGCAGTATCCTTCCCCTGGAATGGGGTGGGAATGGAGATTTTGCAGTATCCTTCCTCTGCCACGCCCACCAAGCCATGCCCACCAAGCCACGCCCACCAAGCCATGCCCACAGAACCCGTAGTAAAAAAAATTGGATTTCACCACTGAGACATAGAACTAAATATCTCTAGTATTCTTTGTTTGGGAGAAAAGGAATGTGAACAGTCAAAGCCATTGTTTCTCACCAATAACCATACTGAAACTCAAATATATTTTCTCACTGTAATTCCATTTTCTTCAATGGATGCTGACCCAATTTGTTGGGACTGAATTTTCCCCAATGCTTAGAAAGCAAAGTCAAAGGCTGTTCTAATTCTGTATAATCTCATATGTATCTTGTTCTATGTAATCTATGTAATTTGTTCTGGATTGTTCAATCCCAAGCAATGCACAAACCTTTTTCTGGTTTCTTAAATTACACTTTTTGTTTCTTAATTTTGAATATGTTTAAAAGTTTGCCAGAATACAAATGTTGTTTGGCCTTTTATTTTGTGGGTAGAATTGAAACACTATGATGTTGACATTAATATTAAAACTGTGCAATGCTTCAGGCTGAAAAGCAACAAAAGGTTTTTGAACTATAAGGAATCATACATGTAGCAGCTGTCTGCAGTTCTTACCTGAATCTGTCTTTTTCTGGAATCATGTGGTGCCACTGAAGGACATCTATGCAATAGCAGAAGAAATATGCAAATAAATGCCACACACTCCAAAGGACATTTTTGCCTTCAAATTCAGTATGCTGTGCACCCTAATTAAGATACTTTAACTTAAGATACTTTAGCTGGATCCTTCACAATGCACCTGGTCAGCAAACTAAAGCCATCTAAGCATTTTTGACTTCTGCTCTCATCAGCCACAAGCAAAGTCCAAATAAAATAGTATTATAATGCAGTACATAAAACATACCTATATATATAAAAAGATCCAAAGCTATGTCACTTTTTTTGCAGATGCACTTCAACTGCATCTTAGAACTTATCAATATGATGGATTGCTCCTTCAAACTAATCTTGAAACTCTCTATTACTATTACTCAGTCCCATTGTTAATGACCCAATTAATACTTGTGGAATTATTATTATTATTATGAAAGTCCATCAAAAGACTCAATCCTTTAAAAAATAAATGTATTATCTTTGACAAGAAATTAAATAGAACTGTGCTAAAACAAAATTTAAAAAATCCCAGAAATATTTTAAAAAGCAAAAGGCAAACTTAGTAATATTCAATAGTTAACATAACATTAAAAAAAGAGGAAAAAACTGAGCTTCACTGAAATGGTTTTTTATGTGTTTGACAACATGACCAGTGATTAAAGTAAATTCCCAGAATGAAACATTGAATAGTTCAGGACAATCTTTGCCAGCCACAGATTGCACTGAAGCAGTTAGATGATAAAAGGAACTTGTCTAGAGTATTTGGCAGATGAAAGAGAAAAAATAAGTAAAAGTTTTGTTAGTGGCAATGAAGAGTGGGGAAAAAACTCTCTGTTTTCCTCCCTCCCAATATGGAAATTAAATTGAAGACCATCCACATTCCTTCTCTGTTTATAATACCAAAAGCAGCACTGCAAGTTCAGCTGACTGCTAGTTCAGCAATTCAGCTGTTCAAATCTCACCAGGCTCAAGGTTGACTCAGCCTTCCATCCTTATGAGGTCGGTAAAATGAGGACCCAGATTGTTGTGGGCAATATGCTGAACTCTGTAAACCGCTTAGAGAGGGCTGTAAAGCACTATGAAGCGGTATATAAGTCTAAGTGCTATTGCTATTGCTATGTTTTTTATTTTAAAAATTATATTTGCTGTCAGTCTTTGATGGATGTCTTGATTTTATATGTTATCACATTCAGAACTTTTGAGAATAACCTCATGATCTTCTCCTTGGAGATCTGTGCCTTAATATATCTTAAGATTACCTTATTGAAAGTATTGACCAATAAAAAACATAAATTTATTATTGCATTTAGCATTCTAAAATTGTTTGTATTTCCATGGAAGGCACATTTTGAGGACTTCCTGCTTTGTAGGGTCACCCCAATAATATAAATAGAAATTTCTTCATGTTAGATGACAAACCACCACAACAAAAAAGATTCAGCCTTCCTAAATTGGAATTACTTTAGGAATGCTACTTCTCCAACCGGTGTCTTAGAGACTTAGACCAACCCTAATCTTTTCAATAAAATCTTCTTGCTGATGGGCTAACCGATGAAATGCTCTCATTTTGCTAATTAAATTTCATTACTTTATCATAACCAAAACATATTTCTTTATATTCTGAAAACAGTAAACAGTATCTTTGAATCACAAGACTGAAGCTATTTGATTTTACCTTGGAGAATTATCTTAGCCTACTTGTAATAAAAAACAGATTTGTGCTTGCAGAGTAGAGCACTGGCTGCCCCCCTCCCCCCGCTGCCTTTTTCTCAGAGATCCCCAGATTAAGATCACCTCTGCTCCAATATTACAAATAGACTGGATGAATGAGAACATAGTAAGTGCTCAGGCAAGGAGTCCTCTTACAATCTGTGTTCTCCAATAAATGTCATAAACAAATTTATCCAAAGACCGTAAGTAGGTCATATCTTGTTTAAAGATAACGTATCAGCTTCAGTCAAACAAAGATACTGAGTCACGCTTGATGCTAACATATACAACAAACTGCTAAATCAGGAAAAGGCAATTCACTGTTAACAGCAGAAGCCTTTTTTGGTGCCTCCCAAAATATATTTACCAAATTCTTTGGGAGAGTGAACCACAAAATTATGACAGTATGATTTCCTGCTAAAACTAGGAAGAGAATTAAAGGAACAGGTGTGTTAATTCTCTGTGTCCATTACTGATTAAAATTTAACTTTCCAAGTACCTAGAAACAAAAAAAGTCTTCAAAAGCCTGGCACTTGGGTAATGGTATCACATCCCTGTCTTAGCTCATGGCTGAAAAAAATAATAATAACTGTTGCCCTTGGTTGCAGAAAGATAATCTTTCCCTGTCATAATCAATAGATTAAACTTCCACTGAAATGTTTGTGTGTACTTATTAAACTCAGCTTGCCATGCCGTGTCCGCCTTCATGAGGACCATGGCAATCAATCAATCAGTCAGTCAGTCAATCAATCAATCAATCAATCAAATAAAACCCTGTAGGAAATGTCCATGAAGTAACCAGGAGTTCAGTTCAAAAGAGCTTTTTATGTGAACTAAACTGTTAATTTTAATAACTTTCCCTGTATTGGAACTCAGCTGTTTGGTATTTGCTTTATATTGTTTGCTTGTGATTTGATCATATTGAGAGTCGGGCAACATATTTAATTAATAAAACTATATTGGCTTTCAATGTGATAAATTGAAACTTTCCCTTTGGTAAAACCTTTTACCCACAATTAACTGTGTAGGCAATAAAAGGCTCTAAAATATCCTAGAGAAAGCTTGTGTGAGTATTGTTGGGTGAGATTTAGGCACAGAACACATATATCTTAGCACATATACTTCTCCACCATTAGGGGCTCAAGATCTGGATCGTATCCGTTTGTCCACCTACCGAACAGCATGTAAGCTTAGATTTGTGCAGAAAAAATGCAACTGTAAGTATATCACTGATTAATTTGTATTACCTTCACTAGTCTACTACTGTGCATGTTGTATATCTGTTAGGAATTAATTTTAATAAACATTCAGAAAATGCAGATAACAACAGCTAACTCTTCAGAAGAACAAGGTAATTCACAACTCTTTATTTATGCATCAAAACATCTAAACCTATATGTTTGGATGCAGATATTAAGAGCATAGAATTTAAAAACTGCTGAGGTAAAATTCCAAGGGAAACTATAGCAAACAGCTTTCCTCTCACAATTTTGCTGTTTAATACTATTGTTTGTTTATTTTATTGGGTATTATCTTTTACACCTTGGTGTAACTTAACTTTTAAACACCTGCAGTAATAACGTATTAATTTTTGCCTTTAAAAATTTCACTGTTGGAATGGTAAACAAATTAGCATGTTTTTACTTATAAAGAATGAATTATATAAGCTATTCCTTGGAATGTGATACGCTTTACAAATGTTCAGCACTATACAATTATTTGACAATATGTATTAGCATTTTCCATGCTGCAGGAATCAAACACTGTAGCATTCAATAGCATTTAAAAGATATATATGGGAGTTTATGTGAGAAGGATTCTTTCTTTGGCTCTGCTTCCCAGGTGGATCCCTCATTATTTACTATTACTTTGTAGAAATTTGAATTCTATGATTATTTTTTCTCCCTGAGTCACTAAATAAGAGATATGCAGCTTTCATAGTTTAGTGCAGGGGTCGGCAACCTTAAACACTCCAAGAGCCATTTGGACCTGTTTCCCACAGAAAAGAAAACACTGGGTGCCACAAAACCCTTTTGACATCTAAAATGAAGATAACACTGCATATATTGGTTTTTTTTTTACTTTATGCTATGTGCTTTTTTTACTTTATGCAACAAAAACATTTTGAACTCCCCAAAAAAAAGTTGGGTCGAAAAGCTCAATAAATCACGTGCCGGCGGGTGTCACACATTGGCGGTTGTGACGCATATTTTGAGTGACAGGGAGCCGCAGGAGAGGGATGAAAGAGCCACATGCGGCTCCAGGGTTGCAGACCCCTGGTTTAGTGGGTATTTAAAAACAGAAGAAATGAAGCCTTTTCTGTTCACGAGAACTAATACATGTAGAATCTGCTCAGTCTCTCTCCATTTGTTTGGTAGAATGTCATATATTGGTTTTCACCAAGCATGGGCAATTTGTGTTGCATGCAATCCTTGGTTGCAAAAATAATATGGCCTTTAGAACAGCAACAAATCCCCGTTTGCATTTCCCATTGGATGCCTGGTAAAGACAACTGGTTGTTGATTTCCTATACATTTGGAAACCAGAGTATAATATAAGGAAGAATCATATTGCTTAAAATTGATGGGATGACAAAAATAGAATTAAATTTGTATGTGGCCCATAAAGAGCCCACACATTTAAAGCTCTACCCTCTTAATCAAATAAATAGTAGAAGTGTAAGTAATACTATGACATCCCTTCTCCTTTGTTCTAATGTCTGCCTAAGGATCTTGTCTCCTTCAGTGGCAATATTAAACTTGTTTTAATACTCCTAGTCGTCCTCCAACTTTGCCTTTAATTTCCGTCTTGATCTTTACCATTCCTTTCCTTCTTCTCTTCTACTGTACTAATCTTGTCTAATCCTTCGATGTGACCCATATTCCTTTGCCATCTCCGATATTGTTTCCACCATCTTGCTTTCTTCTTCCATATTCAGCACAAATAAACAAATACTGTCCTGTATTGATTCAACTGTGGGTCTAACTAGAAGTAGAATAGGCAACCTGTAATTCCTGGGCATTATATCACTCTTGGGCCTCTTTTTTATGAGTACCAGAGCCCATTTCAAACACTTTGAAATTTGGCACTATGGTTCAAAGCAGGAATCTTGTGCATACCCTGGTTCAGTCAGAATCTTGTAAAGATGGAGGCATAGGAAAGCCCATCATCATTGCCTAGATCATGGTGTAAGAGTACATATCCATGTGAACAATTCCAAGGAAAGTAATAATAGATATGCCATTAATAATGAAAATGTCATTCCTTACGTTCAGTTTTTTGTAGCCCTGACTTACACTAAATTTTGACTTTCAATTTTCATGATATCCTTGGCTGTAGCCTTCGCTTCACCACTCTCAGCTACTTAAAAGCCTTTTACTTTCCGGCATGACTCATTCTCAGCTTCCACTGCTGCTATTTTCTCCTTGAACTTAGGCATTGTGCTATCTCATTTTTTCACACTCATATATGTATCTTCTTCAAAACTCATAGTTTTTCACAAAGTCATTAGACCAACTCTTTAATAAACCAAACGTCAATATTTTTGAAGAGCACTTTTCTTCAGGCTTTTAATTTTATCTTTTTTTCCCATCATTCCTCTCCCCTTTCTCTGTTACTTTCTCCCCTTTATATTTTAGACTGGCTCATCTTTAGACTATGAAATGTTCTCAGAGAAATAATGTACAGTATAAGTTACAGATTTACAGCTATGAACAAATCACCCAATTGCCAATAACAAAGATTTGTATATAATTTTTTACAGGATCTATAAGTATAGGTACAACTTACAACAATTCATTTAGTGACGGTTCAAAATTACAACAGCACTGATAAAAGTGACATGACTGTTTTTTGCACTTACGACTGTTGCAGCATCTTCATAGTCACATGATCAAAATTCAGATGCTTGGTAACTGACTCGTATTTATGATGGTTGCATTATCCCGGGGTCATGTGATCACTCTTTGCGACCTTCTGACAAACAAAGTCAATATGGAAGCCAGATTCACTTAACAACTGCGTTACTACCCGTATGTTCCGGCGTATAAGACGACTGGGCGTATAAGACGACCCCCAACTTTTCCAGTTAAAATATAGAGTTTGGGATATACTCGCCATATAAGACTACCCCTCCTACCATCTTTCTTTTTCTTTCTGTCTTCCTTCCTTCCTTCCTAACATCTTTCTTTCTTTCTTTCTTTCTTTCTTTCTTTCTTTCTTTCTTTCTTTCTTTCTTTCTTTCTTTCTTTCTTTCTTTCTTTCTTTCTTTCTCTCTTTCTTTCTCTCTCTCTCTCTCTCTCTCTCTCCCTCCCTCCCTCCCTCCCTCCCTCCCTTCTTTCTTTCTTTCTTTCTTTCTTTCTTTCTTTCTTTCTTTCTTTCTTTCTTTCTTTCTTTCTTTCTTCTGTCTGAAGAAGCACAATCAGGAATGGTCTTTGTGGATGGGTAGCAGCCAAGGCACCACGCTTGCAGAAGGGTAACACAGTGAAAAGGCTAAGATATGCTAAGGCTCAAAAAAATTGGACTAATGATCAGTGGAAAAGAGTATTATGGAATGATGAACCCAAGTTTGAAATTTTTGGATCCAATTTGTTGAAACCCTATGTGAGAAGAGTTGGAGAGAGATGGACAAATGAGTGTTTGTCGCCTTCAAGGGAACATGGTGGAGCGTCTGACCTGTTTGGGGCTGCATTTCTGCCAGTGGTGTTGGCAATAATGATGGGATCATAAATGCTGAAAAGTACAGATAGGTTTTAATTCATCATGCCATTCCTTCTAGAAAGTGCCTGAATGGGAAGGGAATGGGTTCTTTTCTTGTGAATAAACAAGCAAAAGGCTTATTTAATAGGCCTTTTGGATTGCTTTGTAAAGGAGCCATTCCACTTTTTCCTCTTGTTATTTTTGGTTTAAAGCAGGGGTCCCCGAACTTGGCAACTTTAAGACTTGTGGACTTCAATTCCCAGAATTCTCCAGCCAGCATAGCTGGCTGGAGCATTCTGAGAGCTAAAGTCCACAAGTCTTAGAGTTGCCAAGTTTGAAGACCTCTGCTTTAAAGGCATGTTTTGCAGCAGTAGAGTTCCTAAATTACGAGCAAGCTGTCAACAGAAATCCTGATTTCTGCATTGCTCAGCAGCGCCTCAGCCCCCTCCCCGCAGTGGCTTCAACGAAGAGGTTAAGGACAGAGAGCTTTTATGCCTAGAGGGGAGGTAGGAAAGGGGAAAGAGGGGGTTGGGAACCAAGTTTCCTTTCCCTCCTGTCCCCTTTCGTGGTCTCCTGACATCTTTTACACCAAGTGCTGTGGACGCTGCGAGTGGGGGAGGGGACCAGGGGGGGGCAAGGAGGAGGAGGGGGAATCCCCAGGTGCAGGAGGGAAGGAGAGCGAGGTGAAGTTTCCCCAGTTGCATCCCCTCCCCTTCCGAGTCTCCGCCTTTCCTTGCAAGATTTTCTGCTCCGTGAGAACTGCTGCGCCGCCGCTTCTCTCAGTTGCTGCATCTGATAACAGCTCTCCGATCCCCTTAAAATCCTCCCTACGAGCCCCCCTTCCCCCCCTGAAGCCCAACATTTGGTGCAGCCTGGCTCCCAGTGGGAGGCCACCTGATGTTAGACAATACCCGGCGTATAAGACGACCCCCAACTTTTGAGAAGATTTTCCTGGGTTAAAAAGTCGTCTTATACGCCAGAACATACGGTAAGTTAACAACTGCAGTGATTCGCTTAACAACTGTGGCAAGAAAGGTTTTTAAATGGGGGTAAAACTCACTTAACAAATATCTCACTTAGAAACAGAAATTTTGGGCTCAGTTGTGGTTATAAGTCGAGGACTACCTATAAAGACTTGATAAATTAAGGATATTTTCTGCAAAATTAAAAATGGACTGTGTATGTTTTTCTGGAAAGAGCAAGAAAGGAAAACAGATGCCACCCACAAAATACAGAAATTTAATGGAAATAGAGTACATGATGAAAATGGTGAGCAGCCCTAAGTTAAATCTATAGATAATACCAACATGAATTTTGGGCCTGATTTCAAAATAATGGGCATTCACAATATGTCTTTAAAAAATGAAATTCCAAAACTACTGTTCAGTTTTCCTTAGTCTAAAATGCTTTATAGGCTCATAGTGCAGTTTTTTTCCTTTTATTTTTAATCAAATTAATGGCTACTGTCATTCACCCTGAATATTTGAAGATATCCAGCTTCTTCAGTGTCTCTTCATAGACCTTGATTTCTAATCCCTGATTTATCTTCATATCCCTTTTCTGAACCTGTCCCAACAACTTTGAATCCTTAAAGATTGGTGCCCAGAACTGAACATATTATTTAGGATAGGCTCCAAAGTCCCTTCTGTTATTCTGTTAAACGTGGATAAAAAGTCTTTTCACTGGAGGCATTTACAGCAAGGAGAGGGGATTAAAAAAAAGATGAGAGCCATGACCATTCAATCAAAGCTATGCCCTATTTTGTGTGCAACTCATGGCAAAAAGGGAGCAAGACTTCAGCCATATAATCATTGATGCCATCTTAACTTTATCCAAACTTTGCAGATGCCCTTGGACATCTTTTGCTTATATGATCCTGGTAATCTTTATAATTTATTTATTTATTTATTTATTTATTATTTATTTATTTGTCAAACATGTACAGGATAGTAGTTGTTTGTATAAACATAACATAAGTAAAAAGTTCCGATAAAAGAGGACAATGGGACAGTAGGACAGGGACGGTAGGCAGAGTGGTATGCTTATGCATGCCCCTTACAGACCTGTTAGAAATGGGGAGAGGTCTACTGTAGACAGTCTAAGGTTAAAATTTTGGGGGTTTGGGGAAGAAACCACAGAGTCAGTTAGTGCATTCCAGGCATTGATCACTCTGTTGCTGAAGTCGTATTCTCTGCAGTCGAGTTTGGAGCGTTTTACATTAAGTTTGAATCTATTATGTACTTGTGTGTTGTTGGGGTTGAAGCTGAAGTAATCATTGACAGGAAGGACATTTTGGTATATGATTTTATGAACTACATTTAGATCAGATCGGAGGCGACGTAGTTGTAAATTGTCTAATCCCAATATTTCAAGTCTGGTGGAATAAGGTATTTTATTGCTAGTAGAAGTGTGGAGGACTCTTCTTGTGAAATATTTCTGGACTCTCTCGATTGTATTAATGTCTGATATGCAGTGCGGGTTCCAGACAGGTGAGCTGTATTCCAGAATTAGTCCTGTAGAGTAGGCCAGTTTAATGTTGCAAATGTGGGGTTAAAGATAACAAGAGCATAAATTACTTCACACAACAAGGGTGAATTTATTTTTTACTGATTTCCCCGCTCATATGTAATAGAAATAGGATAAATGCTTGCCTTACGCATACTTCTCAATGAATCCCCCCCCTTCTTTTAGTTCATACTGTAATTTGTAAGTCAGGGGAGTGAAAAATGTTATCACTGGCTATGTAACCAAATCTTTGCAGTGTTATTCAGATACATGGATATAAATTATTTTAAGGAAACAGCAGAAATCTTTATTTGTGTTAAACTGTTAAAAAGCTAATATGGTTAGTGTATAAGAACTCAAATATATGCTGTTTTCTAAAATATGCCCACTGCCACCTAGTGGTTAGTAATTGGTCTTTCTCCATTAGAAATAGAATCTATATTACCTCATCTTCAGGAAGTGATATAAAATTTATTATCTACGATTCAGGGCTCCCCTTTTCATATGAAATTTCAAGCTGTTTCTACTCAATGATAGCTTTAACTATCACTATTTCCTTAGCAAGCCTAGCTATTATATTCATTTTGACAGAGACGGTGTATTCAGTTTCTTTATACTGCGTTCTTTATATCTGTTTAGCTTTGATGTAAAATTGATTTGCAACTTCCTGGTCTCTCCTAACTCTATTGCCCCTTTTGGCTACCCATTTTGGGTAGCCAAAATTCCATGTTGATACTGGCAATCTTCTTTTTGTAATAAGGAAACCACTTTTTAAATCAGAGTATCTTTGGTATAGGAAACAATAATAGATGCTCACAGACAGACAGACCAGACAGACACCAGTGAAAGGGTACTCTTCAGTTATATTCTCTAAAAAAAGTAGTCCCTTGGCCTGACTTATGAGGATAAATTAGGTTGCTATATTACTAAAATTACCGTATTTTTCAGAGTATAAGACGCACCTTTTTACCCTCAAAAAGAGGGTGAAAATTTGGGTCCGTCTTATACACCGAATGTAGCCCCACCCAGCCACCTCCACCCTTTGGCCTCTGCCTGCCAGCAATTTACCTCTTTGCAGCAAACAGGGCAAAGCCTTATTAGCACACTAAGAGATTACTTGCCTCCTGACCTACAGCTGCAAGCCACGTGGTAAAATGAAACTAACTACAGTGGCTGTAATGAGACAAAATGCTGGGAGATAAACTGGTGGCAATGTTACACTGCTGAAATTGCAAGGAGGTAAGCTATAGCTGCTGTAGCCTAGAGGTAGAGCTCTTGCCTCACAGTCAGGAGGTTGTGAGTTCTATCCTAGGTAGAGGCAGATTCTGTTAATATGTTATTTTGTTAAATGTTTGTAGAGTGTTCAAATTATAAGACTTATTTTTTAAAGACTGCTTTATTATTGTTCTAGACAACTTAACAAAATGAAGAAGCTTTTTAAAATAAATTCTTGCTCTGAAGAGGCCCAGTGCTATTGTATCTTCTTTTAAATAGCAGAAAGCCTTCCAGAAAGCCACAT
Source organism: Diadophis punctatus similis (assembly GCA_023053685.1). Taxonomy (NCBI): domain Eukaryota; kingdom Metazoa; phylum Chordata; class Lepidosauria; order Squamata; family Dipsadidae; genus Diadophis; species Diadophis punctatus. Next base: position 162,058,943 of record JALIGW010000003.1, read on the forward strand.
CAATTTTAAAGATCTGTAAAAGTATAATCTGAAATGTCCTGTTTTAGTATTAAGTATTAGTATTAAAATAAGGCAGCTAAATTAAACCCTGACTTAGTCATGTTTGGAGTAGATCTATTTAAATAATTGGGAGGAGTTAGTGTGATTATATTTAAGAAAACTTTCTGGGATTAATATACTGCCATAATGTACATTTCTCCAATTCTTTGCTATTTCTATGGGTCAGGCACACATGCACAGAAATACACAGCAAAAAGTGTATATCATCTGTGCTGTTTGCTGTTTGGCAAATTGCTGGGAGGCAGAGGCCTTTTTTCCTTGTTTTCCTCCCCCAAAACTAAGGGGTGTCTTATACTGCGGTGCAAAAAATACGGTAAATAAATCTCAGTCGGGTGGGTAACAGGGACAATTCCCTTAGTTATTTGAAGGAAAAACAGCAAGTTGTTATCTTATTAATTAATAAATTGGCACATTAATAATTTTCAGTGACTGATGCAAAAATAATACTAATTTAGCTCCTCTGCTTTTCCCTGTCATGCTAAAATACTTTTAATACTTTTATTTTTATAATACTTCTACAGCTTCTTATGGACAGGCAGATTTGAAGGTATTTTAAATAGCCATCTATTGGTTATCTAGTACTTTTCTCTGTACTGCTTTATTGTTTTGTCCTTGAAGATTTTGCTGCAGTTGAGAGAACTATAATAGATGTATATAAAATATGATTACAGCTATATATCATTTGTAGATGCATGCACAACTTTTATTTAGCACACAGCCAATATTCTGGTATTCTTATCTCACTTACCTTCCTATATATTTCTTCGTTTTAATATATAAGCAAAGAAGAAAAGATTTCAAAAAATAAAACCAGAAACAGATAAGGCAGAAAGGACATTAAAAAAACCAAACAGATGCACACATATACAAAACAGCTCAGTTTTTAAACACAACATTAAACATGATCGCAATAAAGATTTGATTGACTGAATATTAAACACTGACCACACAGAATAATATTGATCAGTGTTTCCATTGCATTAAAAGAAAGTCAGTTCACAGGCAGAAAGTAAACATATATCACCAGTCCAAGATCATAAATCTGGCATGGCACTGTCTTTCCATCATAAAATAATATTTCTTTGCTACAGCTGATGCTCAATAAATCTACAGTTCTTCAAAAAATGATTAATTCCAAATGTTTGGCATATTTCAAATTCTGTCAAAACTACCGTCAGCATCAAAATAATAGCTTGAAATCATATTATTTTTCCTAAAACCACTTTAACAAACTTAAAACAAAATAAGGCAATAGTGGGCCAAGAATGTATTACATGCATATCATTACACCTTTATAGAGAACATAAGTCAATTGGCAATTAAATTATTTTTCCCTCTATTTTTTACTAGTCAAAAAAAGGACAAGAAGAATGGCTTTGCTTTGGAATCAGCCGCTATCGCAAAGCCAAATCTCATTGGTTATGTGGCATCTCAAAACCAAACTGAGGTGAAACCAGTCCTTCCTGTCCCTATATGTACCTTATGAGTGCAAAGTGAGTTTCCTGTGGGTTTCTGTAGATGTGGATTCTTCAGCCTGGTGTCCCTGTTGAAAGTCCAATAGTTGAGCAATTTGTCAACTTACCCAAATCTAGTGTTGTCAGACATACTGTTTCATCTTCCACTATGCAAGCAGAAGTCCAGCAAAACTGGAGAACACAAATAGTGGGAAAGACTGATTTCTAAATGGGGAATGTGTAAGATTCTACTTAATAGCCGGTCATCAACACCACATAATTAACAACTAAAAGCCACATACAACCAGGCACCACATAACTACTACACATAGAACAGCCCAGTGCACACATTCTGGAGTTTGAGAAGTTCCCTGAGGATGGGCTGTAGCACAAGTCCGAAAGCTTGGAAGAACAAACCTCTGGTCCCAGTGATCAACTCAGATTGGATCCTGCAACATTATCCTGGGACATGTATATTTGCTTTCATTTGCAAGACTAAAATAAATTTAATAAATAACAAAATTTAAAAGATGCTCATTTTTTCCTACATCTCAAAAACACACAGAGGGAGCTGTCTCTCTTCTAAAGAGAGAATGAGAGAATGAGAATAAGAAGTTTGATGTGTTACATCAACACATGGCTGCATCAAAATGTATCCAAGTATAATGAAATATTATTACTAGCTACTGATGCAACTTCACACAGTCTCTGTATCTCTTGCAATTTGGCTAAATGTGCCTTTGAAGAAATAAAATTAAGACTAAGAGCAACCATGACATTGTATAAATATATTTATTGTTGGATTCATTTAATCATATATTAGACAGTCTTTCTGACCATATGAGGAAGAGCTGAATCAAACAAAAAGTTTGTAATTTGGTCCTTACAGGGTTTTATAGCAGTTTTAACTGTCAAATGACAACCAAGTTTTATTTGGAAAATCTTTCAAATAGTGATCTGCTTGTGTTCTTCCAAGGCCTGGTACCCTAAATAGATTGTGGATGAAGCTATTTTTGCAAAATGTCCAATCAAAATCTTTGTTCCATGCAACTTCTAAAAACAAGTTATCTCTCATACAATACAGTCCTAATTTCATTCTACAGAGTCAGATACAACCAAATGTGTTTATTCCTTATATTATGTAAATTAGTCTATCATTTGTAACTCAATAATAGGGTAACTCTGATCTGCTTTTATTTTGGTTTCAGAGATATAGCAAACACTAGTCTAATGGCTTGCAATACTGACGGTAACAGCATGCCTGTTGCAAAAGCAGATTTCCTCTATCAGAAAAAATATTGAATTAATTCTATTAACTACTCTGTCACTTTTGTTTTAGCCTTAAAGTCAGCCATATCTCCATGATTATATCAGAACACTTTGAAAACATTCAAAGTATTACTTGCTCTTTTCCTCTGAACATCTGCTTTCTCTCCTATCTTAAGTTCCATAACATCACTGAAAGTTTTTGTTTTAATTTAAGTTAGGTATCTGTATCAGGTAGCAGCAATATAGAGAGATGCTGGAGGTGGATGATCACTTTAATGATAACTGCAAATGTATCATTTCATACTGCATACAAGAAGACAATCTTAACTCACCCTTTTTTTAAAAGAAAGCCACAAGATAAAGTGATTGACAGTATGGCCTCCTCTGGTTGGATGGTATTCAATATGCCACTGAGGCAGTACTGAGGATCTCTTGGAATGCTAATGCCATTTATAACATGGCTGGATTAAAACAATCAGGACAACTGCTAATGTTGCCATACAGGAAAAGAAAATCTGAAGCTGCAAAGATAGGATCACAGTGGCAATATGAACATGAGAAACCTCAATATAGAGAAAGATGAAATGAATTAACTATAAAATGATATCTTAGGCATCAGAGAATTCAACCGGTCTAGAATTTGACTCTCATTCATACTATTCATGATGTGAAAAATAAAAAAGAAATGGCATTGCTTTCCTAGTTAGGAAGGATGCAGCAAAGATAATATTTATGTAAAATACAGTCAACAATTGAATAATATCAATTAGATTTCACAGAGAGGAGTTTCGTATGATGATTGTCCAAGGATATGCTCAATAATTGATACAGAAGAAAAGGAGTGTTATAGTTGTTAAAAGAACGTGCAAGCAAGATATGCTACTTGTGATTAGAGAATGGAATTCCAAAATGTGAAATTGTAAGAAGGAAAATATAGTTGGGCTATATGGCCCATGGAACAGAAATGCAGCAAGAGAGCATTTCTCTATCAATTTCTGCCAATCCAACTCATTACTAACCCAAATTAAAAACAACCAAAATGATGCCTGTATATGCAGACATCATCCAGTGGAATATCAAAAAAATTGATAATTCATGCAATCTTTATCAATTTTTTTGATATTCCACTGGATGATGTCTACATATACAGGCATCATTTTGGTTGTTTTTAATTTGGGTTAGTAATGAATTGGATCTAACCGGTTCTTTAGAACTATTAGTAATTCGGCAATGACATCATGGAGCTGGTTCTGTCGGTGTCTCCGAGGGTGACGCCATCTTGGATTTTGCTTCACATGCGCAGACGCTATTTTTTTATTGCTGTGGGCGTGCGCAAAGCGTGCGCGCACGGCGTGACCCTGAGCAAACCGGCAGCAAAAGGATCTAGAACCCACTCCTACATGAAATGCTGTCTTCAGTAGCTCCTGTAAATCATAAAAAAGATGGAGCAAGCCTTAATTCTATTTTATGCCAGGACTGCAACTGAAAAATAGTGTCTCCTTGTCTCCATCTGCCACAAAGCTTCATTTCTTGGTGATGAGAAGACAATTGGATTGTTTTTGGTCCTCCTGAATTTTCATTGCTTTCACATTTTAAATAAATACTTAATGGCTTCAATAAATAGGGTGGAATCATCTGAAGGTTTCTAATGGTTGATAGTAATCTGCTTATTTAACTCTCATATGGAAAAAATTCACACATGATGCTAGATCACAATATGATGTCCTGGAAGCAAAAAATAATAGGAGGAGCCAAGATAAAACTGAAATTTCATTTCATTTACATTTAATTAAAAGTAAAAATAATATAATTGCTTCCTAATCATAACTTTAAAAGAGCTCTACTATGTACAGTTATTACTGACTTCAGGTTAATGTCTATAAAGCTGGTATTTATGTTACACTGAATCTGAATATCTCTCAGTGGGATATGTCTAAGAACTGAGTTAAACATTATACAGATAATAAACAATGCAAAAAACAGTCTTGAACTAAGGGTACCTAGGAGGGAAATCAGAAAATCCAAAAAAAGGATATGGCAATCAATCCATCATAAAAAAAAAGTAAGCCCAAGAAAACTTCATTAGATCAGAAGAATTTAGGCAGAAGGAATAGCCAAGAGATAGTCAGGAGCAAAATAATCTGCATAATCTGAGTTTCCAACCGCAAAGGAATGAGACAGAAGCACAAGAACCAAAGGACTCCCATCTCAGTGTAGTTCAAAATCACTTTATAACTCAAAATTCTGAAGTTTAATTATAATTAAACTTATAATTAATTATTATATCAAAATAAATCTTATAGTTCTGGAGCTATCAATTAAATTTTTGGATGAAGGAGCTATGTAAAGACCAGCATTTCTTATGGTTTTCTGTGAATACAAGAATATTATTTAAGAATTCTGTATCATGATATATATTTTTGTCCAATACTTAACTATTGTTTTTGAATTCATACATAGTGCACCTAGTGGACATTTGGAATGTTATAGAAGCATTGCGGGAAAACTCTTTGAACAACTTGGACCCAACTATAGAGTTGAATGTGGCTCGACTTGAAGCTGTGCTGTCCACAATTTTTTACCAACTCAACAAACGTATGCCAACAACCCACCAGATTAACGTCGAGCAATCCATCAGTTTACTGCTCAACTTTTTGCTGGCAGCTTTTGATCCGTAAGTTCCTTTAATAATAATGAATACTTGTTTTCCTGTTTGTTGTAAGAAAGCATTAGCTCTTGAGCAAAGTACTGATTAAAAAAAAAATGATGAACTTATACAGAACTGAAAATTACACATTTCTATATTACCTTCAATCTCATTTTCTTCAAAGAATTGGCAAATACACATTCAGGAGTCAGTTGGAAAGACTTCTGTCTGGCACTGATTTGACAAAGAAAATAATAGACTGGGGAATTATTTATCAAGTCCATTATTTATTAAATCCTGATTTCACAATGCCCTCCCTCCCTCCCTCCCTCCCTCCCTCCCTCTCTCTCTCTCTCTCTCTCTCTCTCTCTCTCTCTCTCACACACACACACACACACACACACACACACACACACACACACTATCATAGTTTTACTACAAGACTCATGGGAATATATACTTAATGTTTATTTTGACCTGAAACTGATACATCAGAATAGGAAACTTCCATGTTCTTTGGCTATTACTGCAGATGTAAACATCTGCAGTAATAATTATTTTGTGGTGATAACATGTACTACTGGCTTATTATTTGAATTGAATACTTTTTGCTGCATGCCTTTGCAACAGTTGCCTTTGCAACTGTGAATAATTTTACTTTCTTTCCAGCTGGTACAATGAATTGTGCAAAAATAAATGAAAAAAAAAAGCATTGGAATCCACTTCCTTACAATGCAAAGTTCCAGTTTTAAAAAAATGTTAATAGCATTTCCTTAATATCATCCCATAGATGAATGGTCTGTGTGAATATGCAAATTATGGTAATTGAACACAGGATCCATCAGTTCGCTGCTGTCATTCTTAAAAGCACCTGAATAGCCTGGAATTGCAAACTGGACTGACTGGCATCTGTTCTGTTCTGTGCGAGTTGCAAATTATCTATTACTGCATTACTGCCTTAACTGCATTTTATTTTGGAAATGTATTGGTTGGAAATCAACACAATTAAAGAACATTCTGTTGAGTTTATTTATCTTCCCATTTGCCTATCACCCTCTTGTGTCCTCTCCAACGTGCATTTGATGGACCTTTCGTTTGGTACTGTGTACTTTCCTGAGCCAGATCAACTAGTACAGCTTAGTCACCATGGAAACAGCTGAGTTGGTGGGAAAGCAACTGTTCCACATGAAAAAGCAGCAGAGGCGCTGTATGTTTGCATTCAAACATCTCCCTTCCCCTCCCCAAGGAGAAATTGTCAGTAGGCTGCAGAAATATGGCCTTCAGGGTTTTGGAAAGGCTGTACAGTAAAGGGGCAAGGTCTTTTTAATATATGCAGACTCTGAATTTTTGATTCTAACAAGAACACGAAGGCAATTAATTGCAAATGCTTGGACACGTTCTTTGTTGTTCACTGCCAAGTCACTCTCAGAAAATCATAGATGTGAAAATGAGATCATTATGATATACATTTTTCTATTGTTCGATAAACCAAGAAAGATGTGAAACAGTGTTTTTTTTAAAATAAAGAAGAATATTGAAATTAAGTATGTAGAATATGCTCAGTGAATGCTACATAGGTTTTTCTTGGCTGAGTAACTGAACTCAGAGTGAGAATGCTTCCAGTTTGCTCAGGAATAGCAACTCATTTCATTCTCTGGCAATATTACACTGCTAACCAGAGCATACAAAACATTTGTTAGACCAATCCTGGAATACAGCTCACCTGTCTGGAACCCGCACTGCATATCAGACATTAATACAATCAAGAGAGTCCAGAAATATTTCACAAGAAGAGTCCTCCACACCTCTGCTCGCAATAGAATACCTTATTCCACCAGACTTGAAATATTGGGATTAGACAATTTACAACTACGTTGCCTCCGATCTGATCTAAATGTAGTTCATAAAATCATCTACCACAATTTCCTTCCTTTCAATGATTACTTCAGCTTCAACCGCAACAATACACAAGCACGTAATAGATTCAAACTTAATGTAAACCGCTCCAAACTTGACTGCAGAAAATACGACTTCAGCAACAGAGTGATCAATGCCTGGAATGCACTACCTGACTCTGTGGTTTCTTCCCCAAACCCCCAAAACTTTAACCTTAGACTGTCTACAGTAGACCTCTCCCCGTTTCTAAGAGGTCTGTAAGGGGCGTCCATAAGCGCACCACTGTGCCTACCGTCCCTATCCTACTGTCCCATTGTCCTCTTTTATCGGTACTTTTTTACATATGTTATGTTTATACAAACAACTACTATCCTGTACATGTTTGACAAATAAATAAATAAAATAAAATAAAAATAAATTGTGCAAATTGCAGTTCTGAAGTGTCCAGACAGAAGACTTGGAATTTGTAACAGCTTTCATTAAGGAATTAAAGATAAGGCAAAGGAGCAAATCAATTGTAACAATGTTGTCCTAACATTTTTTTCATCTAACAATGTTTATACAGTATATGGCCCAAGCACACATGAGCATATCTACATCTATGCGCACATAAACACTTTCAAGCTGAAAGCAGACAATCGCCAATTAAATAGATTTGAGGGGAGGGGCTCTGAATCATTGCACAACTCATCCTTTCGTGATACCAAATTGTATTTAATCCCAAGTAAGTGTTGTAAAATAAAATATTCATCCCTGGAAATCAAAGATCTAGAGCATTATAGAGTATTTACACTTTTCCATAATTCATCCCTCCCCAAAATACTTACGCTTCTCTTTAGTATCTGATCTCTGCCATAAAACAATGATCAATGCATGCTGGAATTGGAGATACTCATTTCCACCTTGGAAAATTTATAGATGAATTTGCTGCCGAAGCAGAGTCCTCTCCTCCTATAAATCTTTTCCTTGTAAAACAAACATCTCATCTCAAAAATATCCAAGTAAGTTTACATGAAGAAAAGTGCTGTACATTAAGTAACTACCACCCTAGGCTGAAAAAGATAAGCAGTTCAGACCTGCTTAGGAGTTGGCTATGAGATCCCAGGCTAGACAGGAAAGTTGGGGGAGGGGAACTCCTGGAAAAAGGCAGTGGCCAACCGGTTCTGTATTTTGCCAAGAAACTACATGAATATGTCCATGGAGTCATCAGGGAACCAAATGATACTAAATAAAGTTATTTACTATTTAGTTATTTCTTATATGTGAATTTAAAAAAAATATCTGAAGTCTACAATGGGCAATGCTTTGATTAGAATTAACCTGCTATAAAGAAATGCATAGGTCTTGAGGGTCCCAAGAAGTTTTTATTAGAACAACAAGCAAGGATTACAACAAGAGAGAAAATGCCCCACAATTTAGCTGATGTTCTTGTCTTCAAGAATCTGATTGCTGAATTAAACCCTTGGAGGCTGCACAATACATTGAATCACAAATCAACCAAACGGATCTGTACAACATACTGAGTCCTAAAAAATGTAATCAAAGGTAATACTGACAAAGCCTTTCATATTGTACACAAGTGTCGTGAGGTCTTTTCTTCATCCACCAAAGTGTGTTGCATAAAATCACTTTTGACGTCTACGGTTTAGATTCAAAATGAAGATGCCAATTTCCAGACTGAATTAATTAGTTAATGGTTTGTTGGTGTCATGCTATGCTATGCATAGAAAAGTAGCAATGGCGGATTTCACAGTTCTGAAATCAGTTCTGAAATCATAAAGCCCAAGTTTAATTTGAAAATGGCCCTTACCTTCAGCAAAATACTTCATAGCAAATCATTTTTTTAAAAAAAATCAAGGATAGAAGAGGAATTAAGTCAGTGTTTATTTCTTAAATTCATAATTGAACTGAAATGTAATGATCTTTCAGCATATTTTGCAGTTTTGTAATTTGTACACCTTGATTAAAAAGCATATACAGTATATTAAACAAAAATGCATACATGAGCAAAAATATAAAAATCCATTCTATTATGGAAAAATGTTTGCATATGTATTAATTTTGCATAGACTGGAGAAATATTCACAAATTAATGCAAAAAATATAAAGGGGAAAAATAAAACTGGAAAAAATCAAGACTTGACAGTCAAGAATCTCAATTTTTATTTAGGTGGCAAATTGTTTCAAATGGGTTTATTCTCAAATTATTATGAATCATGGCCTCAGATTTGAAAAAGAAATGCAAGCCTAAGATATCTATGATATGTTACTCAGCAACTATGCAAATATTATTTTATGTTTTCTTGTATAGAGAAGGACATGGAAAAATATCTGTGTTTGCTGTCAAAATGGCCTTGGCAACACTTTGTGGAGGAAAGATTATGGATAAATTAAGATGTAAGTCTCTCTATTAATTTTAATCAAGTAGCTTGTTAGGGAACCATATGTGTTTGGTTTTTAATGTGATAACAATCAAAATCAGCAAAAATATTATTGAACAAATTTCATAGACTTCATAGAAAATTCTCATCATTGCTAATGTCTGTGTCTTTTTAGAATTTTTGAATTAAAAATAATTACGTTGCAATTGATCAAATAAATTATGTGTCCAGTAAAATGCATAATTTGCCACTTATTTTCCTGACTAGTTTTTATAATGTTAAAAAATGTTAAAATACTGTAAAATTTGCATCATAGGATCACTCCTCACCCCAGTATTTGAGAAGTAAAAAAATATCTCCTCAGTTACTCACGTGGCTCAGATGAGCAAAGATTCCCCAGTTTATGCAATGTCATATCACCAAACTAATACAGTATTTGATTAAAAGACAAAAAGTTGAAGACTCCATATTAATTACCTATAAAATATTTGTTAAATGTTTTATAGCAAGGGTCCCCAACTCCCAGTCTGCAGAGTGCTACTGGTCTGCAGTCTGTTTGAAACCGGGCCGCGCAAGCTTTAGGCAAGCATGCAAAGCTCCATGTCTGGGATTAGCCTGCACACGCGAAATCCTCGCCTTCACCCTCCACTGCTGCCCTCTGCCGGTCCATGGATCCGGAAATATTGGGGACTGCTGTTTTATAGGATTAATTTTTCTCTGAGTCCAAAAGCAAAAAGAAAAGCAATCAGCAACAACTTTGAAAAATAGGCCAATTTGGTTATTAAATTAATCAAATTGTTTAATTGGGTTGCAGTTCCAATTAAAATACTGGTTTTAAATAACACATTCAGTACAACATTCAGAAACAGTACACAAGTATAATTTAATGTCTGATATAGAATCACGCTATATAAACCAGCTCTCTAATATGAAACATATATAACCAGTCATCTATCTACTGTATTTTTGAGCGTATAAGACGCACCTTTTTGCCCCCCCAAAGAGGGTGGAAATGTCGGTGTGTCTTATACTCCGAATACAGCCATTTTTGGCCTCCCGAAGCCCCGCTTCTGCATCCCATTTTTGTGAAAAACGGGCCGTTTTTTGCAAAAATGGGGGCGTTTTTGCCTTCCCCCACCCCCTAGGAGCGCTCTGCAGGCTTCCCAAACCCTCTGCATGCCCCGTTTTTGCAAAGAATGGGCGAAAAACGGTCCGTTTTTCACAAAAAAGGAGGTGTTTTTGCCTTCTAATTACCCCATCTAGGATGACTGGAGGAGGAATTCTGGGAGTTGAAGTCCACTAGTCTTAAAGCTGTCAAGTTTGAAGACCCCTGGGTTAGGGATTAGGGGTGCAAGGGTCTTCAAACTTGGCAAGTTTAGGACTTGTGGACTTCAACTCCCATTCCTGAGCTACCATGACTGGAGGAGGAATTCTGGGAGTTGAAGTCCACAACTCTTAAAACTGTCAAGTTTGAAGTTTGTTAAAACTGTACATGGTTGTAAGAAGTGTACATGGTTGTAAAAAGTATACATGGTTGTAAAAAGTATACATGGTTGTAAAAAGTATTCTGCTATACTGGTATTTTATTAAATAATATATTACTACACCATTTGGTTCAGAATACTTTTTTCCTTGTTTTCCTCCTCTAAAATCTAGGCGCGTCTTATACTCCGGTGCGTCTTATACTCTGAAAAATACGGTATTTAGTCATTAATTCTACATTTAAACAGCACTTTATTTGCTCTGACCAGATGAAGAAACTCAGAATATATCCAGCAGATGTAGTGAGTCAGTTTAAACACACTTGGGATAAGCACATGATCATCGTCTGACAAACAAAAAACAATCTCAAAGGCAAATTGGATGGACCACTAGGTCTTTTTTTGCCATTGGTTTTCTATGTTTCTATGTTTATCAGTCATCTTCTGATTTACTGCTATCATTCTAAAGAATATTATCATTCAGCAAAGCAAGGAATACACAGGTTAAAATGAAAAATGCATTTAATAATACTACTTTCAAAAGACATTGAGACCAAAACTATAGTTACGTGCTGCTACATTATGAGAAACAAAAATGAAACTAAACAACTACTAAAATAACTGACACTCCCCTACCCACCCCCAAAAAGGATTCTGACTTTCTCTGAAGACATCTTCAAGCAGGCTCTTAGGGAGAAAAGAGATAAGTGTTGAAAGTGGTATTCTGATTTAGTTATATTAGCCATTTCTTTATGAATATATTTCTATATTGCTTGCCATATGAATACATCTTGAATTATACAACAAAGTAATTAAACAGACATTAAGTGGAAAATGGATTTATAATCATTTTTATGCATATCTATTTAAAAGTATGCCCCCCCCCTTCTCTTTTGGTAACATTTCTTACTCTATCACTTTTGGGGAGAAATAAACATTGGCTGCCTCCGTCTTTTAGAAATAATAAAAGATATATATTTGTGGAACTTCACTATATCCAGAGCACAAACAATGATTTTTTGTTAATTATTCTTTGTAATTAACAATAATTTATTAATAATAAATAAATATATTATTTTAACTTTGAACCTGAAGACTATTTGCCCCGTACTTTTAATTGTTCCTAATAAAGATAGTTCTATACTTGCATTGAGGTCATCTCTGTAGTGATTTATAGTTCTATGTGATTTACCACAGTATGGCAGTGTGGTGCTACATACTGAGGATGTAAGTCACTACTATGTAGAATATGCTTGCAGTTCAGCTTAAAGAATTTAGATCTGTAATTCATAGCTTTTTGTTTCAAAGTTTCCACTTTTTTCCCATTAGATATATTCTCAATGATTTCAGACACTAGTGGGATAATGGTGTATGGAAAATATGACATGTTTTTGCGAGAAGTTCTTAAACTGCCCACTGTGGTCTTTGAAGGTCCTTCTTTTGGTTATACAGAACAATCTGCGAAGTCTTGTTTTTCTCAACAGGTAAATAAATGTTATTCATCATTTCTTGCTTTTCATCATATTCATACCAGCATATATTGTCAAAATCCAATTATATTTTATTTAGTTTTAAATAGGTTTAGTTTTAAACCTATTTTTGCACTTGCATTCCAGAATTGTACTGTAATAGAATTTCATAGAGGTATGGCATGGAATATATGTAAATGCCCTCCCTATTTAAAATAAAATATCCTAAAATGGACCTGTGAGATGCTGTGAATTTGTTTGTTTATCTTCTCTCCTGCCTGAGAGAAAAACATATGTACGTGAATAATTGGATAAGAAAAATGAGCCCCCTATCCATTAATCCTTTCCTCCTTTTTTCTTCTTGCCTTAAGCAAATCTAGAACTCTGTAGCCTTATTTGCAACCAAATTATTTGACATCTCATCTTTATACTATTTTCAGATAAATATTGTTGGTGAAATGAAACTTCTGATATGATACCATATTCTGAAATGTGAAAGTAATATCTCCATAGAGATAGCCAATATTGTGGCCTTCAGAGAAGATTCAAAACTAAGTAAAATTGTTTCTCTAACTTACATCTTAAAATACACATTTTATATACATATTTTCCCCTTTTCAGTCATCTCTGATCCCACCAAATCTTCTCAATACCATAGAGAAGGCACATTCAGAAGGAAGCAGCAATTATTTTTGTGTCCTTTATAGTAGAATGATGGAGCAGAGTTCCACAAAAGGAACACAATCACTGAGAAGTATTCAATTCAGGTGTTGAAAAGAAAAAGAATGCTGCTATTATACACCATGAGGGAATTCATAACAGAAGTTATTGAATTATATCTTTGATCAATTATGTAGTTTATAGTTGGGCTGTGAACCCACAACATATTTAAACTAGTGATGTCTTCTTAAAAGGGACTCCTGGATTTTAACTTACCTTAAACAACATCATAAGTGAAATTTTATAATTTAATTGCTTACTTTTCTCATCTACAAATACAGTATATTTCTCTGCTGAGAAAACTAAACTCATTCCATTATTTGCTAATGGTTTTTTCTTGCTTTGTTTATGTTAACAGAAAAAAGTTACACTGAACACTTTTTTGGATACTCTTATGTCTGATCCTCCCCCACAATGTCTTGTCTGGTTGCCACTTCTACACCGATTGGCAAATGTTGAGAATGGTATGTAGCTAAAACATGAGGAACAACTGAAATAGCAACGTAAATCATAATAATTCTGAACTACTGGCTGTCCCTAACTCATCCCATTCATGATGATTGGTAGAAGAAATTAAATTCCTTCCACAAAATTAGGGAAAGACAGTTGCTTACTTTTTGAAGCAAAATATATATTTTTCTTACTTTAAAACATTCTCCATGCTGCTACATGCATACCTGTTGGATCTGTCCCTTTGTGCATTTCCTTTCAAAAAACAATTGTCCAACAATGTAACTTTGAAAGAGAAGAGGACAGAGAAATTACACACACAATTACAACGATGTAGGAGTTTTTTAAAGTAAGAAAAAAACATACTTAAAAGAAACTTGTCAGGTATTCTTCACTCCCACCACTTTCTGTCTGTGTCTTTTTAAAAGAGTTGTTTAATCCTTGAAAAGAAAGAAGTGGACATGCTCTTTCCCAAGAGTATATGATTATAAAGGGGACAGATTTCAGCCTGTATTTACACAAAATACATATTTCTAAAAACAAAACACAAATTTCATTATTAATTTAATTAGTTGCTGACATAACAGACCAATCAAGAGACCTAGCAATACATATTTCCAACAAAACTGAACCATTAAATAAATATTAAAATACCAGTGCAACAGTTTAAATGAAGAGGCAGAACATTTGAAGAGTGAGTGGCCTGACCTATCTCCGAATGGAATGCATTACATAACTTAGGAGAAAGGTTTCTATGGCTAAAAGTGATGGCAACTTAAGAGAGAGAGATGTATATTTTAGCATACAGATTCACGACAAGCCCTGCAAAAAGTTACATGTTAAGTAATTAGGTTTTACATATTAAAACTAACATTTAAAATAACTAACATGAGTTATACCTGGAAAATAATAATAGGCAGCTAGTGTCGATATGATACAGTCCTCACATACTGTGCTTTGGCTGGCAACCTACTTTTTGTGCTTTGTTTCTGTAATGTTCCGGAAGGCCGCTAGGGGGCCGCTCTAGGAGCGGGAACCATGATAGTCCGTGATTGGCCGAGCCGTTGGACAGCTACATAGCACCGACCACGCTACATAACAGTTTCAGTTTAAGTCTCCAGGTACACTTAAGCTTAGTCCCATGTAGAATAAACTGAAAGTGCAGTCACTATGCAAACAAGATAAGAACATAGTTGAAACTACCTCTGAGTGCTTAATTGATGCCTTTGATATAATCATGGAAAGCCATTCCTTGGCACTATTCCATGTAGACTTCAAGCAACATTGAAAAGATCACAATAGCTCTTTCAATGGGCAGGCACTCCCGTCTAGAAATACTGAATTGAAAACCCCCTGACTGTTTTTCTACTAATTACAGTTCTATTGCCTTGTCTGAATTTAATTTATGATACTACCTAACTGAAGAAAAGAATGGTTTGGAATGTGTTTACATTCGTGTAGCATAGGCATTTCATTTCTGTCTCCTCTTATCTTTGTTAAACTGGTGTGATACGCCAAAAGCACTCATCTCCCAAATGGAACCAATATGCTGGCATCTTTGATCCATATCTTCTTTTCTTCCCAAACTAAACTTAGTATATTTCTTCCCCTAATATTTTCTTTCATATTTTTGCTGTAGTTTCCCCTCTTAGAACCAGATGATTCATTGAGAGAAAATTGTAATGATTTAGAAATAAATTTGATTTTGAAAATTATAACATCACAAGAGGATGTTTTTAAGACTTCTTAATAGCTTCAGTTTTAACAGTATGCTGATTAATTCTTTTATTTGGTTTGAATATATATCCCCCCTGCAGTCTTCCACCCTGTTGAGTGTTCCTATTGCCATAGTGAGAGCATGATGGGATTTCGCTACCGATGCCAGCAGTGTCACAATTACCAGCTCTGTCAAGATTGCTTCTGGAGGGGACATGCCAGTGGTTCCCATAGCAACCAACACCAAATGAAAGAATACACGTCATGGGTAAGGGAAGGTTCATAAATTACTGCAGACTGTTTGAACTTAGCAGTCAGAGATTTAGAAATGAATGAATCATTTCCCTTAAGATCACATATAAGAAGCTGACTTTGTTGCCAATTTAACTAGAAGTTACTATAATGGAGAAGCCCTGTCTGGGTTCCTGGTTCAATCAGTATTGAAATGTCAAATGGGAAGAACTGAATAGTGTGGCTACTACCATCAGTGTGGATTTGAGCAGTCTAACAGGTTAAACTAGGTGGATGACAGAACAGCTGCAGGAGGATCTTGGATTATAAAACTATTTCCACAGTAAGTTACTAATTTTTGTAGGACAAAGTCAATATGTTGGCTTTTCTATTTGTTGTTTGCTATATATAATAAGAGATTTTATATACTGTATACCTGCATATATATTTACACAAACATACACATGCATAAAGATACACCTACACTCATAATACATTAATACCCAAATGGGTGTGTAGATGGGATTCAGAAGTAAAAAGAATTATGAAAACTAGTGATTTACTACAAAACTCCATTAGATGTTGATGTAAATATATATGCTATAAATTCAGCTCAGTTGTTTAACTGCTGCTTAGCAGTTCACATTTTTCATATACGCTATAGTCTAGTAGTGCATGAACTCTACTTTATACTCAACTGAAATGTATTCATATGGGCTTTCTCCATTTTCCACAAGTATCTGAAATTATATTTGTGATCCATTATACTGCTCATACAAGCCACAGCTAAATTGATCTAATTCATTAGATTCAAACCTATGTGTAATAGACATCTATGCCCATATTCCTGGCAGTTAATTCTCTTAGATCAATACGATTTGCTTTTAGTTATTCAAGAACTGCAGAATAATTAGGTTGTAGATTAAACTCTATGACAGAGAAAGCATTATGAAAATGAAACCTCTTTGTTTCTCCAGTTCCTGAGATGATCACAGCTGTGTTATTAGAAAAGATGCAATAGCCACACTAAAAATGCACTCGGACTTGTGCTACAGATACTAGATAAAAATTAAAGTTTGCAATACAAAAAGTGTGGTATAAGAAGCTGTTGCTTCTCATTTTGTAACCACAAAGAAAAAGGCTGAGATTCTCTGATGGTGTGATTAGCAATACCAATTAGATTGGTCATTCAGCGGGCAGGAATGAAAGATTTGATTCTGCTACGGTTTATGAACTCTCACTTCTTAGACATTAATATCCGACTTTGTAAAGCAGAAATGTATCTGAATGATGACTGGGCCATGAAAAAGAAAAAAAATGTGGTTCTGTATCTCTGTTTTCTTCTTAATTATTTTATCATTAATATGATTAGCTTCCAGATCTGATTTTTCATTAGCAGTTATTTAGAGATTTATGCTTTTAGAATAATGAAGTTTCGTGGCAAGTTTGGGATTCATTTGTATCCTCTGCATTCTTTCACACAAGGTGTTCGGTGAATTGGGAAATACTAT
Organism: Diadophis punctatus similis; assembly: GCA_023053685.1. Classification (NCBI taxonomy): domain Eukaryota; kingdom Metazoa; phylum Chordata; class Lepidosauria; order Squamata; family Dipsadidae; genus Diadophis; species Diadophis punctatus. The sequence continues at coordinate 162,076,228 of JALIGW010000003.1, forward strand.
ATCTATATTTATGCCAAATGTCCTCTGTGAAATCAGATCCTCTTTAAGGTCCATTGATAGATTTATAAGCATATGCTAATGAGATCATCCAGAGCCACAGAATAAATGGACTTTGGGAGTTGATGCATGATAATAGTAACCAGCAGAATATGGTTTTGTTTTATCTTCTTATCCTTCTACTGCTGGCAATAACAGTATTCAGCCCTTATCTGTCCAAATCACCTTTCTTGTTTCTCCTAGAAATCTCCTGCTAAGAAGTTAACTAATGCACTTAGCAAGTCTTTAAGCTGTGCTTCCAGCCGTGAACCCTTGCACCCAATGTTCCCTGATCAGCCTGAAAAACCTCTAAACTTGGCACATATAGTGTAAGTATTTGCATGCTCTTTGTTCTACATGCTGTTTGCCTTTGCTTAAGGTTAAATGGAAAGAAATCACCTAATATTGCGATTTACAGAATTACACTAATGCTACAATAAGTATAGTGATTCTGGAACTTACTGACCTATGTATAACTCACTGACAAATGCAGCAGCTAATTTTAAAAAGTTTTAAAAACTAAATGCTTGAAAATTACATTATTTTTTTTAAAAAAATAAATGCTACAGTTTATCATTTGGGAATTGTCACAATAAATTTTAATTTAATTTAATAAAGTTTAATTTTAATGCAGCAAATTTACCATACGTTATGAAGTAATTTAACTTACATACATACATACACACACATATGCCACTTGCAGATAGTTATTGCCAACAGAAAATGCTGTTATGTGTTTTGACATGAAATAAACTTTGTAGTATGGAAGAGGGTACTTTGATATTTTAAATTATTTATTCCTTTTTGTAAGTATGCCTTAATTTTTGAAATATCTTTTAATATCCATTGTGTATCAAATATTCTGTTCCTTTTTCAAGGAGTACAGTACATTTCACTATATAGAAAAATTACACTCAATTAGGTTGATCCAACAAATGCTGTAAAATAGCAGTGTTATGACTTTTGTGTGAAATTAGTCAGAGTCTCTACAAAACCTGGTATATATAAATTTCTAAAGATAGAAAAATGCAACCTTTTAGCTCCACTTGTCCCATATGATGTTAGGGACAACAGCTTCCCTAATATTATTGCTGGTGTTAGTGGGTTTTTGTTTCTCAAAACATCTGAAAAGCAAATGTTTGCCTATTCCTGCTCTAACATATGAACCAAGGAGCTGGTCTACTAATACAATAGACTCTAGAGCAGGGATGTCAAACTCACGTCATCACAGCAGTGTCATGTGACGTATCGGGACTTTTCCCCCATTCGCTAAATTGGGTGTGGCCAGCACGTGACACATCTGGCCCGCGGTCCGGGAGTTTGATAGCCCTGCTCTAGAGTGATGTGTTTGTAAAGTTTGCAGCAAACACAATCAAAAATTATATGGCACCTTAAATATTTAACACATCTATTATCACAGCCTCCTTATGATAATATCTTGCTCCTATCTATATTATCTGAATGTTTTAGTGTTTTTACGGTTTTAAAATGTTTTTAGTATTTTTAATTGTAATATTTTTTTAATTATAAGTCACCCAAATTCATTGGTTGAGATGGGCAGCTATAATAATTTAATGACTAAATAAATAAATAAACATCACATAATCAACGTAGAAACAACAAAGCAGTTCCATGTAGCTCTCTGACGGTGGTGTTAACACAGGGGTGTCAAACTCAATTTCATTGAGGGCCGCATCAGGATTGTGTTAGACCTTGGGGGGCTGGGGTAGACGTGGCCAGGATGGGCGTGGCCAGTTCAACATCACTCGTGTTGGGGGTGCCTGAGGTGGCCCGAGAGCTCTGCCAGCAAAAATGGGCTCCCGAGCTCTGTTTTCGGCTGGGACAGCGAAAATGGAGCTCGGGAGGACCGCATGCAACCCTCCGTTTTCGCTGGCAGAGGCACTGCGGGCCAGTCCTTTGCTGTTTCCAGGTTGGCCCCGCGGGCCGGATCTAAGCACCCTGTGGGCCGGATTCGGCCCCCGGGCCTTGAGTTTGACACCCCTGTGTTAACAGAACATGCTTTTGAAAAAAAGATATATGGTATATTTCACAAATCTGTGTGGGGAGCTGGGGAATCTTTTGGAATGGTTCTGGGAAAATATGGAAGACCACAGGAGGTGAAAAGAAAAGTCCCATTAGAAGTCTCCTAAAGTGATAGAAATTAGTCTCATGGCAAAAATGTGCAGTTATTCTCAGTTTTCAGCTATACATTTGAAACATTTACATGTGAAAACAATTATGTTGTCCCTCAACATGGCAAATTAGTACAATCCTTACAAATACTTTGTTTCCAAGTTCAGAATATTAACAATAAGTTCCTCCACTGTTTAAAAAGACAAGACTGCATTTAACTAATAAGGTTCTCTTACTTTTATTTTGCCTGCAAAAGAGACACCTGGTAAGTAATGCATTATCCCTTCAAGTATTTTAATGAGGAAGAAACAACATTTTAAATTATTTATTAGAAGAGAACTAGCTGGGAAACTCATAAAAACTGTTGAATACTGTCTGCCTTTCAAGTGTAATTTACATTTTCTAAAGAAGAGAAACTAAAGACCAGCCTGTCTCATAGCTCCTATTGCACATATTAATCAGTTATATGTAATACCTACAGTACATATTTTTCTTTTCTTTTTTGCTGTTTGAATAAACTGCCTTAAAATATATAAGAGATCAGATGGTTAATTCAAGTATATTCTGAAGCCTTTTTTTCTGATAGTCACAAATAAGGTATATTTCCAATTATTTGGAATTTATAGGGTCTTTCCATATATTTAAAATTTATAAGCTATTTCTGGTCTTCACCAACTTTGCTCAAATTATAGTAATGGATATCTGCTATATGAAATATGTCAGAAATACTGTATATTGACTTCTACATGGCTAAGAATACAAATTATCTGGAACCTTGCTCGCGCAGAAATAACTCTTTGTGTAGTTTCCCCTGCAGATAACTATTGGGTGGATGTCTTATGAATTGTGGTGTAATTTGGGGGGAGATGGAACTTAATGGAAATACTTATACCAGTGTTTCTCAACCTGGGCAGCTTGAAAATGTGTGGACTTCACCAACTTTGGTCTTCAACTCCCAGAATTCCCCAGTTCACATCTTCAATCTGTCAAAGTTGAAACACTGGCTTATAGGATAAGTACTTGTCTTTTTAAATACCTGTTTAGGAGTTCAAAGTAGACGTATTTGGCCATTCAAAAAATGGACAAATTTTCTGTCAAATAACTTAATGTCTTTTGAAGAAATTTTCTAATTTATCGAACACTTCTGTTAGCTTCTTTGGAAAAACTACCAAAGAAGGAAGAACAAAGCAAAGAAAGAAGGCTGCAGAAAATTTCCATGGATGACTTGAAAAGAATGTATTTGTAACATTAAGCCTTGTATGTAAAAAATATAAAATTTAAACTTTTGCATTTTTAATGTAGAAGCAGAGTATAGTTGCAGGACGTTCTGCAGTATTATTGACTAATCACATTCACTTACGTTTAGATTTTTTATTTCATGCCCCGTTTTTTACAAACAAGACATTTTTTTTTAACTTTCTATTTTCTTTCAAGGCCTCCTAGACCGGTCACCAGCATGAATGACACACTATTCTCCCACTCTGTTCCCTCAGGAAGCCCTTTCACAAACAGAAGGTGAGAGGTTTTTTTTTAATACACTGCATATAATTCTATTCTATTCTATAATTAAATGCAGGATTTTTATCTGGCCCAAATGCTGAGGAAATTAAGTGTAGAACGCAGGTTCATAACATGTAGCAATAACATATATTTCATCAGTTTAATGCTGCAACTTCCACGGGATAGATTGATCAATATTCATAGAAATAGTAGATACTAAAAACTAAGAAGCTTATGGCGGTATACTGGAAGATCTATCAGGAGATTTCATTCTTTTACTTACTCCTAGTTCACATTCATACACTTAATGCCTTGATTGTTTTAATTAGGAAAAAGAGAAAATCATGTAGTGGGGATATCTTCTGTCTTAACCTATTGTTCTTACAATATGCAGAACAATTTATTTTATCCAGCTCTGGTCAGAGTATAATGTTGCGAATCACTCTTAAGATTTATTTCACTGTCATTGATTTCATATATAAACAGATGATTGCATAAAAATTGTTCATTAACTAGGCATGCAATCTAGAACAGGAGTGTCAAACTCGCGTTGTCACATCACGTGACATATCGTGACTTTTTCCCCTTCGCTAAAATGGGGTGGGTGTGGCCAGCAGGTAACACATCTGGCCTGCAGGCCACGAATTTGACACCTCTGATCTAGAGTCTCTTATATATAGGAAAGTACTTTGTTCACATTTGTCACTTCTGGAGAAGAAACTGATTTCTATTCAAGGTTGGAAGATTGAGAGTTTTATTAATTCATATATTATAGGCACATTTGGCCTCTTTACCTGAACATGAACAGTCTTGCACAAACCAACAGTCAAGGACAAGGGCATTAAACAAAGGCATTTCTGGGTTGAACATTGATAGCTAAAGGCAACTAAGAACTATCATAAGAGCAAGTTCGCCAATACCAAACACATTTAGCAAGAATTTCTTCATTCCTTAATTTTCACTTTATAATGAGGTCTAGAAGATTCCATTTGTTGACACATGATTTTTTACTTATGTGATAACTTTTCCATATTAAAAAGTTGCTAATTTCTTATAATCAATAAAAGTTGGAATATGAAACTGAGGTGATATTGCTTCAACATTTTCTTGTTACTATTTTTAAATTTTTCCATTTCAAATAGATTGAACTAATATATGTTGAATATTTATTTATTTATTATTTATTTATTTTGTGAGATTTATATACCGCCTCACAGTGCAAGCACTCTCTAAGCGGTTTACACCAGTAAGCAATGTATATTTATATTGCCCCCAACAATCTGGGTCCTCATTTTACCTACCTCGGAAGGATGGAAGGCTGAGTCAACCTTGAGCCGGTGAGATTTGAACCGCTGACCTGCGGATCAGTGTCAGCTAAAGTGGCCTGCAGTACCTGCTTCTAACCGCTGCGCCACCTCGGCTCTTTTTCAATATATTGTTCAATATATTGTTCAAAATTCAATATTCAATATTCAATATTCAATATTGTTCAATATATTGTTCAAAACTTATATAAACATAAAAAAGAACAGAGGAACATATGAAGCCCAACAGTGCTGCCTTAAAGCAAAAAACAAATATTTTCCCTGATATGCTCTTAGCGCCCCTCTATAGGTAGCCCTTTACAATCATTCATTTAGCGCCCCACTATAGGTAGTCCTTGATTTACAATTATTCATTCATTCAAAGTTACAATGGCATTGAAAGCAGTGGTTTATTATTGTTTTTCATACTTATGATAGTTATAGCATCCCCATGGTCACATGATCAAAATTTGACCGCTTTGCAACTGGCATGTGTTTATGACAGTTGCAGTGCCCTGAGGCCATGTGATTATCTTTTGGCGCAGCGGTTAGAGGCAGTACTGCAGGCCACTTTTAGCTGACTGTGATCCACAGGTCAGCGGTTCAAATCTCACCGGCTCAAGGTTGACTCAGCCTTCCATCCTTCCGAGGTACAGTAGGTAAAATGAGGACCCAGATTGTTGGGGGCAATATAAATATACATTGCTTACTGGTGTAAACCGCTTAGAGAGTGCTTGCACTGTGAGGCGGTATATAAATCTCACAATAAATAAATAAATAAATAAATAAACTGCAGTGATTCACTTAACAGCTGTGGCAAGAAAGGTTATAAAATGGGGCAAAATTCAGTTAACTATCTTGATTGACAATGGAAATTTTGGGCTCAATTGTGGTCGTAAGTCAAGGACTATGTGTATTCAGTGATTCCCTGTCCTTGGAGGTACAAGTTGAATTTAATATGGATAACCTCTTCTTCATCAATTTGCTGAACATTTTGAAAACCATTAAAGTTACAGCCCATCATTGTATTGTTAAAAAAATAAAAACTATGATAGTTATATTGAAAGCACCAAAAAAATAGAGCTATGTTTATTCCTTATCAGATTTTTTTCTTTCCTCATCCCCTTCTCCTATATGAATTCTTAAGAGTGATATAGATGTGTGCCACGTAGTTTAGTATTATAAGCCATATTTGTTACTTTGCCCAGAAACACATTGGTTGTAAAACACTCCTTTGTGATTCCATTATAAACACAGTAAAAATACTATATAAAGGCATATAAAGAAATAATCATAGAGAATGTGCTGTGTATTTAATTTGCTTATTTGAGTTTTTATGAAGAACATGCAAGCCACCCTTCCTTAATTATTGTGGCTTTACAAATCTCTTACAATGGCAAAATCCTTTTGTACGTTGTGTGAGTGTCAACTGATAGCCTATGATGTGATAAATTAATTGTTGGGATTTTTTTACACTTAAGAATATTTCCTCTCACTCAGTGATATAACTAGTAGTATCTTCTAATTATTTTTATTCTTAGGTCTTCTTAACTTGAATTACATGTTTATACTTTGTTATTTAAAGGCAGTAGTCTTTATTCAGTGGAACTGGATTGGATGCATTAAATCCTCATCATATATATCCCCAATGTGTATTTCTGCATATACATCCTGTTAATGAGATTTCATTGTTTGACTCATTCAGGTTACTTGAGAGTATAAATATAGACAGTCCGGTGGTTGATGAGCATGCTATTATAAACCTGTATGTAAATAAGCTACACAACAATTCACGGTCAGTATGAGAGCACTAAACTACTAATTGGTGTAGTTCTGTAACCTGTACACTAAAACCAATATGTTACACATTAGTCATTCCGTAAGAATACTAATCAAAGAAATAGGCTTTTTAAAATAATAATAATAATAATAATAATAATAATAATAATAATAATAATAATAATAATAATAATAATAATAATAATAATAATAATAATAATAATAATAATAATAAAGGAACTAAATAAAGCAACTAAAGGAACAACACCTGGAAACTACAGACCAATAACATGCTTGCCAACAACCTTCAAATTACTCACCGGGATAATTGCAGATAACATAATGGATTATTTGGAAACAAATAACATCTTGCCAGTAGAGCAAAAAGGCAACAAAAGAAGGAGCAGGGGCACAAAAGATCAGCTCCTAATTGACAAAATGATACTAGAAAACTGTAAGAACAGAAAAACGAACTTGAATATGGTCTGGATTGATTACAAAAAGGCGTACGACTCACTGCCACATAGCTGGATCATCAAATGCTTAGAAACTATTGGCATCAGCAAAAATATTACATCATTCACTGAAAAAGCGATGAAACAATGGAGAACTGTGTTGGCAGTAGGGAATGAGAACTATGGAATGGTTAATATCAAGAGAGGAATTTTTCAGGGAGATTCACTTTCACCCCTCCTCTTCATCATCGCAATGATCCCACTATCAGTAATCTTAAAAAAAATGAAACTTGGATACCAAATAGCCAAAGACGCTGAAAAAATTTCACATTTATTGTATATGGATGATTTGAAACTGTATGGAAAGTCAGAAATAGAAATCCAATCACTGACCAACACAGTCCTAATATTCAGCACAGATATCTCAATGCAGTTTGGCATGGAAAAATGTGCCACTGTATCTATGAAAAGGGGCAAAATCACTACATGTGACGGAATTGAAATGCCCAATGGCCAATTAATTAAATGCAATCAAAATGAAGCCTATAAATATCTGGGCATTCTGCAGTTGGATAACATCAGACATGGAGAAGTGAAAACTATCATTAGAAGAGAGTACACCAACAGAGTTAGGAAAATTTTGAAATCTAAATTAAATGGTGGAAACACCATCAAGGCCATGAATACCTGGGCAATACCAGTCATAAGATACACGGCTGGTATAATTAACTGGACACAAGCTGATTTGGACATTTTGGACCGAAACACCAGAAAACTAATGACAATGCACTACAGTTTACATCCACGTAGTGACACTGATAGACTTTACCTGCCCAGAAAATCAGGTGGCAGAGGACTACTACAAGTAAAGCAAACAGTTGAAGAAGAAAAGCATGCATTGGCGGATTATTTAAAAGAAAGTCAAGAACATCTATTAATTGAAGTAAAGAACAAAAATCTACTGAAGGTCCAACAGACGAAACAAGAATACAGAAAAAATGTGATAAAATCAAGAATGGAGAGTTGGCAAAATAAAGCATTACATGGCCAATTTCTGGAAAAAATAAAAGACAAAGTGGACAGTGAAAAAACTTGGTTATGGTTAACATCTGGTACTTTAAAGAAAGAAACAGAATCATTGATCCTGGCCGCACAAGAACAGGCAATTCGTACAAATGCCATAAAGGCCAAAATTGATAAATCTTCAAATGATGCTAAATGCAGATTATGCAAGGAAGCTGATGAAACTGTAGCCCATGTGCTCAGCTGCTGCAAGAAAATCGCACAGACTGATTACAAATTACGACACAACTCTGTTGCACAAATGATCCACTGGAATTTATGCAAAAATTATAACATCCATACTGCTACAAACTGGTGGGAACACAAGCCTGAAAAAGTCACTGAAAATCAGATGGTCAAGATCTTGTGGGATTTTCGTATACAAACAGACAAGGTACTGGCGCATAATACACCAGACATCACGTTGGTCGAGAACAACAAGGTGACTATAATTGACATTGCAATACCAGGAGATAGCAAGGTCGATGAAAAGGAACACGAAAAAATTGCAAAATACCAGGACTTAAAAATTGAAATCCAACGATTATGGCACAAACCAGCAGTGGTAATTCCAGTAGTGATTGGAACACTGGGTGCTATCCCAAAAGCACTGGAATTACATTTAAAACAGCTCAAAATTGACAAAATCACCATCAGTCAAATGCAGAAAGCCGCACTGCTCGGTTCCGCACATATACTTCGAAAATACATTACGACTTCCTAGGCCCCTGGGTGGGGCTCGACTAGTAATCAATGCCAAATCCGGCGAAACAACTGGCCGCTGTGATACAATTGTATAATAATAATAATAATAATAATAATAATAATAATAATAATAATAATAATAATAATAATAATAATAATAATAATAATAATAATATAGTTTGAATTGGGTTTCGAATTAATTCCATGTTAATTTGAAATTTCCAATTTTTAACTTACTTAACACTTTGTACAAGATAAGCATTCAAATGCACAATGTAGTTGCAATAAATTAGTATCTGATGCTAGGTGTGGGTAATTTACATATTTCTTGTTACTATTATTGATAATGGCATAACATATTCAAAGGATTTGGATTTGCTGCATTCCAGGAAGCAGCTAGGTTTATTACTGCTCCATTCGCCTCTCTGTTGCATGGTGACATCCCTGCCTGAGCTACTAGATTTCATGGCTAGCTGCAGTTAAATCCTCAAGAACCATAGTTGCTCCTGAGAGTATTGAGTCCATGGCCATCAAGGCAGCCATCAAGACCTGTCCCAAATTATTGAGGAACTTATCCTTGACAGAGAGCACAGAGATTCTAATTTTTATTTCAGGACAATTGGAAATTGATCTGAAGACATCACTTTCAATTCTGTAACATAGTCAAATAACCCTCTGATTGCTTTTTAGTGCTCCCCTTCCCATATTGAGGTAGGGCCTTTTCAATCAGTCCACCAAAGCACCTAATGAACTCATTAAGGTTTCAAATAGTATTTGAGGTTTTGCCCAAGGATCTGATGAATTGTCTATAGAGGTCATGGTGGAAGACTGAAGCCTTAGATTAAATTGTTCCTATGAGGTTCTTTGGTACTCTGAGGAACTCCAGGAGTTGAAACTCCAGAAAAGTGGTCATCAGTTGGGGGTCAGGTATCATCAGTATATAGATAGTACCCAGTTATACAGCTCAACCACTAGCAAACCAAGCAATGCTGTCCAAACTTCTCCAAGTGCATGGGAAGCTGTTGAGATATGGCTGAGGATGAACAGGGTTGTGCTCAACCCTAACAAGACTGGATATCTGGTCTTCCTGGTTCTAAGGATTTTTCTTAGCTCCTACTATGTGAATTTCACTGGTTGCCAAGTGTCATACTCACCTCCCTTACCAGCCTTCAACTTTGTTATGTCTTTAGACCTGGGGTTATGCAGGTTGGGCAAGTCCTCTTTTAGTGATGGATGTAGTTATTTTATGTTGTGCTTCTTGGCGGTTTCCCTCCGTATACCTGTTATATATTTTTTATGCTTGGTTTTATATTGTTTTATATTTTATTGTGTTTTTAGTTTGTAAAGCTGTCCAGAGTTGTCTGGGTGTCCTAGAAATGTGGCAACTAAATTTTTCTCCCTTCAATTATCCAGTTTGATTAATCCTATAATGATGTCTTTCATTTTACTTCCAATAGTTATTTTCTCAGAGGATTTCCCAAGGTATAGGTCTTATTCACGCATGCAGCAATTATGCTTAAATATCCTCAATGTCCTACTTTTGAGATTCTTAGAAATAGCTGGCCGGGCATTCTTGCATGATGAAAGTTTGAATATACTATACTGACCTGTTGATCTTACCCATCTAATGTGCTTACCCATACAATAATAATTCTTCTAAAATCTATTCATTTTTCAAAGAAGCATATAATACTCCATATGTAAAATGTACCTGACTTGAATCAGATTTGATAGATGTTTCATAAAGTTAAGATCACAATTCTATATATTTTTAACAGGGAATTTGTCCATTAACCCTATAAATTTAGTTCCAAATAAATTGGTACAGGACTGCAATATAAGTAGATCAGTATGCATTTTCACAAATGACATCATGAATATCATTTTTAAAACATATATGGTTATGAAGGAATGTAATATATATATATAGATTCATTTTGTTGAACCTTTCTCCATTCTCATGCATATATCCAACTGTATTATTTCATATTGCCTCGAATTGTTCTAAACCAGTGATGGCGAACCTATGGCACGCGGAGCCATATCTGCTGGCACGCGAGCTGTTGCCCTAATTCAGCTCCAGTGCGCATGTGCATGCCTGCCAGCTGATTTTTGGCTCACGCGGAGACTGGGAGGGCGATTTTGGCCTCCAGAGGGCCTCCAGGGTGGCGGGGGGAGTGTTTTTGCCCTCCCCAAACTCCAAGAAAGCCTCTGGAGCCTGGGGAGGGCGAAAAACAGGCCTACTGGGCCCACTGGAAGTCGAGAAACGGGGAAGTGGGAGATGTCGCGCACGCATGCGCAGGGGGGTGGGGTGAGTGGGGGGCTTTGAATTATGGGTGTGGGCATGCATGTGCGTGCGATAGCGCACGCACACACTATTTCGGCACCCGAGGAAAAAAAGGTTCGCCATCACTGTTCTAAACATATTCCTACACAGTACACACCCCACACCCATCCACAAAAAAAGAAATCAAATGAAGAACAGCCTACTTTCAACTCTGATAAAACATTATAGACAGAATTCAAAATACAACATAACTCGTTCTGAGTGTCTATGTTTTGTATGTGTATAAATATATATAAAATAACAGTATTCTGAATTTAAAACAGGAAAATTCAGAAGCAGTAAAGTGGAGCTTGCTGTTAAGCGACAAAGCAAAGAGTCTACCCAGTCTGCACTAAAAAATAAATGAGGACACAGTGAATGCATTTAATCAATTTCCAGTAGTTACTGATAACCTGAATAATACTTAACGAATTAAGCCAATTCAGTCTTTGCAATCTGATATTCTTCAGCAGCATTCAGAGCAATTCCCAGAAACCCCCGCTGCCTCCATTACATCTGAAGGTTATGAAGTAAAGGAGGAGTAGCCAGTCTTCAGGCTTACTCCTTGAATTATCTTTTTGCAGCCCTTAGATTCCTCTTTTCACATTATTGCTAAAACCTGATGGCATTTAAAGCGGGAAATTGTTGAAAAAGATGGTATAAGCCAGAGGTGGGTTCCTACCGGTTCTAACCGGTTCTTTAGAACCGTTAGTAATTCGGTGATGATGTCACGGAGCCGGTTCTGTCGGTGTCTCCGTAGGTGCCGCCATCTTGGATTTTGCTTCTGCGCATTTTTGCTTCTGCGCATGCGCAGAAGCTATTTTTTTTATTGCTGCTAACCCTAAATTATGTTTTAAAAATCAGCTTTATTTGTATGATACAAAGACTTTAACTAGTGCAGTGCTAGGTTAGTCTACATTGCTCCCTTATTAAAACAGATAATGACTTGTTTCATCAAGATTTAAATAAAACTCTGGGACAGTATGTTTCTTACTATAGTATTTGAAAATAAAAAAAATACTACAATAATAGGACAAGTGTTTGAAATGAAATCAGATAAATGGCATGCTGAAACATATATACCGTATTTTTCAGAGTATAAGATGCACTGGAGTATAAGACGCACCTTAGTTTTTGGGGAGGAAAATAAGAAAAAAAAATTCTGCCTACCAGCATCCATCTGGCTAAGGTCCTTAGCAAACAGCCTGGAACAGATATATTAGCCTTGCAAAGGTCCGTTTTAAAGGTTGCCATTTCAATCTGGTCAGAACTCAAGTTGGCTGCCAGAAGTTATAACTCAGTAATATTTTGGCACTCTGTAGCAGGTGTCCTCAAGGAACGGAGATTTGTGTTTGACATACCAATCTCTGCTGAGGACTGGGAGAATTATTATCAGTGTTTGTTTGCTTTCACGGAACCTATAGAGAAACTGTCTTTAAGCAGTGACCTAGTAAACCCTAGAACTCCACCCCCCTGGCTTGGCCACCAGTCTCGGAAAAGGAGATACAATCCATCATTAAAAGCTTAAAGAACAATAAAGCCCCAGGTGAGGATTTTTTACCAGTAGAATTATTCAAATAATTTCCCAATTGGTGGGGTTCAGTATTGGCAGGTCTTTTTACACACATAAATAATACCTGCCATATACCAGATAGGCGGAAGATGGCAATAGTTGTCCCCATATATAAAAAAGGAAATAAAAAGAATCCTAGTAATTATAGGTCCATTGGCCTGATTGATATTGCAGCAAAAATATATGCTAGGTACCTTTTGAACAGAATTGAAATCTGGGTAGAGGAAAACAATATCCTTACAGAAGAACAAGCAGGTTTTAGATAAAGCCGATCTACTATTGATAACTGCTTTGTCTTGAACCATCTAATTGCCAAATATGCATATAAGAGGAGACCCCTGTTTGCTGCTTTTGTAGACCTTACAGCAGCATTTGATATGGTAGAGAAATACTATGGAGTCAACTGACATCTCTTAAAATAGAACCTAGACTCCTGGCTTTGATTAAAGCCCTTTACACAAGTCCCTGTTTGAGGGTGCGGTATGGGGTTAATGGGGCTCTGACTAACAGGATTCACACAACTAAAGGCTTAAGGCAAGGATGTATCCTGGCCCCATTATTATTTAGTTTATATATCAATGACCTGCCAGGGTTAATGAAGGATCCCATAGTACACATGCCGATGATCTTAAATACTTACTGTAACAGCTTGCTTTATGCTGATGATATCATTTTATTATCATACTCACAAGTAGGATTACGTAGGCTATTAAGAAGATTCAGCTCTTATTGCCAGGATAACTCCCTAATCATTAGTAAATCTAAATCAAATATCTAAATCCCCATATCAAAACAACTTACCTTATGTGCAGCCAGAACCTGAAAATAACATTTAACACAGCACAGTACTTAAACAAAATGGTTCGGTTGAGATCTGCATATGTGGGACTGATTGGGGTAGATTGCAGGGGTGACACCAAAATATAATTTTATCATATTTTATCTATATCTTAAATTATTGTATTTTATTCAATTTCATTTTAGACTGTATTTTATTCCAATTTCATTTTAAATCGTATTTTATTCCAATTTCATTTTAAATTGTATTTTATCAAATTCCATTTTAAATTGCTTTTATCGAATTTTAGTTATAATTTGTTTCTGGAACTTTGCACTTTGATATGGCCCAAGGGCTAATCAATAAAGACTCATAAAGACTCATGTCTTACATATTGAGGAAATGTATGAACCCATGATATTCATCAAGAGTACAGAAAACTGCAGATTCTATGTCAAATTCCAAAAGGCTTGAGAGTTTTAAATATTTTCTGCTAAATTTCTAAAGTAGGATTGAATACCTCCAATCATGTCTTCAGTTTGATCATCTTAATTCACTTGCAGATTTTGGCTATATTGGAAACCTGATATATTCATACCAGAAAGAATTAGCCCTTAAACACTAGCATTTAATTTTGAATTAATATTTTGATATTTTAGAAATCAGAGAGAACTTACATCTCATTTTATTCTCTGTTCCTAGTTATATTTATCATGGCATATTTACCACAGATGGAGATATTAATGTTCCTATGAAGTGATGCTCTTCTGAGAGATAATTGCCCTTTGGGTACATCGTAATTTCCCTTTACATATAAAGAAATATTCCTAGCATAAATGAAAAAAAGATGTCCTACTTTTGTCCCCTGCACAAATAGAACTTTGTTCATACGAAACCTGCTTCATGGGACTTGTAATCTTCTTCTTCTCCTGAATTAGATGTCAGTGATATAATGATGTGGACTCATGAAAACTTAAGTCCACATCATTATATTAATGTAGTAGCTGCAGATTGAGTTGGATTAAATAAATATAAAGTTCGTTTGGGACTAACTGCATTTGTGCATTAGGAAAAGTTTTTTCCCTTCATTATATCATCTTCTCGTATTATGTTTTAAACAGAGGAATCCATTATTTTGAATGACATACAGCCATATATGGTTTGGCTATAATACAAATTAGAACCAGTAGCTGTCATGAAAAGTCTGCTTTTGGGAGTGACAAATAGGAATGGAGTAAAATGAAACAGGGACAAGGTTTTATAATACATTTCATTTTAAATCTGTTTTTAAAATTCTTTCGAATTATATTTTTTCTCAGAACTGCATTAAGAAATGAAATTTTGGTTTTTAAAGTACATATTTTAACATAAGCCTTAAAATGCAGTATTGAACTATCAGTGCAGAGATACCTAAATAAATATACTTTTCTAAGTTTAAATTAAAGTCTTCACTAAGTGCTTCTTCAGTTTCATGTAGATTTTCTTGAACGTGGCAAGATTATTTTTCTGTGGTAACAAAAAGAACTGTTTTTATTGCATTCTCATACTTCCTGCAGAAACCTTATATTGGAAAATGATTTTTAAAGCATTAGTATTTTTCACTTTTGTTTCATACAGTGTCTAGTTTGCAAGTCTTAAATAATTTTTAGAATCTGTTTTTAAGTATGTTATTATCAAAGTATGTTTAGTTTTTATTTAAGTACGTTATTATTCCAAAGTTGCTATCATTTAGTGGGCAGTGCATTTATAGTTGTGAAAAATATTCTGTAGCAAAAGTGTTGCAAGTTGTTTTACACTTATGCAATATTTAGTTTTTATCATTATAGTTTTAGACTGCAATCCTGTGATGAGGTACTTATATTGTATTGGGAGAAGCATTCTTAGTTTTGACTAGCCATTCATAATTTTTATTATTAATTACTTAGGTTTCAGTTCGTGAACAAGTTTCAGTAATAGTTAGCTGTCAATATTTATTGTCTTATTAACTAGCTCTCCTTACAAGGATAATGAAGTAGAGCAGGACAAATTGTTGGCTAGGGCTGTTCCAGGTTTTTTGAAAGGCAAAGGGTAAGTTTCAAAAGGCATCAGTAGTGTATACTAACACAACTAATGCAAATGCCTTTTCCTTTCAATATATTATGTATTTTACTAAGAGTATAACCATAGATAGTTTTAATTACCACACCAGAGGAATTAAGTGTGTTCACATGCACACATTATACAATTTTAATGATTTTCTAATATAATATCTTAAAATATAATTCTACACTTTGCTATGCATCTATCCAGATTTCATATTATGTGCAGATTAAATAGCTAATCTGTCTTTGCAATTCAATAATGTAATATACAGTTCCTAGGACTCTGTCCTTTTAACCGGCATTTGAAGAAATAATATATTTGTTCCTTCCTAAAAAAAGATCTTTTCCACTTTTCAAACCTAGCATATCAGTGAGATGATCCACCTTTAACATTCTCTCTGGTACACTAGGTTGCCTTATGTAAATAATATTTAATGGGCACAAGCCTCTTCACATGTAATCTTCTGCATGCTGTTTGAAAGTTTTCATTCCTGGGAACCATTTAACACAACTGCTCTGCTTATAAAGATTAGCACTACAGTAAAATATATGTTGTCATTGAAATTGTTTCTGAATATATTTGCTTAGGATTTGCAGATAAAATTAGCAACTTTTGTAAGATTATTTTTTTTTTACATTATGCTTCATGATAGCACTAATCCTAGGCTAGTTTGTGCATGTCCTTGAGCATCACTGCCCTATAAAACTTTGTAGGTGGTCTGTATGTACTGTACTAGCCAATTGATTCCTTTGCTCTATAGGCCTGCTGTCTTTAAGTTCTGTCCTGAGCTCTACCTGCAATGGTTGGGTTTGGTAACAAACTGAAGAACTTTTGACTGCGCATTTGTAAATTCCCATTTCGCACTCTTACTTGCTCCTGCTTTCTCTGTTTTATTTCTCTTTGTCTGTCCGGACTACACCCTCCTCCCCTCAACCCTGTTTCAGGTTACAGTATAGCCTCGATGTTGCAGACAGGCTGGCTGATGAACATGTTCTCATTGGGTTGTATGTCAACATGCTCCAGAACAACCCCTCACGGTTAGTGCAGGCTGGGTGCCTTGGTGGGGTCTCTAGAGAAGAGGGACACAAGCCTGATCATCCAATGGAGGTTCCTCAAGAATGGAGTAGATCTGACTTGATTGAACTGGTCTTCTCATTCCCTTTTATTACCACAGCATGCTAAATTTCATAAATAGTTGCTTTGATTAGAATTATTGCCATGAATATGGATTTGCATTAGTGCTTATGATGCAATCATTCGTGTATTTATAAATATTATATTCAATGGGAATCATTTATCTTAGTAACATACTAATTGGGGTACAAACAGCCCATGGGAGACAGCTTAGAAATATTTTATATGCTCTGAGTACACGAAAAATATTTGGTTGTAGCTCCCAACCCCTACAGTATTTGCTGCCAAATTACAACTTTTAATTTTTTTTAAATTAAGATTTTAAATTTACAAAGGGTACATTATTAAATAAAAATATTTATAATTATTTTTTGAGTATTTAATAATATTAACTGTATTTTACAAATTTAATATTCATTTAAGTATTTATTTAGCCCCAGTACTTACTAATTTACTCTGATCCTATTTTCTTTCTAGAATATATCCATTCTGATATAGCTATCAGGTCAAAAAAGTTTTCAAACTCCTGATCTACAAATACTGCTCAGCACACTCTTTTTTACATGGGAGTGACTTCTAAACAAAAAATACATAACCTTTACTGAAAAAGCTGTGTTAAATACAGATTCAACATACAGGTGTACTTGGAGAATTGGGGATCAAACTGTTAACAGTAATGTTACTGATAAGTGTTTAAATTGTGTTTTTAATGTACAAGTGATTGTTTTTCACTCTTCTTGTTATCTTATGTTTCACTTTAATCTTGTGAAATAGATGCAATTGTTGATGAGGCATCTAATAAGCCCATGACTTAGCCAAGATTTCTGCCTATTTCTTTCAACCCTAAAATTATTTAAATTAGATTATGTTGGATTTCCTCTTGACAAAAGTGTGTAAGGGAGTGTTCGGTTATTAAAAGTGAAGAAAATCGACATCAGTCAAAGTGGTACTTCATCATGGTCTCTGTGATTCACACTATAATAATAATAATAACAACAGAGTTGGAAGGGACCTTGGAGGTCTTCTAGTCCAACCCCCTGCCTAGGCAGGAAACCTTACACTACTTCAGACAAATGGTTATCCAACATCTTCTTAAAAACTTCCAGTGTTGGAGCATTCACAACTTCTGGAGGCAAGCTGTTCCACGGATTAATTGTTCTAACTGTCAGGAAATTTCTCCTTAGTTCTAAGTTACTTCTCTCCTTGTTTAGTTTCCATCCATTACTTTTTGTTCTACCTTCAGGTGCTTTGGAGAATAGTTTGACTCCCTCTTCTTTGTGGCAACCCCTGAGATATTGGAACACTGCTATCATGTCTCCCCTGATCCTTCTTTTCATTAAACTAGACATACCCAGTTCCTGCAACCGTTCTTCATATGTTTTAGCCTCCAGTCCCCTAATCATCTTTGTTGCTCTTCTCTTCACTCTTTCTAGAGTCTCAACATCCTTTTTACATCGTGGCGACCAAAACTGAATGCAGTATTCCAAGTGTGGTCTTACCAAGGCATTATAAAGTGATATTAACACCGCGTGATCTTGATTCTATTCCTCTGTTAATGCAGCCTAGAACTGTGTTAACTTTTTTGGCAGCTGCTGCACACTGCTGGCTCATATTTAAATGGTTGTCCACTAGGACTCCAAGATCCCTCTCACAGTTACTACTGTTGAGCAAGGTACCACATATACTATACCTGTGCATTTTGTTTTTCTTGCCTAAATGTAGAACCTTACTTTTGTCACCATTGAATTTTATTTTGTTTGATAGTGCCCAATGTTCAAGTCTGTCAAGATCCTTCTGTATCTTGAGCCTATCTTCTGGAGAGTTGGCTATTCCTGCCAGTTTGGTGTCATCTGCAAATTTGATGAGTTCCCCATCTATCCCCTCGTCCAAGTCATTGATGAAGATGTTGAAGAGTACTGGGCCTAAAACAGAGCCTTGGGGTACTCCACTGCATACTTCCCTCCATGTAGATGCAGTTCCATTGAGCACTACACGTTGAGTGCGGTTGGTTAGCCAGTTTTGAATCACTGTTTGCAAACACTGTTTGCAAACACTGTTGATCTATGTGTTTGCATACAGCCACACTGAGACTCTTCTGGAGTTTATAGAATTCACTGGTCAGATTCCTGTCCCTTCACATACTGTGCAAGTAGACATAATCCCAGCTTTTCTGTTTTCCAGTTGTCGCAACATCAGCACATTTGTTCTTGAACTGATCATCAAATTGCTTTATGAAAAAAATGTATTTCGCCCTTTTTGGAGAGTGTTGTTTTTTTAGCTTTCTTAATCTTCTCTCATCTCTTCTTTAAAATACTTTAGAACTGTGCAAGGATACCTTATCCTCTAATCTCATCTGTCTTTTGGTTTTACATCCCTAAGGATTCTTTTTTTCAAACATACCAGTATTGCTAGAGCAAAGTATCTCCTTCAGATAGGCAAAAACTGACTTTTAAAACTTTTGGTAAATCAAGTTGCCTTCCTTCCGGTCGACACAGCCCCGTGTTATTCACAAAAACAAGGTGATAGAAAGTCCAGCCCTGTTTTGCACTGTACTTTATAGATTGGGGTTTGGTCACTCCAACTTCATCCTGGGAACCAGTGTGCTTGGAAGAAACAATATCCCACCCTCAACAACTCAGCCCTACAGAACAGCCATAGTGTCAATTAGGTATGGCCAACGTCTGTTTGCAGTACAGCCCACCAGGCACATAATAGGATCATTTGGCACCATTTTGCCTGGACTAGTATTTATTCCTTGTCTTTCAAATATAAAATATGTAAACATTCTTCCCTAGCATTGGTCCAAGTGAATCGTTGCACTTTACTGTAAGATAGCTGAACATCAGTGTGCCTTCAAATCTATAGTCATTGCATATGATCAGCAGCAACATTTGCAACATTCCTCCAAGCTATATTCCCAGGGGTCAGCCATCCACTCTTGCCCAGCACATTAGATTGGTCACCTCTCCCAGAGAGCTGCAATCTTTGAAAGGGCAATAATCTGTATGGTCATTTTATGAAGATTAGATTTTCAGGTAAGCGTGTTTTTCATGCATGACTGTAAATCACAGAAAACATGATAAAACGTTTGGATATTTAGCTGTAATTTTCATTTTATAATAAAATAACAAAAGGTTATTGAGAGCATATGAGTCTCTCCAGAGCTCTGGAGGAAATGAATTATCTGCACACTTTTATATCTGGATTCTGCCCAGCATAATATGGAAACAAGCCCATAACAATTGGTCCTATGGAGGATTTCTGGCAAGAGTGACATAGGGGAAAGATGACTGCCTTGCTACTGTTTAATTTCTCAGAAGCCTTCATGTTGCACATACAGAACTGTGTGCCAAGGTTGGGGATAGAAGGGACTGTTCTTTGATGGTTGTCTTCTTTCCAAAAAATTGAGGAAGGTGGAGAAAAATCTTAGTTTTCTTTCTATTGGTACTGTATGTACATGAAGCTGCAGGAGGGTGGGGGATAATCCATTAGTCAGGAATCATCCATATGCTGAAGATACTCACCTTTATATCTCAGCTACTAACTGAATAGGAGTGCCACAGGCTCTATATAGAGACAAACATGATTAGGCCTAATCCCAACAAGTGGTATAGGAACACTGTGATTTCAGATAAATTTGATCTTTAATTCTGAATAGGATTATGTTTTGCCAGTCAGAATTGGCCCATAAAATAAGGTCCTTCTATTCTACTGCTTGATGAGGAGCAAGTAGCAGCTGTGAAAGGAGATCTTTCCCACAGTGTTGTCCTGTGCATCCTTTCCTCGATAAATTGTCCCAACTCGTTTTTACTTATGCTTTGGTCATCTGTTGTTTGATTACTGCAATGCTTTTACATTGGACTCCACTTAAAGATGACTTGCAAAACTTCAGCTGGTCCAGAAAAAGTGGCTGAGACAGATGACTATTAATCAGTTCACAGTATAACTGCTCTGAGAATTGCACTATTTACCAATTTGCTTCCTGGTGCAATTTAGGGTCCTGGTGTTGTCACTTTCATAGCACTATGTAGATTAAGACCTTCCTGGTATGTATCTTTGGAGCCATGTATTCTCAATGATTTCTGCTCATCTATTAAGATCAGGAAGAAAGCACTTTATCCCAGGCCCTTTTTCAGGGAGTGTCATCTGCAGAACCCATGGCACAAGACTTCTTCAATTGCTGCTCCTATTTCTGCAACACCATTCATCCAGCTATTAGATTGGCTCTTGCATTTTTGAGTTTTCAAAAACACCTGTTTTTGGCCGGCCTTTGGGACATATTGTTATCTTGTTCCTGCCTGCAGAAGAATTAGCTGCATGTGAATTGTTGCTAATGACCCCTGAGAACTTTGGGCTAATATTTTTATTTATTATTTTTAATTGGATTGCTCTATAGAATATGTACACCATTAGGAGTCTACTATGATTGGAGCCCAGCAAACAGTGAAATAGACAGACACATTTATTTATCTGTATCTATATCTGTATCATCTATATTTATGTCTAATCTAGATCTCTGTATCTATCCATCCATTTATCTTTTCTAAGTCATATTGTGGTCCAATATATAAACTCAGAATGCACCAGCTTCCTTAAAGAAATGCTACTGGGTGAAAAAATTAGAACTACGTATTCATAAATAAACAGCACAAGAAGCTCAGGATTTTGTATATTATGAGGTCCTTTTTTGAATGGACTGAGAAGCATTAAGGTATTCGAATCTATGCACTGACTTCCTTAAAGAAATGCTATTGGGTGGGAAAAATTATAAGAAATACATATTCATAAAAATAAACAGCACAAGAAGTTCAGAATTTTGTATATTATGTGGCCTTTTTTTTAATGGGTTGAGAAGCATTAAGGTATTAAGATCATCTAAGATGCCAGGAGATACACTGGCCTGCTTTTACGTGTTATTTACCAGCAGTATGAAAAATTCACAATCTGAAGATTTTCATCTTAAAATGCTCATCTTAATCTACTAATATACATACCCAAGCTGTCATTTGGGGATCTGATGATTTCAGAAATAAAATAGTTTGCTTCAGCTTGCTTTTAGCTGTTGTTTTTACACTGTCCTTCAGAGCATAGTGCCTTGTATTTATTGAAGTGTGGATGTAATTTATCATGGCACATTAATAGACCTAAATCATCTGAACTGATTTAGAGCAGATAAATCCCATTCTGTAATCTCACCATTGTATCAGTTGAGAAATAACTCATTTGTAACCCTATCTTTTTTATTGTGTGTCTATCACAGCAGCATTGTATAATTTCCCACCAAACCAAAGGCAGCAAGATAAATTCGCATGTTCAGGTGTCACGGCACTAAAGGAATGGACTGGTTTTATTTGGAGTTGCAGTATTTAGCTTTTCCTGCTGTTTTATTCCATCAAGCAGTCTTTTAACTTTAAGAATTATGTGAATAATCTTTCGTCTGCTAGTGGTTTGTTTTTTTTTTTTGGTCTTGAAATATCTGGCAGTAGATTCTTCTTCCTGATCAGGTTGAAATGTAGTACAATTACTACCTCACTGAATAATTGCATCCCTCTTTCAGCCTAATGCATGATTACAACCCTTATTTGTGTTCTTTTATCTATCTGTTAATTATCTGTATGAGTGTGCATGCCCACACAATTTAGGCAGATATGTTTTGGGGGAGAGTGATAAATAATGTCTTATTAAAGAGCAAAATGTATCCCATAGCCTATATCTGCGTTCTCCATTCAGAATTTTCAGTGTTACTTCACCTGCTACTTAAAAGCTTAAGAAAATGTTATTTGCGTACCTTTGTCTAGTCTTCGGTTTAGAGCAGAAAAGTTCAGGTTGAATATGTTACTATGGTCTCGTAATCTTCATTTGCAACATTCCCTGATACTTTCCCACAACTCAGTGAGGAAGTTTGGGAAGCTTACAGGGGAAGTCAATGGGAATAACATGATTGCGGCTGATGGCTGGACTGTGGCAGAGGTTGGGACTTCCATTCTTTGTTTAGATGAGGAAATATATCTGAAAGGATGTCCCAGCGGGTCACAACTCACAAGTTGTCTACTATATTATGAAAGCTTCATTACAGGTATAGGCTCATTATCCTGAAAGTAATGTGAAATAGCTAAAATGTAGTTATTTCTCATTGTTACAAAGAAATTACCAGTATTATTATCTTTCATACCATAGTGGCACACTAGAATGAAAAAAAACTAAAAAGTGTAAAAAAATGAATTTTTTAGTTTGTTTAAATCCAAATTATCATTGTTATGCTTTCATTTTAAGAAAAAAGAAGATGCTTTGACTTTTAAATTTTGCTAGGAGAGGGGAAAATATTTGCTTTGAAAAATAGAAGTGACAGAATGATTTTAAGTTTAGGAATGATGGCAAAAGTACTACGTTACAGCTGCCTTTCCAAATAGATTCCTCCTGGGTGTTGGATGGTATGATGATACATGTATTATTTCTTTGTTTGTTTGTTCATTTATTTATGTCAAGTGCTTTTATGCTGCTTCAACCAACACAAATGTAAAATAATGTCAAAAACGTAATTAACAATAAGAAATAGGGAAGTCCTAATACATTTGGAGTAGATATGGTTCAGTCATCCAGGAGTATAAACAAAAAATCAAGATGGTGGCCATTGGCCATGATAATGCAGTTGAATCTCTCTCTCTCTCTCTGTTGTGTGTGTGAGAGAGAGAGGGAGGGAGGGAGGGAGGGAGGGAGGGGAGAGATTATTTGCACAGAAAAATAGGTGGATCTTCAATCACATCATTGCAGCCACAATCTTGACATGTTTAAACCATACCCTGTAGACATCCTTTGTTCCAGCAACCTATTTCCAGCAGTAATCACACAAAAACATTTGAAAAACCCCTACCAGGGTTGACCAAAAAAAAAAGCTCCTTTTTTAGAGGCATGCTGTTTCTGATTATGGCAGGTACTTTTTGATGGCATGATTGTAGCCTTTGGTTAATTTAATCACTATGAAATTGTCTAATCCCTTTGTAAAGTCGCTAAAGTCAGTAATTTGTACTGTCTTCATCAGCTGGGAATTCCTCACATTAATTTTCTTTTAATTGCTATCAAACTATTTCACTTGATCTGGGGATACAGGGTTATAGAAGAACAATATATGTCCATTTTCTCCCTCTTTTCCATGATTTTATTAATTTCTATCATTTCTCCCCTACCATCGCCATCACAGATATCATTTCTAAGTTAAGGAGCATTATCCTCTTAACATTTATATTAATGTTTTTTCATTGTTCCTTGCCCTTCTCCTATAACAGTTTACTTGACAGCCCAAACCGTCTAGATGAAGAACATAGACTGATTGCCCGGTATGCAGCAAGACTGGCAGCAGAGACTACTTCATCGGTAAGTAATGTAATCATAAGTAATTTTAATTAGGGGGAAAGATAGCAATAGCACTTTACTTATATACCGCTTCATAGTGCTTTACAGCACTCTCTAAGCGGTTTACAGAGTTCAGCATATTGCCCCCAACAATCTGGGTCCTCATTTTACCCACCTCGGAAGGATGGAAGGCTGAGTCAACCTTGAGCCTAGTGAGATTTGAACAGCTGAACTAGCAATCAGCTGAAGGTCACAACGCTGCTTTTAACCACTGCGCTATCTCAGCTCCTAGATGTTTCATATATATATATATATATATATATATATATATATATATATATATATATATATATATATATATATATATATATATATATATGTGTGTGTGTGTGTGTGTGTGTGTGTGTGTGTGTGTGTGTGTGTGTGTGTGTGTGTGTGTGTTGAATAGAATAGAATAGAATAGAATAGAATAGAATAGAATAGAATAGAATAGAATAGAATAGAATAGAATAGAATTCTTTATTGGCCAAGTGTATTGGACACACGAGGAATTTGTCTCGTGTGTCCAATCACACTTGGCCAATAAAGTGGTGCATATGCTCTCAGTGCACATAAAAGAAAGGATACATTTGTCAAGAATCATGAGGTACAACACTTAATGATTGTCATAGGGTACAAATAAGCATATATATATGGCACATCTTACTCTAAAATTGGCTTTTCCCTTGGATGTGCTTGTTTGCATCTAATGAACCTAAATATAGTTAAAGAAAAATTGGTACAAGCACCAGCCCTACCATTAGGCAATTGAAAGAATTGTCTCAGATAGTGAATAGTTGATGAGGTGCAACTGTGGCAGTCTTTTATGTATTTCTCCTGAAATATCTGTTTTCTCTTAGAAGTTAGAATACTTTATGCTACAGAACTAGTTCCAGGTGTCCTGAGGTAACCTCCTTACAGTTGTATGGTTACTAAATTAACAAAACCTACTAGTGTAGTATGTTTGTACAAACATATGAACTTCACATTCTTAGTTTCTGCTTGTGGAAAACATTTAGGTCCTTCAGTGTGTTATAGCTGCAAATTTTTAAGCGTTTAAGTTATGCTATTTCATTATTCAGTGTTTTGTTGTTTTAGCATTGCTTTTCAAATCGTATTTTTGCTCTTAAAAACAGAGTATGAATTTATATGTAAAATAAACAAATGACAATTATTAGTACCAATAACAATATTAATAAGAGCTAGCAAATTCTAAAGAACAAAACAGATTGTCCTATTAAAAGTCTTCTGTGAGATTAAAAAAAATCTGGCTTCTTGGTTTGCGCACAGTCTTTGGTGTTGCTAAGGCTGGGCTTTTGAGATTATTTGCCTTTGCTTCTTTTTTCTTTCAAGGCTTTGAGAGAGCACCAAGCTTCATTCACTTAATTTCTTTGTAGTATTAGAAAATAGACTTCTCGTCTTAAAGAAAAAACAAATGGTAGCTTTGGAAGGTGCCCACTGATGCAGATGCAATTTCTATGTATAAAATAAGAGCTTTGGAGATTTGATATTGCAGGGACAACAAAGGGAGAAGCTCACCCAACAATCTAGCTTTAGGGTAAAAGGGCCTTAAATGAGCAGGTGGGTTTTGTTCTTCTTTCACCCCTGTGTGCTTTGAAATTTCTCTGATACATACTGAAGATACCTTAGTTTTTCTGTGCCTCAGAAAAATGATCTGTACTTTATTGTTAATGTTTGGAGTTGGCTTGGAAAGCCTTGAATCAATATAATATATATTGTACCTCAGATAAACAAAGAACATTATGTAGTCACCCATGCAATGTGCAGAATAAATTCTTGCCACAAGCAAGTTATTGATTATACAGCAACTCATTCGATAACATTAGGCAATGGATGATTGCCTAATACGATAGCGAAACTTGTTTTCCAATTTCTAAAAACTTATTTTAATTTTCAAAGAGGCTTCTGGTCATTCCCTCAGATTTAATTAATTTCCTTCACTTTTTGTGGTATTTTTGAATCTTTTTAGGGTAGTGGAGTGTGTGTGGATGTCTACTATGCACACCTGCATCATTGTGTATGTACCTCGTTTGCCTGTGCTTCCTTATTAGAAGCATTATATAAGGAGTTCCCTTAAGATGCTGTTCCTTAAGATTTAACTTCAAGCCTAGAAAATCAAAAGAAGCCACAGATCACTGAATAGATTATAATATAAGGTACTCCTAAGGCAGCTGCAACAACTTTGTACCCCATCTATGAGAGATTTGGTTTCACCAAATTGTTGTTCTTTGATGGGGAAAAGCCTAGAAAACTGCTTCTGGTAATTGTTGTTGCTCTTTTCCCGCCCTTCAGCAGCAGAAGAAATATTACGTACTAGGTATAATTATCTCTCAGTAAAGTGTTACTTGTGTAACTAGTGATTGGCAGTATCATACAAAATAATTTTTAATTACTTAGCAATTCGATTGTACTGGCCAGAAAGAAAAACAAATTCTAACTGAACATAACTTAATAAAAAGTCTACTTGACCTCTTTGCCATAGGTTGAGTTTCTCTTCTTGCTTTTTAATTCTTAATTTTCTGAATTATCTATCATATAGATCAGGGGTCCCCAAACTTGGCAACTTTAAGACTTGTGGACTTCAACTCCCAGAATTCTCCAGCCAGCATAGCTGGCTGGAGAATTCTGGGAGTTGAAGTCCACAAGTCTTAAAGTTGCCAAGTTTGAAGACTTCTGATATAGATCCATCATTACCTACAATCATATAGATTTCTCCTCAAAAGTATATTCCCTTGAGTTTAATAAAATTATAAGAATTTCCATTTACTTGCCCTACCCCAACCAAGTTAGCAGAGGTTGCTTTAACTTATATTTGATGCTGACACCTTCTTTTTCTCATACCACTTCCAGCCACTCTAGCACTCTCCTTCTTGACTGTTTCCTCTCAAGAGGAAGCAGTTGTATCTGGTCAAGAATTTAGTCAGCAGACCCTCCTGGCTTTCTTACTAGTGAAACAAAGCTGTAGGTTACAATTCAGGGACCTCTAGAGGTTTGTTTGGTTGGATGTGCCTATTATATCCACTTACAGTGGGTATAGCATTACAGCTTAAGGTAGAGTATTGTCTGTTGTGTTTTAATGTTACTATCTGTCCACCATTTCACTATTTTATAAAACAAAAGGCTCCTTCACACAGACTTAAAGAGCCGCGGTGGCGCAGTGTTTAGAATGCAGTACTGCAGGCTACTTTTGCTGCCTGCCGGCTGCCTGCAATTTAGCAGTTCAAATCTCACCAGGCTCAAGGTTGACTAAGCCTTCTGAGGTTGGTAAACTGAGGACCCAGATTGTTGGGGGCAATATGCTGACTCTGTAAACTGCGTACAGAGGGCTGTAAAGCACTGTGAAGCGGTATATAAGTCTAAATGCTATTGCTATTCCTATTAAATACAAATGTGTTTTATTTAGCATACAACGCCTATGGAAACACCCTAGTTCTGCCCTTACTCTAGATGGGTAAGCTTTCTATTAAAATTTGCCTGTCCTTACAGTTACACTGTAAATTACAAGCAAGGTTATTATCATCTATGTTACCATAGAGGTGAAATGAGATAAATTATATACTGTATTTGTCAAATATATAATGTGAAATCTCAGCTAAAGTGAATTTTGAAACCAGGGACTTAGCTATGATATTATGCTTATGGACAATATACAGTATCTGCCAAGGGACAAAACTACCGTTTTCTTCCTTTAAATAATATTCATTTACATGTATATGTGGTAACATGTTCAATCTGTTTTGCAGCAGCCACAACAGCAACCACAACAAAGAGGCACTCCAGATATTTCATTCTCTATTGATGCAAATAAGCAACAACGACAGCTTATTGCAGAACTTGAAAATAAGAACAGGTAAAGTCCCAAAACCTACATTAAGCCAAATGTATGTCTGTGGATGAAACATATTGCATATATAGTTGGTATCAAGGCAAAATTCACAACATTGCATATAAGGAAACCCACAGATACATTACGGAAGACCATCATACAGAAGAGTTTACTTCTTTTCTTTGCCATAACATTATTACAGAGTTAGTATTTTAAAACATACATTTAAGATTTTTGTGATAGAAATCTGTCATCCCTTTTCTTTAGAAAACACATGATTTAATAAGGTGAGAGAAAGAAAGAAAATAGCAGGGTCGAAGGAGAAATAATATGCTAATATTACAATATAACAAGTTTACTATAGTGGTTAAGGCACCAATTTAGAAACCATGAGATCTAGTGCCATATTAGGCATGAAGCCAGCCATTTTTATCTTATAATAGTTAATCTTTCAGGCTTGTGAAGTGACTAGGGAGAATTCTCATTCGTTCTAATGTGTGTGCTGATAGCCCTAGTTCTGATCAATTTTTGCATGTTTGTCTCAGGCAGCAACTTCTTGAATTACATCTGTGGCAATTTTTGAAGAGTTCCCAGATAGAAGGCAAAGGGTTGGTTGTCAGAAGAGCAGGTTTAAATGTTTAAAAGCTTCCCTGAGTGCTATGATTTGCTCACTAAGATCCAGAAGATTATTCATAAATATCTCAAATTAGTTGACATTATTTCTATTGTTTCTATGTTAAACAACTTTTCTCATAGAAAAAAAAATCATACTTATCACTGTTTTTTATTTTCTCTCTTCCTATGCCAGAGAAATCTTACAAGAGATTCACAGGCTGCGGCTTGAACATGAGCAGGCATCTCAGACCACCCCAGAAAAGGCAGCACAAAACCCTACACTCCTGGCAGAACTTCGCCTCCTGAGGTAAATATGCGAATGAGATATGGGGAGGCAGAGATATGTCACATTTAGCATAACACCTCTTGTCTGTTTTGTTTAATTCCATGTAAGACTGTCTATTTTGGATAAGAAATAATTACCATTTTTAAACTTACAAGCGAGAGTATTCGTTATTTTAATATTCCAATGAAAGCACACATCCCTTTGTAGGGCTACTTTCGTTAACATTTTGAATACAAATAAGAGTTATCCTTACTTTATCAACAAGGTTGAATAAAACCAGTTGTTCTGTTCAAAGAACCAAAAGAAATATGTATAGTTTAGCATCCAGTTTAAAATGGACATAGATTCAGTGCAAGACTATATATTATGATTAAAATGTTAGACTTAGCCTAAGGAGACACAGTTCTTGCTCACTGGATGGCTTTGCATCAAATACATTTTGCAGAGTTATTTTTGTGGAGATAAAATTAATGAAGACCCCTAAGGCACTCTATACTGCCAGAGAAATGGTAAAAGTAAAGCATGCTGACATGTTTATGAATAGAGAATTATTGCTGTTAGACATGAACACCAGTTCATGTCTAAGTTTGGAAGACCCGTTGGAAATCAAGTACAGTTCTTATATTCAGATTGTCACAGTGGTGGGTTCCTACCGGTGCGGTCCACTCTATAGCACCGGTAGCAGCCTGCTGGTGACGTCACAGTACCGGTGCGGTCGGTTGCCAGTGCCTGGGCGCCGCCATTAAAAAAATTTTTTTTAATTTTTTTTAAAAAAATTCTTCTGCGCATGCCCAGAAGCCGAGCTTCCGGCACTGCGCATGCACTGCCTTCCTACCCCACAGTGAGTCCAAGCAGGGGAGAATGGCTGAGGGAGCGCGTGAGATGCTGAAAGAACGGGTGGCAGGAGCTATCTCCATTCCCCTCCCTTCAGCAGTCTAAGAAGCCACGAACATGCGGTGATGATCCTAGGCATTTTTGCATGTTCGAGGATTCTCAAGCTGCTGAGGGGAGGGGGAACAGGCGGCAGGACCTATCTCAGTTCCCCTCCCTGCAGCAGTCCGAGAAGCCAGGTCTACCCGGTCACATGGCTGGCAAGCCACACCCACAAAATAAGCCACGCCCACAGAGTGGTAGTAAAAAAATTAGGAACCCGCCTCTGGATTATCATATACCTCAGATGCAAATGCAGTCTTTCTGCTCCATGTTTATGCACTGCTTTCATCTTCACTGATTGTTGTTTAGACAGAGGAAAGACGAGTTGGAACAGAGAATGTCAGCTCTTCAGGAAAGCCGAAGAGAACTCATGGTTCAGTTAGAAGGCCTCATGAAACTACTCAAGGTAAAATGTTCCAGCACTATATTAAGCAAAATAGGTCTATAAAATTGCAATAAAAAAGGAAGGCAGTACAATGTATTATGATATCATCATTTTCATTCTACCCATTCTACAGATAGGCAGAGAGGTTTGTGCTCAGATATGTTCCTCGCTACAGCAATCATTTGCTTCTGTTCTCTAAATGGAAATCATATAATTGCATTACCTTACTACTCTGTGACTTGCAGCTCGATTGTTACCATAAAACAGCCTGAATTGAGTTTATTTGGTGGTCTTTTTCTGCAAATAACGAATTACCTCCTTGCTCCTTGAAGATAGTAAGTGCTGTTAAGAATCTAATTTATATGTCTTTTGTCAATCCCTTCAGCACAAGTAATCTGAACAATGATTAATATAAAAGTATTAATGCTCCTGAGGCAAAAAAGAGCTGGGGAGGTTGCGATGTGTAATTATTTGGAATTCTTGAAAATATGACATTTTAGACTTGGCCTAAACTGGCAAAAGCCCTCCTTGACTTACTAGAGATAAACTGTGAAGATGAGGAGGGTTTGATCCTAGTACTCTCAGAATGGAATCACAGCAATTGTTCAGTGAAATGACTATTAGGCAGTTTTCCTGCATCTTATATTCATTGTGTCTCTGAATGTTAAAATTTGGAGTAAATTTTCTTAGGGCACTGAATTTTCAGGGGGGGGGGGGAATAGAAAACATAAATGCTACTAGGGCATAAACACTGAATCTGGAAGACTGGTTCCGAAAGAAGTCAAACAGGTATTTGAAGAATAGAAATGTGCATCTAAAAGACTTCAGCCTAGTCTTCAGAGCTGATTGCAAGGAATCAGCCCATACTACTAGCAGGAAAAAATCCATCCCTTCCCTTGGAGTCTGCTAAGTAAGAAAGAAATGATTAAAGAGATGAAAAGTTAAAATAGTAATGGAGTAATGTAATGGAGTAATGGAGACTGAAGTTGATGAGGAAAAGGTACTGCCCCAAGGTAGTAACTTTATGTTATGCCCGAAGCATGCAACTCCCAACTTTTCTCCCCTAAAGTAATGTGGATCAAGACAAAACAAAAGCTGTTTAATAACTTTCCAACAGGGCATGAAGGCGTTGATAATATTTATTATTCTTTTATGTTAATATTTATGTTGCCACTTCCTCCCAAAATTGCGAGAGTTGCACACTGTTGCTGGCAATAGCACTTATGTTTTGTTGCACTGCAGCTCACTTCTCTTTTATCTTCTTCTCTAAAGTTAGAATAATCTAATTCATGATCATCCTATTTTTCTTTAGGAAGAAGAATTGAAGCAGGGAGTAAGTTATTTAGCCTGCCAATGTCACTAACACATAGGGAGTGTTCTTGTGGTCCAAATGTGTGCTGTAAATCCACATACATAAAATGTGTATACTGCTGTGGTCAATTAAACAGCACTCTATTGCATGCCTTTAACCATTTATCTAAGGAATTAAGGTACTATATTCAATCATCTAATTATGAGATAGATTTCTTGAGATGTTGCTAAAAATGTAAGATGTAAGAACATTTCTTGAGATGTTGCTAAAAATGCATGGCTTTCTACTGACTTAAAACCACTTTGTCATTAAACAATAATAACCCTATACAAACCATAATAGTATATGAGTCTTATAGTGCAGGAATAGTCAGGTTGCTGATAAATATACTTGGTGTGCCTGATTTTATTTCTCCAAATAAATCTCTTGTAATAAGAGTTTTACAGGATCAGGCAAAGTCCCGTCTGGTCAGTTCACATTTTTCTTTTCCAAGAACGCATGCAGGCTAATAATTCAAGAAAAATTTCAAAAATAGATTTTAAAAGGTTTTGACACAATTTGCACGCCTTTTGTAAATATATTAATATCAGCGAATAACTAACTCCATGGGTTTACTAAACTGTTGTACAATAATTGTTCAAGAGGTACTGTGAGAGGTTTCCCATTATAACAAAGTTGAACTTTGATTTTCAGTTCAGTGCAATTGAAGGCATAGTCACTCACTGACAAAAGACAAAGTAGTAGCACTGAGTCACTGTTATGTGAATATCTGCTTCTTATTAAATTTTGGCAAAATGTATTTTGGAGCAAAGAACCCTTGTTAATGCTTAATATGACAAAAAAGGTGTAAAATAATTGCATTGTTGAAGTTTTTTGGAGTAAAAGAATTGGGAAAAGTAGAATCAGTTTCATAAACATATGAAGTATTAAGGTCAGTATGATACTGTTTTACTTTCTTTAATGTATTCTGTTTAAGCATGCAGCAATAATTATAGAGCATCTTGAAGTCTACATTAAACACAGAATGATTCAATTGCTATGGTGAGATGTTTTGCACTCCGTAGTGCTTTTGAATACTTTCAAGTTCAAAAATTGTTTTCAAGGAACATGAGAAATTCCCTGAATCTCCCTTTCTTAATGATCTTGTATGTTTTAACTAGCTAGTCCAGTATCAACCCCTTCATTGATATCTTAAGAGGGAGTTGTCCTTTAAGGTGTTACTCCTGCCTATTATGGATCATATCATGATAATGATATCAATTCATATAGATAAAGTCTATATGGCAACACTTGGTTTTTATTTTCTTTGGTTTACATTATCTATAATCTCTTTCATAAGAATATCCAAGGAGCTAATAATAATAAACATCCAGCCAACCAGAAGAAGTAGAACTAGAAGAAAAAGCATATACCATATTTTTCCGTGTATTCCGCTACTTTTTCTTTAAAAATATTTACTTGAAAATTGAGGTGCATCTTATACACAGGAGGCTGAGCAGAAGGCCACACATGCCAGATGAGCCTCTATCTTATATGCAGCTCTATCATTCCTCTCTATTGTAGTTGTTTCCTGTATCACATTACCACTCTAGGTTCCATCTCTATTGTTCCTATGATGCATTTCCTGTTCTTGTTGTATTACTCACTTCTACACAGTGATGGCTTATGCCTTATAGTGTGCTTACTACAAGAAACTACATGAAACATGGGGGCATCTTATACATGGGGACGTCTTATACATGGAAAAATACAGTAATACACTAATACCTAGGAGCTGCGGTGGCGCAGTGGTTAGATTGCAGTACTGCAGACTACTTCTGCTGACTGCCAGCAGTTTGGCAGTTCGAATCTCACTGGCTCAAGGTTGACTCAGCCTTCCATCCTTCCAAGGTCGGTAAAATGAGGACCCAGATTGTTGGGGGCAATATGCTGACTCTGTAAACCGCTTAGAGAGAGCTGTAAAGCACTGTGAAGCGGTATATAAGTCTAAGTGCTATTGCTATAATACCCTATTACTGGAAGAATAAAGCTAACCCATTCTTTATTTCACTTTGATCCATGTAAGAACAGATGTTCAACAACATTTCACTATAACCTGCTCTGAGTACATCTTACATACAACTATTGGTGGCAGAAATCAAACAGCAAATGAATGGTGTTCCGTTTATATGTGCATTTCAATATTGTAGAGTTGTTTATGTATATATATTACCCTCATAGCAGCTTTCCCCAGTCTTGATTCTGCATGGGTTGACATTACACGTCTTAGCATTCTCCTCCAGTGCCCATGACGGTTGGGAAATCCGAATCCCTCTAAGACTGCAACTGCAGCATCTCTTTCACAGATATGAAACACATTCATTTCTTTAGCTGTTTGTGGTCAATTGCAATAAAAACTCTCTTTTCTCTGTCATTAAACCTGCCTCTTTGCAAGCACTAATAATAATTCACAAAAGTATGTGAAAAAAATCAACTGTAAGAGGGTTTTATGTCAGTTACATGTGTTGTGATAAACATCTATTTTTGTCCCTATTTGCACCCTCTTTTAAAGGACAAACATAACATTACAGAAGTTTTATATTAATTATATGGTATGTATGAACTATGTATAAAACATGGTATGTAAATTATGTATCAATACATTTACATGGTATATGTTATTATTATATGTGAGTAATCTACAGTTAGCTTTACACTGGTGGAAACTTAATAATTCAAGTCCTAACCAAGAACCTAAGAATTATTAAGGTAGCGTCTAAGAAAATGGACAGTTCCAAGCAGGGTGGAATTTTTTGAGAGGTGCTCAATATTTCCATATACTGAGGAAGTCCTTTTGGTATAACTTTGAAGGCTCCAATCACGATTGATATAACAATAGGTTTCTTTTTCCATAAGTGTTTAACTTCGATCTGCAAGTCCTAATATTTCATAAATTTTTTTCATTTGTTTTTCCTCAATCCTAACATTACCTGGAATAGCAACATCGGTGAATTAGACTTTCTTCTTTTTAATAACTGTTATATTAGGCATGCTATGAACAAGATGCCTGTTTGTTTGGCTCTTAAAGACTCATAAAATCTTAACCCGCTCGTTTTCCAAAACCTTTTCAACTTGATGGTCCCAGAAGTGTCTACCACATTCAAATCCAAATCTCTAGCAAAGTTTTCAGTGAATAATTCTAGCAATCCAGTCAGGACACCACTTGTAGTCTGTGAAATTTTGCTGCAGCAGTAATCAAATGGTCAATTGTTTCATTCTTTTTACTACAAAGGTGACATTTGCTGTTGTTTGTTGCATGTTCATGCAATTAGTCTTTTTGAGCTGCTAAAATAAAGCCTTCAGTTTCTTTCTTTAACATTCCGGATATTAATCAAATCCATGTGGGATTTTTTAAAAATCAGCTTTTCTTTCTATATCTTTCAAGTATTGGCCATTGTTCTTCCAATTAACAAATCATTTTTCAGTTATTATGGTTCATTGCAGTCAACTACATAGACTGTGCAACAAGCCATCATAATAATAATAATTGAAAAATGGCGTATTATTATTATTTCCTGTATTCATAAAATGATGTTCCCTAAGCATTTCAGAATTATTAAAAGTTATTTTGTGTAGGTTACTGATTACAAAATTCTGTATTATGAGTTATCCTAGGTTCCAGCAGAGGGAGCTATATACAAAAGACAAAAAACAGTTAACCGTATTTTGTATTAAGAATATTGTACTCTAGCTAAATAAATAAATAAATAAATAAATAAATAAATAAATAAATAAATAAATAAATAAATAAATAAATAAATAAATAAATAAATAAATAAATAAATGTATTAAGAATGTGAGGAAGAGACTTTTTCTTAGTAAATGTAAACATTTGTCTCATTACGTTGCCTACATATAATATGAATAAGATTCAGCAAGAAAATACATTAAATGTGTCTGCATGATAAGGAAACAAGTAATTATTATGTGAATTTGATTAAACTAAATTAAAAAGGGTTAGGGGTTAGGGTTAGAGGGTAATGGCAATTTCTAGACTGGATTCTGACTTCTGTCCAATATGTACCAGAATATCTCCCATCTGTATGGAGTAGGATACCTGGAATAGAGCATTGCCTGCTTTTTAGTTCAGAGATCATGAGACTCCAAAATTTCCATTCCCACAAACATAAGGTATGGGACCATTGATGGCATAGAAACACTCAGTTCCATGGAAAGTAATAAAAACATCCCTATGACAACTTTACTTACTTTATCAGTTTATCAGCCATAGAATTTAATACCTGTTTTGTCATGACTCAACAGTGATGTCCAACAGTTTTCTCCATTGCTGCTGCCAGGTAACTAAGACAAAAGAAAAACATAATTACTACTTAATTTGTCTTTTTGTTGTTGTTGTTTAACTTTCAGGCAACTGGAAAAAGAAAACATCAAAAAGAAATACATTTTTGCCATTTCAGCTGGGACAATTTAAATTAATATGTCAATGTGACCTTTAGGACTCTGAGCAAGTTCACCAATCCCTTTTCCCTATGTTTCTGATCATCTCTGTTTTAGTGTATGTGCTTTTGGTTTTAGGAACTAACAGCATATTGATCCATTCATTTTCCATCAGGATGGTAACACTACCCAGCATGGGCATATTCTGATTATTCTCTACAGCAGAGAAATAATTGGAGATGGTGGGACAGAAGTGTCTTCTTCTCTACTTCACCCTGAACCACTCATGGCTTCCTTTTCCCCCTAGACCCAAGGGGCAGGCTCTCCTCGCTCATCTCCCAGCCACACGATCAGTCGGCCAATTCCAATGCCTATCAGATCTGCATCTGCCAGCTCAACTCCAGCCCACACACCACAAGATTCTCTGACTGGGGTGGGAGGAGATGTGCAAGAAGCTTTTGCGCAAGGTAATGGTACAAATCGTCCTCTGCCGAAAAATTGATAATCCGTAGCTTCTTTCCTCATTGCATATCTATTAAACTCTCTGAAAAGAGTTTTTTCTTAAAACAATTAATCAAAAAATTCAAAGCTTATGTTTGGGACAAGCAGCATCAGAGGACAATTCATGACAGACTAGAGCAGAAATGGGAAAAAAAAACATTAGTTTTTATTGCTGCATAATAAAATAATAGGAGAAAAAAATTCTTCCAATCTAATGTCCAGCTTTCTAAATTATCTGCAATGGACACAGCATCTTTTTATTGGCAAATGTACATAGAGATGCATTTTATTCTCAGACAATAGCAATTGTCTTATTTATAATGTGCTATTATAAGCTGTGCTTTGTAGTTATTGTTCCTCATGCCAACTGCTCGACAGTCCGGAGGCTTCTACATTGGCTTCCAAAGTCCTATTATAATATGGCTCCAAGTAGTTCAGAGGCCAAGCTGTTGGGTATCATTTTCATGCTGTCTATCCCAGACTGTTATAATTTCATCATATATCCCTATAAAAACGCAAAACATCTTAGAACTGAAAACAACAGTTGGCTGGTCACTGAACCTACTCTAGTATAATTCATTTGATAAATAATTTCTCTTTAATTCTTCATGAAGAAGGTACAGAATTCAGACAGAATTCTACCAAAACTAATTTTCTCCCATCTGATGCTGTCCCTATATGGCTGTACTTCTATCTTGATACAGGAGCACTACACTGCCTACCTAAAAAAGTATACCAGTTCCAAACAAATTAATCTTATTAAAGCCAATATATTCTGCAGAGGTCATAAATAAATTAATACATGTGTAGTGCAGGTAGATTATACGACTATAAAAACTACCGAAACAGATTTTTAAAATTAATAAAATTTTAAATTGTTTTCTTAATTGAGTTTTGATATCATTTATTATTTTACCTTGTTAAATGTACACAATGTACACAAAAAGCTCAAAACATTGCACTTTGCTTTTCTATTGATTAGGTACAAGAAGAAATTTAAGAAATGACTTGTTGGTAGCTGCTGATTCAATCACCAATACCATGTCTTCTCTCGTGAAAGAGTTAAACTCAGGTCTGATGATTTAAAACATAAGTGTTTTATACTGGTTTAATATATAGTCTAAAGACAAGCTGCAATCTAGAAAAATGTGCTGCAAAATATTTTAAGCTACTAGTTAACAGTTTGAATACTGACTTACAGTCATTTCAGGACAAGATTCCTTCTTATTCCAGCATTTTAATTTGTGATATTTATTTATTTCCAGTGCTTTTTAAATGCCTGTCGATTTTTATTAATTTTTATGGCTATTAAATAAGAGTTTGTTTGCCTTATTAATAATTATATTTATGTAGAGTACAGACTTGGTAGCTCTTGTAATGCCAGATGCTACTGAAATATTTTAAAAATTAAATCTCACTGAATATAATTGAACTAACTCAAATGAATTCAAATGCAGCAATGTGTCTTCTAGCTAAACAGATGGTCAATGCTGTTTAGTTTCTTTATACAACAACACTGTCTAAGGGTTCATGCATCAGTATTGTAATAAGAGGCAATCCAGTGATGTAACTGTTAATACCTCGCTTAATAGCTTATCCAGACATTAGTATATTCCAGCGGTGAAATCTACTTACCTTCCCTACCAGTTCGGAAGCGCGGGCTTTGTGCGCGCGCCATCATCACGCATGTTTTTTCACCCTCTGTGCATGCGCAGAAGGCTTTGTGCATGCGCAGAGGGTTTAAAAACAAGAAAATGGTGATGTCCAGGTAGGTGGGCAGAGCTTCACGCTGCCGCCGCTACCGGTTCTCCAAACCACCGGCGGCTACCTGTACGCCCGAACTGGTAGCATTTCACCCCTGGTATATTCCCTGATTAATTTTGGGATACCAGGTACACTGAGTCACCCCACTTGGCATCAAAGCTTTACTTGTCTGTGTATGGCAAGTTGTAATAAATGGCAAGTTTGAACTGTACAAAAGTGAAAGTTGCTCTGCATGTTTTTTTAATGTAGACAATATGGTGTTTCTTTAGCAATATAAGATGGCAATGTACAGTATGCTAAAAATAAAAACAGGCGAGAAGCATGCTAGAAATAGGAGAGAAAGATATAATTATCATACCAACCTATTTCTTCATACAGAAGTTGGAAGTGAGACAGAAAGTAATGTGGATTCAGAGTTTGGTCGGACTCATTTTGATGATCTTGTTCCATCACCAACTTCTGAAAAGGCTTTTCTGGCACAAATCCATGCCCGGAAGCCAGGATATCATCACAATGTAGCTGCTACTGGAACCATTCGCAGTGACCTGTGGGTACTCCATCCTGTTTTGCCTTCTCTTTGATTTCTATCTTTTTCTTGTCTTCAATAAGGCACTCAAAGCTTGAGAAATTAAGTTTCCATTTAATATTGGGATGATTTTTAAACTAAAGATTAAGCCAAGGATAGCAATAAAGGGTGGCTTTTGAACTACAATATAAAACTCTTGTAAAATTTTGGTAAAAAAAACAATTTGCCATGATTTTTATATTTGAACTCAGGATGAAAATTGTTGATAATTAATATATACCAGGGGTCGGCAACCTTAAACACTCAAAGAGCCACAAAGGTCCTAACCGGAAGCCCCCTGTTCAATTCTGGAGCCAACCGGAAGTCTGGTTCCCCCATCATAGTCTCTTCCTAGCGTGGCATCCTTTTTCCTCTGCTGACCGGAAGTCCGGTTTCACCACCACCACCACCATAGTCTCCTCCTAGCGCGGCATCCTTTTTCCTCTACCTGTCCTAACTGAAAGCCCTATCAATTGTGGAGCCGACCAGCATCTGGGAACCGCAGCAGAGGAATTAAAGAGCCACATGCGGCTCCAGAGCCACGGGTTGCTGACCCCTGATATATACCAAAGAACAGCCAAGTCTCTTTTAAGAAGATAATTTGAATCCATTCAAAGGGGCATTTCAGAAAATATGCCAAAATTGGGTGCAGTTTTTTATTTCCTTTGAGAAGAATGGACTGTTTTCTGCTGAAGATCAGTATACTGCTTTAGATGGAAATTTAGGAACTAAGTGTATGATATATCTGTGTACAAAGTTACATAGTGGTGATCCTATAATTACACCCACTCACTCAGACAACTTATTACAAGATGGAGAGATCTTGAAAAAATCTTGATCCAAAGCGGAACATTATAGCAAAAGACCAAATGAAATTCAAGTATCTGTTGAAGTCATTGCTTCAGATATCAACATGATACAGATGAATTTGTTCTACATGTTTATTCAGATAAAATATTAAGAGGTGCTTTTACAGGATCTAAAAGGGTATAATTCTCAGTTCTGGGCACCAAACATTCTGGTATTCACCACAACATACCAAACTGGTAGTCCACCAGATAATTCATACTTTTCTGAAATACAGAGTTCTGCGTATTACTATTATTATTTAAATGATTTATATGGCTGCCCATCTCATCTAAGCCATTCTGAGAGGGTCATAAGAAGTAAAAACAACAGAAAGTCAAGAAACAATATACAAACATATGAAAGCTCCCATAATCGGTATAAAATCACAATCATCAGAATTCACTCTATGGGAACTCACAAAAGCCAGTAGAAGAGCTCTCTACCACATCCCTGAATCTTCATAGTGCCCTGACTTTTCCACCACTTTAATTCTATACTGATTTTCAAAAAAGCCCTCCTAGGCAATCTGTTCTACAAAAGTTAAATTATGAAAAAGGGTACTGCGTTTTTCTAAACTCACATTCCACAATATAAATGACTTGGTGTGGGCTGTATACTTTGTTTGCCCACCATCACTTCTGCAAACTTAGACTAACGTAAGATGGAACTTAGTGCTTTCACATAAAAGTATCTGAGTACAAAGTAGGTCAGGCAGTAATTGCACAACCCTATTTATTAATAATTGTGTTTAGGGTTACAGAGGATGGAGATTCTTACGTTAGAGCTGATGATGAGAACTATGAAAATGATTCTGTCCGCCAACTAGAGAATGAACTTAAGATGGAGGAGTATTTGAAGCAGAAACTGCAAGATGAAGCTTATCAGGTAAAAATAAGATAAGAACTCAACAAAATTATGTAGCTGAAAGAAATTTCACTGTCCTAGATTTTATTTCTTTTAGAAGAATATAGTGATAAGGGTGTAGATTCCAAATAATAGTGAGATGCACTCATGTTTCTGTGAATAATCAGGAAGTACTTTTTGTACTGAAATTAATAGGCTGACATTAACCTTCACAAGCTGTTAGTTGGTGCACCACAAATGCTAGTAACATACTCTGTCAACAGTGTGCTGTTCTATTTTCACAAAATAACTTTGAGAGTAGGTGGGTGTTCACACATGCATTCTTGGCATTTTTATACTGTGAAAGGAAGTGGTGATTTGCATGTGTGAATGAGCCATCAAGACTTACTCTCCAAAGGTAGAACTTTCATCTTATTCAAAATCATCTCAAATACAGCGTCTTTTCTTCAGCAAAATAAATAATTTTAAATTAAAACCTAATTACCTACCATACAAATAAGCCAAGGAGGTTAGTCCAATTCTATGGCCCACTAAAGAGAGCTGCCACTAGTATACATTGATAATAGTAGGAATCTTATGCTCTCTCAACGTGGGCAAAGACATTATTTAAAAAAAACAGTGATCTAGTTCACAAAGTCCCTAGAAACTACATCAGATACTAGTAATAACGTAACTCCTGACAGTGGTAAAACTGTAGAAGATAGGAGTCACTGATAGCACAATTGCTCTGATGCAATTATACAGACTATTTCACAAATATATGAACAACAGTGTATAATCACAGCTGCCAGGTCTTTAGCTGCTACTAGCCATCATATTCACCAAGATCTTCTCAAGACCTTAGGATGTCATAAAGTATCAGCATAGTATATGTGTGGATCCAAGCAGCAAAATATTTTTTTCTAGTAATTTTCTAGTATTTTAAAATTTTCTAGTAATTTAAAAAGATAGCAATCTCTGCCTGCCATAATTTTGGCATAATAGATATCAGTCTAAAGTCTAAAGTTCTTGGCATAGTTTGTTGAAATGTCACTTCTAAGTAAACCAACAGATAATCTGCCTACATTATGCTTATTTATTGGGAATATGGGTTATATGTACAAGAAATATTAACGAGATCAAAGCACTGAACAATATAAGGAAGTACTTTTAAATGCTGTTGAAAATTTGTATTTTAAGGACCATTTGTACATATCCTTTAAAAGAGTATATTGTAAAAGTTACAAATACAAATGAGAAATGATTGCCTATAACTGCCTAAAGTATTTAGGAATAAGAGTTACAAGACAATCTTCTTTCTCTTTTTTTGTTGGGCCTTGTAGCAAATGCCATTTTCATTCAAAAGAACAAATTGAATCTTCATCCTTTCTAGCATTTTCTGCAGCAACAACCTTCTCACAGTTTCTTCTTGCATGCTAACCTCTTCATTTGGTGTGTACTATTCTTGCATGCCCATGACACCCCTCACTCATCTTGAGTCCCATTGTCTATAGAATGGTGCACTGATCTGGCTGCTCACACTTTCTGTTTTCACTTTCTTTTTTACAGGTCAGCTTACAAGGATGAGTAACCATCCTTGTATCATTCTCCTCTCAAGTAAGTTTTAAGTTGGTTTAAAACTGATATCAATCACTTTCAGTAATTATGCTGATTTGAGTGCAGGGGGGCGGGGAGAGGCAAAGAAGTTGGCCACATTTTTCTCTTCACCAATACATTATAATATACTGTAATCATTTTGCAATTCTAACTGTAATTGTCAAATGAGAATATGTTCCTATTATGTAGCAGTGGGAAAACTATTGAGAGGATTGTAGGCTATGTGGTTTATTTTTATAGGCCTGTTAATATGAAACAAACACTGTATGCTACTGGATGGAATGAATACCACCTTTGGAAAGAATGATATGAAACACAACTCCCCAAACTAGAATTTAGCTATTTAGCTTATAAATCTGCTTTCTGGATGCAAATGAGTTGCATGTGGGTTATCATGTATCATAATTGGTGTCTACACTTTTCAAAGCAATATTTTGTAACACAGCATAAGAATGTTTTGAACCAATATTATTATGATTGGTCACAGAATCAGCCAGATGTTTAGACTGGATTTGGCATCTTTGTCCACCTATCAAGCACTTTCCAAAGACCTGGAATAGGCAGATGTTGTTTGACAGTGCTAAATGTACTGTTGCAGGGTGTAAGCTATTCCAAGCAAATAGCCTTTTGCAGTTGATGGATCATGATTTTGTCAGTGTCAATGGTATTCAAATGCTTCTAATTTGCTTTAAACAACTCATGTGTTAAAAATTATGAAGTGCAATCTAAGAAGTTAGCCATTCAAAGAATTACAGATGAAAATGCTTTTGAGTTTGTTAAAAAACAATGAGTAATTTTGAATATTAATACTTTATTTTACATTAGTACAGAAGGTTGAATTCTAGTATTCTAGTCCTTTTTAAATGCTGTGGAAGAGCCTTCAATGCAAGTTAAGATTATTTAAAAAATACTTAATCTCACATAATTGAACTATAAATATTTTTCAGATTCTACTAAATTAATATAGTTTTTAAAGACCAGAATTCTTCATGGTAGCTTTCTCCCAGAAGCTACGGTACTTATCATATGGAGTGAGCTTCAATTTTGTCTCTGTCTCAAATTATATCACCAAGCCACAGAAGACACCTATTCTTGTTCCCAACCCTTGTTTAGAAGCTACTAAGGTTTTTATATTTTTATTAATAATGCTTGGAGTTTTGTCATATAAAAATATACCCAACCTTATATTTTCCAGGTATATTACCGTACTAATATTATCCCAAATTTCTCAACCAGCATGTACTGGAAGTGATTCTGTAATCTAGTACTGTAATATTGAGGAAGGCTAGTTTCCAAGATTTAAATTCTAAAGCCATAATTATGTTTTCTAGATGGATAATATGGCTTTTGTCCTGCTATTACTTTTCCATCTTCCTATGGTTTTCAACTTTATCAATCACAATATTTATGGAGCAACGTTCTCAGATGAAATTCCTTTTGGTGCCTAAGTTTAATTCATGACATGACGCATCATTTCTCAAATGATGTCCTTCCTAAACAAAGAAAAACTAGCTACCATAATCTATATGTACCGTTAACATTCTGTTGTTCTATTACCATTCATTGTTTGTGGATATATTTTAAAGAATCAGGAAATGTTGCCAAAAATGTACATGTGCTCTATATACTGTACATGTGTGCAGTAGCATACGGTATTACTGTGGAGCTGATAGATTTTTGTTCACTTGCTAATAGGTATGATGGATATACAACTTTGATGATATAGAGCTATTTTGGGATAAGGGTTCAAGGCACGAGATGATAAATTAGACGACCATTCTAATCCTGCCTTAAATACAAAGCCAGCTGGGTAATTTTGGATAAGTTACTCTCTCTCAGTGCTAAAAAGAAGACATGGCAAACCACTTCTGAAAAATTCTGCTAAGAAAAATGCACAGATCAGGAGTCAAGATTCACTCATAGCACACATACACACAACATTTTAATGATAATATTATTCAGGTATTATATGAATTGGAATACACATCACACAAATCTCTTCAGTAACTCTACTCTCCTACCAATCATGCTTAACTGTGCATTCAGAATAGAAAGTCTACTGTCCCTGTCCTTCTGTCCTATTGTCTAAATTTACCTATACATACTTTGCTTTTG
Source organism: Diadophis punctatus similis (assembly GCA_023053685.1). NCBI lineage: Eukaryota > Metazoa > Chordata > Lepidosauria > Squamata > Dipsadidae > Diadophis > Diadophis punctatus. The sequence continues at coordinate 162,120,553 of JALIGW010000003.1, forward strand.
TTTATGTTTATATCATACCTGTTATCTTGTTCACGTGTTGACAAAATAAATAAATAAAATAAATAAATAAATAAACCTATCCTGAAAGCTAGCATATGCAGAGCTGAAAATGTAAGAGTAAAGAGCAGAGTAAAATGTGACTAAGACAAGTCCAATCAGGTGTCTACAGGAAGCTAGCCTAATCCGAGTAGCAGTGAGGGGTGGGCTTATCAGGAATGTTCACATGGTGAGTATTTCACATTTGCACACTGCCTAAATAGGGCTGGTATGTTTCTATGAAATGTGATAAATAGTATTAAAACGTTTCTTGACAGGAAAGCTGCAGTCAAATGGATAATGAAAGTGATGTAAGAACTGAGGAGGGGAAAGAGAAGGAGGAAGAGGAAGAAGAAGAGGACAACACTCCGACTAATGACAAAGATAGCCTAGCTGCCAGCTTCAACGAAGAAGTGAAAAATCAAGTGCAGCCTCTCTAACCAACTAGATCTCCAGACTGTAGCACAATTATTTCATTTGCCAAGTTCTAGTTTGTAGGTGTTTTATTTTTGAAGATTAAGAAACCATGATTTTCATTTAAAGCTAAATTATATCAGCTACATCATATGTAACATGGCTTATTATTGATGAAGAACACTGGCTGTACTAACAAAATACAAACCCTTTGCACATACTTTTAAACCTGTTCAGTTTACAATGACAGTACTGTTTATATTAGGAGTTTGATTTCCGAATAATTTGAGGTTTTAGAACACTTTCCTACACACTGTACATTGTTTTTCCATGGAGGGAATTTTAAAAGTATAATGATGCATTTATCGTTGAATAAATATACTCCTGTGTGTACATATTTATAGCCCAAAAATGAACTATAGTTGCAATACTGAACCCAACCACACTTGCAGAATTCTCACAGATATTACTAGGAATTGCACACATGTTGATATTACTATATTGCATCTTTAGATAGCAATTTGTTTTTAATATTTCTGCAAAATAAATAAATGAAAATTTAAAAACAAACTTGTACAAAATGCACTAAGAAGTATCTCTATGACTTAGGGCTACTACATAAGTTAACGAATGTTTTCTTTCAAAATATAATCTAACAAATCAGCCATAGGTTAGTGTAAATATTTTCTTTCCAAATAGAAATCATATACAAAAGACAACATTCAAATTATATAGAATCTAGTTTTTAAAATCAGTACAGATCTTCTTAAAACTGTGAACTATGTTTTGAAATACTCGTTACTAAAGCTGTTTATAAACCACAGGTGCCATAAAATCCCTAAACTAATTGTATAATCTTCATTGTATTATTTTGTTGCAGTTTTAGAACTTTCTTTCACATTATCTCCATCTTTCATATCTTGTTGGTTGAGGCCTTCAGCTTTAAATGTACAGGCTTTAAAAGATTGCTTGCAATTACTTTCTTTTCTTATTTTTGAATGTGCATTGCCTTAGTCAACCACCAGTTGTTTTGTGTGCATTCTTGGAAATGGGCCAGGGGTATCTGCAGAGTATTGTCAAAAAATCAAGATGGCTGCCATGCACATCTCGCAATGTACATAAATAGGCAGAGCTTTTATCACATTATCATGGCTGCCATCTTACCTTTTTTTAAATCTTACCCTCTGGACACTCCTGGAATGAGTAGAGAGACTTTCTTCAGGGGCTGAATGGGGTAATCTGCTAAATATGAAAAGCACATGGAGGGCAGGTGTGTCCTTTCTAAAAAGTAAAAAAGAATACATTAGGTAATTACAGAAGTATCTCTTTTGGGTAAATCTTAATATGCTATTTAAAAAATAGAGAGGAGGCTGCTCCCCTGAGGATTATATTTGGATAAGACACTTTGCAATCTTATTTTCCCTATACAGTAAATTAGTTATAAGCAAATTTTAGCCCCAAGGAAAACAGCAAATGATTTAGAAATTGTTAAGTGTAAGGGCAATGTTTTATCAATGATGCAACAACTCTAACATTAAGCATGAATTTAGAAAAGCTCAAATATGTAAATCCAAAGTTATTGTTAAAAGAATAATAACTCCTTAAACTTGCTTATATATTGTATTGTCCAAATTAAAAGCTGAATCTTTCTGTTGATTCTACAAGGGACATGCTTCTGATCAAAGATGTATGAATTAAATAACTGTAGGTACTTTCTCACTCATGCACAAAATAATTCTTGACATCGTCCTTCTTGTGTCTCTCTCAACGTTGTCTCTATGTAGTCAAATCACAGAATTTAGAGAACTGCAGAAAATAATTTTAAAAAATGTTTACATAGAGACACCCCAGAATCCCCCACCTTTGCAATAATTACTCTTTACTCCTGTAGTGTCTACCATCTTCACATGGTGGATACATAACTTTTGACAACTTACCTCTCCTATGCCCTTCTCTCAGGAACTAGTTACTCTCTACTAGTGCCTAGCACACATCAGTTAGTACTAGACAGTATATTGGCAATTCTTGCTGACAGCTCAGGACTCCAGCCAAGTATTTCCTAAAGAGAAGCAAAATTTTATTTAAAAGATCTAAATCCAGCTAGATACCTACAGTTAGAATAGTGATTGTGTTTCTCTGATATAGTCCTTAATTTACACACCCATATTGCATGTAAAGCTCATGCATGAGTCTAAACTTTGGAAAATCTGTGCAACACTTATTGTCATCACAACATACAGTATGCACCATTCTCTCAGTCTGGTTTCAGCACAGATTCTCCAAAGCAGAGCTCTAGGTGGCCTCTTATACTCTGGAAGTCCAAGTTAAAGCACTTTTTCATTTGCCTCCAAAACATACATTTGCTACATCAACCAGTGTTAAGCTGACAGTGGCTCAGTATGGACAATACTTTCCCCTGATTTCTATCTAGCACCTGGAAAGCAAAAGTGTCATCTAACACAGAAACTCAACCTCCTGGGCCATTAGCCAATGAGTGAGTATAACAGTTGAATAAAGATATGCTTGCATAAAACTCCACTAGCAAAGGCCTTAATCAGATTACCTGTTTCTGTATTTTGTCTGGGATGTCATAAGATCTAATGGAATAGGATATTATGTGGATGTTGCATGCCCAAGGAATCCAGGCCCAAAGCTAGTGTTACAAAATATGTTTCCATGCACAATGAAACAAGCATGTAGAGGAAGTTGAGTGAGAGTTTTGTCCCAAATGTGCCAATGTTTTAGCCCATACAGTCTTTGTTTGCTAAACATGTTTGGATGGCGAACTTCAAAGTTGCTGGAATGGTTGAAATAGCCATTTATCATTTTTCATGGCTAATTACTATAGCCCAAAACTCCTTGTGGATTGTTAATGGAAAGATCGTTAAGAGGCAGGAATTAGAATGTGAAGATAGGAGGATTCTTGAATGTTGAAAGAAAAGAGAGGATAGAATCTCTGTAAGTAGTAATGTTAACTTTAAAACTGCATTAAAAGGTGTGTGGCCTTTGTTGTGATAATATGTATTTTCTTATATGCATGAGACAAAATGTTGCATCATTATTTAGCACAGATGTCTGCCTTTTACTTTAGCCACTTTCCTCCATTCTTATGAGTTCCTGGGAATTGCTGTAGATATATCTTGTAAATACCACAACTGCGGGTTGCAGCAGTTAGGTTGGTTCAATTCAGTGCCAGAGCCTTGAATGACAAGACAGGAATTTATTTGTGAACCAAAAAGTATGAAGAATTACATCTTGAAGCTACTAACTGTCTGATGTTTTTAACTACTGTTATTTCACACCAGTCTGAACGGACATACTGCAAATTTTACATTATCCATTGGTATTGTAAACAGAACTATTATTGTATGGGGGTTTTTTGTATTGCTGTTAAGTATTGTTTTGTGTGTGCGTGCGTGTGTGTGTTAAGCCTATTGGGGACATATTTTGAAGTGATTAAACTATTTAATTATGTGTCTATATTTTGGAATGGAATTATTTCTTCATTAAAAAAGAATTTTTAAAAGTAATTCATGAAGTCTCCCTTCTTGTTGTTTACACTGAATCCAAGATACATTTCATCCTATTCCAGCAAAATTCTTTCTTAGATTCGTTAAGAAAATTGGGTATGAAGGTACAGATGTTTTAATAATAGTATCCAAGATTGCTAACATTACAATGACACGATTATCACAAAAAGTATGCTCACCAGCAACAGTATTGACAGATGTAATGACCTTCCAAGCAGACTTAAAAAGCCTGTTAGAACTGAAACATTTACAGATGAATTAATAAACAGGGAATTCTATAATTTGAATATTATGATAAAAAAAAGATCTATTAAAAGATCAGCATGAGTGGATGATGGTGGTGAGGAGAAGAGTCTTGGATTTCTTACAGATACGAAGGAGTAAAGAATTACAAATTCCACTGGCAATCTGTTAGCATAAAATTTCCAGCTTTTTTCCTCCCAACATTTTTAGCATCAGTGTTCAAATTCACAAGTGAATTTATGCAACAAGATTTTGCTCCTAATTCTTCAGGATCTAATTTGGCGGAGACAAGTAATACTACTAAGATTCTTTTCAGAAGTGTGGAATTAATAGCCTCCCAGATGATATTAAATTACAATTTTAGCACCTAGCCAGCATAGCCAATGGGGAGAGATGCAGCAATTGTACTTCAGCCATATTTAGCCAATTGGTTATGTAATCTCTTACTTTCTTTAAATTTTAAATTGAATTTTATTTGAAAGATGTTACTGGCTTTAATAAGAAAAAACTCTTATTTTTTCATTTTTCATTTAAAACCTGCACACATTCAGTCATACAGGATAGAGGTCATATCATCTGAATAAGAATAAGCTCTGTTTTGTCAAAGCATATGCTGTGATGCATGTCATATTCTTAAAAGACATATGTGAATCCTGTTTTTGCAATCAGATTGCTGGATTAAATGGACAATGCATCTCATCTGATAATGATCCTTTAGATTAGATTAGATTAGATTAGATTAGATTAGATTAGATTAGATTAGATTAGATTAACAGAGTTGGGAGGGACCTTGTAAGTCATCTAGTCCAACCCCTAGTATCCTAGTATGTTTGGAATTTTTATCAAGATACTGTAGTGAAAAAAAGTGACCTGCCCCAATAGGTGATTTGCAAAATAGGACAGTTCATATAATATTCCTCCTACTTCTCCAAATAATGGTTTTAAATGGCTTGTTGGATAATTGAGGTGTCAGATCTTGTATTTGTCTGTTTCCAAATGCCACAATGTCAAGTAGATCTCTTCACTCTGCAACTTTTGTTTCACCATCTTCTAGATAAGAGATAGTAGGCATTTCTCCCTGCCTTTTGGTTAAATGGCTAGTTACTTTTGTGCTGCCACTCTCCTCAACTCGTGATTTCAGGCTTGGGCAACAAGCCAGTTGATCAATTCCTGTCACAACTAATGGATCAATGCTTGGTTGATGTGAAAAAAGCACTCTTGAGTTCGCAGGAAAACACTAGGTAGGAAAAAAAATTAATCTTGCTGAATACTGAAAAATGTTCAACATCTTCCTGATTGTGACAATTGTAGGCATGCTCAATAGTACGCTTTTAATTTATTCATTGCTATCAAGTTGGAAAAAAAACTTGCTCATGGCCTAGGTTTAAACTTAAGCCTTTGAATGAGATGCAGAGGCATAAGCAGTAGAAGATTTTATAGTCGTGGTTACAATAAGGATGCAACTCAAAGAGGAATTCATAGAATTGAAACAATTGCAGACAATTAAGTACCGTAAATTCAGCCAAATTGTAGAATAAATATATTTTTGACTGAAATCTAGATGAATGTCTGAGGCTTAATAAAAAGATAATTATTAAGAGAACTAGAGCAAGCTGAAAGTTCTCAACCTGTTTCTTGTTTTTGGTCTTTGCTTTTACTACTCTTTCTCTATACTTTACTATTCAACAGTGGGGTATTGGGGCTTAAGTGTTTTCTTCAATATAGAGTAGAAAGGATATTGACAGTAGCTTTCCCTTGATACGTATCTCTTATTTACAGTTCTGTGAAGGCAGGAGTATTTTTTTTCTGTACTCATTCCTTCCAAAGACCAACAAATCATCCTGTATAACCTGACAAGCAGCATAATTAATGCTCAAGGGACTTTGCTGCTAGGAAATTCCCTCTATAGTTCTTTTAAAAAAGGATGTTTATGTCATATAAAGAAACATAGGTAGGGGGGAAAACAAAATTTATAGAAGGCTACTGAGAATTTTAAATTATTTGGTTTTTGAAAATGATATATGAATATTACACAGGAATTTACTCTTAGTAACCCAAAACTTTGCAGCAATATGTATAGCATACAGTATTCAATTTATAAGTTCACTAAGCAGCACACAAGATGTACCCATTCTTGTCTTTTGTCAGAAATTCTAAGAGTAAATACAACCGGAATGATTAAAGATAGAAATAGCATCTTATTTCTTACATTTACTGGGCAAGAGTCCTGGAGTTCTTTAGGTTTCATACACTTATTATGCTGTAACCCTATGTAGATTAGCACCCACTTTTTCTGATATATGTATAGAAAACAAGTTTGTATATACTGTACATAGCATGACAAACTGGGGAAAAAAATTGTCTCCAAAGATGTAGAATCAAAATGCACCCACCTTCCTTTTGCATATGGAAGATGACACGGTTTGGCAGCTGAACTTTATTCCAACACTGGAAAGTCAGTATTAATGGTGAGGTGGTACTGAGTACAGTATGTATGATCCAGAGGATACAGAGCCTTCCTTGCTTTTTACAAGGCCCTCAATCTGGAGAAGTACCTAAATTTTGGATTTGACAACAAAAATACTGCCATCAAGGGCAAAAAGAAGTTGCCAAGTCTGTCTTCATAATCTACCTATAGGTAGGACAAACCTCAGATCTTCAACCTGTCCTTCTGAATTCAAAAATAGGCATTAGATTGCAATAGCAAAAAAAGTAAATAAACTTAATCATGACCTGTCAAGTCCTACAACAGGCCTGAAATTATAGTAGGTTTTACATCCTATTTAAACATAATGGTTTAGCTACGAAAGTGTAATAAATTGAAATCTCAACCCATCTGGAGATATGTTGGCTAAAGTTGGACTACAATCTGTCAATCGCAATGATATTTATTCTGCTCCATTAGTAATTTCTTCACTAACTTCTAGATGTTTATTAACTTCTCATTCAAAGTGTTAAACATTTAAAGAGGGAAATGATCATGAAAAGAACGAACCGTGGGACTGCAACTTACAGTTTTTTCTCTCTAACCTATAATTATTTATTCAAAAACAAATTAAGTATAAGTTACTCTCAAGTAAGCAGGTACAATATTTCAGGCATACAGAACAAAATATTATTGTTGCAATTGTTTAATAGTATTTATGGAGATATTTTCTTAAGAAAGTAAGAAAAGAAATCCATAAAAAGATAAACTAACTAGTTTATGGCTGCGGTGAAAATTAAAGGTCATGTGACAATTTTATTAATGAGATAAATTCTATAGCTTATTCTCTTAATCACCCCACAATACTTGTTCCCCATACTTAAAGGACTTTGGATATTAAAATATCTTAAAAATGATAGGTTATGAGTTTGCAAATACAGAACCTAAAAGAAAAAACTCCAGAGAAGAAAGTACAAAAAACCAAAATGACATAATTACAATACTTTCAGAATACTAACTATGCAGGTCCTGGATAACTCTATCCATACTCTACCATACTCTAATTTTACTACTTGAATATCCTCTAATGAAAAAACAGCACAGTATAGGACTGGAAAACCTGGTATGAATAATGCTATTATTTGAAAAGTAATTCTCAATTTAATGCAACAAAGTTATATCAAGTATTTACCTTTTGAGCCCTGGTCCAATTTATGGAGCAACCATTTTTACATCTTTGTAGCAGCCAACTAGTGGCTTTTCCAACTAAAGAGCATCAGAGATCAGTAATGTTACCATAAATCCTAAAAAAGGAGAAAGAGGAGGAGAAAATCTGAACTGACAAGCATTAAATCCAATCTCCTCCAGGCAAATATTAAAGGAGTTGAGAGGAAACAATCAAATCTTGTATTCATTCTTATGCCTCCCTCCAGCTTTATAACTTTACAGCTTTTCAACTTTCTGCCTTTAGAGAAGTAAACATGATGTCAATAAGATTGTACCTTTGCTCAAGTTAGTGAGGAAACAGTTGCAATCTCAATAAATAGCATTTTTAGTTTCAACTTCACATATTATACACCGGGTAGCATGAAATTTGTTTTAAGTATTATTTCTTAGTTTGCAGAGATATTAATTTTGATGCTTATTAATATGAGAATTTATGAGATTGAAAGGCTGTTATCTCTGTTCAAGAACACGCCATCTTCCTTTTGGCATTTTGGAAAGATGGATTTGTACTTGACATTTACAGTATAACAGATTCTTGCTTGAAGAAACAAACTTGCTTGTTTTCTCTCTTGTACATGAGGAAAAAATAAAATTCTTTATCTTTTTTTAATCCTTTTTTCCACAGGGTAATGTGAAACAATGTATATATGTATATAATATATGTAAGTATAATATGTTTGTCTATTGAAAATACCAAAGAGGGACGAACGAACAAGAACAAAAGTGGAACAATTGTCCATAAATCAGAATGTAACAATTTGTTTAAATGTAAAAAGTTTAATAAAAAAAATTTTTAAACGAAAAAATAAAATTCTTTATCAGAGAGCCTTCACATCAGAGATACTGGAAGATGAACTAATCTTCAGTACCTTTAAAAATTCTTACTAAGAATTACTAAGGATTTTTAAAACATACATACCATTCCACCCAACTTTGATAAAGTTATTTCAAATACTATTTCAGAGCAATTGCTTTATTAAAACTATCTAAAGATTACAAAACAATGAACAAACTTTTACCTAGCCAAGCCAAAAATATTCAAGCAACTAATAAAAATCTTAAGGTGACTTAATCTCTGTAAGGGGGAGAATATAGTTCAGAGAACCATCTGAAGGACTGCTATGAGGACTGTTCAAGGTATCTGTTGGATAATGTCACTTGGATTCACTATGATTTGGATTCCAGCTATGCAGTTTGATGAAGTGATTGGTATGATCTCACTAGAACTAGGTTATTTGGGAAGAGTTGGAACCTGTTGCCCTGAGAAGATGAACAGGGTCCTTGAAACAGTTAGTGCAGCCATCTGTGCATTAAGAGCCATGGTGGTGCAGTAGTTAGAATGCAGTATTTCAGGCTAATTCTGCCAACTGCCAGTAGTTCGATCCTGACCAGATCAAGGTTGATTCAGCCTTCCATCCTTCTTGGGTGGGTAAAATCAAGAGCCAGTTTGTTGGAGGCAATATGTTGATTCTGTAAATCGCTTAGAGAGGGCTGTAAAGCACTGTGAAGAGGTAGAGAAAGCTAAGTGCTATTGCTATTAAGTCCATATTCTTCCTAGTTTGTCAATGCCTTCTGGGAAACAATATGCAGGTGGGACCAAGTGGTAGTAAATAGAGGGAGGGGGCAGTTACCTCTCAACTTAAGGATGAATTAAAGAAGCAGTTGCCTGTCATTCCTTAAGAAGCCATCAATTATATTGAATAATTTCTGTTTCATCTCCAACCTTCCCTATTGAGGTGATTGTTTTGCTTCTTCACAAGGAAGAAATGGATTATCTGGACCTCTTCAGTCATGTTGAGGTTTAGGCACTGTATTGAAACAGTGTTGAGATAGAATGTTAGTTATGTGTTACTGTTGTCTTTGTAAGCCATCCTGAGTCATATGTTGGGCATCTATATAAATTGAGAAATGAAATGAATGAATAAAGTCCAGCCTAAGGATTGTGAAATAATTGGGGGACAGGTTACATGAAATGGAGGAAATTAATTTCAGTTCTCAGTGACTTGGTACAGATCCAAATTTACCTGAGTTAAGAATAGATGGACAAAAATAACCTAGAGAGTAAAATGTGACTAAGACAAATCCAACCAGCAGACCAGAGTCCAAAGGTTTTTTACTTTGAAGTTCAGTAAAAAGCATTTTTTTCTTTTTCTCCCTTCTCTCAGATAACTAAGAACCTGAAGGAATTGTCTTTTGGGCAGAGATCAGAGCAACCTGGGCTAGCTTTTCTCTCTCATCCTATCCTATCCTATCCTATCCTATCCTATCCTATCCTATCCTATCCTATCCTATCCTATCCTATCCTATCCTGCCCTGCCCTGCCCTGCCCTACCCTACCCTACCCTACCCTACCCTACCCTATCCTAATGTACCAGCTTTGATTAATTTATTTTTATTATTTATAACATTTCTATATCAAGCCAATGCTAAAATAAATTCCTCAGAGAATTCACAAAAAATAAGCACAAAAGTAAATTACATTTAAAATTTTTTAGAAAAATTTATTTATTTATTTATTTAATAGATTTGTATGCCACCCAACTCCCAAAGGGACTCTGGGCGGCTCACAGAACATCTGTAAAATTTAAAAAATCCAAATTCACAACTGCACAATTAACCACACACAAAATATGAGTTGCAGATCAGGCCGATGACTTTAAGATGACTTTGATACAAGTACCAAATAGTTAACTTTTGCCCTCAATGCTTTTGCTTCAAGGTAAGCACAGGGCTAAAACAGCAATTTCCAGAATTCAAGGCGCTCTATTGGTGCAAAGAAAAGCTTGGAAGGAACCTAAGCAATAAAGGATGGGGATAAGAATCCATCTGCGTATCCGGATTCGGCCAGTTGTGATTTCAAAGCTACAGTGATTTAGCAATTAAAATCCAGCGTCATTCTCCTCCCCAGAAAAGTACGTGGTCCGCGCGCCCCTTTGCTCTTGCTGCAGCTGAGGTGGCCTCAGCTGCTCAGGCCTCGGCTGAGCGAGAACACCCAGCCAGGCTTTGCTCGGGGAGTCGCAGGCGTGACGGAGCTCTTTGGCCTCCCTGGCAACCCCACACACGCTTGACGCACCCCGCCTCCGGGCTGAGTTGTGGCCATTCGCCTCACTCCCTGCTGCCGCTTCTGCCGCCGCCGCCGCCGCCGCTGCGCACGGGGACCGCCCATCTCCAGAGCAGCCCAGCTTGCCCGCCCGGCTGACTCACGTGGCACTCGGGCGTAAGCAGCAAGCGTTGCGGAGACTGGGGAAGGAGGGGAAAACAAAAGGGAGCTGTCAACGCCGAGAGCTGCACGCCCGGTAGCTCGGTAAGAGCAGGTGAGTGACGGGCGGAGGCGGCGCTGACTGGCGCTTCTCTAAGAAGGGGCAGGGAAGTAAGCGAGGGGCGGAATGGGACCCTTCTTCGACAGTCGTCCCTCCAGGCGTCCCCAGAAATTGCGAAGACAACAGCCCGGTCTCTGGCTGCCTGGAATCGGGTTGGTGTTGAGAGCCCGAGGCGAGGAAACGGAAGCGTTCCGCCGGACGCTGTTGGATGAGCGGGAGAAGGGGTCGCCCCGCTGGCACCGCCGAGGCTCTGGGAAGGCTTCCCGCGCAGAGGAGGCGCGCTCTTGGTCATAGGGGAGCCGAAGGTTGGGGCGAGGCATTCCCAGAAAAACCTGAAGTTCGAACGAAGAAAGAGTTGAGTTGGGAGGGAGGGAGGGAGGAGGTTGCTTAGAAGGCAGGAACTGGTAGGTAGGCACGGGGGAAAACCCCTGTTTGTGGAAGGAGCTGAAGCTGCTTGCTACCAGCAGCAGGGAGAAGCTTCTACAAAGCAAGCTGCTTGGGGTTGAAATATAACAATAACAGAGTTGGAAGGGACCTTGGAGGTCATCTAGTCCAACCCCCTGCTCACGCAGGAGACCTATTCTAGGGATTTGAACCACCGAACTGCCGACCTTTTTGATCGACAAGTTCAGTGTCTTAGCCTCTGAGCCTCCCTGGGTGGCTGGCCGGTTGAAGTTAAAACAATAAATAGCTCAGGGGGACAGAGGTAGGAGTGAGTTATTGGAGTCTGGGCTAAGTTGGGATGCTGAGCAGTCTTGATGGGTTTCAGTGAATGGTGAATGGTCCCTCTGATCCTGGGATTGAGTTGAAAATGGGGTTATTTCACCAACCTTGGGCTCAAAAATACAAAGCTCGTTTTATCTGGAATAAATATTCTGATTATTTTATGTGCTGTAAAAATGTTGAAGGTAGGTCATTAAGCATAACTTTTTTGGGATGCGAGCAATGTTAGGTGTTGAGCCTGTTGGGGCATTTTGTCATAGATTTGTACTTACTGAAGAACTCTTGGCCTTGCCAAAATTTATTTCTACTTTCTAAGCCTGCCATCAATCCTTTGGCAGCCCTGCTGGCTTTATAAGAATTTCTCAGTCAAGGAGCCAATCCAATTCTGATTTTAGAAGACTATTAATTCAGGAAATCGTGGTGTCAGGCTGAACAACCATCCTTTGTTTTGAGCACCAATGTGATAGTGACAGGCAGTCTGAAGTGGGGCCTTGTACTGGTTTTCTGCTGAAAAGTTTCCTTTCTGTTCTTTTTGTACACAAAATGGCAAGGATGGGGGAACTGGCATAAACCGCATTCTGAAATCAGCCATCCATCCTGGTTTGGAGAATTGTGATTTCTTTTTTTGCAAAATAAAAATGGCCAAGTTACTCATACAAGCAGGCAGGAACAGTTACAATAGACATACTGGTACTTAGTAATTTTGATTTCTGCTGTGGTTAGGTGTCTGTTGTTGGAGCAAATGTATCTCTGGTTTTGTTGATTTCAGACAAACACTTGCACACATAAAAACATCTACACAAACATCCTACAGAGCAGATGGAATGTTATAAGTTAAACTGGAGATTAGCAATTAGGTGCATATAGCAATATCAACAGTTTTTAAAAACAAAATACAGTAGCTGAAATCTCTAGATAGCCAAATCTTTCAAGTTCTCTGCATTGTCATAGCCAACTCTGAGAGATTTTAGACCCTTTGTAATTTTTTAATTTGTGTCAGAATCCTCCACATTGTGTGAGTGGTGCATCCATCTAAATGGTTGGTGAAGCTTGATTTATGTCACAGGAACTTAGTTTCAATGATGGCAGGGTCTGGACACAGGAGTTCAGGTGCTGTTTATTTGGATGAGCAGGAAATTTTCCATGTGCACTATATTTTATAGCATATTCTAACATATTTTGAATCTATTTTTTTTACCATTTGTTGAGGACAGAGTGTAAAACCATTAAATCTAGGATCTAAAATAATCTGATTTATTTCTGTAGGAGTGTTTATCCATTTACAAATAAACTTGGCAAGTGTGTGTATGTAGGCATGGTGGTATTTAGTTTTCCAGGGCATAAGGATTTGCTTGTCAAGAGATATCTATTTTAAGGTGACCTTTTCTCGAGATACAGCAACATCCTACTTCATGCCTAACAGATTAACTATGATTTGAAAACAGAAAATATAAGCTTTATGCTTCCCAAATGTATGACAGAATCAATCCTGTCTTATTACTATAACTGGCCTGCAACTTTTCAAAAATAGCGCCAGTTACTTTGCTTCCTCCAACACCCATTAAAGTGGCGAAACTCCTAGATTCCCATCCAACAGTGGGCTGCACTGAGAGTACCATTGAAGTTCTGTCCAGTGCTTTGTGCCTTTGAGGTCTGAATGGGAAGAAACAGGCTGAAGCTGAACCAAATCAAGACAAAATTGCTGTTCATCCAACAAGGCTCTGATGCTTCACTTAAAGAAGTGGCATTGAATCTGAAGGAGCAAGTCCATACTTTTGGTATCCTGGTTTGCTGCAGCTGGTAATTAGAAGAGCATTTGCCCAACCGAGCACTCATACAGCTGCACCTTGAGTTGAAAGACCTTGCAACAATAACTCATGCTCTTCATTACCTGGATAGAGTACTGTGGTGCTGTCTGCATGAGGTTGTCTGCAATTGGTTCAAATGCAGAGCCTGTATATTAAAATGGCATTATCTGCCATAAGCACTTGTGGTCAGCATTAGCTACAGATACTTTCTGAATGTAAAAGTGCTGCTTTTGACTTGGTGCCAAGATATATTCAGGACTGTCTTTAGGTAGAATTAATAGATACATCTAAAAAAATGGGGACTGTTCTTTTCTACTGTGACATCAGGACAGAGATCAGGAGGAGGTGTTTTTTCATAATAGTCCTCTTATCATGGAATGGCTTTTTCTGCTAAGTTAAATTAGACCCTATTGGCCTTCCAGAAGCAAGTTAAGAGGGAGTTCTGTGGGAGACTCCTTTCAATTAGTTGAGAATCTGACAGGAATGTTTATATAGTTCCTCCAATTATACTGCTGGTTTTATGTTTGGCATTATACCTGTTATAATTATACCCTGGTGTTTTATGCTCTGTACACAACTGAGTCATACGGTTGCAGCAGCTACAAATAAAATACACTCTCTATCCTTGTTGTGAAAATATGAACTATATTGTTTCTAATTTCTGCATTTAGAGCATACTGTAGAAATGTACTAATATTTTCATCACTAATCTATTTCTAAAAAAGAAAATATCAGAGTAACCGTAAAAATTACCTAGTTGTTCGTCCACAGGAATAATACCTGCAAACGTGGCCAGCAGTATCAGAACAAATGGTTTGAAGTTTCTGCCTCTACTTTCATTAACACTGTTGTTGCTCTTGTAATAATCTGCTGGTATGCTTGAATTAAAAATACATTTAATGTCTGGTTTACAGGATTTTGCATATCAGTACATCAGTCACTCCCAAAGCCATGGCAGGAAATAGATTGTACTATTGTACTAATGGGTATAGTATACTCTTCATATGCCTTGTTGTTGTTGTTAGTCGCGAAGTTGTGTCCGACCCATCGCAACCCAATGGGCAACGTTCCTCCAGGCTTCCTGTCCTCTACCATCCCCCGGAATCCATTTAACTCCAGCCAGCTCATTCTCTGTCGTCCCCTTCTTCTTTTGTCCTCAATCGTTCCCAGCATTAGGCTCTTCTCCAGTGAGTCCTTCCTTCTCATTAGGTGGCCAAAGTATTTGAGTTTCATTTTCAGGATCTGGCCTTCTAAAGAGCAGTCAGGGTTGATCTCCTCTAGGACTGGCTGGTTTGATCGCCTTGCAGTCCAAGGGACTCGCAGGAGTCTTCTCCAGCACCATAGTTCAAAGGCCTCAATTCTTTGGTGCTCAGCCTTTCTTATGGTCCAACTTTCACAGCCATACATTGCAACTGGGAAAACCATAGCCTTGACTATATGCATTTTTGTTGGCAGGGTGATGTGTCTGCTTTTCAGTACACTGTCTAGATTTGCCATAGCTTTCCTCCCAGGAGCAAGCGTCTTTTAATTTCTTGGCTGTAGTCCCCATCTGCGGTGATCTTGGAGCCCAGGAAAATAAAATCTATTACTACCTCCATTTCTTCCCCATCTATTTGCCAGGAATTGAGAGGGACGGATGCCATGATCTTAGTTTTCTTAATGTTGAGTTTCAAGCCAACTTTTGCACTCTCCTCCTTCACCTGCATCAAGAGGCTCTTTAGTTCCTCTTTACTTTCTGCCATTAGAGTGGTATCATCTGCATATCTGAGGTTGTTGATATTTTTCCCGGCAATCTTAATTCCAATTTGTGATTCATCTAGCCATGCCTTTCTCATGATGTGCTCTGCATATAAGTTAAATGTCATATGCCTAGACACTTTCAAATGTTATAAGTAAAAAATTGCAAAATGTTCATAAATGTCTAGGCCCACAGCCTGGAATTCAAGCCTGATGGTGCTCAAGATTGACTTAGCCTTCCCATCCTTCCAAGGTTGGTAAAATGAAGACCCAAATTGTTGGGAGTAATATGCTAACACTGTAAACCGCTCAGAGTGCTCTAAAGCACTATGGAACAGTATATAAGTGCTATTGCTATAACTAGATGTGATTACAATATTTTTCTTATTGGGTACTCTGGGATGGAGGGATGTTTTCCCAATTAATGGTAGGGTTTGTAACAGTTATACATTTATTTAGGAGAATAAAGTTGGAAATAAATGGAGATTTTGCTTGAAAACCTTGAACTCTATAACCCAGTATTATAGCTGGGGCTAAATATATTGTATTTTAAAACACACCTCATTTTAAATATATAGCAAATAGTTTTTAAGGGAGGAAATATGTTTCTAAAGGAAGGAATTAATTTCAAAGCATAAACAAACTTTGAGGAAAGCCCAGTAGATATAGAGAGAGGAATGCCAAGGCATTTCTATTTAATGTCCCATATTTCTCATATTTATTTTGGAAACAGTATTGTTATATGAATTACAAGTCATAAAGTGGATCAAATCTTTTTTTTTACATATGCAGTCATTCAAAAACTGCTTAGTGTTCTGTATCCCAATTCTGGAATTTTTTTTATAAATCTCATAGCTATTATTCCCTTGTTTATATTGCAGTTAGTCATAACATATAGTTTTACTAGCAGCATAGAGCGATTAGCATCAAGTGAATCCTTTCAAATGTGAGATTTGAATTTACCACTCAGCTGATGTGAATGCTTCAGATAAAATTTAAATTTAAAGAAGACAGAAAAAAGACAGTTACAGATCCTAGAAAGGTTATTTTAATGATTCACAGAAAGAATGTTTACAGTTCTGCCCTTGCTATTGCATCATCTGTTTTCAATGAAACCCCTTCTGGAGGCTGAGGATATTTTTGAATTATGTGGAGTGAGGTGTGGGAAGATGGAATATATATACAGTATCTGCCCAGAATAAACTCCTATTGAGTTCAATAAGGAGCCCAGGTGGCGTAGTGGTTAAAGTGCAGTATTGCAGGCAAACTCTGACGATAGCTTGGAGTTTGATCTTGATGGGGCTCAAGGTTGATTCAGCCTTCGATTCTGAGAATGCTTACATTGTAAACCACCCAGAGAGTGCTGCAAAGCGCTGGGGAGTTGTATATAAGCTTAAATGCTATTGCTATTGCTATAAGGCAGTGATGGCGAACATTTTTTGACTCGGGTGCCAAAAGGGTGTACGCGCGTGCGATAGCGTGTGCGTGCATGCCCACACCAATAATGCAATGCCCTCCCCCTGTGCATGCGCAGAACCCCCGCACTGCCCCCCGTGCATGCGCAGAACCCCCCGCTGCCCCCCCGCACCTGCGCACAGGCCTCACTGAAGCCTCCGGACTTCCAGTAGGCCCGTTGGGCCGTTTTTTCACCATTCCCAGGGTTCAAGAGGCTTTCCTGAAGCCTGGGGAAAGCGAAAATGGCCGAAAAGAAGGCCAAAAATCAGCTGACCATGCGCGCTGGAGCTGACTTGGGCAACGCTTCGCGTGCCCTCAGATATGGCTCCGCGTGCCACCTGTGGCACCCGTGCCATAGGTTCGCCATCACTGCTATAAGGCTTACTTTTGGTTAAGTGGTAGAAGTTTGCAACCTTAGTTGAAGTTAATGGGGTGTATATTGTCCATTCTGTTATTTCTCCCAAAGCTGTTATTTCCTCTCAGAAGATCTCTAGTGGCTCTTAAGACAGAATTTATGTGGGGGGAATGGGATGCAGGAAAACTGCAGATGGAGAGACCTACCTATCTGTATTCAAAAGGAATCCAACCCCTCCCTCTATTCCAAAGGAATATTACTTGTAAATTAGGCAGGAATAATGCATTAGATTAAGCAAAATTAAACCCTTTCTGAGACTTACTCTGGTAGTATTTTATGCTTTGATTTTAGAAGTTTAGTGAAATAGTCTTGTAATACGAGATAAGGTGAAGTTTGATCTGCTGTTGTACTGTGCCAGAAAGGCATATAGATTGCAACAGTACTCAAAAGAAATCCACCTAGGTGTGATTGGAATACAGTTCTTCTAAATTGCTGTGCTTTATAAACTCTGGCTGAGATCACTTTTCTTTCCAGCATGAGTAATACAGGAGTCTGATGTTAAAATGCATGTTAATAATATTTTATTTTTATAGTCAACCATCTGTCTGTTTCTTGTGCTGTTCAAGGTTAGGTTATTATTAGTAATTCATCAACAGAGTGTGCTAGACATTCTACAGAATGCAGAACTGAAACAGGGTGCCTGCCTAGTAGATTTTTTAAACTAAGCAGAGAATGACAGTAGGAAAGATCTGGATTTGATTATGAAGTAAATGAACAATTTGAGTAGAAATAAATCCAGAATAGATAAATCAGAGTGGAGTTAAGAAAGCTATTGAGGAAAGATTTAAGAGGAGGGAAACAACTTATTGGATAAATCTGGAAAAACATTGTTCTGCACTGGGACAGAAGACAATATTGTTGAAGGATAATCCAGTGTTACTCTATCTCTTTGTTAATCCTTAAAACCTATCAGTGGAGATTTGCAGAACTGTATTGTGTATAGAAAGAGAAAGTTATGAGTGTCTATGTTAGTTCTGAGTATGAATTAATACTGTGGGAAATTCTGAAAAGAAGATAAGAGGCAGGACACCAGAGAAGTTTTAATAGCATGTCAAATGTTCTTGTTTGCAGTTTAATAAACTTCAGGACAGCTGGATTTTTCATAAGGATCCTTGTGTATTGGAATAATTGGAAACAAAGGGACTAGCATATTTCCTCTAAACAGGCCTACTTTGACATTTGAGGAGTCTTGTTATCCTCTTAGAATAATAATCATAGTAAAGATTATAAACTTGAAAAGTTTGCAGCCATATAGAATGATACTTGAAGATAATACAGAGGAATAAAAGAATAAATGTCAAAATTGACATTTTTAAAGTAGAGATCATGGATTTGCTGGTTAGTTTTTCTAACACTTCAATTACACATTTAATTGCACAAATAAAAATTGCATTTGCTATTATCCTTATTTTATCTGACATATACTCTTCCCATTGTAGTTTAGGTAATTTTAACTTTTATTTTGAAAAGGCATTATTTCAAATGTCTTAACCCAATGGTGGCCAACCTTAAGCATACCATGCACCAATTTTTTCACAGACGAGTTCAGATGCGCCATACAACTCAAGCACGTTTTTTACCTTCTTACTTTCACGTTTGGGGTTGTAAAATAGGGATAGGGGTAGGATCTGCTTTGCTTAAGGGAGGAAAAGGAATAACTCAATCACACAATTCAATTAATTAATTTACGCCATTTCAAAATTTGACAAACGTAATATATATTTAATCTTGAATCTGTCTTTCAATCACTCTCAATACAAAAACCACGCTAGTACACTCAATAAAACACTGCTTCAAACTCCACGCCACGATGGCTCACTCAGAACTGACTGACCATATCGAACGCTCGCCGCTCATTCGCACGTGACTTCAAACACATGATGTGTTGCTAGTGCGCAGTGTTTGCGATCGTTTGAGCAGGAACGCGCAATGGCAGCACCGATAAAAATATTTGTACGTTTGTAAACCCGCCTAAAGTAACATCTCACAAGTTCCATTCTAAGTTTCAGACACCGAGAAGTTGAACATTACCGAAGGCTGTACGAATTGAACTGAGATCACTTTGGTGCACTGTTCCCTCTAAGGTGCGCGGCTGCGCACGTAGTGAGAGAATGCCGCGCGGAAGTTTCTAATTTCCACCCAGCATTTTCTAATTGCAGAGGCTGATTGTTGTTTTTATACCCTGCTGTGAGCCGCCCAGAGTCCCTTTGGGAGTTGGGCGGCAAAGAAATGTTAATAAATTCAAATTCAAATTCAAAACGCCGCGCGGCAGTTTTTAACTGCTGTGCACCGTTTTCTAATTTTACAGGGAACATTGCTTTGGTGTTGAAAATATTAAGATGGATTCAGTTATGACACCTATTTAAAAAAAATAAGTAGGCGCAAGGATGCAATACGCCACTTGTAATCATCCAATGCGCCACGTTTGGCGCATGCACCATGGTTTGGCCACCCCTGTCTTAACCCCTAAGTAATGCAAACTCTTCTTTTAATCATATTTCTTTCATATGAATCAACATAGAAGAAACAATTTGTGGTTGCAGAGTAAGAGAAAAATTGGTGCTCCACCCAATAAAGGAAATAAATGCTGCTTTAGGAGTCTCTCAATAGATTATGAGTACTGCGAATAGTTGGTCTTTAATTAGGATGACACTAAAACCACATGACCAAAGTTTTGTATTTGACTTACTGTATTTTTCAGAGTATAAGATGCACCTTTCCCCCCCTAAAAGAGGGTGAAAATTTGGGTGAGTCTTATAAACCGAATGTAGCCCCGCCTAGCCTCTCAAACGGATGTTTCAGAGGCTGAAAACAGCCTGTGAAACCTCTGTTTCAGAGGCTTTTTTTTCCAGCCTCTGAAACCTCCGTTTGAGAAGCTGGATGGAGCTACAACTGAGGTTTCACAGGCTGGAAAAATGCCTCTGAAACGGAGGTTTCACAGGCTGAAAAAGCAAGGCACAGAGCTCACAACCAACGAACCTGTTGCTAAAGTTCACCTCTGGGAACAGCTGGTTGAAGGTATTCAGGGTGGCCATGCACACACACACCCCAATCAGCTTTTTTCTTACTGTATTTTCCTCCCCAAAAACTAAGGTGCGTCTTATAGTCCGAAAAATACTGTAAAAAGCTATATCATGCTTCCCAATGGAGTGCCATCCAAATCATTTGAAATGCAACTCCTTGAAATCACAGCCAACATACAGCAAAATCCATTTTATGTGAGAGTAAGAGTTGCTATATCAACCCATTCATTAAGCTCTGGTGAAGTACTAAGTGATTTAAAGAGAGCAAACATTCTCACTTTAAAAGGAGGAAAGAAGGACCCAGGGAATTATAAACCAGTCAGTTTGACATCAATATCAGGGAAGATTCCAAAGCAGATCTAAGCAGATTGATCTGTAAACATCTTTAAAACATTAATCACCAGAAGTTACCATGGATATGAAAAGAACAGATCTTGACAGACTATGTCACATTTTTTGATCAAGTAGTTTCCTAGGCAATATATTGTGTTAATACTATATATATAAAATTGCTTGATTTCAGAAAAACATTTTGCAAATGTATAAGGAAATGCCTTGCTATTCGGATCTGGTTATCTTTGGAGGGACTTAAAAACTCCATCCCCTTCAATAATGCATAGAAGATAGACCAGACAAAAGGTCTTTGTAGTACTTGCATTTGGAACCACTTGCCTTCCTTAGCTACAAGTAAGCACAATCCTGTTAGCAGGTTGTAAACTAAACTGTATTCTTTCAATGAAGATTCAGCCCCAGTTGATTTGATAAAAGTTGCCTCTGTTACAGCTATTTTTATTGTGGATTCTTATTGTTATATTTAACTTATACATTTTGTCCCTTGTGTTATGTTATGTGCTATCAGAGTTATCTGCAAAGAGGCAAATTCAATTTTAGGGTGCATCAAGAGAACTACACAGAGAGGGTGAATATAGGACGTTTTCATACAGATAATGTGCACTAATTGGAAGCATTGGGTATTTAGAGTGATATCAGTAAAATAGAATGTTGTGGGTGGAAAAGAGAGTCTGCTTTAAGTCAAGCTCCATTCCTGTTTACCTCGACATGTCCAAGTGCTTTCTTGGTAAGTTTGTTTGACTCATTTTTATCCCAACTTCCTTCTGCAGCTCAAAATGGCTTTCGTAGCATGTTGTCTACCATTTTTTCACCACCATAAGATAAAGTGTATGATAGAGTGAATTGAGAGACAGCGCTTATCTCAGTCATTTAGTGAGCATGCATTGCATAGCTAAGAATGAAGTTCATACTGGTCCTCCACTGCCTTTTTCCATTAAGATTCTTTTGAGTAGCTTCAGTCCTAGGATTCCTATGCTATCTCTTACAAATACTAACTAGTCCTGACCCCACTATACTGCTCATACTATGTAAGGTCAGCCAAGTGCTGCCAGCTATTGGAAAATGTTTTATGTTAAATATAACTGGGAACTGGTTTATAGTTTCATGTGTTAACTAAAGAGCTGAGGTGGCGCAGCGGTTAGAGGCAGTACTGCAGGCCACTTTAGCTGACTGTGATCCGCAGGTCAGCGGTTCAAATCTCACCGGCTCAAGGTTGACTCAGCCTTCCATCCTTCCGAGGTAGGTAAAATGAGGATCCAGATTGTTGGGGGCAATATAAATATACATTGCTTACTGGTGTAAACCGCTTAGAGAGTACTTGACTGTGAGGCGGTATATAAATCTCAAAAATAAATAAATAAATAAATAAAAATGTCTTTTCAAGACTATCCAATTTTATTGCGATAACTATTTCTAATTAGTTAACTAGATAACTAGTTGCATAATTTCTTCCAAGACAAAGTTGATGAAGTGACATGCAGTTTATGAATGTTTGTGTATTTTTTTTAATTTCCAAGACACCACAATATTTTTGTCATTAAAACTGCACAGCATGACTAGAGATCTGCAAAAGCTACCATATTTTTCTCGTATAAGCATTGTAGCTGAGTACTATATGATCCTATCACTATCAGCTGCTGTGTGGTCTTGCTCATGGAGCAAACCTTTGGCCTGAAGGAGAAATGCAAAATTATACCAAATAGGAGCCAAAATATTTGAGAGCTGGTGTTATTTAGATTCAAGTCTTATGGTCGTCTTAACTATGCATATACCGTATTTTCTGGAGTATAAGACGCACCTTTTTCCTCCCTAAAAGTGGCTGAAAATTTGGGTGCGTCTTATACTTTGAATGTAGCTTTTTTCCCAGCCCTAACTAGGTGCTAACAGATCTTCCCAGCTCTTACCTTGCAGGCTTTTTCATTGTTACTCTCTCCAAAGAATGTTTTTCCAGCCCTAAGTCTTTGCAGAATTTTTTTTCATTGCTCTACTTGCTCTGAATAAATTTTTTTCTAGCCCTAACCAGGTGCTAACTATCTTCCCAGCTCTTACCGGCTTGCAGGCTCTTTCATTGTTACTCTCTCAGCAGAATGTTTTTCCAGCCCTAAGTCTTTGCAGGGTTTTTTCATTGCTCTACTTGCTCTGAATAAGTTTTTTTCTAGCCCTAACTAGGTGCTAACGATCTTCCCAGCTCTTACTGGCTTGCATGCTCTTTCATTGTTACTCTCTCAGAAGAAGGTTTTTTTAAGTCCTAACCAGGGGATAAAATAATGTGCTGAAGCTGACCAGACTAAGGACGCTAGCCAGATGAATACCTGGTAGGCAGATTGTTTTCCCCTATTTTCCTCCCCAAAACCTAAGGTGCGTCTTATACTCCGGTGCATCTTATACTCCGAAAAATACGGTACATCCTTTAAAAAAAAAAGATGGATTCTGGTGCTGCAAGGTTTGGTGACCTTTGCAAGGGAGAGGAGAAGGAAAGTCCTCTATCTTATCTGTGCCCCCGAGCTCTAGACTGACAGTAATTTAAGACTCTTTTCTAGGCTGTCTATAAAAAGATTATTCCTCATAAATTTCAAAACTGTGAATTGATCATCTTGCAATTTTGTTATATAAAATCCAATGGAGGTTTTATGAGCTAACTGGAATCTGTCATGCAAGAGAAAGAGAACACAGCTTGATTGTTACATGATCCATAATGATTGCTTGCTCTCTGGTGGTTCTAATTGACATAGAAACCACATGAAAGGATCCCCTGGGAAAACAATGTAAATTGTTCATCTTTTTGTAGTCTCTAAAAGGAGCATCCTTCCTCAATGCAAATATAGCATTTCTTCCCTTCTTATTCCTACCTTCCTGTGATACTGGAATATTCTTTGAAGGAATGGTAGGGGAGTGCCATCCATGTGGCTTTTATTATATAACAACCAATTAGAACACATGGGAAAATAATGGTAGGATGCAACACAAAATGAAAAAGAGGTTAGCATTTGGCAGAAAAGACGTGGAGAACTTGTTTTATGTATGTTTATTTATTTTTATCCTGCCTTTTTATATTTTATAAATAACTTAAGGTGGCGAACATACCTAGTATTCCTTCCTCCTCCTATTTCCCTCCCAACAACTACCCAGTGAGATGAGTTGGGCTGATGATTATATCTGATGATTATTTCTAAAGTCTTCCCTTTTCAGTGATGTATCCAACTTTTCATTACATTTCATTTAATGTAACCATCCTTTCCTTTCAGTTTGAGCTCAGTTAGTCCTTTATTGGTCAAAAGATATAATACTTCCTTGGGCTATATTTTTACATAAATTTAGTATTGTCCTCTATCTATTTCCATCAAATCTTTTTCAGTCAAATCTATTTATTTAATATATTCTTTCCATGGTTAGTTAATGAACTTGTTTTTCCGTTTTAGATATTGTGCTTCACAAAGATGAATATTAATCACTAAAATATTTTTGCTTAACACTCCATTAATTTTACATTAGCACTTCCTGCATATATATGTGTTGAAAAATGAACATTGGCAAAAAAAAAGTCCATACCTGAACAAGGATTTGCAAGTGGTGAAATATCAGTTCAAATAATGTATTGAAACAAACAGAAATTGTATGAATAGGCATGTTAAATATAACTGCAGTTCCCTTGGCAAATTTTCAAATCGTATTCAAAAAGGAGAAGGAACTGTTTTACTATAAGTCAGAAATTTGTATCTTGAGTCAGAAGCTCCCAGAAAACGCACAGTGCATTTTCTTAGTGCAACCAGAAAGAGACTAAACAGTGTACCGGTACAAATAAAGTGATATGTAAAACTGGATACTGTAGTATTTTAAAAGATAGCTCTATTGTCCATATATTAAGATAGAAATAATACCGTATATTTCTATATTATAATTTTTATAATTATATGAATTTTTTCACTATACAGTTAGGTTTAATTGATTCATCTGCAGTCTATAGTGAGAAACCATTCTTAAACAGCAATTTGGCTGATTCCAATTCAGTACAGATAGTACAACTCTTAGAAATTAATTATGACATATGAATCAATTCACACATTGCAGCATCCTAAATACAGTACATTTTTGTCTTCTGATGCATAGTGGATTAATTGTGTTTAAACTCTGAGCCATTTGTTCACTATGTTGGGAGTTGCAATTGGGTGGAAACAAAATGCATGTGACAATAGAGAAAGAAGATTTCCCTTGCTGTTGTGTAACTATTAAGCTTCAAATTAGGGGTTCAGCTGGGAAAATGAAAAAACATATTTTATATGTGGAACATATACTTACAATATACATTTAATATACATTTTCTTAATCAGAATAGAGCTGGAAGGGACTTTGGAGGTCCTCTAGTCAACTCTCTGCTCAAGCAGGAGACCCTATTTCAGACAAGTGACTGTCCAGTCTCTTCTTAAAAACCTCCAGTCATGAAGCACCCACAACTTCTGAAGGCAAGCTGTTCCACTGGTTCATTGTTCTCACTGTTAGGAAGTTTCTCTTTAATTCCTGGTTGCTTCTCTCTTTGATTATTTTCCATCCATTGTTTCTTGTCTTGCCTTCTGTTGCTTTGGAAAATAAGTTGACCCCTTTTCTTTGTGGCAGCCCCTCAAATACTGGAATACTGCTATCATTTTTATTTATTTATTTATTTTATTAATGGTTCTTATAGGCCGCCCAACTCCCGTAGGACTCAGGGCGGCATACAGCATAGTCTAAGAACAATATAAAACAGTAATAATAATAAAAAAGTTAAAAAAGTTAAAAAACACACCAACATTCATACATGGGGGATTGATCTCAATATCACCCTGCCTGCCGGAAGAGCCATGTTTTAATGGCTTTACGGAAGGCCAGCAGGGTGGGAATAGTCCGGATCTCTGGGGGGAGTTGGTTCCAGAGAGCCTGAGCGCCCACAGAGAAGTCTCTCCCCCGTGGGCCCACCAACCAACATTGTTTGGTTGAATGGACCTGGAGGAGACCGACTCTGTGGGACCTAACTGGTCGTAGGGATGTATGAGGTCGGATGTGGTCCTTCTTTTTTCTAGACTAGCCATACGCAGTTCCTGCAACCCTTCTTCATATTTCCCACTTTGTATATGTATCTGTATACGTTTGTGTGTGTGTGATTCAAAAATATTAGGTAGGGTATAAATTTGTCTTTCCTATTAAATAAAACAACTATTAACAGTAATGATCTTTTATGTCTTCCACAGGGGGAAATGACTAATATTTTTTGTTTCAAGTGATTGATAAAATTCTGTTTACTTCTGGGTTTTTTCCCCCACTATTTGGCATTTGCATAGCGCTGTCTGTTTACTGGTGATTACTTTGCTAACATCAACTTTCCCATAGTACATTAGGTTGGATTCTGGCTTGTCCTCAATGCCTATACTAAATAGCCAAACATACTTGTAAATTAATCTGCACATCAATGCAAACTTAATAGTATTTGGTTTGGGACCAAAGATTGAAATCTTATGCATACATTCTGAAATCCTCTTATTTTAGTAGAATTGTACATCTACAGTTCTTTGTAAACACTTGCAGTATTTATAGTGAAATCAATGGAACCACTGTGTTCAGTATATCTCTGTGCCTATCACAATATGACAGGAGAGATTTAGAATTATTAAACAAACCTTTCAAATACAATTTCTATTGTACATATGAACTCCTATCAGCCCCTCAAAGACTACAATAGAACTCAGCCATCCCAACCAACATAATAATGACTGCATATGTTAATTTACATATTTTCTTAGCAGCATTGTATTGCTATGAATTAATTCTGGGAGGGCCATGTTAGCATGTTTTTTTCTTTGGTTTGGGGTTAATTTTACTATCCCTGAGAGCCTTTTCCAACCTCCTAGAGGTGTTCAAATACAATTACCACAATTCTGCAGCCTACATAAGCATTGGGGAATTCTGGGAACTGCAGCCCTAGTATCTCTAAAAACATTCTAGGAGAAGCATCTGCTTTTTTGTTTTGTGGTGGTGATTGGACAGTTTTATATTGCATGATGCAACATTTAAACAGATGCAATGATATGCCCTAGGGGTATTTTATTTAATAGCTTCTATAAGCTGTAGTGTAAGGATTGCACCATCGTCCTCATTATCCTGAGGGATGTGAGACTTGCTCATTGGCATGAAAAAGTGATGCTTTGTTCAAATTTTCAGATGTCTTACTCAGATATGAGGATTCTAAAACAAGATTAAATTGATGTCATAATCAGGATGTACAAAGGCAATGTACTGGATATTTTTTCTATTTTCTGTTAAACTAAAAATTGCTATATATTTTTTTCTAGTATCAAATTGCTACAAGAAAGAGTTCATCTCAGAAGACACTACAAGTGGATGAATATACAAAGTAAGTTCTGAATACTTGTTACACTCCTTAGCAGACAATAAATTAAATGTCATATTTATACACATTGTTCTCTTGATAGGAAGTCTAAAGTACTTGACTAAAAGTATAAAGCAGTTATCCCAAAACATCAATATTACAATCAATGTTGATGCTTATATATCTACACAATCAATAAAACAGTTCAGTGCTATAGTAAATTCATAATGATTAACTAATAAATATAAGATATTGGAAAAAAGATAACATCAATTTAAATTACCCCATTAATAACCAGAGCATTACAGCAATTAAATATTCAGTAAGCTGCATAAGAAGTGATATAAAGATATATCCACAAGGTGGCAATGTCTAGAAAGTCTCTGAAAGAGTTATTATTCTTCAGTCAGAGATTCTTGGTGTTACTATAGAAGTAGCAAGATCATATTTGGGGCTTGAAAAAGTCTATTACAAATAATGTCATTTTAACAAGAACACAATAAACATCCAGCCTTCAAACTATTGTAAACACTGAAGTATTCAAACAAAGGAACAGTAATTATTACAATTCTGTTTTATTGAAATGAATTAATAGAGATAAATGGTTAATTTTTAATGAAGCAGGTTTATAGTCCCCTGATCCAGTTTTGAGGAATTTGTTTTTCTTGAAGTAGAACATTTAAAAACGTAATTGTTAATAATACCTAAGGAACACCTGTTTGTCCTTTGCAATCTTGTACTGTATTATCCACAGCATAAAAGTTTTGCTCCAATCCAAAAGGTTGGATGATATTGAACTAATTAAATGAATGAGTCCTTCTACCATCCAGTACTGGTCACCATATAATTCCCTCAACACTGTCAAACTATTTACTAAGTCTGCATGACTATTAATCTTCTCATTGTTCCCATCACCCATCTCCTCCCACAAATGACTGTATGACTGTAACTTTGTTGCTTGTATCTTTACAATTTATATTGACTGGTTCCTAATATGATTTGATTGCTTATTTGTACCTGGACTATCATTAAGTGTTGTACCTTATGATTCTTGATGAATGTATCTTTTATTTTATGTACACTGAGAGCATATGCACCAAGACAAATTCCTTGTGTGTCCAATCACACTTGGCCAATAAAATTCTATTCTATTCTATTCTATTCTATTCTATTCTATTCTATTCTATTCTATTCTATTCTATTCTATTCTATTCTATTCTATAAAAAATATGTAGAGACTCTGGAAAGAATGCAGAAAAGAGCAACAAAGATGATTAGGAGGCTGGAGGCTAAAACATGAAGAATGGTTATCAGAACTGGATATGTCTAGTCTTGTGCAAAGAAGGACTAGGGCTGACATGATAGTATTGTTCCAATATCTAAGGGGCTGCCACAAAGAAGAGAGGGTCAACCTATTTTCCAAAGCACCAGAAGGCAATATAAGAAACAATGGATGGAAACTAATCAAGGAAAGAGCAACCTAGAACTAAGGAGAAATTTCCTAACAGTGGGAACTATTTTAACCAGTGGAACGGCTTGCCTTCAGAAGTTGTGGATGCTCCATCATTGGAAGCTTTAAGAAGAGACTGGGCATCCACTTGTCTGGACTGGTATAGGGTCTCATGCTTCAGCAGGGAGTTGGACTAGAAGACTTCTGAGGTTCCTTCCAACTCTGTTATTCTGTTCTGTTCTTTATGATCAGTGGTGTATTAACCATTAAGCAGACTTAACAAGTGCTTAGGGCACCAGGCCCAAAGGGGGCACCACAAAGTTGAGAAAGAAAAAAAACCAATGAAGATTTGTAAAAAAATTTGATAAAACTAGGAAGGGGGCACCAAGATTTGTCAGTGCTTAGGGCACCAGTGAGCCTTAATCCGCCACTGTTTATGATGCATATAACTCAGCTGCTTTAGTGTGTTAGAAAAGAGGCAGTTTAATATATATTGAACTATATAAATTAAAAATGGTAAAATGTTGACAAAACATCAAAATAGTTAATATTATCTAATCAAATAATTAGTGATATGTATTTTTATTTATTTTTCTTAAGCTGTACAGAAAAAAATAGAAAAACACAAAATACACGAAAATCAGTAAAATATATAAAAAACTATGAAAAGGGGGGGAAGCTATTGTACCTCTATGTCACCATTAATCAAATATTTTTAAAAAATCTAAATAAACATTAAACATTATTATTCTTTACCTTTACAAGATATAAAATCTACACCATACAAAATGAATTTTTTTTTAATTAGTACTGTAGATAAATTTGCCTTTTCAAAAACATGTAAACCACACATCACTTGAATCCAGTCCTTAACAACAGGAATATTACTTTTCTAATTTCTAAGTACACTGCTTAATTCTGCAAAAGTTTATGCCATAACCAACTGGCATAATATCTTCAGCAATCATTAATTTCATGGATTTCAGTGTAATTTAAAGAAGCTGTATTTTTGGCAGAATTGCCCTGACCAGATCTATGGGTTGGATTCTAGCCTACTAATTGCAATAGATCTATTTCTATTGATCTTGAAGTGTTGAGTTATGGATTGAAAGACCAAAAGAATATGAGTTCCGACCATCTCTAACCAGCAGCCTCTTTTCCCTGCCTTGGAAGGCCTTTTCTCTGTGCCATTATTACAGGAGCTCATGCATACCTGCAAAAAAGAAAGCATCTCTCTTTGGTAGAGGCACCATGATGAATTTGTAAAGATGAAGAAGTTTTTCTTCCTTAGCGCCTTTCAGACAAGATTTGGAAAAAAATTGTTAAAATACGTTACAGATATGCATCTCTGCTGATGCATTTCATTATTTTTTCCCCTCATAATTGGTTTTGTATTTCTGAGATTTTAAATATAGTACATTTTTCTTCCATTGGTAAGAAATCAAGAGTCTGGTAGTATCTTTTCCCACTGTCAGATTTTATTAACAATAACAACAACAAAGTTGGAAGGGACCTTGGAGGTCTTCTAGTCCAACCCCCTGCCTAGGCAGGAAACCCTACACTACTTCAGACAAATGGTTATCCAACATCTTCTTAAAAACTTCCAGTGTTGGAGCATTCACAACTTCTGGAGGCAAGCTGTTCCACTGATTAATTGTCCTAACTGTCAGGAAATTTCTCCTTAGTTCTAAGTTACTTCTCTCCTTGTTTTGTTTCCACCCATTACTTCTTGTTCTACCTTCAGGTGCTTTGGAGAATAGTTTGACTCCCTCTTCTTTGTGGCAACCTTTTTATTAAAAGGGCATAAACTTTTGTGAGCTGCAATTCATTTCATCAGATGCACAGATTAGCTAGTCTCATCTGATGAAGTCAGCTACAGCTCAAAGAAGCTTGTTTATTTGTTTATTTGTTTATTTGTTTATTTATTTATTTATTTATTTATTTATTTATTTATTTATTTATTTATTTATTTATTTATTTATTTATTTATTTATTTATTTATTTATTTATTTATTATATTTCTATGCCGCCCAATTCCCGAAGGAACTCTGGGCGGCTCACAACAGAAAGAAACATAAATAGAAAATTAAAAAATTAAAAATTAAAAAACAGATTAAAAATACATTAAAATTACATTCATCCAGCATTCATGGGCCGACCTCATATCTCATCACCAGAGGTCAATGGCCCCAGGCCTGTCAGAAAAGCCAGGTCTTAACGGCTTTACGGAAGGCCAATAGGGTGGGGATGGTATGGATCTCGGGAGGTAGTTGGTTCCAGAGAGCCGGAGCCGCCACAGAGAAGGCCCTCCCCTGAGGGCCCGCCAGCCGACACTGTTTAGCTGACGGGACCTGGAGGAGACCAACCCTGTGGGCTCTCACTGGTCGTTGGGAGGTATGTGGTAGTAGGCGGTCTCGCAAATACTCTGGTCCTGAGCCATATAGGGCTTTAAAGGTAATAACCAACACCTAATGTCTTTTTAATGAAATCGATTATAGGTGTTCCTCAACTTACAACCACAATTGAGCCCAAAATTTCTGTTGCTAAGCAAGACAGTTAAGTGAATTTTGCCCCCATTTTATGACTGTTCTTGCCACAATTGCTCAGTGAATCATTGTAGTTATTAAGTTAGTAACATGGTTGTTAAATGAATCTGGAACCCCATTGACTTTGCTTGTCAAACGGTCGCAAAAGGTGATCACATGGCCCCAGGATGCTCTACCATCATAAATACATGCCAGTTGCCAAGCGTCCAAATTTTGATCATGTGACTATGAGGATGCTGGCTGTAAGTGTGAAAACTGGTCATGAGTCACTATTTTCAGTGTCAATGTATTTTCGAACAATTGGTAAATGAATGGTTGTAAGTCAAGGATTACCTGTAATCATAAAAGGTATTATCAGACTTCTGATTATTTTTGCCATCAGAGAATAGCACAGCTACAATATTTTCAATTGATAGACTGATCTGTGAAGTCATTAGTGTTTAATATAGATACCATATTAATTATGGATTTATATATGGAATTTACTATATACCCATCTCTCACAATCTGATGCTTATTAACAGTAATATTAACATTAATATCATATGTGCAAACATCTGATTTGAGTCACCAGTCCAAAAACAATTGCAAAGCATCATGATCAATTGGATACTCTTAATTACAAATTCTTTCTTTTAGTTAAAAACTTGAGGGATGATATTTTCCCTTGATGAAAATGATAAATAAAAGTTTGTTTGAATGTTTGTTTTGGGCTCCTGTACATGTGTCCGGTGGCAGTAAGACAAATTCAGAGTCTTTTTTGGGCCCTGCTTTAAAATAGCCTGAACTTTTTATATAGTGGGCTTTTGCCTCTTTCAGCATTGATGTAACTTCTTTTTGCTTTGGTCAAATGATTATAATGTTTCATAAATTGCCATGCAATATTTAGCTTTTATACAGTATGTATCTCTCTGGTTTTTCTATGTTGCAAAATATGCTAGTCTATTGATTATTCTGCTTGATACCTTAACTGTTTGTAAGTTTCTTTCTGTTCCTATGTTTATATTTATTACACCACTTAATCTATAGTTTGGGATTTTTTAAATATAAAAATCTTATTAGAAAGCAAACATGTTAAACATGTTAATTGTTCTCTCTTCCTTAAACTTTAACCCAGACCATTGAAAGCATTCATTCTAAATTGTTGTAGGAGTTATAAATAATCTGTTGGAGCTGATTTTTTCAGATCTTCAAGGAAAAGATTTTCATAATTGTTTTCACAGTCACAGAGAATGCATCTTAATATTTTCCATTTTTGTACAGGAGAGCAGTCTTTTGCAAGACTAGGAAGGTGTACACCTGCTAAGATTCTATAATTCCTATTTTACAATACTATTATTGCTTTGGAAGCTAAATAAAAATAAAAACTCCTTACATATCAATATCTATTGAAGGGAAAAGACCAATTTTTGTATATATCTTTTATTGTTTCACCTGTTATTAAAACTTAATGACGCATGTATGATTCCCAAACATGTTTTGGCTCTTCTGATTATCTAGTTTCCTTTGCCTCAGTCCTGGGCAATGATATTATCCAGGAGTGATTCCATAGTTTAAAAAAGGGTATTGGAATAAGAAGGCAAATGGTAGTGAAGTACTGATATTATTAAGGAATAGTTAACCCTATCTCATTCATGGGCTGAGAACAAGATGAAGACATTGTCATAGAGACACAGCAGAACTAACATGTTGCCAGAGCTTGTTTGTGCTATTGAAAGGTAAAAGTGGAGAAAACCCTAAAGAGATGGTGAATCATATTGTTAGAAGTTTAGTTAATAATGACAATAGTGTTAGTATATAATATATTGGCCTTCCAGAAGGCCCTTAAAACATGGTTCTATTAATTAGCTTGGGAGTCCATGGTAGAGTGGAGCCTGTTAGCTGGTTATATGAGAATTAACGGATTGCACCCTCTGTATGTTTTCCTGCATTTTTTATTTATCTTCTTTTTATTTTAATTTATATTGATTGATTGAATGGTTTTTATGTATTCTTAATTGTTTCTATGTATGCCTCCCAGAATTATTATGTGAGATGGGTGGCTCTATAGATGGAGTTAAATAAATAAATATTCATTTAAAGTAGCTACAACTGCATGTTTCATATGAAGCACATCCTTTCTTCAACTTTCTTCAGGTCAAGGCCTTCTACAACTTCTTTTTTGCATTATCGATCATACCAAGGTTTATAGCTTGATCTTGTAGTTCTTCAGGAACTAACAGAATATTTTCCAATGCCTTTTTTTTAAAAAAAATAAGCAGCCTGTTTCTATAGAACTCAGATCTTCTTGAATGCTATCCGCTTTTCTTTGAAACTTTTCATTCGGTATGTTCTGGTATGATCAACTGTTTGCTTGACATTTTTAGGCTTATTTAGAAAATAAGAAAATTCCTTCTAAAAATACTGCCTTTTTGGACAACATCAAACTTTCCACTCTGTTTTCTACATTTATTTTTATTCTTGTTCAAGGTCATGTGACCTTGAAGACTCCGCACTAGTTCATCTGAAACCAAAAGAATAAAGCCGCTGGTCCTCTTCTTCTGTGATGCTGGATTTTTTCTTCTGTTGGGTTTTCCTGGATGCAAACAGCTCTTTGTGCAATAGCCACTGCTGCTGAATTATGCTAAGGAAGGAATCTTAGTAACTTTACCAGTGAGCAGATCCTATCCTAGTCAGTTTCTTCTTAATTTTACAAACACATTAGAAAACAAAGATTCAAAAACTCTGCACTGATTTTTCCTGACCTTTTGTATAAGCAATATGCACCCAATTCTTGCTACAATCACTTCCTAGCCCCTAAACTGAAGCAAACCATACCTTCACTTTCCTCCCTCCCTTGTACAGAGGCCACACAGCAACTTACAACCATGGATAAAGCTTTTTTGAAAGTTTTTGTTTGCAAAAGAGTTGCCATACATTCTTTTAGCATAATGGCAACTGCAGACATTTTGATAGAAATAGATGTTGCTTTTACACCAAGGCACTCCCCCCCCCGAAACAGCTGCTCACAGGATTTACTGAAAACTTGGATGGCAACAGGATGCTGGCAGTTTATTTTCTTCGTGTATTTAGGTCAGCAACAGGGAGAATTGACTGGCTCATATTATTCCTTACCTATTCTCATCATTTGGAGGCTGCAGAAATGAAGATGGTTAAAGATAAAATTCAAATGATTTGTGGAAGATTGAAAAACTATACCAGTTAGAAATGTCCCAAAGCAGAGGGCATTTTCAAATTAATTAAAATTCAATTCCATAAAGCCAAAGATAATAAGAAGTGAAAGTGTGGAGGGAAATTTTGTGAGGAGATAAAACTCTCACTCATCCCTTTTTGATCTCTAGTCTCTCAAATTAGTTCAGCTTTTGCAGCTGTCCCAAAATCTGGGGACACTGGAAAAAAAACCCAGAAATTACCTTTCCCGCTTTCTCTTTTATTGCTTGTGTCTTTTTAGAACCCTTACCTTAAGATCTACCATAGTAGTGCTAACTTACACAACAAGTTGAATGTTGATGTATGCAAAAGGCAGGAATTCTGGCAGGGGAAGTGATTCTTTTGTTCTGTCCTGATGCCAATCCCTTTCATATAGAGCCGTGATGGCGAACCTATGGCACGGGTGCCACAAGTGGCACGCGGAGCCATATCGGTGGGCACGCGAGCTCAGGTCCAGCATGCATGTGCGCACTGGCCGGCTGATTTTTGGGCCTTCTGGCCCCACTGGGAGTCAGGAAACAGGCTGTTCCAGCCTCCAGAGGGGGTGGGGAAGGCCATTTTCGCCCTTCCCAGGCTCCTAGAAAGGCTCTGGAGCCTGGAGAGAGCAAAAAATGGGCGTGCCATTGCATGCTGGGAGTGGGGGGGTGTCATGCGTGGATGTGCATGGAATTATGGGTGTGGGCACGCACACACGTGATCCCCCGCATCCCCCCCCCTTTTTGGCACGCGAACCAAAAAAGGTTCGCCATCACTGATATAGAGGATACATTTGTTGTGAGATCTGTTGCTCAGTAATAGAATAGGGAAGATTTACAAGGAAATGACAATATTGTATCCCAAAAGAATAGGAAAAGTTGCACAGTGGAAATGAAACCTTCATCATTTTCATCATTTGTTCATCAAATGTTTAAAACCCTCCCCCCCAAATATCATTTCTTAAATGGCTTTAATGATCCCATCTTTCTCATAAAGTGGTAATGGTTTAGATTCCTAACAACTCTGTCAAATGAGGTGAGAAATAATAACCATCCCGATCAACTTAATAAGTTTGTTATTTATTTGACTTAGTCTCATTCTAGCACTCTTTATTACTCCAAAGTCCAGTGGTTCTTAACCTGGGGTGCGTGCACCCCTGAGGGTGCGAGAGAGCATTCCAGGGGTGCGAGAGAAATTTCAAAAAATTTAAAAAATATGAACGAGGCAACCGTGTTTTTATGTTATATAGTAATATATATTGTAAATAAACTCGGCATTTGTTTATGCAACCGTGTTTTTATGTTATATAGTAATATATATTGTAAATAAACATGCATTTGTTTATGCAATAAATGTTTTTTCTTAAATAAAAAATATACACACATTTTTTAAGGGAGTGCAAGAGCTTATTTTCAGATTCAAGGGGGTCCGGACCACTAAAAATGTTAAGAACCGCTGCTCCACACTGAGATGAAGATATACATTTCACAGAATGTTTGCAACAATATGTGTGAGAGACAACAAAAGAGAGAATGGGAGCTGTGAATAGCTTTCTCAGTATTATTTGGCAGTTCATTTGTTCATCCTCCTTTTTGTTCTTGGCATCTTCAGTCTTGGGACTCTTGCATATGGATACATGAACAGTGCCTAGAGGAACAGAACAGCCACTGTTGTTCACAAAATATTTTCAGACTAAATGTCCTTTGAGCCTCTCTCCTGTTATTTATGTGAGCATCTGATAATCATTAATGCAAAAGGAAAAGAAACGGCTGTGACATAGGAGACCCTTCAGCCAAAAAAAAAAAAAGATACTGTACTCAGTTTGCAAGCTGATTGAAACATATTTGAATGTGTTCTTTCCCCCCACCCTTACACAGGCAACTTGGTAGCAATAGTATGGGATGCATATCTTGTAACAACCTCAGCTATTTTTAAAAACACACAAAAAATAAAATCTCCTAGTGTAAAAATTCCCAAATCAAAGTTGTTCTTGGAAAACAAATTATGCTAACAAAATATAAGTTAGTGTCTTTTAATTTTAATGCTTTATTATTTGAATCTGGTTCTTCTGTTCTGATTAGAACTATCCAAGTAGAACAGTTTAAAACATAGGTCTTCAAACTTGGCAACTTTAAGACTTGTGGACTTCAACTCCCAGAATTCTCCAGCCAGCTGGCTGGAGAATTCTGGGAATTGAAGTCCACAAGTCTTAAAGTTGCCAAGTTTGGGGACCCCTGGTTTAAAACAATGCTTGGAATGAGTTTTATGCAGAAAGAAAGGGAAATACTGGGATAAAGATATTTTTAAAGCATGCTTTAAAGATATTTAGTCTGTTTTTTAAAAAAACAAACATTTGCACTGTCCTATTTAATAAGAAATATTTTCTTTGTTTTCATTTGGTGCTGGTGGTGAGGGTGAATGCAAAGCACTCTTTTTAGACATAGTTCCCGTACCTCAAATTACTACTTATTAATTTGCTTAAAAGGCAGAATTAAAGAACCAAACAGTATTCTAACTACTTGCTTTCAGTCTATGTTCTTATGTCAGTTAGTTCATAAATGGAAGCAGAGCTTTGAGGAGAATGTACAACTATAGCTGTGGGAGATGGAATTCTACTAAATCACTTAGTGTATTTGTAGCAGCTTGTGATGATGGTAAAATTAAGTACATCTGTAATGTGTGCATTGTTTCCAAGCAGTGAATGTCAGCCAGGCTAAAAAGTCTGCTATCCATATGGAACTTATATCATTTCTTCTCTCTGTTGTCAGAATAGTTCTGCCAAAATTGTAACTATATAAAAAAAGAAAAAATGTAGGCCTTTTTTCTCCTTTCTATACCGTAATTTTACCAAACACAGTTGGAATAAAAGAGCTGGTGTTGAGAATAGGTGTCCCCAGAAATATAGTTGATTTTTTTCAGAACTGAAACAAATTTAACATGCAATGCTACAATGTTATATTCAGTATTTTTAGAATTTGTTGCTTAATGGGCTCAATGAAAGTAGAAATTTCAGTTTTTAAAAGGTAGGTCAAAATATTTTTACAATATCCAGAACTATTCTCTCAGCATAGTTGACAGGTTTTTAGATGTATCCATTAGGTTATTTTGCAGTCATGTTATTTTTTTAATGGTGCAGGTATGTGTCAAAAGTGCATTTTTCAAAGAAAGATAAAAGATTTATATAATCCAACATCTATAATGATACTTAAATATTTACTGTATATCAGGTTTGTCTAACCTGCAGCCCACAGGCTGCATAAGACCCTGGACAGCTAGTGCAGCCTGCAAGATAATAAAATATATATAAAAAAAGAAACTTGTTATTTATATACATTAACTGTATTATATATTGTATATGCGGCCCAAGATAATTCCACTTAACTGCTGTAAACTATTATTGCCTTACTGTTTACATAGCACTGTAAATATATGTAATGTTTTGCAGAATAAAGTATATCATGAAGTACATGATATATGCCCTTGGCAAATTATAATATTATGTGGCTCAGAGAAAATGCAAGAAAAGTACAAACTTTTAGAATAAAAATAAATCGAAAAGCAAAATGGAACTGCTTCAGCTAGATTAGTTAATAGCAATAGCAATAGCACTTAGACTTATATACCGCTTTACAGCTGTTTTTAAGCGATTTAGAGTCAGCATATTGCCCCCAACAATCTGGGTCCTCATAATAGGTGGAATTACATAGAGCATGAAAACCAGAAAAGCTTTACCAAAAGTTTAATTTAAAAAAGTGGAATTTGGTGTGTGTGTGATTGCATCTTGAAACTATTTGAAAAATTGAAAAGCAAAAGTGTTTTTGAGGAGTCCTTCAGATATAAAATATAATACAACTAAAATAATGTGTAAACAGTGGTGGGTTCCTACAGGTGCGGCCCACTCTATAGCACCGGTAGCGGCCCGCTGGTGATGTCACAGTACCGGTGCGGTCGGTTGCCGGTGCCTGAACGCCGGCAAAAAAAAAGAATTTTTTTTTTTAAATTCTTCTGCGCATGCCCCGAAGCCGAGCTTCCGGCACTGCGCATGCACTGCCTCCCTACCCCACAGTGAGTCCAAGCAGGGGAGGATGGCTGAGGGAGTGCGTGAGACACTGAAAGAACGGGCGGCAGGAGCTATCTCCATTCCCCTCCCTTCAGCAGTCCGAGAAGCCACGAACGCACGGTGATGATCCTAGGCATTTTTGCACGTTCGAGGCTTCTCGAGCTGCTGAGGGGAGGGGGAATGGACGACAGGACTTATCTCAGTTCCCCTCCCTTCAGCAGTCTGAGAAGCCACGCCCACCCGGTCACATGTCCAGCAAGCCACAGCCACAAAATAAGCCACACCCACAGAGTGGTAGTAAAAAAATTAGGAACCCGCCCCTGTGTGTAAAGATGTATCCATACTACATTTAAAAAAACCTTCCCTTTTTATGATCCTGTAGTTCTTATTCGGGGTAGAGTCAGGAAGACTGGATGGAGATGAGCATTTTACATTAAAAATAGAGAAATTTTTGGAGAGTTTTCTTCAGGATCCTGGAGTAGGTAGAGCCAGTACATTATGCATTCGAGAATCAAAGCAAGAAGTAGTAAATAATTGGAGCATCTGATATGAAAAGATACGGCTTTTCCCTTATTTGTTCCACAATCAAGATACAGGACTGTAATTGTGGAGGAAAACGCCTATAGAGGTGTACTTGTAAAGACAGATGAGAAGTTCCGTATATATATATATGAGAAAGGAAGCTATAGGATTGCAGTGTCAAAATTTATGGATACTGTAGCACGGCAGTTATCCTGATTGAGAAATTCAATCAATTTCCAGAAAACTGGCATTACTCACTGTATAATGGTCTACTGTTCTAAGGTTTCTTTTAAAAAAAGAAATATGGATGTGGAGGAATATGGTTGAGGTTGGTCAATATTTCTTAAGAAATGTAATGAATTAGAGCAGATTATAGCACTGCTTATACCTATTAAGAAATGGGTAATTAGAGCAGATTATAGCACCTTTCTGAGAATCTTTGGTTTAATTATTTGTTTGTAAGAATACTTGCACCTTCTCAATAAAGAGTAGTTAAAGAGCCAGCTTGGTGTAGTGGTTAAAGCATCAGGAGACACTGAGTTCTAGTCCCACCTTAGACACAAAGCCCATTGGATGACCTTGGGCCAGTCACTTTCTCTTAGCCCTACGAAGGAGAATTACTTCTGAAAAACTTTGCCAAGAAAACTGCAGACCTTGTCCAGGCAGTCTTCAAGAATCAAGACACAATTGAATAGAAGAAATAATTAACACATGCTTCCCCCCCCCCATCAAATACAAGAGGGGGTTTGGCTCTATTTGTGTTAGATTTCTTTTCCACTGTTCTCAATCCCTTTGAAATCAGACTTCCTTAAAACCATATCACAATTGAGATGGAAATAAAAGGCAATGATGCATTCTCACTGTCTTCTTCTAGGCCAGTGATGGCGAACCTTTTTTTCCTCGGGTGCCGAAATAGTGTGTGTGCGCGCTATCACACACACATGTGTGCCCACACCCATAATTCAAAGCCCCCCACTTGCCCCACCCCCCTGCACATGCGTGCGTGACCCCCCCACTCCCCCATTTCAAGACTTCCTGTGGGCCCGGTAGGCCCATTTTTCACCCTCCCCAGGCTCCAGAGGCTTTCCTGGAGCTTGGGGAGGGCAAAAACGCTCCCCCCTGCCACCCCGGAGGCCCTCCGGAGGCTGAAATCGCCCTCCCAGAGCCTCTGCGTGAGCCAAAAATCAGCTGGCGGGCATGCACATGCGCGCTGGAGCTGAGCTAGGGCAACGACTCACGTGCCGGCAGATATGGCTCCGCGTGCCACCTGTGGCACCTGTGCCATAGGTTCGCCATCACTGTTCTAGGCTATTTTTCAACTTTCTAGTCCACACTATACATCTAGGATGCCTTGATGATCTTCCATTCAAAGTACTATCCAGATCCAAAACTTTTTTAAAAAAAATCATATTAGCCAGTATTGCCTAGATCAGTGATGGCAAAACTTTTTTTTCTTGGGTGCCAAAAGGGCGCGCCCACACACGATAGCACGCGTGTGCATGCCCACACCCATAATGCAGTGCCCTCCCCCCCATGCATGCGTGCAGCCCTCACTGAAGCCTTTGGACTTCCAGTAGGCCCGTTGGGCGGGGGGAGGCTGTTTTCACCCTTCCCAGGCTTCAGGAAAGCCTCATGAAGCCTGGGGAGGGTGAAAAACGGCCCAACCGGAAATTCGTTTCCGAACTTCTGGTAGGCCCATTGGGTCTGTTTTTCACCATCCACAGGCTCTGGAGGCTTTCATGAAGCCTGGGGAGGGTGAAAATGGCCTCCCCCGCCCTCCGAAACCTGGAAAATCAGCTGGCCAGCGTGCACATGTGTGCTGGAGCTGACATAGGGCAACGCCTCGCGTGCCCTCAGATATGGCTCCGCGTGCCATCACGGGCCTAGATGATGCCACCTATCTTGACTGATATTGAAATAGGTTAGGTTAGGTTGAAATAGGTTAGGTTAAAACAAATAAAGAGCCAAGCTAATGTGATATAGTCATGTAGATTTTCAAAATTAGGACAAGGATCATTTTGGACAAATTACTACATAATCTATGAATGGGCAGATAGCCTTTGTTTGTCTTCAACTATTTCATACTGATTTACAAATTACTTTAAATGTAGTGTAATTTATTTCGATTTTGTTTAGCACAATTTGTTAATCCAGCTCTTTGTGGTCTGTAAAGCTTATTTTTTGCAAATCATCCTTGAAACAGCTCATGTACATAATGATATGAACTTCACCCTAGGCAGCTTTGGAGAAAATATGGTAGGCACAGATATGAGGAATTCATAGAAAATAAATGGTAATTTTGTT
The DNA here is from genome assembly GCA_023053685.1 of Diadophis punctatus similis. Lineage (NCBI taxonomy): Eukaryota > Metazoa > Chordata > Lepidosauria > Squamata > Dipsadidae > Diadophis > Diadophis punctatus. The sequence continues at coordinate 162,161,686 of JALIGW010000003.1, forward strand.
TATTTGGTCTTTACTTCTGAAATTTCTAAGCCTATCACTCAGAATATCTCCATAGCTCTCCAACTTGCTCACATGACCTAAATTAATCTTGCAAAATCCACAAGTTATCTATTATTTGGAGGAATTGCTCTTCAAAAAAATTGTGATTTGGGTGGATACTTTGCTCCCTGCTTAAAAGATTATAAAATCAAAGCTTTATTTATTACTTTATGGTAAGTAGATGAAAACAATTGTCAGGCAGGGACACTTGAGACCAAAGGGGTGCTGTTATTTGGGTACTTAACAAGATTGTTGTTAAGATCTGTTACTTTTTACAAAACACATTTAACTGCCTTCCTCTTCATGCATATTCTGAAGGAAGAAAACCATCAAAGAGATTCAGTGAATACTCTGAGGTTTTTAAAATGCATTTAAACTTTTCAAGGTGATTTCAAAAGCCTTTAAGAAAGGAGAGTTTTTAGATACTCTTTTTCCTGCTATGAGTATGTAAGAGGAAAATGAAAAATATTTAACAACACACACAGACTTTATAGTCAGATCTTTAATACTGTAAAAATTCAGCTGCACTGCTTTACTCATTTATTTTGTTAACAATAAATAAGGAAAATGTATTGAAGTCTAAGAAGTGATTTTATGATGACAGTGATGAAGATTATACCATACAATTATACCTTATTAGGATTTATGTCCACAATTCTAATATTTAGATTACTGATGCCATCTCAGTTTTGTACACGGTAGTTTTGATACTGCTTTCAGTCATGGGGCCAAAGATAATTTGCTATTGTCAGGGTGGAGATGATAGTGGATTATATAGCTATGAACAAAAGGCTTTTCATTTTGTTTTCTAGGGTTATAATTATAACAAATTATTATTGCCAAGGAAGGAGAGAATTGGAAATGCTTCTTTGTTTGCTTTCATACTTAGGTGTGGGAAGAGCTTTTTATCATGTTGTTCTTTGCCTGAAAATAAGTTGCCTTAATGGAAAAAGTAAAAGGGAATAGTGTAATCGCCATTTCAATATAACTCTGTAGAAAAGTTGCCTTTAGCCCGCCATCTCTCTTGCTTTATCTACTGAGAACTACTTTCCCATGCTGTGCACATTTTCCAAGGTTCATCCGGGATGATTATTGACGGTAAAGGGAACCTCGTAATTCTAAAGCTCGGCTTCTTCGAGCAGTTAAATCGCATGTTTTGATTATGCTATTCCGTCCTCTGTTACGGTCGATCCAATAGAACGGAATTGTCTGAAAAAGCAGGATGATTACTGGTAAAATTTTACGACCGGGTGTGAGGCGTGAAAGGAAAGAGCGCTAAACCGAACACAGTACTGGTGGGATGTCTTTTTAGAGCGTGCGCAGCCGCTCTCCTTCAATGCCTCCCTTTTCCTAAGGATGTTTTCCTCTTTGTATCGGCAGCCGCATTTACACAGCGCGCGGCTGGAGGGAAATCGTAGAGGAAGCGAGGCCGGGGGGGGGGGTGCGCGCGCGCCAAGCCGAGTGGGTTCTACGTGCCAGATGTTAGCCCCGCCCCTTGCGCCTGTTTGGCTGCCTCCGTGTGGCCGCGCTCAAGCCCTCTGTGTGAATCGAGATCTGATGAGTTAGCCGGTTGCTATGGCGAGGAGGTGGTCACGTGGCCTGGGCGCTGCTCCCGGCTATTTGACGTCACCGACCAGAAAGGAGGGGAAAGAAGACGGCGGCGAAGAGAGGCGGACGGAATCGGTAGTAAAGGAAAGAAGAAGCAGCCCAGCCCGTCCCAGCCTCTCCTCGCCCAGGCACCCAGGTTTTGGGCTGCTTGCTTTTGGGAGCGCTCCAATGCCTGGTCCTACTCAAGCGCTGTCCCCAAATGGAGAGAACAACAACGACATCATCCAGGATAACGGCACCATCATCCCTTTCAGGAAGCATACAGTACGAGGGGAGCGTTCCTACAGGTAACCCGCTCTCTTTTCTCTCTCACCACCCTGTGTGCGAGTTTGGGCGTGCGCGCTGCGTGCGCGTCGTGGACACACACACACACACACACACACACCCTGACCCCTTGGAGAATTGCTGCAGTGTCGGGTGGAAAAAGAGCAGGGTTGCAGGACATTGCATAATAAAAGCAGCGGGGCACCGAAGCCTAATCTAGCGTGTCTCCTCGTGTTGCGGGTAGCACGTTTAGCAGTTTTAACGAGCTGCTTGCATTGTCTCGTTGAAAAACCTCTAGTGAATTTTCTTTTCGTCTTACAGAGGCGCTTTCCCTTTCCTTATTTTCCAGCTCCCTTTCCTATTTTCTTTTTTCTTTTTATTTGCATGGCGAAAATAGAATATGCATTCTGGACTGAGTGTATTTTTGTGTGTAGGTATACACACACACACACACACACACACACAAAGGGCCGTAGTATGTGTTTTTCTGCATATTCTTTTGTAAAGCGGGCATTTGGAAGATCACAGAAGAGGAGGCTGGGAGAGAAGAAAGAAGCAGGCTTATATAATGGTGCACTGCCTTGGTGTGCAGGAGGGAAAATGGAATCCTCTAGATTAAGCTGCAGTCTGTGTGATGTTAAATCACCAGATTGATGGAGCTTTGTAAGAAATGCAACCCCCTGATTGGTGGAAGCTTGACAGTAGAGGTCAGAGTGTCAGGAATACATTAAAAATCCTCTTAATACCGGGTTTGGAAACTAGGTGGACTGTACAGTAGCTGCTAAAAGAATAGGGGACACTAAGGATATGAATTGACATTCCTGTCTTTTTTTTTTAAAAAAAAATTATATTATCATTACATTTCTTGCTTTGATGGAGTCTGTTGGCTGTTTTCTTATCCATAGTTGTAAAACATCTTTAATAATAGCTTGGCATTACCTTTGGTAGAAGGGTTCCCTTTTTCTGCCCCTCCCCCTAGACACATTAGCATATCTGGCATGTTCCCCTAGATAGAGTCATTAAGATTGCTTCTATTTTCAGTAAGGAAAAAAGTGTAGCTGAGAATGAGCCTCATGTTTGAGGCTTTCTTATCCCTGCATTCTGAAAAGGTAAGAATGATTGAATAACAACACTGGATGCATTGATATCTTTATGTTTCTTCCCCACAACCTACAGTCTATCACTTTCTCTTTTTAAGAGTATCGTACTCTGGAGCAAGCTTCTGAAAATGAAAATTTGTTAACATGTTTGACAACACTGAAATGTAAAATCAGAAAAAAATAAAAGTCAATTTGAGTATTGGTTATGAATAGTACTTTAAAGCAGTATTGCTGCATGCCATTAGCTTAGCTAAAGCCAATCTAACTGTAGGTTCCTATTTTGTTTATGAATGGCTGAAGTCACAAAAATGTTTTAAAATACAACACTCTGAATTATTTGTGAAATCCAAGTTCTTTTTCTTGTATTTGTTAACAACCATTCAGTCTGGACTAATTTGAAAAGCACTAATTGCTTAAGCTTTTCCCTTGTGTTTTATATATAGCATCTGTTAGGTGTGGCACTAATTGGACCTTGAAAATATGGAATAATTCTTGAAACTTTTGATTATTTTTGTTTAAGTCTTATTGAGAAGTTAGAATCTCTTATTTATTATCTTCATCCTTCCACTATGTAGATTTCTGTTGGAAAATTTATTTGATAAACCTTTTATTAAAAAACTGATCTGTCTAATGTTAATCTCATTAAGAACAGAGCATTTCATGTTTGTTGATAAACTTATCAGAGATCTCATTGAAGATAATCAGTCTTAATACTGTAACATTACTACTGAAAATAACGTATTTACTTGATCAACAGTATATACTGATTTTTTTCTTTAAAGAAAAAGCTTCTTTGCTTAGAATAAAATTTTATGTTGCAAAAGTCTAGGCTACTGCAAAAATGTAACACATTATTTGGGGATAACTGCAAATATATTTCAAAGGATCATGGAAATGCTTGGTTTAGATTAGGTAATAGGCTTGTGTTTTATTTCTTCCCTTCTCCAACATATTTTAAAGTTTTCTGAAATAAATATGGTACAGAAGCAAAATGTTCCTGCAGCACTCTAATTGCTACTACTTGATGGATGTTGTGTTTTATTTCTGACATGTGCTAACTATATGATTACAGATAACACATTCTACATATTTTCAGAAGCCAAAAACATCAAAATACAAATTTATGAATAATCCACAGACTGGCATCTGAAAGCCAAATATTTAGTTCATATTTCACCGAGGTGCATTCTTAACAGCCACCATGAAATTGTAATTGTTTCAGTTGGTCTGGTCCTCTAAAGTATGCCAAGATCAACTGAAATGGAAGCCTCCGTATGAAAGTAAGCTGATATTTGAACAATTTCTGATCCATAAAAATGCCAACTATATGATTTCATGTATATTTAGTTCCAGAAGAAAAACAATCTAAGAATGTAAGTTGTGTAATTATGGTGCCACTCTGGCAATGATCTTATATTATTTTCATAGCATACCGGTACTTATACAAACATAATTCCCATTACATACAGTAGACTTACTCCCAGCTGCATCTCCATAGTGTTGTGGTTAATATATTCTATCCTACTTGAATTAGATTAACAAAAACATAACATACTTTAAAATAAAGATTAGAATTTTCTCAAATCATTTCCTCAATTTTTGAGTGCAAAAACAAAAATGGATTGATTCCTAAAACTGAAATCATATAAGCCTCCAAATTGGAGATGTACAGATGTTGTTCTTAGGGCCATATATAACCTCCTAAAACAACAACAAAAAACAACAACAACCAACAACAAAGGCGCACCCTACAAAAGTTGCCACAGAATTTTAATTTTAATATTCCACTTTGGGAAATGTTCATATATGTGAGAAGCAATCATATTAACTTAGTATTGAATTTAAATTTAAATTAAAATTACATTTGGTCCCACCCAGCTTTTTATCCTCATTCTGTCACATGGAGCAGTGTTTTTCCTGATGCAACACTTAAAAGACCAATTGGCCCTCAGCCTCGCAAAAGTTGTTCACTTCTGCACTCTTCTGGATGCAAAGTAGGACGCAAGCTGTAGGTTTGCATGCCTTTCTTTGATTTTGAGTGAGGTTTCTGTTTCCTGCTTAGTTTTATCTCTAGGTTGCTATTATGCCTTATATGCTGAAATGTGGTTAGTAAATGTACTTTACATATGAAACTTCCTTGGTTTTTTAATGTTGTAAAAACCCTTTAAATGTTCTTCAGAGTGCTTAGGAGTGTCTACTTTGGAAGCTGTTCCCAGTTATCTCTGCTCATGCACAACGGTTTTGCTTTGCTGGGAAAAAATACTGATCAGGAAATTGAAAGGAATGCTGCACAAAATGGGGAAGTGCGGAAGTGTAAATTGTTGTGTCACTTCCACTGAAAATATTGTTTGAATTAAGGCTATCTTACTTTTTATTAATCTGAATTCTTAATTGAATACAAACATCCTCAGGACTTTCCAGAGAATTTGCCAGCATTCTCTTCTTTCTGGTATTATAACTGAGAACTGGTATTTGTCTCTTTTTGTACTGTATTTTGAAATATAAATAAACCAACTTCTGTTGGCATAATTTTTAAAAATAGATGCTAGCATTTAGATTGCAGAATTTCATTTTCCCAGATGTAATTTTAAGCTGAAGTTCTTTGGTTAATTGGGGACCTACTCTTTAATGTATACAATTTCCATTTTGGAGAGAGTTGATAAAGCATACCCACTTGAAAAGCCTCCAGTAAATCAGACTAACATTTGCTTGATACTGCTCTACAAGTTCTCTGACATTTTAAGCAGACCCAGCAAGGAGTCTGCTCCCCCCCCCCCCCATGGCTCTACACATGTGAAATATGATTATATCTCTTATCTAATTTCTGGTGAATATTTCTTTACTATGGACTGGAAAGAAAATCGAGGATTAGCAGTATTAGCAGTAATAATTGTCACTCATGCAAGTCAAGTTACTCTCATAATTAGTTTCCTTTTGAATCTTGTGTTTTCCAAATCCTACATTCAAGAATTAAATCAGGATTTTTCTATTAATGTTAGCAATAAGACGTGTATTGGTAATTCCAACTGGCTATTTGAAGTGAGATTTGAACACACCCCAATTGTCTCAACAGATATTTTTAAAAAAATCTTTTTTGTTACTCTTACAAAAAAATCTTTAATATGTGGCCTTTAAACTAATATATTTTCTACTGCCAATTTCCATTAAGAGATGGCCAACAGAATTCTCCACAAGCCGTTATGTATGATTATAATTGTATTGCATTAGAGGAAAGCAATGCAACTATCATATTAACTGTACAAATTAGCGAACTTTGACACAGCCATTATATAGACTTCTTAGTTGCAGATGTGTGATACTGTACTTTCCTCTGAAAATATGGAGTTAATATCAGATAAATAATAGAGAAGGACCCCTTTCTCCATTATTCATTCATAATGGTGTGGGTAGTCCTCAATTTACAATTACAATTAGGCCTGAAATTTTGGTTTAATTCACTGGAGTCGTTTAGTGAGGTGCCTATGTCCGCCTCATTCAACAACCACAAACCTGGCCCTCATAGTAGTGGTCACTACTATGAAAGAGCTGCCTGCGGAAAGAGGGCAGGCAGGTTTCCTCCATGCACAGCAGGGAAATCCTGTGCTGTGCTGGAAAAACAAAGATTGGATCCCAAAGAGCCAAGCTTCATTTCTCCAGTCTACCGCAAACCTCCTCCATGTGTGAAAGGGAACTGCCAGACTGGGCCAGAGAAAGGAAGTTTGGATCCTGAAGATCTGAACTGCCTTTTCCTGGGCCAGCAAGATGATTCCGGTGATGTGACCGATGAAGCAAGATCACATCGGTGATGTGACCGATGAACATCTTAGGTCTCCCCCAGGTATGAATGTGTTGTTAGGCTTTTTAATCTTTTAATGTATCAAATGTTTTTAAATCATTTAATATTTTGCTACTGTTTTTTTTTAATATTGTTCTTATACTCTGTTGTACGCCGCCCTGAGTCCCCAGGGAGTAGGGCGGCATATAAGAACAGCAAAATAAAAAAATAAAAAAATAAATTCCTCTCCCCTCATTGTACAAAAGAAAATTGCTGTGCTGGACTGGAGAAAGTAAGCTCTTGCCTTCTGTGTGCTAACTTTTCTACCCTTCAGAAACTTTGCATTCTGGCTAGAAAGCTAGCAAAGTACAAAGGTATTTTCCTGTGATGCTGACTTTCTGAGGAAGCAAGTAGAGAAGATTGCAAATGGCGATTTGCCAACTGCCTGAAATACAATCATGTGACCTCCAGGGTGGTGCAGCAGTAACTTCAAAGATGGGTCATAAGTAATCTTTCCTGAGTCCCTTGTAATTTTGAACAGTCATTAGGTGATTTATAATAAATTGATGACTACCTATATGAAATTCTTCTAGCCTTCTAAAGTCTTGGACTCCTTTAAATTCTGAAAACGCTTTAACTTTTTACAGAACTGACTAGAGAATTCCAGGTTATGAATTTAGTCAGACATATCTAAACCTTTGGGGATAAGTATCTTAACAGGGGTGGGTTCTAACTTACCTCGCTGCTGGTTCGCTTCCTCCCACGCCACATGGGAGTGCCTTGTGGGCGTGGGCGCTTCGCACGCACAGTGCCGAAAAATCCGAAAAATATTAAAATAAAGCCAAAAACAAGATAGCAACTGCATGCACAGTGCCGGAAACTCGGCTTCTGCGCATGCTCAGAAGAATTTTTTTTTTAAAAAAATCAAATAATAATAATTAAAAAAAAAAGATGGCGCCCACGGACCGGCACCGACTGGACCGGTTCTGTGACATCATCATGATGTCATCAGTGGGTCACTACCAGTTTAGTTAGAAATGAAATCTGTTGCGTGGATAAACCAAAATAGAATGGAGTAGGAATGTAGCTCTTAGTTTTAGCTACAGTATTTCTTCTTCTAATTGATTAATATTTTTATTGATGTTCTTTAATGTTCATGATTGAGCTAGATGCTTTAATGCCTGTATTCAGTTGTTTCAAGAAAAAAAAATCCAGTTCTGTTGAATACTGCTCCAGAGAAATAAATGTAAGTTTTCCTTAAACAATGTTAGGCAGATTATTTCAAATAATTATATAAATTATTATTTCTCATTTAAAAAATCCCTACAAGTATATCCTGGTGCTTCATGTGAAAAATGACATCTTGCAGGAAAATTGTAGGATAATTTTTAGTCTACTTGAAATATTATTCTTGTGGTAACCTTAAAACATTGTCTGAGTATTTTCTGCTTTCCTGGTCCCAGGTTTGTTGAGAATTTGAAAAGAAATTCTTCGGCATGTTTAAGCATATATTTTATAGCATCTTAGTCTTGTTTCGATTTTGCATATAAACTTTATATTCTAAAGATGAGCAGCTGCTTGCTAGCTTAGAGTAACCTTTGATAAAAAGAAGTAATGATGGCCTGCTGTTGCTGCAAAAATAAGAGAGATTTGGTAGCATCTCAGATTAAAAGATCTATTATGACGTACCTTGGAATCCAGTTTATTAAATCACAAAAAGTTATTGTTCTTATTTTTGCTGTACGCCGCCCTGAGTCCTACGGGATTGGGCGGCCTATAAGAACTTTTAATTAAATTAAATTAAATTACCTTGACTTGGCAAGTACTAGTTTTAATTGGAGTCTTTAAGCAATGAAATTGGAGAAAAGTGAAATGTAACGTAACACAGACTTGGAGGCTCTATAAAAAGAATAGGATATAATATAGTTTTTGAATGGAAAAAGAAGTTATTGATTTATTCCTTTCAGTGCTCAGAAGTTGTAACAAAACTTAAACGTTGTAACAAAACTTAAAAAGTAATATAGTTTTGTCATCTTCAAAGCTAACTTTAAAATACCAATTTGTCCATAGCCTGAGGTTCTAAAAACAGATAATGTATGTTCTTCATTTTAGAAAACCCCATTATTTAGAGAAAATATATTGGTGTATTAGAAACATTCCCAGTTTTTTAAATGAGATAATTCATGATGCAATTGTTCCAATATCTCAGGGGTTGCCACAAAGAAGAGGGAGTCAAACTATTCTCCAAAGCACCTGAAGGTAGAACAAGAAGTAATGGGTGGAAACTAAACAAGGAGAGAAGTAACTTAGAACTAAGGAGAAATTTCCTGACAGTTAGGACAATTAATCAGTGGAACAGCTTGCCTCCAGAAGTTGTGAATGCTCCAACACTGGAAGTTTTTAAGAAGATGTTGGATAACCATTTGTCTGAAGTAGTGTAGGGTTTCCTGCCTAGGCAGGGGGTTGGACTAGAAGACCTCCAAGGTCCCTTCCAACTTTGTTGTTATTATTATTATTAATTATTCTCCATGAATGAGCTCTCTATATAGAAGTGGAAGTGTGTGTGTGAGAACGGTAACCCAAGGAGGGCAAGGCAGGAAAGAGAAGAGATCCACACGTAATATTGCATGACATTTATTAATTGTGGATAATATGGCAGTTCTGGGACTTAGAATCTTAACATAGTTGAAGGGAACAGATTGGGCAGTATTGATTACTAAGCTGAATGAATCATACAGGGGAAAAAATAGTAAGTAGTCACTTGAAAAGTCCAGGCAAAAATCGTAACTTCTGTAACTGAATTTAAGGTCCAGTAATAAACGTGTGCTTGTGGATATAATTCTTTATGAGAATTATTTCCCCAAATTATATGATGCTGAACTTCATGCTCAGGAGCAAAGTTCATACTAATCTCGCTTTTCTAATGTAATCCCTTTCAGATAATTTAAACTATACTTGTAGTCAGAAGTGGCAATAGCAGTTGCTATGTAAAATTTGTGGAGGATACCACATTGGGAAAGGTTGTTGATGCGTTCTCATCAAGTGCGGCAATCTTGGGAGGAACCAATAAAACCCACTTCCTGTCAGGAAACAGATTCATAAACAAAACTGATCTCCCCTTTCTTAGAGCTGAGTGATTCTCCCTGTTCTGGTTCTGCTCTCCCAGCTGAGCTTCTTTTTTCCTGAGTTGGGAGCAGATAGGTTGCTTCCCCCCAACCCCACTTCCTTTGATCTCTACTTTTTCACTTCTTCCAATAGAATAAAAATCTAACACCCAGTATTTTTGTTTGTTTTGTTTTATTTTGCTCCTTTGTTTTTGGTTTCTAATGGGAATAAGTAGCCTCAGTTTGGCACAAACTCAACTATATGATCTGGGGCAGCAGGAGAGGCACCTAAATTAGCAAATGCCCAAACCAATCTGTCCTGCAATTCTTGCAATTTTGCAGTGGCCTAATTAAATGAACCTGAGTGGTACGGTAACACTTGTGGAAGACTTATTTAGTGGAATGTGTGCAGTTTTTTCTAATACAGATATGATCTATTGTCATAGTTTCAGGCTTCTTAACTACTAAAATATAGACCAGTCCAATTGTAGTCTGCTATAAAAATCTATTATATAGCTATTCCTTTATTTCTGCAGCAAGAAACTGTTCAGTTTTATCTTTTGAAATTGTACGGAATCTAAGCATGCTCTCCTTGTCTTGTCTGGAGATGGATAGCCCAAGCAATCAAAAGCCAAGCACGGTGACTGATTATTTTCTGTTTCTTTTGTTGTAACAGGAGAAGTAATCAAATTCCTAAATGTCCCAAGTCCCAGTTCTCAGTATGAAATACTGTAATCTTCCATAAGGGTTTAGGTTCTTCAGCCAATGATAAAGTGGATGCTTATAATACTTTCTTTATAAAAAAAACTACTTATTGCTTATTGCCAAAGCAAAATCAGCTAAGAAACATGAAAAAACATTAATGCCTATTTCTGCTTACTAGACTTATAGACCATAGGCAAATCTCCCAGAACTTTCCAGTATTTGTTGCATTCCCCACCCTCCAAGTTATAAATATTAATAAATATGGATTTTCATGCTTTTATAATATAAACCACATATCATCACTTCAAATAATCAAGAAGCAAAAACCTAGGTCAGTGATGGTGAACCTATGGCAAGCGTGCCACAGGTGGCATGCCGAGCCATATCTGAGGGCACGCGAGGCGGTGGATGTGATGTGCCAATAATGCCTGGACGATGTAAGGATCTGGATGGGGAGAAACAGGCTCAAGCTCAACACTGACAAGACTGAATGGCTATGGATATTGCCTCCTAAGGACTATATCGACTGTCCCTCCTTGGTTCTTGGGGGAGAGAAATTAACTCCCTCGGAACGGGTTCGCAATTTGGGAGTTCTCCTAGACCCACAGCTAAAATTAGACCAACATCGTACGGCTGTGGCTAGGGGAGCCTTTGCACAGGTTCGCCTGGTGCACCAATTGCGGCCATACTGGAAGAAGGAGGCTCTACTCACGTCACTCATGCCCTTGCCACCTCTCGATTGGACTACTGTAATGCACTCTACATGGGGCTACCCTTGAAGGGTATCCGGAGACTCCAAGTGGTGCAAAATGCGGCTGCCCAAGCTGTGGTGGGTGTCTCAAGATATACCCACGTAACACCCATACTCCGCCAGCTGCACTGGTTGCCCATTAGTCTCCTGACGCAATTCAAGGTGTTGATTATCATCTTTAAAGCCCTACATGGCTTACCTCCAGGACCGCATCCTACCTCATACTTCCCTTCGACCGGTTAGGTCCCACAGAGTTGGTCTCCTCCAGGTCCCTTCAACCAAACAATGTCGGTTGGCAGGGCCTAGGGGAAGAGCCTTCTCTGTGGGAGCTCTCTGGAGCCAACTACCCCCAGAGATCCGAATTATCCCCACCTTGCTGGCCTTCTCAAAAGCTATTAAGACATGGCTCTTCCTGCAGGCGGGGTGAATTCAGAGACCATTGAATACCCTAGGTCTTCCCCATGTATGTATGGTTTGTATGTTTTTAAATCTTTTTAAATTGTTATTAATTTATTAAATATTGTTTTATAGTTGTTCTTTACATGTTGTACGCTGCCCTGAGTCCCCAGGGAGTAGGGCGGCATATAAGAACACTAAATAAATAGATAGATAGATAGATAGATAGATAGATAGATAGATAGATAGATAGATAGATAGATAGATAGATAGATAATTAAATAAACAATTAAATAAACAATTAAATAAATAAATAAATTGCCCTATGTCAGCTCCAGCGCACATGCGAGCGCTGGCCAGCTGATTTTTGGTCACCTTTTCGGCCGTTTTCGCTCTCCTCAAGCTTCAGGAAAGCCTCCTGAACTCTGGGGATGGCAAAAAAAAAAAAAAGGCCCAACAAGCCAACCAGAAGTTCGGAACTAACTTCTGGTTGGCCTGTTGGCCTGTTTTTTGTAGTCCCCAGGCTTTCCTGAACCCTGGGGAGAGTGATAAACAGCCCAACGGGCCTACCGGAAGTCCGGAGGCTTCAGTGAGGCCTGTGTGCATGTGTGTGTGGGAGCACGGAGGGGTGTTTGTGTGCATGCGTGGGGGGCAGCATGGGGGTTTTGCGCATGCACAGGAGAGGACATTGCATTATGGGTGTGAGCATGCACGTGCACGCTATTGCGCTCGCGTGCTCCCTTTTGGCACCCGAGCCAAAAAATGTTTGCCATCGCTGACCTAGGTCTTGGCCAGGTATGATCCCTGGAACTTGTAATTGCTCCTCTTTTCCTCTAAACATCAAATTTCCAACAAGGAAAATCTGTACATAATTAAATAATTCAATGTATAGGTGGCTTTGTGGATTACTTTACCATTTTTTGCAAAGAGGATTGGAAGTAAAAAAAATCATGCACTCACTGACTGCAAAACATTTCTAGGAAGATCCAAGAATGAGAACTAATTGGAGAGAAATAGTCTCTCCACACATTCCCATTAGAAATTTTATAAAATATAGTTACATCAGGCAAAGTGGTACAAGTTACATTGTTCTGTCCTGGAAGCCATTGTTTTTCAGTCTCATTGAATTTAAAAGCCACATTCTATTAAATCAATTCTCTTTTCTCAGGACTTTTCATTCTGGGATTATGCAGTTGCCTGACTATTTGCATACTGAGCAGGCCAAATGCATCTGGATAAATTTGCTTTGGCAATGATACATTATATCCTGACACTATGAAAGCAGAGAAGTCTGCTTTTAAAGTTGGTGTAGTGATCTGGACATTTTTCTCTGTAGAAATAAAAATGGTAATAGAGACGTTAGGTTCCAGTGCTAAGTTCTTGGTTTTCTTTCTGGAATGAGTGGTGCGGGTTGTGGAATTTAATCCATTTCTTCTCACCTGTCTTCAAGCTTATTTTTTTCTTTTGAAAGGGTTGCTTGGTTCAGTACTTCCAGCAGTTATAAAATGCCAACTTAAGAGCTCATGGTGGACTTGTTGTTGTGGCAGGATCGGACACATGGGGCAGGTCTCTACACTCTCATGAGTTCCCTCTGTCGGTGGGCTCCGAAAGGAGCCAAAGCCGCCCTGTAGGGGTGGTGAAGCAAAGAGGGGCGCTCTGTGAGGTCACGGAGAGTTGCAGTTCTCCTGTCTGACCTGGGGCTCTCTTTCCCTCTCAGCCACGGCGAGGTGAAGAGGCAGCCTAAAGATGGCTGCCACGAAGCTGAGACAACCATGAAACAGCTAAGACTGGTGCTGGAGCAAAGTAGATGAACAGTGATTGGAACTGGGGGAGAGGATTCCTTTTTGCTTAAAACCTAACCCCAAGGAATAATTTAAAACTATTTGCTTAGAATTAGTTGTTAAAGCGACGTTTAAGCATTTTGAGAAAAATACCAGACCGGAAGGGAAGGATGCAAAGAGAGAAAAATAATAATTTTTTAAAATTTACAGAAAATTGGATCTGGGAAGACGTGGTAACGGGAAGGCATTTTAAAATGGTGGAATCATTTACTTATGTTACTTAAAAAACATATCCTGCTTCTATAATTGTTTTAGAACTAAAATGACTTGACTAGTGACAATATTGAAATTTAAGTTGAGAGTGCCACCTGCTGACGAAAGGAAAATCTGGGAATACTTATATGAAGGACTCTGAAAATATTTACTGGATTATTCCTAACTACCCCATAACTATTGAAGACTCAAATAAGAAAACAATGAAGCTCCTTAATTAAAGGGACCCCTGAATGTGTTAAGATATTCATGAACTGGGAGAGCCATGTTAACAAGGTCAGCCAATGAATAGGCATAGCAACTAAGTCAGCCAATGGGAGCTAAACACATCTGAGTCTGTGCAGAGAATCAAAACTGAAAACTTAAGCTTAAGACTGGGCGTGGCTCAGTCCACTCTGTTCTCTCAGCCCACTCTGTGCTTATCTGCTCTGCTGAAATGAAACTAACTCCTGCTTGTGTTTACTTGAAGAAATAATCTACTTGTGGTATTGTGTATATATAAAAACAAAATAAAAAACTTGGGGTGAGGGGAAAGACCTCATGGTGGTTTTTCAAATCCAGAGCTGTTGCTCTTCTAACAGTCAATCCATTCTTTTCAAGAGTACTTAACGTGGAAAATTGATAGTTTTGAACAGTAGAATAACATTCTCTACCTATCATAATAAAACTGTTAGTGTTCCATTGGTATCATGTGGTTAGAAGATGACTTAACTGGATTCAAACTCAGGGAAACTCACAACATCTAATTTTCTTATCCTGAATAACAACATTCAATATTGATATTAAGAATGAATATTTCATAAACTTCAAAGTTCAACATTCTTGTTGCATTGCTGTTATGCTCCTCATGGCACAGTTGACTATTTGATTTTCAGTTTTTTCTCTTAACTCTCTTATTATGGGCTCTCCCCTCTCCCAACTTTTATTTTTAGTGAGTGACTTGATGTGTAAATGAAGATAAAAGGTATTTAGTTATTAATGCTAGTATCTAAGAATAGCTTTTCTCATTTTTCTCCCAGAACATCAATCTGAATTGCTAATTTTATTGTCTCTTTTAGTACAATCAAATTTGGTTTCAATATGTTGTTTTTGAAAGCAAAGGAGGACTGCTATCTGAAATTCCAAATTATTGTTATATAAATAGGTTGTTTAAACAAATAACCCAAAAGATTGGTCAAATTGATATTGATCCTGATTATTTGTTTTCCAGAACATTCATTGATGTTTCATTCCATTAAACAAAATGTATGAGATGACTTAGTACAAGAATAATATTCACCCCTGGCCTTTGGAATAAATTATAATTACATTCATATTATGATTTATTTCATTTGTTAAAACTGTCATCTTACACCAAAAATTTAATAATATATGTACTTTGTTACATGAGCTTTTTGTCTGTAAATAAACATTTTACATCATTATATATATTTTAATTACTTTATCTGTTCTCCAAGTACTATCTGAGTGAGAATAATGAGAGATATTTTTTGTAGCCCAACACACTTAAGAGGTATTAGATTGGGGAAGGTACAGATACTGATTGTTTGATTAAGCACTGTATATGAATTGCACAGATTGCCAGACATATAATTTCTACCGAAGGAGAGTATTTTCATTTTAAGATACCGTATTTTTCGGAGTATAGGACGCACCTTTTTACTCCCAAAAAGGGGGTCAAAAAGTGGGTGCGTCTTATACACCGAATGCAGCCCCCACCCCCAGCCCCCACCCTTTGGAGGTTTTCCCCGCTGCCGCCGCCACCGCCACTTGCCCCCCCGCTGCTTGCCCCCGCCGTCCCCGCTGTTGCTTGCCGCCGCCACCACCGCTGCTTGCCCCCGCCACCCATTCCTGAGAAGCATTACATCTAGCACCCCAGTCCTTTCGAGGTGCCACCGCTCCGCTTCGATCCCCACCGCTGCCTGCTTGCGAGCGGGCATGCGAGCAGGCGAGGCGCGGCGGCAGGCAGGTGTCTTGGAAGCGCCGAGGGCAGCACGCGCGTCCGGGATGCCCCTCTCTGCTTTCCGCTTAGGCGGCGGCAGCGGGCGCAGCGAGTCCCGTCCTCACGCGCGTCCCCGGCGCTTGCTGTGGCGACGCTGTTTTCTCCGAGACCTTTGTCTATTGCTCCTTCTCCGAGACAAAGGTCTCGGAGAAAACAGCGTCGCCACAGCAAGCGCCGGGGACGCGCGTGGGGACGGGACTCGCTGCGCCCGCTGCAGCCGCCTAAGCGGAAAGCACAGAGAGGGGCATCCCGGACGCGCGTGCTGCCCTCGGCGCTTCCAAAACACCTGCCTGCCGCCGCGCCTCGTCTGCTTCCTCAGCTGCTCTTCTCTAGCGAGCACTCTTTGGCCGGGAAAACCAGGAGCCGCCGCTTTCGCCGCAGATCTGCTCAGCTCAAGTCGGCCCTTGAACTTCAGGAGGGAACTGGCTGCGAGACCGGGAGGACTTGTGGACTTCAACTCTAGCTAGCATGACTGGAGGAGGAATTCTGGGAGTTGAAGTCCACAAGTCTTAAACTTGCCAAGTTTGAAGACACTTGCCACCTCTAACCCAGGGCTCTTCAAACTTGGCAACTTTAAGACTTGTGGACTAACTCCCATTCCTGAGCTAGGATGACTGGAGGAGGAATTCTGGGAGTTGAAGTCCACAAGTCTTAAACTTGCCAAGGGGGTGCAAGGGTCTTCAAACTTGTGGACTTCAACTGCCAGAATTCCTCCTCCAGTCATGCTAGCTCAGGAATTGGAGTTGAAGTCCACAAGTCTTAAAGCTGTCAAGTTTGAAGACCCCTGGGTTAGGGGTTAGGGGTGCAAGGGTCTTCAAACTTGGCAAGACTTTTTACAACCATGTACACTTTTTACAAACTTCAAACTTGACAGCTTTAAGACTTGTGGACTTCAACTCCCATTCCTGAGCTAGCATGACTGGAGGAGGAATTCTGGGAGTTGAAGTCCACAAAGCTGTCAAGTTTGAAGTTTGTAAAAAGTGTACATGGTTGTAAAAAGTATACATAGTTGTAGAAAGTATTCTGCTATACTGTTATTTTATTAAATAATATATTACTACACCATTTGGTTCAGAATACTTTTTTCCTTGTTTTCCTCCTCTAAAATCTAGGTGCGTCCTATACTCCGGTGCGCCCTATACTCCGAAAAATACGGTACTTTCTTTAAAAGCTTGACATATTTACCTTGCAAATACAATAGATGGAGCAAGTATCACTTCATCAGTTTAGTGATCTAGTGAACCAAAAGCAAGATTCAGTGATATGTGTTGCTTCTTTGCCTTAGTACCTTTAGCCATTTCAGTAGGACAAAGAAGAAATCCTTGGAAAAGCATCTGAGAACATTTCAAGGGTTTCCAACTTCTTACCAATCCAGTCTAAGGATTTATGCTTTTTTAAACTAGGTAGATTCTGCTCCTTTCTGCTATGCAGCTTCCTTTTCTTAAAATTGAAAAATATGCTCCCTATTGCAATGTAGGGAGTGTGTTATTTTTGTTCTAGAAGTTACTTTATACAAAGGCTTTGCTTAAAGTTGTTTCTGCCCTAATCATCTCCAGATTAGACTACTGAAATGCAATCTATGTGGACCGGCTCTTGAAAAGTGGTCTGGAAGCTTCAGCTGGAACAGAATGCAGCAGCATGGGCAATTATGTGTGCCCTAGAACAGCACATTACACCTCTGCTCCATGAACTGCATTGGTTGCCAGTTTGTTTCTGGGAACAGTTTACTGTCTTGGTTTTAATCTTTAAAGCCCTTCATGGCACAGGACTAGACTTGTCTGAGGGACTGCCTCTCCCCGATTACATTAGCCTGCCCCATTAGATCTGGTAAAGAAGGCATGTGCATGTATCATCAGCTGGGGACCTATGTTTGGTGGGTCCCAGATCTGCTGTGGCATTCACCTTATGAAACATTTTTCCCTACTCCCAAGATTAGATTAGTTCCATCCCTTTTCACATTCCAGAATTCCCTCACGTCCTGGTTAAGTTATCAGGCCTGGGGCTCCCAGGGAACCAGAGACATGCTTAGAGGTAACGATTGTTATCCCCTTTGTATATTTGTTTTTATAGTTTTTACCTTTTAATGTAGACTTTCTATTTCTTTGTATTTGTTATTTTAATACTTATTTGATGTACAGCTCCAGAGTCACTTTTTGTGAGATGGGTGACTATGCAAATATGATTGTTTATTGTAACCCTTTCTATTATCAGTTTTTTCCACCTGATTAATAGCTTTCTTGGTAAATTATTTTACATATTTTTAAACATGTAAGGTGATTTAAATAAAAGCTTTAAAATAATATTTCAAAAATATGAAAATCTTTTAAAATTGGGATTTTAATTGCTGTAATACTATGTTTTTAGTCTTCTGTTGATATTCCTTTTGATATTTTTAAAATGTTCATATAAATTAAAAGTGGGGATATGTATCTATAAATAAATAAATTTCTCACCACAAAATAAGCAACAGGTGATTTTATATTATCTTAATTCATGCCATAGGCATCATTTTATAATAATAGAAAACACACTCCTCTGCTAAAATATAACTATCAGCTCCTATTATACATTCCAGAAGAATAAGTCTGATTATTCCCCAAGTTGGTCAAAATATTGTGATATGTAGTTTACTAAACTGATAATTTACTGCCAAGTATTGTCTTCTGTTAAACACAGAATACATTAAGTACATTTTGAATTTGGGAGATAAGGAGTTAATGGAGTGAAGAATTTTACAGGTTAAAATAGAGGAACTAATTTCCTTTCCCTGTACTGTACTACTGTTATGCTTCAATTAAAGGATATATATTCAGTTCATATGAAAAGCTAAACCATAATATAATAATGATCTTTTGGCATAACATACTGTATATACTTTTCCATGCTACTTACTGATATAAACAATGATTGCTTGATTTTCAGAATTAAGCTACCCTAATAGATATACAGTTCCCAAATTAACAGATAACACACTAAAACAAATTATGAACAGAATTCATCTTAAAATGTAGTCCAACACATTTACAAACACTATACTGGGAGCTGCTGTATAGTCAAGCTTCCAACTGTTGAGAAAGTAAAAACTTTAACAATATACTGTACTTCTAAGAACACAAAATCTGAGAGAAGTAGATTTATTGCAGAAAAGCTTTGAAGACATGGAAGAATTCCAGTGACTCCTGTGTTTCAAATGCATACACTATCATAATTAAATCAATTTCAAATTCTTAGGACTTTCTTATACTCACGCAATGCAAAGGTCTCAAAGCTATCCTGTTTTAGATTGGGCTTTTGATCATATGATAACTTGTTCTCATATTTCCATGGATATGTTAATAATACATGGTCTTGTATATATTGTACCATCACTGATGTTTTAGGAGAAAATTTAAGATAAGAATGACTTGAAGATTCTCTCTTGTCAAATACCGTATTTTTCGGAGTATAAGACGCACCTTTTTACTCTCAAAAAGAGGGTGAAAATTTGGGTGCGTCTTATACACCGAATGCAGCCTCACCCAGCCACCCCCACCCTTTGGCCTCTGCCTGCCAACAATTTACCTCTTTGCAGCAAACAGGGCAAAGCACAAGAAGAGCACAAGAAGAGATAAACTGCCTCCCGATCTACAGCTGACAGGCTTGCAAGCCACGTGGTAAAATGAAACTAACTATGGTGGCTGTAATGAGACAAAATGCTAGGAGATAAACTGCTGACAATATTAGGCTGCTGAAATCAAATGGAGGCAAGCTATAGCTGCTATGGCTCAGAGCTAGAGCTCTTGCCTCACAATCAGGAGGTTGTGAGTTCTATCCTAGGTAGAGGCAGATTCTGTTAATATGTTATTTTGTTAAATGTTTGTAGAGTGTTCAAATTATTAGACTTATTTTTTAAAGACTGCTTTATTATTGTTCTAGACAACTTAACAAAATGAAGAAGCTTTTTAAAATAAATGCTTGCTCTGAAGAGGCCCAGTGCTATTGTATCTTATTTTAAATAGCAGAGAATACTTCCAGAAAGCCATATCAATTTTAAATATCTGTAAAAGTATAATCTGAAATGTCCTGTTTTAGTATTAAGTATTAGTATTAAGTATTAGTATTAAAAGAAGGCAGCTGAGAAACCCTGACTAGTCATGTTTGGAGTAGATCTATCTAAATAATTAGGAGGAGTTAGTGTGATTACATTTAAGAAAACTTTCTGAGATTAATATACTGCCATAAATGTACATTTCTCCAATTCTTTGCCATTTCTATGAGTCAGGCACACATGCACAGAAATACACAGCAAACAGTGTATATCATCTGTACTGTTTGCTGTTTGCTGTTTGGCAGATTTCTGGGAGGCAGAGGCCTTTTTTCCCTTTTTTTCCTCCCCCAAAACTAAGGTGCATCTTATACTCCGGTGCGTCTTATACTCCGAAAAATACGGTAATGGGAGACCAGTCTTTATAAAAGTATACAGTTTCTTTTTTCTTAATGGGAAAAGTGAATCCCCGAAATACACTGGACTTTAGCTCCTTTAATTAATTCTTTGGCATCTATATTTGGATATTAATATGTTAAGTGAGGATTATAGGGGTTACAGATCAATAAATATGGCTTGAGATTGAAAAAACTGAATTGGTAATATATTTTGGAAATACTGGGGTTGTTTTCACTGTTATGTATGTGTTATATAGATATTGGATTCAGAATGGCAAATGTTCTGGTATCAAACTTATCTATGCATATCTGATTTTGCAGTTGGGGAATGGCGGTCAATGTGTATTCTACCTCTATAACCCAAGAGACTATGAGCAGACATGACATCATTGCATGGGTGAATGACATAGTAGCTTTAAACTACACAAAAGTTGAACAACTGTGTTCAGGTAAGATTTTTTTAAAATTAAAATTACATTTAGCTATTATAAATCATAGCAATGACCAAAACAGTTGAAATTTTTTATTCTATTTATTCAGAACTGTATGGTACCTTTACTAAAATGTTGCTTTCTTAAAAAGATTCTTTTATCTGTTCAGAAAATAAATTCCATAGAACTTTTAGAGTAAATTAAAAATTATCATCTGTGCTGGCTTTCAAAGTCAAATTATTTTTTTCTGTTTGCGGTTGGTTGGTTGATACTCATCATTAGTCTTAATTTAGGGTGACTCTTATTTTCCTAATTGTTCTGAAAATACTTGCAGGTAGGAAAAAACTCATTGATTTGAGAGAGGAATGTTTTAATAACTTTGGAACATTATATTCTTCCAGACCATACCAAATCTCTCCACATTGTGACATTCAAGATGATTGAGCAATTTCTGGAAGTAGATCATATGAACCGAAAGTTGTTCATACTCTAGATGATGGTCTGATCCTAAAGCAAGCCTGTTTTGTCCAGGCTTGGACAATTCCCTGACTTTAAAGCTCCAAGTCAGGGAAAGCACAAAACACTTGTAGTTCAAAGAATCTGCTTCAAGAACTAGAACTGCTGAACTAGAACAAAGGAAAATTGGTGTTGTCTACGGGGGAAACAGAAGGGTACTAGAATATTCTGTTCCCAATTTTTTTTGTCAAGTTTTTTATTTTATATTGCTTATACATATCAATGCGTGAACAGTGTGATACCTGGGTATCATACAATTTAGTACACAAACATAATATTATTACTCATTGTTATTACATTTCATTTTCATGTCATATTCATGTCATGTCAACATATCTAATACTACCGCCATTCAATTTCAAAACCTCCCTCTTATTATTACATATATCATGTTAAAATATGTATATTGTTGTTCCCCTCTTATTTCTATATCTATTCTAACTTTTATTCATGTCACTGTAATATTTAAAGATGTTTCTTTTCTAAAAAAAATTCTGAGCTATGCATAACCCCATTGTATAAAATAACCTTTTACTTCTATAATATACACATTTATATATTTTGTTTGAGATAGCAAATCTAATTACAGTGAGAGAGGCTTTTGGGGCAGATTCTGTAATTTCTTGATTTTGTTGTTTCCAAATGATGGAAGATTGAATGTGGATCCCTAAATATTTAAAAACCTGAATCTATTCAGTTTGGATACCACTGATTTTACATTCATGGTAGCAGTTGGTACTTCTTTTGTGTAAAGTAGCCCGGGTGGCCAACTGGTTCGCAGAGCATCCACCCCTTCCGCTCCCTAAGACTGGAATCTGGAAAAGAATCGGGGCAGCTGTGTGTTTTGAGGAGTTGCAAACAGATCTAGAACGGGCGTCCCGAACCTGGACTTGATAGCTGTTCTTTCGTCAGTGCTCAAATGCGGCCAAACGGAATCCCTGACACAATTACCAACTGTTCATAGATTCCTTAAGGGAATCTCAAACATGGACCCTCCAGTCATACACAGGTACCTCACATGGGACTTGCCCAGGGTTCTGAGGTCCCTTACCAGGCCTCCGTACGAGCCCCTGCGCAAGTCTTCTCTGCAGCATCTATCATTCAAGTTGGCCTTTCTCCTAGTGATAACATCAGCTAGGAGGATTTCGGAGCTCGCGGCCTTATCTGTCAGGGAAGATCTTTGCATTTTTCACCAGGACCGGGTGGTGTTACGGCTCGACCCATCCTTCATCCCCAAGGTCAATTCAATGTTTCATAGATCCCAGGAATTGGTGTTACCTACCTTTTGCCCTAGGCCGTCACATCCATCGGAGGCTCTCTGGCATACCCTTGATGTCAGGCGCGCCTTGAAGATCTACATCAAAAGGACCAAACCCTTTCATAAAACTGAGGCGCTTTTGGTGGGATTTCTTCCTCGTTCCCTGGGGTTACGAGTCTCATCCACTATGGTGGGCCATTGGATCAGAGGTACGATAGCTAAGGCCTATGAAATATCCTCTCTCCCGCGTCCCAATGGAATTACAGCTCATTCAATGTGAAGTGCGGTGACAACGGCGGCGTGGGCGACACAGGCTTCCCTAGAGGAGCTTTGCTGCACGGCAACATGGGCTACGCCTATGCCATTCATTAGACATTACAAAGTGGACAAGTATTCATCGGCGGGACCTCTTGGCATAGTGTTTGGTTTGGAGGAGGATTGACTTGAAAAAAGCTGGTAACTTGCTGCTAGGCTCTGTTGCACAGCAGCTGCCACAATCTGCTGAAACAGGGCCGGATCTAGGGCTGAGACCTGACCCACTGGTTGAGCCAATGCGGTCTGGCCTGGTTGGGTCTGCTGTGTCTGGGCAGCAGTGGCTAATGGCTGTTGACGGATCCCTGCTGGACCCCATAAATTGACCTCCGGCCTGGGGAACTCCAGGTCATCCAAATCCTGGGTGCCCTCCCTCGGGATCCCCTGCCCCCTCTGGACTGATTGTAGAGTCCCTGGGGAAGACCTGTGATGAGCTAATGCTGTCAGATATTTCACAAATTTTGCGAAGTGCTTTATCATGGCGCTTTTCCGCCTTTTGAATCGCTTTGCTTGGGGCTTGGGGCTGGGACAAAGCCCCCGTGGTTTCTGGTCGAGGATCATCGTCCTCCGGGACTGGCCTGTTAGACTTGTTTTCTTTTGCCTCCCGGTTTATCTGACAGCCGGCCTGACTCTGACATTGTGATCAAAATGGCTGCCGGTCTAAAACGCGGGAAGCGCGCAAGCAATTGAGAAGCTTTATGCAGCCTGAGAGAAAATTGCTATTCCTATTCATAAATCGATGTTCAAAAAGAGCGATTTGTCAGTGCCGATGGTAACCGACTCTCTTAACCCCGCTCCGGAGGTACTCAATTTATCCGGCGTCAGAGCAAGCTTGAATGATGCGCTACTTGTTAGTGATGTCAAATTCCAATCTACAAGGCCGGGAGTGGAGCTTGCGCCTGAGCAAGCTCAGATGGCACATGAGACTTCCCACCGTTTAAAACGGCCCAAAGAAGGGCTCCGAGCCAGAGCAAGCTCAAATGGCTAAAGGGCGGCAGCGCTACTTGATCTTAGTAGCCGGGACTGATAGAGTGAATCTGCCATTTGAAACTTTACCGCTCCCGCCAGATCAAGCTCAAATGGTGTTGAGGAGCACAGCAATTTAAAAGATTAGTCCTCTCGCTCCTGCTGAATAGCCGCCGCAGTCCCGTACAGAGGAAAAGACGTCCTCGATCCAATTAGTGTGTGCTTAGCCAATGGGGAGACTCGGGCTGCAGCCCCCTCCACCCCGTCCGTGACAGACCTGGCCAATGGCCGTCTGATGGATGTCACTGATTGCCACTAACCCTGCCCTTGGTCTTACGTGTCTGACAGTCTAAGCAATCGGTGAAAGGTGATACTGATGAATCTCCTCAGGTGAAGTTGGAGAAAATAGCAATAGCAATAGCACTTACTTATATACTGACAGAACACTTACTTATACACTTACTTATATAGTGACTTATAAAATGACAGAAAGGGTCCAACTTGTGCCACGTCCTGCCTCGCTGAGGACCGAGTCAGAACTGGGATAGTAGGCGGATCCTGTCAATTTAAAAAGACTCGGTCCTCGAAGCTGACAGGATGAGGACAACCCATCCTGACCGCATCCTGATTGCTGGCTCCTCCCAAGATGGAGAATAAATTAACTTCTAATTTTATATCATGGCTGAATGTTGCCAATGCCTGAGCCTTCCGCCAATCTGGACCAAGAAAAGAAAAGAATGACAGTATTGTTAACATATAGCAAGATGGACATGGATTTATTATCTACTGACAGTAATGGATGGATAGAACATACATTTTGAGAACACCTGTACTATAGAATCAATATAAACATTAATTGGAGACAAGTTGGGCACCTTTACAATACAAATGAACAAATATGCATGATTACAATTGCTTCTATGATGTTTCCACATTGGTCATGTATGTCATGTGAAGTACTTTGGTAATGTAGTTAACAATCACTTTAGACAGTCCTGTCCGAGCTTGGTTAAGCACATCTCAGAATCACACAGGCAAGACTTTGTAATTTTTAAGATGTGAAAGAAACAACAGTAGTTGTGACAAGGCTGTTAAAATGAATTTATCCATCCATCCATCCATCCATCCATCTATCATCTAGTGAATTGTCCAGTTTGACATGATTAAAGAAAAACATTTAAATCGGTATCATGAATCACCTATGTATGCAACAGGTTCTAAAAGAACTCTGAGGGAGAGTGTGGGTATAAATAACTGCAACTGCAAGGGGAAAGATATAAAATGGTGTAGTTCTTAATGTATATTGTTTAATGTAAATTAGTTAATGTCATTAATGTTTATTGTTCAATCTTTCTCTTTTTTTTGTTCAAATGCAGTGTATGTTTTTATCCACTGCAGTGTGTTATTAAAGAGTCATTGTAAGATTCTGATAATAGAAAAATGTGTGATCCTTGACAGATGAATAGTAATATAGGTGCAATAAGACTTAAGCTCATGTTGCATAACTTTCAATATGCTTCGTCTAGTCTTTATAGCTATTGTACATTAATATCTGCAGTGTAAATATCCAGATAATTATAATAAATTACAAATAATGCTTAATGAATATAATTGTATTAGTTTGAGGGGAGTTGAGGATTGTGGAAGATAGAGATGATTATGGCTTTGAAGGGAGAATAATAATATAGGACAATGATGGCGAACCTTTTTTTCCTCGGGTGCCGAAAGCGCGCGCGCATGTGCTATTGCACATGCTCGAGTGCCCACATCCATAATTCAATGCTGCCCCACCCACCATGCATGTGCGCAAGATCCCCCCGCTCCCCCGACTTTGGGTGGGCCCGGTAGGTCTGTTTTTCCCCAGGATCCAGAGGCTTCCCTAGAGCCTGGGGAGGGTGAAAACGCCCTCTCCCGCCTACCCCGGAGGCCCTCTGGAGGCCAAAAAACCCCTCACAGAGCCTCCACGCGAGCTGAAAATCAGCTGGCCAATGCACACATGCATGCTGGAGCTGAACTAGGGAAATGGCTCATGTGCCCACAGATATGGCTCCGCGTGCCACCTGTGGCACGTGTGCCATAGGTTCGCCATCACTGATATAGGATATTGCAAGGTGACACAATTTTGTGCTTGTGAATATGCTAGCAATGTTCTTTAATGTGGTTTTCCACTCTGAGGTTTGAATTTGTTGGTAGGTTGGTTGAATTTCCTAAGAGTGGACAGGAAATCAATTAGTTAAATCTCATATTTGGCATTTAACTTGATAAATACATTGCAATTAGGAACTCTGTTAATCTAGCTCTTATACCTGAGTGTTCAAGGTAATTCTGTATATTAGAAAGTCTTCATCGTTTTAATAGGTTGGCTAGAATCCTGGTAAAGTAATACACCAACTTGTTTTGTCTTCATCCTAGGTGCTAATTTGCCCTTTCTGATTCACTATCCATGCTTCATTCATAAGGATTTGAGAACATTCCAGAAGTGATGTAATATCATTCCAGTGTTTCTTGGCAATTTTAATTGCAGTGTTTTATACTATTTATTGAAATTTCTCATTCATGTTCATGACTGAGTCTCTTAACTCTTTTAGACATAAAGTTTAAAGAAACATTTCCCTCTGTATGACTATGTGAAACAGCAAATTGATCCTGTAGTTGTACTTTTAATATTTCTTGTTGCTCAACAGTGAGATAGGCAACATATAAATTAATGAATAGTCATTTTTAATAAGTAAACGCTTGGGAAGTAATTAAGGTATAGAAACTGCTTTTATGTTTATACTGAATACAGAATCACCATTCCATCTGTTTACAGGAAGGAAAGAAAGGGAAACTTTAGAAGCTCTGATAAATATAATGTGCACAATTAAGAAAGTAAAACTATTCTTAAGTGAAGCTTGATTCTTAGTAATACATCACTAGCTTCATGCAGCTTTCATAGGAAGTGGTTTGCCACTGTCTTAATTGTCTCACATGTGAGAGGAGTTGGTTCTGGAATTACCCAATTATTTTAGATATATTACACTCAGTTATTGAAAGCTGTAAAAGTATTAGCAGAATATTTGATCCTGAGTAAGAAAGTATAGCAAGATTTCTTGTTTTTTTTGCTTGGAAACATTATAATTTTATAATACACCTAAAAGGCAAATAGTAATTGCCTTTTTAGAAAGTGATAACATACAATTCTTCAGTTAATGTTTCTTTGAAAAATAATAAGGGGTATAAAATAAAGTGGTATAAAAATTGGAAGCATCATTATACTGTTTTATATAAAATGATGGCCATCAG
This sequence comes from Diadophis punctatus similis, assembly GCA_023053685.1. Classification (NCBI taxonomy): domain Eukaryota; kingdom Metazoa; phylum Chordata; class Lepidosauria; order Squamata; family Dipsadidae; genus Diadophis; species Diadophis punctatus. Next base: position 162,188,674 of record JALIGW010000003.1, read on the forward strand.
TACCTCCATTGCTTTCCAGTTGTTACTGAATACAATACATTGTTGACTATAAAGTTGAGACTTTGGGAAATTTAAGTTCTGCAGTATGGCAGGCTACAGGTTTCCCTCCCTTTCAGGTGCAGCTGCTGCACCTGCCACCTCTAATTTTTTCTTGTTTTTTCCCTGCATTTTTCTACCTTTACAATATCCTTTTTGAAGTTCAGTGAGAAGAATTGCAAAGTGATATCTATCTACCTTGCTTTCAGTAGTTTTATTTAGTAGTTTTATTACCTGGAAAGTCAGACAGAAGAATTCATACATTATTAGTGATCGGACTATAATTTCAGTGTTTAGTGTACTCATATGGGCATTTGATTAGTTCATTGTCCTTCCTTTGACATTTACAATAAATAAATAATAAATAAATAAATAAATAATAAAATTAAATAATAAAATAAATAAATAATAAAATAAATAATAAAATAAATAATAAAATAAATAAAATAAATAAAATAAAATAAATAAAATAAATAAATAAATAAATAATCTGATACCAAAAAAAAGTTTTATAGTTCTGTTGTACTGAACCAAATGAGAATCTTATTTTGTATACCACTTATTCTATCAAATAATTTTGCTCTTGTCATGCTCCAGTTGTATATGGATTTCTTTTGAAATCCATGGTTGATTTCATGTTTGCAAGAATAACAGTACTTATTTGTCTTGTGTTTTTCTCTATTCATTTTTTGACCTTTCATGATCCATGCCAATATGGCAATATTTAAGCATATGTAGAAGAAGTATCTTCACAGCATTGTATCAGGATATCATAAACTGTGATTTTGGAAGTTGAGTATCATGATTGCATACTCTTTTCTCCCCTTAGCTTCTTTTTCTTATTTGAGAAATGACTTTCTCCAACCATTCAGTGGATGGCGTGAAGTACTTCAAACATGGTAGAGATTGAGGTATGGATACTGGTCCCACATTTCTCTTCCTGATGCCTATAGTCAACTAAAAGTGTCAGTAGAAACTATATCTACATTTTTGTGAATACATACATACAGATACACACACACACACACACACACACACACACCTTTCACTGTGCAGTCTAACTCAAGTACATGACACTATAGATTTTTTACTTAATATGTGGTGGCTGAGAGAGTAAAGAAGGGCTTTACGCAAAGCTCATTTTCCAGCCATCTAGAATTTTTTTTGGGGGGGAGGTTTAGCTGAATTCTGAAGAAACATCAAAATTTTACACTAATTTGAATAGTATAGAATTTTGATTTAATGCTAATCAGTATCTGTAGTCAATGAGTGAGGGAGCCAGATGGCCATGGCTTCATAAACCATAATTTATTATATAGTAGAAGGACTGTTTAGGCCAAATGTAGATGTAATAGTGACAAAGTATCATATAGATATGTAGGACTCACCCAAACTATAGGCTTTGGTTAATTGTTTCCTTATGACTTAGACATAGTTAAGTAAGTGCATTAGTCAGATGGCTTGTGACAGAGGTTTTGCTTCAAAATTTGCATTCTGTTTTGCACTCGCATGAGACTGTTTTAATAGTAAAGATTATCTTAACTGTATGTATTGTGGCTTTCTCATTCAAGTGCATAAATTCACAGAACTAAACTATATTGTCTAGAATCCTCACAATTCATTTCCTGTTGAGAACATGTATACACCTAGAATTGAAACTGTTAGGCCTCTTGTATGCATGGACGATTGCAGCTTCACAAAAGTGACATTTAGTAGAACTTCAGTCTAAATTTAGACACTAAAGAACTGACATCATCTGGTACATTACAGCAGGCTATCAGAAAGCACAGGGGAACGAACCGATGCTGCACTCTGGCTGCTTACTAGTGAATATTAATACACTCAAAAGACTAAAAAAATATATAAGTGTACTGTTAGCAGATCCCCCCCCCCCATAATTTTTTCACTCAAGCTGTGTTTGGTTATATGGCACTTTGAGTGGTTCTTTGTAAAAATAATAATAATTACATCATGCTAGTTAACATTCAGCTTCTATATCCAAGAAGGAATTATATCTTAGTTTTCTAACTTGGGAACAAGATACCAATGCAACCCCATTGCTGCTAGATAAATATGGATCATACAGTGGCTTATTTTTTTCCACTGTAAAACACATTTTTTTGGTTTTCATAAGCAGCAGAAAGATATATCAGTTACTTTTACGGCAAATGGCAAAATAGGTTTAATCACAAAACAATACAGGTATAATTGCATAGCAATTAATTTCTGATAATTGCTTTTTGCAGAGCCATTTTGATGCCCTTCCTTCAGTACTGCTGGTGGGAAGATTTCACGGGACTTCTTATTTACAGAGACTTTGCCCTTGTTTATTCAGGGAGGTAAAAACACTGACCATGTCCTCATATGGTGTGTTTGTTTTTCTTTTATGGGGGTCCAATGTGCTTTGATTCCTAATCATTTCTAATTTTGAGAGCCATACTGATACTTTTACATTTATTATTTTTATGGGATTTACTTTATATGTAAAGTACGTTAGTTCATGTTGTCAATATTGCAGTGATAAGATATTCACACTGATGTTGGCCTTAGTGAAAACTGTTCTTGGGAGAAAATGATAGATCTAATTTCTCTCTCTCTCTCATTTTGTAGTGTATTTGATTAGAATCGGCTGTAGTTAGCCTGCCATGTCTCTTGTCTTTCAGTCTATCCATTTGTTTATCCTTTTTGATATTATTTGTAAGCTTAATAAATCAAACTTTCATTTCTGTCTTTTTTGTTGTACGGTTGTGAGATCGCAGGTAGTGTATCTGCCTTTTGTTCAATTCTAAACAAGTACCGAATTTCTATACTGTAATTAGATCAAAAGAATTTACCACTTTTGCAAACTGAAGCTCAGTTTAAAAATATAATGAATATTGACTACTGAATCAATACTCCAAAGAAAATTAAATCTTGAGTTTTAAAGAAACATTATTTCCAGAAATAGGTAAAAGCAATGAATATTTTAAATTGCCAACTTTATTTATGGTTCCCTGTAGGTGCAGGTTGTGCCTTTTGAAACACTTATTTTAAAAGTATCTTCCTTTCTACAAGTTATGCAATATAAATATATAAAGAATATCATTAAATAGCTGCATAATTCTATGACTTTCCTGAAGGAACAAGCTTTCTCTATATACTATGGATGGATAATGTTGTCCATATGGAAACATAATAAACCTAGTATTTTGAAAAATTTGAGCCAAACCACAGCTGAATTGAAATGTTTCTACAAGGAAAATGTATACCTACTCCCCCAAACGACAAACAAATATATTAATGTTTTTACTTCATTAGTTATTAATAGTGTGCAAATTAGCAATTCCAACATCCTCTGGAAAAAAATGTTTTTACCCCTAAAATGAGTTACATTCTTTCAACCACTTTGATACACACAGGAATGTATATTCTGAACTAGGGCCTATAGATGTCCACAGCAAGTCACAATATTGTGTTATTTGTGCCATGACATACATTTTCTTGTTTGCTTCCTCAGAAAACAACTAGGTTATGGTCTAGTAGACTCTAGCAATAAGAATCTCCATCCTGGCATCTAAAATTGATATAAAACCATGTATGCTCATTTATGAATAATGTTTCTACTATAATCTAAGCTGCTACAGGTTTTTATCTGCTTTAAACAACTCTACATTTGTGGCTTTCAAGTATTGAAGATCTGTGTTGATTATATGTCATCAAGTGGGTGTTGACTGTTAGCAACAACATAGATAGATTTTCTCCATGACAGTCTGTCCATTACTTACGTAGTCCTTCAAAAGTTCACCCATTGGACTTCCGGCTGTAGTTCTGGCGTTATCGGAGGTGAGGACCGCGAGCTCCGCGGCCCTGCTCCGAGCTCTCCCCGTCGGAAGGAGAGCCATAGCCACCCTGTAGGGTTGATGAAAGGAGCCATAGCCACCCTGTAGGGGTGGTGAAGTAAAGGGGGTGCCTTGCAGGTTGAAGAGAGCCACATCTCTTCTCCCTGACTTGGAAAATCCCCCTCATCTGAAGACGAGGAGTAGTGGCAGTCAACATGGCTGCCATGAAGCTGAAGACAGCCTGAATATCTGAATGCAGGAGCGAAGAGATGGTGAATGGTGTGTGAACTGGGTGAGAGAATATTTTCTGTTGAAATTTGACCCCAAGGAAAACAAGGGTTAGTAGAAAAACTACTAAACCGGAAGGAGGAGAATTTGAGAGGAAATGTTATATATATTATATGCTCTCTCTCTCTGTGTGTGTGTATATTATATATACATACATACATACATACATACATACATACATACATACATATATATACATATATGTAAATTGGACTCAAAGTAAGAAGACAACGTATCGAGAAGGCATTTTAAAATGCTGGAACTATGGACTTAAAAAATTAATACTGCTTTCGAGGAGCCGAGGTGGCACAGTGGTTAAAAGCAGCACTGCAACCTACTTCAGTGATTGCTAGTTCAGCAGTTCAGCTGTTCAAATCTCACTAGGCTCAAGGTTGACTCAGCCTTCCATCCTTCCGAGGTCGGTAAAATGAGGACCCAGATTGTTGGAGGCAATATGCTGAACTCTGTAAACCGCTTAGAGAGGGCTGTAAAGCACTATGAAGCGGTATATAAGTCTAAGTGCTATTGCTATTCTTATTGGAATTATAATTTAAAATAATTAAAATCAGACTTGCCAACAACACATTGTGAAGCAGAGAGCGCCATCTGCTGATGACAGAGAAAATATGCAAGCCGGGAATAACCATCTGAAGTACTGAAAATATTTACTGGATTACATGTATCTACTCTGGACCACTGGAGATCTGAATATTAAATAAGAACTTTAATTAAAAGACTCCTGAATGTTATGTTACATGATTGAACGTATAAAAGTGACTTGAGGAGGCTTGGACAATTCCCTGGCTTATTTAAATGGATTTGATTGATTAATGGTGAGATATTAAAATTGTGATTTGGGTAAGCTCAGTTTTGAATGAATGATTCCTGGACTACTGGCTAAAAATGGGACCTATTAAACAAAATTGTTCTTGTGGCTTTCAGACTATTGCAGCTTCTTTTTTCTTGACTTAATGTCAGGAATTTATGAGTTATCTAAAGTTTTCACTGGGACTATAGGTACTATTCTGTGAACAAAATACAACATTTTAATAATTTTGCTGAGGAATCTCTAAGCATATAGAGAGCCATTTTGATCTAGTGCAGAGGTGTCAAATTCAAGGCCCGCAGGCCAGATACGGGTGCTTAGATGTGGCAAGCGGGGCTGCCCTGGAAACAGCGAAGGCCCGGCCAGCAGTGCCTCTGCCAGCAAAAACAGATCTTGAGGGGACACACACATTTTTGCTGGCAGAGTGCTGCAGGAAGCTGTCCCAGCTGAAAATGGAGCCTAGGGGGGCCGCCCGGGCCACCACAGGTGCCCCAGACACGAATGACATTGAGCTGGCCATGCCCACTCTGGCCACGCCCACCTGGCCACACACACCCGATCCATGATGGCAAACCTATGGCACGGGTGCCACAGGTGGAATGCAGAGCCCTCTCTGCAGGCACGCCAGCCATCGCCCCAGCCCAGCTCCACACGAATGCATGCGTGCCTCTTGCCGGCCAGCTGGTCTTCGGGTCTCTGCTGAGCATGCGTGGGGGACAGGGCGCATGTGTGGGACACACACATACATGCACGGGGGTGGGGCCCATTGCATTTTGGGGCCTCGTGTGCCCCCCATGCCCCTGGAAGGTAATGTTGGGCCTGGAAGGTAATGTTCCCTGTAATAGCAGAAAACGGCGCGCGGCATTCTCTTTTCATCTGCACGGCTGCGCAGGCGCGCAGCCTCTCCCATTAGAAAATACCAGGCGGAAGTTAGAAACTTCTACGCGGCATTCTCTCATCACGTGCGCGGCTGCGCACCTTAGAGGGAACAGTGCTGGAAGGCCTTCTGCACCAATCTGGAAGCCAAAAGTAAGCGAGGGGTGGTGGGGCACATGCGGGGGTTTGCACGTGCATGGGGTTGTGTGCATGCGTGGGGGGGGTCATGTGTGCACAGGGGGGGGTCAAGCACACATTGCATTATGGGTGTAGGTGTGCGCGCTTTTGGCACACGACAACAAAAAGGTTAGCCATCACTGTCCCAGGTCAAACACAACCCTGATGCAGCCTCAATGCAATGGAGTTTGACACCCCTTGTCTAGTGGTTCAAGGTACCAGCCTAGAAAGCCAGGAGGCCGTGAGTTCTAGTCCCACCTTAATCAAAAGTGTCAGCTAGGTGAGTTTGGGCAGTCACTTTCTCGAAGCCCAACTCGCCTCACAGAGTAGTTATGAGGAAAATAGGAGGAAGAAGGCATAGTAGATAAGTTCACCACCTTGAGTTGTTTATAAAAAATAATAAAGATGGGATATACTGGTAGGCAAAATAATAAAATATTAAAAAGTAAATGCTTTGAAAATCAATGGTTCATAAAAATCAGTTAAGCACTTTTAATTTTTAAGATCAGGCCAATATGCTAGTTTGTCTTGCATATTCTGTAGACTTTGTACTCTATTTACTGGAATGTTTCTTGGTAACATTTGTGACAATTCTAATGTTGCAGATGTGCTTGGAAAAGCAGTTGCATACTAAAACTACATATTGCTTCCATCTGATATTAAGATAGAATTTTAATATTTAATCCTATTGTTGCAACTGGAATAAGTAAGTCTAATAAAAGAGAATATTTATAATTGAGGATTGACATGAGGGGTCCTTAGCTTGCTCGTTTTCTTGCAGATGATTCATTACCCAAACTAGATATTATCAGTGCTAGAAAGGAGTGCAGTTTATTTGTGAGATTTATGTATTTATTTATTTGTGAGATTTATATACCGTCTCACAGTGCAAGCACTCTCTAAGCGGTTTACACCAGTAAACAATGTATATTTATATTGCCCCCAACAATCTGGGTCCTCATTTTACCTACCTTGGAAGGATGGAAGGCTGAGTCAACCTTGAGCCGGTGAGATTTGAACCGCTGACCTGCAGATCAAAGTGGCTTGCAGTACTGCCTCTAACTGCTGCGCCACCTCTGCTCAAGTTTGCTATCAGTTTATATTTTAGTGACTTGCTTGTCAGTGTTGGTGAGGGTGGTCTTAGATATTCTTTGATTGGGCTGTTTGCTGTTGGCTTCTTTAGCAGTTTCTTGATTGGGGTATTGTTTATTTGACTGTTGGTCTGATAGTAACCTTGGAGTTAAGCTATACTGATCTGGGTGCTGATTAATGGTGGAGAAGTGCTTGGGTCTTTTTGTTCCTTTTTGGGCTGGGTGATAAGTAAGTCTATTTACTTTGTTTCTTGTGACACTTGGCTAGCTTATTTGCTTGCACTACAACTAATATGCCTCTGTTCTCTTGTTCTAGGAGCAGCTTACTGCCAGTTCATGGATATGTTGTTCCCAGGGTGTATCAGTTTGAAGAAAGTAAAATTTCAAGCGAAGCTTGAACATGAGTATATTCATAACTTCAAACTTCTGCAAGCATCATTTAAAAGAATGAATGTGGATAAGGTAAAGATTCCAATTTATGCAGAGCTGTCTATAATACTATTCAATTATCTATTTAATAGAAAAAGGATGTTTGAAATTGATGAATGGTATAAGTGATGGCTCCTTTTATAGTAGCTAAAATAAATGTAATATTTTATTGGCTAGGTAATCCTATAAATATACTCAAAAGGGAATTCTTCTCTAGTGTTTTAAAAAGCACTGACAACATGAAATATATTACATTTCTTATTGAAATTATGTAGATTAAATCAACAAGGACTACAATTTTGGGAGGAGGGACACAAAATTTTGTATAGTAATATTTGTTATTACATTTACTATTTGGTATTAGACTGTTGTTATTAGTATTTGGAAACATTATTTTTTATTGAAATTATTCTGTTGGCATTTTAAATCACTGATCTGCCTTGTTTTGTCATACAGGTCATTCCAGTGGAGAAATTAGTAAAGGGACGTTTCCAAGATAATCTTGATTTCATACAGTGGTTTAAGAAATTTTTTGATGCTAACTATGATGGGAAAGAGTATGATCCAGTAGAGGCTCGGCAAGGACAAGATGCAATTCCACCACCTGATCCTGGGGAACAGATCTTTAATCTGCCAAAAAAGTCTCATCATGCAAACTCTCCTACAGCAGGTATTTATCCACAATTGTGAACTATTGTTATTTACTGTTGTAATTTTTGAATATGTTAAAAATACAACTTCATTACTAACTTTAAAGGACAATGGCTTTTTTCCCCACACCACATCATATAACATACTGTGATTTATGGGGGCAATGATGTCCTCTAGAAATACATAAAATGTGATAGTACAGTTCCCAAATAGAGTTTATATACAGTACAACTGTGTCTTTGACAAGAAGAGTAAATTTATCCCAATGATGTTCTCTTTCAGGATGAGTCGTGTTAGGTTTTCCTCTTGCCAAAACCTGATTTCCATCTTCCTTCAGCATACACATATAAACAAGTGCACTTCTGTATGTAATTGTGGCTCATATACATATTCAGTTGCTGATGTAGCAGCCATAGACTGTGATACTTTAGGAATCCTAGGTTTTCTACTAGCTTTTACCCAGTGGTGAAATCTAAAAATTTTCCCTACCGGTTCTGTGGGCGTGGCTTGTTGGTCATGTGGGCGTGGCTTGGTGGGCGTGGCTTGGTCATATGGGCATGGCCAACTTGCAAAATGTGATGAAACTCACTTAACAACGCTCTTGCTTAGCAACCAAAATTTTGGGCTCAATTGTGGTAAGTTTTTCTTTCTTTCTTTCTTTCTTTCTTTCTTTCTTTCTTTCTTTCTTTCTTTCTTTCTTTCTTTCTTTCTTTCTTTCTTTCTTTCTTTCTTTCTTCCCTTCCTTCTTTCTTGTCTCTCTCTCTCTCCCTCCCTTCCTCTTCCTCTCTTTTTCTTTCTCTTTTTTTCTTGTCTCTTCTCTCTCTCCCTCCCTTTCCTTCCTCTTTCTTTCTTTCTCTTGGCGGCAGGAGAAGGAAGAAAGTGTTCTGGTAGGGCAGCTGGCCCAGCTCGGCAGCTGTGCATCCCCTGTCATGGGTTGGATGTGGGGAGCAGGACCCAAGGTGGAGGGCAGTTTCCGTCAGGCCTGATGGAAAGAGCAGCCCCTCCCGGCGCCTTCAGGGACACCGAGGAGCCCTTGGCCATCCGCAGCGAGGACACGCCGGTGCTGCCGGCGTGCTCCCCCATCGCGGGCATCCAAAGAGCGGAGGAGGAGACATCCAGCCGCCGCGGGCAGTTTCCGAGACTTTGGTGCCTGCCCGGGCGAGACCGGTGATGGATGATCAACAGCGAGCGTGGGGCGCCTAATGCCCCCCTCCTTCACCATCGCCGAGCCTAGCGCCAGGTGGGAGACCCCCCTCAACCAACCCTCTCCGCGGCCGGGCATCCGCCTCCCTCCCCCATGAACGAGGACGGGGAAAAAGTTGGGAGCCGTTTCTTCTTGGAGGAGGAGGAAAGCGACTGATCGGGGAGCCAAAGAAAACAATCGGCGGACGATTCAAAGCTGATTCCGCCCTGGGGCTCAGCCGGCTGGCAATCATTCTCCCCTCCCAGTCACTCACTCACTCACCCATCCACCTCACGGCAGGGCAGCAGGTGGGCTGGAACTCCCACGCGCTCGCGGGAGAGAAGAATGAGGGCAAAAGGAAAAGAAAGGAGGTGGGGACTCCCCGAAGCCATCCACGTGTGGCTCACCGAATGGAGTGGGAACGGGACACACAGGCATGCGTGCCCCACACTGACCCACGCTGAAACAAAACCTCTCCGGGTGGCACAGCACGGTCCCTGCAAGCGGGCATGGGGGACCACTGGGAAGGCCGCATGGAAGTCCGCCAAGCATGGCAGGGCTGCGGGGAAGGGAGTAGGCTTCCCCGCTGCCCCGACATGCTTGCTTGCCTTCCATGTGGTCTTCTGCTTGCCTGCCTTCACAAGCTGGCCACGGGGACACTGGGAAGGCCGCTTGGAAGGCAGGAAAGCATGTCAGGGCTATGGGCCATGGGGAATGGAATAGGGAAGGCAGGCTGGGATGGTGGGGGGAGGGGCAGCTAGGTAGGCCGCGACTTCGCAGGCTTACCCGGCAGGCAGATCAGAGGTGCAGCGCTTCAAGCAGGCAAGCTGCAGAGCAGAGACTGGACAGGGCGAGCAAGCGGTGACCAGGGGACTGGTTTGGGGGCGTGGCCAGCCAGCCATTGCTACCGGTTCTGCATACCATCAGCGGCCGCTGCTACCGGTATGCCCGATCTGGTCCGAACCGGTAGCATTTCACCCCTGCTTGTACCCATATACTGAAATGATGAGGATAGAGCTGTTATGGTATTTTATGTTATAATTTCTACTGAATTATTTGCATGTATACTTCACAAAAGCGCAATATATAAGAAAATTGTATCCAAATCTAATAATCTGTTGTAAATATTTTGGCCTTTTGCAGGCTGGGGGTTGGTTTCATTAGCGTATTAAATCTTTGGTTATAAATCTCCTGATATCCTGCATCCTTAAAAGAAGAGCACATTCTTAGTCGCTGCTGTTACTAATGGGCATATTAAAGAAATGGGATGCATGGCATCTCCTCTTTACTTTATAGATTCCCTCTTACTAGAACCTGCTGGTGTAATCTAAGTTTATAGCGACTGGGATGTTTCCAAACCCTAAGTGCTGGCCCAATAGACAAAAAAGTACATGCATATACATATACTATTTGCCATGCAGATTTTCTTTAGTGGTTATTGGTTTGATATTTATTTGCATTATTTGTATAACAGAAAAAGCTACAAAAAAATAATAGAGCCAGTTTAAAACAGTGCAGTTCTGTGAGCTACAGCATTTTCCAGCAGATATATTGTTTTTTGAGTTCATTCTCCGAGCTTGTGGGTTGGTTGCTGAACGTTTTGTTACCAGGCTAGGTAACATCTTCAGTGGAATTTAGGGGATGTCAGTGTCGGTGTTCTTCCGTTTATAGGGGCTTCAGTTGTGGGTGTGTCAAGTGAGGGTCTTGACATTTGACAATATTGTTTTTTAACAGAATGTTAAATGAAATCCATACAATGATTTTCATTTAGATGGCTTCTATAACATTTAATTGTTATCCACATCCCTTTATTATCAGCTGATTATTATAGCTGATGATTGAAAATTATTGCATTTTGAAGGCACAAGATGGAGAAAGGCCATTCTAAATAATGTTGAATCAGATAATAAGGAAGCCACTAGGCATATGGAAAACATTTCTAATTTGAACGGTTTCAAATTCAAAATGCCTTGTCTTGAGTTTGAACGTCTGTTTTGAGCAAAACATGGACTTTTTCAATCAAGCTTGAATATGGAGCATTTTGCAACTGAAGCATTTCCAATTTGAGTACTCTTGCACACATCTTTAGAAATTAGTATATCATTGATAAACTGCCGTGGATCTACTGTAAGTAGACAATTTCTGAGGTCTCTAGATTCCATTTTTTTTCTGAACAACTTTTTAAAAAATCTCTGAACAAATGATACCCACATTTCAGCAACTTCAGAACAACAAAAGAGATTCTTCTAGTTCTGTGGGAGAAGAGATAAGCAAAAGTTAGATACCAGAAAATAATACTGGTAATCCTCACCAAATAACCTGAAGGACCCTAATTGGGACTGGAATTTCCATGTCTAAGCAAAGTGGTTATTAGGTGAACTGCACCCCTTAGAGACAGCAGTTTCAGTAGTCCCAGTTGTGATTGTTAGGCCAGGATCATGCCATTGTTAGGTGAGGATCCAGACTTCTCCTACCCTGCTGTACTTGCTTCCACTTTAATTCTCCCCGGTTGCCTATCTTCACCCCATCTCTGCTCTTTAGCCAGCCTGCATTCTGCTGGCTACCTCTGCTGACCTTGCTGACCTTTGTTATCTTTTGCCTTCTGCTGGGATCCCTGCCCCTGTGCCATCCTGACCCCCAGGCTCCTGGCTTCAGCAGTCTCAGCTCATCACACATTTCCATGTGTATTCCCAATCTGCCTACCAGGATTATGTGCACCAAATGCAGCTTGCTCTTTTCTTGCGGCTGACAGTTAAGATCTTGCAAAACAGCTGCTTGTTCTGGTACCTCCTGAGAAGCAAGCAAAAGCAAGGTAGCTGCAGGTTGGGGATTTTGACCTGGAGCAACCAGAGCTGGCTGGCGGCTCCCTACTTAGCACAGCCTTGGCATGACTCTCTGGACCAAGTCCTTGCCATGTGCTTTGACAGCTTTACTCTGCACCTTTTCAGGGGTAGCGTAGGGATCTTTGTAAGGTCTGCCTGCTAGGGCAGTGCATAAAGTAATTATGCGCATGTCAACATATATAACATTAAAATTCCATTATTTTTTCCAGTTCTTTGCTCATTAGGCTAAAAGAAAAGTCTCTGGTTTTATCTTTATATTCACTTTAAGAATCTTCTGTATGAAGATGTGAATCCTTCTCCAATATTTCTTTGCTTTGTCACATGTCCACTATGAATGATAAAAAAATTCCTTCTTTACATTTACATTTCCCACATTTATTTGAGATACCTTTATACTTTCTCAACAACTTGTCGGCTGTTAGATACCAAATAGACATCTTATAAAAATTATAAAAATTTTCTTTTAAATTATAATTTAATGTGAATTTTAGACCTTTTGTCCACATATTCTCCCATTGTTCAAGCATTACTTTATATCTAAAGTCCTTTGTCCACTGAATCATACAATGCTTTACATACTCATTCTCCAAATTCATCACAATTGGTTTCTTAAGTGACAAGAGTCTTGGTTCTAACTAATATTTTAAAAACTATTTTAATATTTTTTTTCAGGTGCTGCCAAATCCAGTCCTGCATCAAAACCTGGCTCCACATCATCTCGTCCATCATCAGCAAAAAGAACACCGCCAAGCAGTTCAGTGTCAAAGTCTGATAAAGATTTGGAGACACAAGTCATACAGCTCAGCGAACAGGTAATATGCTTAGGCCACCAAAATGGGAAATAACTCTGTGAGCAAAGCAGTAAAATCTAGTATGATTCTAAACAGATAACCATAGCAGTTTTCAACAATTAAGCACTCGTTATTGCTGACCTACTTGGAATATCATTACATCTTCAACCAATTACCTTAGTTATTTTTATGCCAGCAGAGGAACCTGGGATGATAACAGGAAAAATGCTTTGTAAACATTTAGTCAAGTGATATCTCATTATCTCATTATAGTAATTGTGTAACATAAATCAATGTCCTCGTAAGTGTCTACATATTTGAGTGGCCTTATTGAACAACCCAAAATATAGTCATTTGACCCCCTTTCCCCAATAAAACCCTATACTACTGGTTTTCTGAATAGGTCTATGGCAGAAATGTCAAACTCCATTTCATTGAGGGCCACATCAGGGTTGTGTTTGACCTTTGGGGGGGCTGGCCAGGGGGTGTGGCCAGCTCATCACTCATGTCGGGGGTGCCTATCGTGGCCTGAATGCTCTGCCAGTGAAAATGAGCTCCCAAGCTCCGTTTTCAGCTGCAACAGCTTCCTGCAACCCTCTGCCAGAGAAAACTGAGCTCAGGAGGGCCTCCCGCAGCACTCGTGAGCTCCGTTTTCAGCTGCAACGGCCTCCTGCAACCCTCTGCCAGTAAAAACGGAGCTCAGGAGGGCCACATGCAGCCCTCCTGAGCTCCATTATCGCTGGCAGAGGCACCATGGGCCGATCCTTTGCTGTTTCCAGGGCAGCCCCACGGGCCAGATCTAAGAACCCTGCAGGTCAGATCTGGCCCACGGTCCTTGAGTTTGACACCCCTGGTTTATGGGAAAAATAACTAGCACAGAAGCTACAGTAAGAAGGTGCCTTTAGATTTTATAGGTAAAAATCTAGTCCAGTGATGGTGAACCTTTTTCTCGTTGCGTGCCAAAAGTGTGTGTGTGCGCCCGCAATAGCGCGCGCGTGCCAGCACCCACAATGCAATGTGTGCCCCACCTGTGCATGCGCGCATGACTGCCTGCCACGCACATGCCCCCCCTGCCCGTTTTGGGCCTGGAAAGCCTCCTGCACCAAACTTTGCCAGTGCGAGCGGTCTGCCGCTGCTCCTCCTCCTCCTCCTGCCAGCCTTGCGCTCCGGGCAGCGTCCAGCATGGCCATTTGTGCTGGCAAATGTTGGTGCCTTAGACTTCTTCTAAGGGAGCGTTCCCAGCCAGCGCGCCTCTTACCACTTAGCGCAGCCCCCGGGGAAGCGGCAGTGTGAGAACTGTCACCGCCAGGCGCAAAGGGGTGGGGGCAGCAGGAACAGCAGGCTGGGGTTTCCCTCCCTCCCCACCAGAGGCTTTTTTCCTTTCCAGACCAGCTCCAAGCAAGCGGTGTACAAACTTCAGCAGCTCTTGTGCCGCCTGCACTGCTTGGAGCTGGTCTAGAAAGGAAAAAAACACAGCTGAATTAGGTAGGACTCTCCCCACGTAGGTCCCTCCAAACAGGTCTCCCTATGTAGCCTCCCCACTGAATTATGCGACCCGACATTGATCGCTCACCCAAAAGGAGTGTGCCCTCCAAGCTCTTCCGAACGCCTGCTCTTTCTGCAGCGAACGAGCTGGGGCACGAAAAGCTCTTCCCCTCTACCTGCATGCTGTTACCAGCTCTTCACCCCCCTCTGTACCCAGGTAGCGGCCAGTGGCCCCGGGTAGCGGTGTCTTGTTGTTCTTGGGGGGGGTGCAGAGCTGGTAACAGCATGCAGGTAGAGGGGAAGCGCTTTTCGCGTCCCCAGCTCGTCCATGCAGGAAAGAGCGGGCACTCAGAAGAGATCGTGGGGGGGGCTCCTTTTGGATGGGCGATCACTGCCATAGTTCAGTGGGGAGACTACGTAGGGAGACCTGTTAGGAGGGACCTGGGTGGGGCAAGTCCCGTCTAATTTGGCTGTTATTTTTCCTTTCCAGACCAGCTCCAAGCAAGCTGTGCACAAACTTCAACAGCTCTTGCCCTGCCGCCTGCACCGCTTGCTTGGAGCTGATCTAGAAAGGAAAAAAAAAACCACAGCCAAATTAGGCGGGACTTGCCCCATCCAGGTCCCTCCGAATAGGAGGGACCTGACCTTTCAAGAGACTTTAGTATTGCTGTATCCTTCTGAAACACCTATCACAGCTAGGATTAAGAGGCCTCATTCTATGATTGTTCTACTCAGGAAGCCGAGGTGGCACAGTGGTTAAATGCAGCTACTGCAGGCTACTCCAGCTGACTGCTAGTTCAGCAGTTCAGCTGTTCAAATCTCACCAGGCTCAAGGTTGACTCAGCCTTCCATCCTTCTGAGGTCAGTAAAATGAGGACCCAGATTGTTGGGGGCAATATGCTGAACGCTGTAAACCGGTTAGAGAGGGCTGTAAAGCACTATGAAGCGGTATATAAGTCTAAGTGCTATTGCTATTGCTATTGCTAAGTAGACTAGTTGAGTTTGTGAGTGATTGTGCATATGTGTGTGTGTGGTGGGGGAGATTGGGTTCCCAGACACCCAATAAGGAGTGCCCAAGGGATTAGTTCTTTCCCTTATAGGGTCCTTGGTGCTCTTTGAGCTTGGTTGTTTTCTTGCAGGTGTTTCATTACCAAACTAGGTAACATTAGTGTTGGAAGGGAGTGGGGTTCTCTTTTTATATACTGCCAGCTTGCCCTGTCAGATTTGGTGAGGTGTTCTGCTGGTTTAAGGTTAGACTGGAATAACCTTTTTGCTAGTGAGCACAGATAAAATCCTTGACTTGTGACCACAGTTGGGATTGGAACTTTCCATTGCTAAGCAATGCGATCATTAAGTGAGTTATGGCTAATTTTATGACCTTTTGCTGTGGTTGTTAAGTGAACCATATGATCATTAAACAACTCCGGCTTTGACTTTGTTTGTCATAAGCTCTCTGAGAAGGTTGCAGATGGCAATCAGCTGACCCCAGGATTCTGCAACCATTGTAAATATGTTGCTGGTTTCCAAGCATCCAGATTTTGATCACATGACTATGAGGACGCTGCAGCAGTTGTAAGTTAGAGGAATTTTTTTCAGCACTTTTGTAACTTTGAACAGTCATTAAACAAATGGTTGTAAATTGAGGACTACCTGAATAGCACAAGACCACCATTTTAAAGCTTGTCCAAATGATGTTAGAGAATACCTGTGATGTATTATGGAGAAAACTTCAAAGTTAGAACAAAAAAATGAATTGAATTCTTCAGTATATAGTACAAATTTGTTTCTATTTGTATTGCATGTGAACGTTCTGTTTCCCTAGCAATTGTGCAGTTTGTATGATTTGCTATATAAATATAGAGTTACCTAAATGTTTTATTTTCACAGGTACATTCATTAAAACTTGCACTTGAAGGTGTGGAAAAGGAGAGAGATTTTTATTTTGGGAAATTAAGGGAGATTGAGCTTCTATGTCAAGAACATGGAGAAGAAAACCATGATCTTGTTCAACGGTTAATGGAAGTTCTGTATGCTTCAGAAGAACATGTAAGTCTTCATCACTTATTTTTTCCTCTACACAATAGCATAAATAATGTAGTTTCACTGGACTTGGATAACATTCATATTCAAGGTCTTCCAATGTTGCCTCTCTATACTAGTTATTCCACAAAGTGATTTTAGCTAAGGCACATAATTTCTTTGCAGAAATTATAGTCCATAAAAGAATTATGAATATTGTGGAGGAGTTGATACCGATTAGATCAAAAATTCAGATAGAGAAAAATGTCAGCTTGCCATTCCATGATCCCCAGTGAATCATATTCATATTTGAAACTCAGTTTCCCTGTATACAGGTTTCAAGCTCTCTTTCTCTCTCTCTCTCTCTCTCTCCTTCACACATAATCCTAGCTTTAAATTAAAATAAAAATGTGAGTAATTAGGGAATGTGTATAAGACTCCTAGAGATTTTAACTATCTATGTGGTAAAGATTAAGAAATGTTGAACTCACTAACATTTTTCTACAAAGATAAGCAGACAGAATTTTGCTTTTAGTGTTTGATCAAGTTTGTTAGTTTGTTTTTCTTGTTTTCTACCTTATATAGGAGAGCCACACAGAAGAACATGAAGGTGAAGAACAGGTCCATGAACAGCCCCAGCAGCAGGAAGAGTACTGACCATCTGGCACATTGGCCGTTTCTGATTTTCTGTGGGAACTCTCTTTGGAAGAATGGAATGTGTGTGGCCTCAGACTTGAAACCAATCACTCTCTGTCTGCCATTAACATAAATGTACCATAGTGAGTGTCAGCCAACTTGCCAAGACGTGCTTTGCAGAAGTCTTCTATCAGCATTTGCACCTAAGGAGGTCTGCAAGCTTTGTTCCCAGTTTCTACCACCGCAACGTCACTATCTGGCTGCTTGAAACTTATTCAGCTTTTAAAAATATATATATAAATATAATATATATATATATATATTTATTTTTCCTTCTGTCTTAAGTATGAATAACATTTGTAATTTGTTCAAAACTATTTATATGGGCATCTCTTAAAACAAAAAGTACTATTCAGTTAGGTTTCACACATTTCATGATAATTCGGTGCACTTGGACATTACTTTGGACAAAAGGCAAAAGTGGGAAATAATTGAAATAGACAAATTCAAGTAATTTCAAATAATTTTCCCTAATTAGAACAAAAGCACACATGCTAGAGCTGTAATGTTTCTGATCTCATAATCCAAAGCATGCTAGAAAGCTATACAGTGTATCTTATAGTATTGGAAGATGCATACATGCCTGCCTAATCTTTCTTTGGACACTTCCTTCTTCTAGAAAGGTTATTCCTGTTTCAATTCTATATTCAGTGTTTGTCAATTTAAGCATTTATACCAATCTTTACAGTATATATGTCTGAAGATGTCACCTATATTCCAATTCCCACTGCTGGCTACACTGATTATGAAAACAAACTTTTACTTTTTCTTCTGTGCAAGAGGAGAAACTAGTGATTGGGCATGTCAGAATATTTACTAGCACAATTACACAGTTTATCCTCTAAAGATTTTCATATATCTTTTTGGAATCTAAAAGTCAGTGAGTAACTCAAGTACACACAGATGCAATGCTAGTTTCCAGGTTGTATTACTGGGGATATCTTATCCAGAAAGAAAAGCTACCGTATTTTTCGGAGTATAAGACGCACCGGAGTATAAGACACACCTAGATTTTAGAGGAGGAAAACAAGGAAAAAAGTATTCTGAACCAAATGGTATAGTAATATATTATTTAATAAAATACCAGTGTAGCAGAATACTTTTTACAACCATGTATACTTTTTACAAACTTCAAACTTGACAGCTTTAAGACTAGTGGACTTCAACTCCCAGAATTCCTCCTCCAGTCATGCTAGATGGGGTAATTAGAAGGCAAAAACACCCCAGTTTTTGCAAAAAACGGCGTTTTTCACTTGCTTTTTTGCAAAATCAGGGCATGCAGAAGGTTTGGGAAGCCTGCAGAGCAATCCTAGGGGGTGGGGGAAGGCAAAAATGCCCCAATTTTTGCAAAAAACGGCCCATTTTTTTGCAAAAACAGGGCATGCAGAGGGTTTGGGAAGCCTGCAGAGCACTTCTAGGGGGTGGGGGAAGGCAAAAATGCCCCTATTTTTGCAAAAAACGGCCCATTTTTTGCTCATTTTTTTTGCAAAAACAGGGCATGCAGAGGGTTTGGGAAGCCTGCAGAGCACTCCTAGGGGGGTGGGGAAAGGCAAAAATGCCCCCATTTATGCAAAAAACGGCCAGTTTTTCGCAAAAATAGGATGCAGGGGCGGGGCTTCTGGAGGCCAAAAATGGCTGTATTCGGTGTATAAGACGCACCGACATTTCCACCCTCTTTTTGGGGGCAAAAAGGTGCATCTTATACTCCGGAAAATACGGTAATTGTTATTTTAGTCCGGATGAATAGATTTGGTAGCATGGAGAAACAAATTGCTGGATTACAGAAATATTCATTGCCATGCGTTCTATTAACTTCTAGTTAAATTTGCACTTAGATTGTGACATTTTTATAATAGAAATAAATCATATTAAAACATTCCTTATTATTTAAATTGCACATTTTCACAGTCTAATTATAGTATTTTTCCATTGTATTCACTGTTTTATGTTTTGCTCGGTTTTAAATTGGATTGGTTGTAAGTATTCTAGCAAAAAACAAATAGAATTCAATGTACAGGTATCATCACTGAAGGTCTCAGTCTACTCTAGATCTGGTCATAAATGCTAGTTCCATTATTACTATAAATGATGTGTTGCATCTTTCAAAGTTTCTTTTTCTCTGAATTTCTTGCTTTAGAATGATACTTAATTACAGCTCAGGCAGCATGTATTACAATCTCTCTTTAATCCTGTAGCTCAACTGAAGTTTAATTCCATCTCTTCAGTTTAGGAGAATTTATAAAGCTATACTATGCCAACTCATCACAAATAAAGTAACACTTTCACCTTTCCTTAAAAATTTTTTTTAATATTTTTAAGGAAAAGGATTTCATTTCTCTTGGCAGGCATAATCAAACTCATAAATAGCATTATTTTTCAAAAGCTGTACGCTGTCATAATCCAAGAAAAATTTTTTCCATAATATTTATTATCATTATGCCACCTCCAAAATGTTTCTTGTGCTAAAAAAACCCAACCAACTAACCAGAGGAAGTCATTATTAGCACTCCTATCCCCATCAATGCAGTCATGTCTCTGTTTCTTTTTCCTTCTAGGAAAACTTTTAAAATACTTCCTTTTGAAGCGCTTTTTGGGCTTTTCAAGGTTTGTTTCTAAACTGCTCTCATCCAAAGCCTCTCTGCTCACCATCCTGTCACATAGGAACATTTTGTGTCCATGGGAGGAAAGTAATGTAATGTATCTGGTTTTCTACGGTCCCCTTTGTATGACTAGTCTATGGAGCATCCCCCCCCCCCCATTTGGAGATGGGAAGTGGCTGGCTTAGGAGGCAGCAGGGTAATAGTTTAATATAAAACCTGATCTGCTCAGTTGTGCTGAGGGGAGAGAGAGAGAGACTCTTGGAAGGAAAGAGGACCCCTCCCCTGTGGTGAGTAATCCTGTTATTCCGTTACAGTTTTAATATGCATTTGCAATTACTTTTACTGAATAGCACACCATAAAGCTTTGGTTATATATTAAATGTAAACTGAAAGGAATGTAAACATGTATTGTTAATTATAAATAGATAATGACATAATAGATGCAAAAAGGTCTTATTCAGATGTATCAGTCATTTTGCATTACCCACCAATTGTCGCATGACAGAATATACTTTTTTTGTCTCTGAATATGTGAATAATTTGATTTGCGTTTATCTTTTTACATATTTAATTAAAAAAAGTTACAATCTGTCTTGCTAAAGTGAGCTTCGTGAGATTCTGTGTTGGGGTTTATGACTTACAAATGGTGTTAGAAAAATCCAAAAGTCAAATAGAAACAGGAAACCAGATGAGCAATAAAAACAATTTATTAAGGATCAAACAGAATAATAATAAAAAACTCCTTGGCCAAGGGACCGGCTCCTCCCAGAGTACACAGCTCTGGAAACAAAGGCAGAGGAGGAGGTGAGGCCATATTCCATGTTACAGGTTTTATACATCTCACAAATCCCACCTTGGTTCCTCCCCCCTTACATAACTGAGGAAGACCCCAGGGGTCCTTTCCAATCAACATGCAACCACGATAGATAGATGATAGATAGATAGATAGATAGATAGATAGATAGATAGATAGATAGATAGATAGATAGATAGATAGATAGAGACTGACTGACTGACTGACTGACTGACTGACTGACTGACTGACTGACTGACATAGACACTCCATTATGACTACAAGTGAGAACCAGTTTGGTGTAGTAGTTACAGTATCAAGTTAGAAACCAGAAGACTGTAAGTTATTAAGCATAAAGCCCTCTGGGTCAGCAGTCACCAACTGGTGGTCTGTGAAAATTTTGGTGGTCCTGAGAAAAATTTGCATTTTTTATATTGCACTAAATCAGGGGTCCTCAAACTACGCCCCCTGGGTCGGATACGTGCAATGAACGTTTGTGTTGCTGCAGAGAGTTCCCCCTTCGGTGTCTTTTTGTGCGGGCCGGAGGGGGGCAGAAATTCCGACTTGGGGTCTGCTTCAACCTCCTGGTGTGGAGCTTTGGGCGAAGGCTGGAGGGAAGTGCCACTGGTGCTGAAGAGCCTTGTTCCAGTGGGACTGCATCATGGCCCGGAACTGGCTAATCATCTCAGCCCGCTGAGCCTCCAGGTGCCTGTACCTGGCCTTGCACTCCCGCAGGTCTTCCCTCTGCTTGGAAAGCCTATGCTCGTAGTCCTCAGTGAGGTGCTTCTACTGAGCCTCCTTCTCGGTCAGATCCAATTTGAACTGAACCAGCTGTTTTGCCAAATCTTTCTCGTGATGGCTGCTTAGCTTCAACAACTGCTTCCTGTTGGGGCCCTAAGGAGCCCAGGTGGGGAGGCAAGGAGTGGCTGGCAGAGGAGGGGTGAGTAGAGGCCTGCGAGGCGCCTCTTGACATGAGTGACATTTGAGTTGGCCATGCCCACCCATCACATGACCACCTAGCCATGCCCACCTGGTGATTAGGCAGATCATATTATTGGTCCGCGGGATTTAAAATTTTGAATTTAGTGGTCCCTGAGGTCCTAAAGGTTGGTGAACCCTGCTCTGGGTGACCATGGGCCAGTCACTTTCTCTTAGTCCTAGGAAAGAGGCAATGGCAAACTCTTCTGAAATAAGGTTCCAAAGACAACTGCAGGGACTTGTTGAGGCAATTTCTGAGAATTTGACATGATTGAACAGGGGAAAAAAAAGACTACAAGTACTGTACTAGCAGAATATATAACTTAATCCACAGGCTGTGTGCAAGGGCATGGGAGATGCGTTTGTATGGAGTCAGTCTACTCTATAATGTAAGTAAAGGGAGTGCAAAGTTGAAGAAATAATTATGTATACTTATCTGCTTATCTCTGTAATTATGATAGTCTACATAGGGACCTTATTTATATTTGTGGCTGTTGACTCCTCTGCCAACTCTGTCATCTATTTTCTGAATAACATGTTGAAAACGCCTTTTTTGCTGTTAGTGAGGAACAGCAATGGGGGCAGGGAAAGCTGCATGGAAGAGACATTCCCATTTGTCTGCCATTCATCCTGCTTACTCTAATTGGAGGTGAAGTAAGAGCCAAGCAGATGAGTGAGGCCAGCATAGTGCATGGCTTCCTTGTGCTCTCCAGCTGTTTGCTGGAGACCAAAGGGATGGTGGGAAAGGAGGGCAGAGGTAGAGATGAAAGCAGCAGCGATATCTTAGCAAACCCTGGCAAAGGATGCCTGATAATAGGAAGAAAGGCAGAATGCCATTCATGCTTAGCAGCAGAAACAAAGGTGCACTCTTGAGTGACCTTGCCAAACCATGTTCTGCTGTTTGGGGCAAATTGAAGAAGTGGCTCCATTGCTGGTGCAGCTTGTGTGACATAAGAGGTGCATTTTGATGGGGGCACCTTCTTCTTGGCATTAAATTAACTCCTCCCTCCAGTACTTTCTTAAGAAGCTGGTCTTTATTTCTGGCCCAAGCTGGCTGCTTTCCACTATGATTACCTGATGAATTAAATGAGGCTTAGGCTGGCAACTCAATTGGAAACTGCAAGCCTCTACATTCTCCCATTATAGTTGAGAAATACCAAATTACAATTGCTTTTTTTCCTGTGTGTCATGGTGTATTTCTTCATTTTCTACCTTGCTTTCAATTAAAAACAATTTGAAATTTAAGCTTGTGGGATGATGCATTAAAGGCAAAATGTTTTTCTTCCTTTGAAAACTAGTAGTATTTTACTTTTTAGCAGAATTGGAATTATTTTCTAGGCATGGGTGATAAATCTTACCAAATTTCATATAATTAGGTTCATGGATATTATGTTATTGTTCAACAACAGATCAAATTTTGGTGTTCTGGTTTTTAAAAAATGCTGCCAAGTTAATGACCAAGGTAAAATGATGAAAGAGCAGCTCAGTTTCAGAGTGAAGGTTTTTAAAAACAAAATATATTTAATGGAATTCTTAACTATCTGGAGATGTCATAGGATACTTACAAGTACTCACCAGCTGATTCCAGGGGCAGTACTGAAAATTTCCATGCAAAGCTGTATGCAAAGAAAATACAAAAGCATCTGTAGGAAGAACATGCCCACATAACTCTCATGTCACCCACCTCACCCTCAACATCCACTCCACTTGCAAAGTTTGGATCTCCTCAACCTGTCAGTGAATCCACAAATAATAAAACCAAAGACTGCTTAAGCTCTTTCAAACTACATTAACACATTGGCTGAAACCAACTAAGCGCATTTCTTATTAGGAAATCGACAAATACCAAATCATTCATAACTAAAGAAATCCCCTCAAGATATGGAAATCCTTTATCCACAAGATGCAAGTCCTCCAGCACTAGCAAGAATCCAACACCTAGACACAAAAGACAAGGATTATATCCCATGGGATGAGAAAACTGAATTCCCTTCCCTCTAGAGCCCATGCATTTCTTAGGACAAAACACACTGGCGGGCAGAATTCACAAACAAGGAACCAACCCCCCTATAAATATTTCTGCCTTTGTCTTTAATTTATGGCCACCTTCAATTTGCTCACTGTCTATTTCACTGTCTGGCTTTTTTTGAATAAAGTACCTCAACTTCAAGCAATTGTCCTGAGTCCTTCATTGGACAACCAAGCTCAGAATCTAATTATAAATTATTCTAACATATCCATGTCAACAATCTCTTAAAATTCTGTAGATGTTGAGCTGGGTAAACAAATGGCTTGTATATATATATAGTTGAAAGACAAACAGTACATATTTAATTGACTGTGGCAGTTAAGAGCACTGAATGAAAACATGCAACATTTTATAACAGGAAACTGAACAGCAACAGCAACTGAATACTGAAAGACACAAGAAGTAAATAAAGATGACCACAGTTTGGGTTGTATTGTGCAAATATTGATAGCACAACCCCATCCTTAACTCAGAAATAAGTCTTAAAGTTTAAATAGGTTTTGTACAGAATGATAGAATTTGATTGAAACTGCTGGGGCACTAAAGGGAAAAAAATCTATCACAAAATAGAAGCATGGATGTTACTGTTTGGTTTATGAAATATGAAAAAAGCCTTTGCCTTCCAAATGTAATTCTTTTAACACAGGATTTAATCAATGTTTTGAAACATGTAACTTACTGAAAAAAATCCACAGTAAATTGCTGCCTAACAAGGAACATCTGCCAATGTGTCTTTTCTTATAAGAATCTCATCATTATTGACTTGAATATGTCTGGATAATATCAGAAGCAGGAAATTACAAAGCTAGCCTTTCTGACTGAGGAACAGAAGCTGAACTCTTAACAAAAGAATCCATTCAGAATGGGAAAATGGTATTGCATTATTGTGTCTCTTACTGGAACATGCATCCAGCCTAGCAGGATTGCTTTACATTCCACATTCTGGTGGTCTCAAATTTAGCAATATCATCTGTAATCTTAATCATAATCTTTCTTGATTTAGACTTATTTTAATTAGTCCAACTGGTAGACTTATCATCTTTAACTTTTGTGTTACCATGTAACAGTAATGTTTTTATTTTGAAAGGCTAGAAATTTAATTAATGGATAAAAATACTTCAAACTACACTGCAAAGCTATGGATATGATACTACATGCCATACCAATGAAGATGCTGGAATCAGAAATATGGGGAGAAGTTAACCTCAATTATCAGTAATCAATAGATCAGCAATATCCAATAATAATTTATTTCATCAATACATAACGTTATACTCAACAAAAATGAGAAACTTTTGTCCATTTCAAATCAGAGGTGGGTTCCACCCGGTTTGCTCGAACTGGTAGCAACCCGCTGGTGATGTCACAATAATGTCACGGAATCGATTCGGTTGGTGCCGGTCCATAGATGCTCCCATTTAAAAAAAATTGTTTTTTAAAAAAATTCCGGGGTTTTTTTCTTCTGAGCATGCGCAGAAGCTGAATTTTCCTGCACTGTGCATGCGTCGCCATCTTGTTTTCAGCTTTCCCCCCCCCGGCACTGCGCATGCACGCACGCGCAAAGCGTGTGCATGTCCACGAGGCACGGCCATGCAACGCGGGAGGAAGCGAACCGGCGGCGAGGTAAGTTAGAACCCACCCGTTTCAAATGCAGCAAAAATCTCAATCCATAAAATACATTATTCTTTAATCAAAGCAAATTATAAAATATTATTAATAAAATAAATAAATGGTATACTGAGACTAGTATACTGAAATTCTGTACAGTAGAGATGTCAACATCCAAGATACTTTATAAAATATTCCCTATACAATCTCTAGTACTAGAAGATGAAGTTAGATCAGCACTCTAGTCATCATCAAGTTGGAAGGTTACAAGAATTGATGGAATATTTATAAAAATATGGAAAGCAACAAAAGAAGAATCAGCAAAAATTCTAACCAAACTGTATCAGCAAATCTGGAAAATGACAAGAGTGGCCAACTAACTGAAAAAGGTGAATTTACATAATAATCCCAAAGAAAGGAGATTTAGAATGTGTGCAAATTATCATGTAATAACCTATACATAAAATAGCAAAATAGTGCTTACAATTATTCAATGTAGATTAGAGCGCTATGTGGAAAAGGAGACACAGTAGTCCTTGATTTATGACCACAACTGAGCCCAACATTTTTTTACAAGTTTTTTTTATTTTTTATAAAAATGTCAAATGAATGCGTGAACATTGTGGCACTTGGGCGCCAGCAGTGGGTTGCTCCCGGTTCGGACCGGTTCTTAGAACCGGTAGCGGTGGCGGCGATAGGCTCCGCCTACCTGCCTGGAATGCTTCTGCACATGCGCAGAAGCGTCACGCATGCGAGTACGCGAACCGGTAGCAAACTAATTCAGAACCCACTACTGCCGGGCGCCATACATTCCAATACAAACAAAACTAATCAGATTAAACATTATTATTACATTCAATCAACTTATGAAATTCTCATAACAATACACATCTATATTAGGTTACAGTCTATCATTATTCAATTATTCCAACTATTTCTCATTATTACTTTCATTTTAACAAATAAAATGTAATACATTGATATTCCCTTTACTCTTACTTACTTACTTACTTACCATCTCTTACTCTAGCTTTTAATCCTATCACCCTATATTATAAAGCCTTTTTTTTCTTTCTTGTCTAACTTCTAATCGTGTCATCTGCCTACAAAAAGAGAAAAAAAGAAAGAAAAGAATAGAGAAGGATAAGGAAAGACAATTCAAAACATTGACCGAGAGCAGAAAGCATCCTTCCATCATCTATTGCCTGCTTTATATTTTAATTGCTATGCTTTAAAGAAAAGAGGAATAACAGGAAAAATGAATCAAAGCAACAATAAAGAAAAAAAATCATTTACCCATCATCTCTTGTCTGCTTCGATACTTCAATTGCTATGCTTTTTTTTGGGCTTGTCTCCCCCATTTCTCTCTTAGGTCTCCACCTATATCTATTTCTTGGATGGCCCATCTAACTGTTCCTCCCCCCCTCTACCCTCTCCCATTGCCTATTTTCTAAAAATTTTACCGAGGCCCCTTCTTCCATTTCAAACATATCTTCCAACTCTCTTAATATGTTTTCCTCCTGGATTAATTCATCAATCATTATTTTCATTATAATCTCATCATCTTCCTTCTTTATTTCTTCTTTTGGCTCCTCCCTTTCCTGGGTGTCTTAGTCTGTAATCATCATCCCTTGTATGATGTTTTCCATTTTTTCCATAATATCTTTAAATCCTTTGTCCATAATGTCTTTTATATTTTGATAAAGTAATTCCATCTCCTGGGCAATTCCACTTATTTCTCTTATTTTATTTTTTAAGAAGGTTAATTTTTATCCAACAGTCCAAGTATTATTTATTTAGTCTTTGAACTACCCTTCAAGGGGTACACTAGTCCCAATTCTTTATATCTCTTAAGTTAATACTCAGTTCCATTCAAGTAGTCCCCAGAGGTTATCAAAAAACCTTTTATATCCTCTTTGCAAATTCAATCCTGTAATATGGTGTTCAAATGTTTCTTTACTAAAATCCATTCCTTACAGTTTCCTCTTTTGTCAGCAGGTGGCACTCTCCATTTAAATTTCAGTTTGCTAGTTTACTAATCCGTTATCGTTTGGGTTATGCAGCAAATTTCAAAGCAGAGTACGTTTTTTTATATATAGATAAATCCAATGTTTAAAAATACCTTCCCAGTAGTGCTTCTTCTCAGTTTAGGAGTCCATTTATTTAATAGCCTGCTGTCTATTCTCCTACAGCTTTCATTTCTGGTTAGGTTCCCCCCCCCCAAATGTCACAAAATGCTTAGGCACTGCTTTTACACTCAGTTCTGGGCAAATAGTTCTGGTTATTTCTTGGGGTTCAATTTAAGACAAAAAAAAGATCCTCTCCCCCAGTTCCACCATGGCTCACCTTTTCTCCAGCACCAGTCTTAGCTGTTATTTTTTGGTTTGTCCCAGCTTTGCAGCGGCCATCTTTAGACTGCTTCTTCTTGTTGCCGTGGCTGAGAGGAAATAAAAACCCCAGGCCAGACAGGAGAGCTGCGACTCTCCCCTACCTCACAGGATGCTCCTCTTTGCTTCATCACCCCTTCAGGATGGCTTAGGCTCTCCTCGGAGCCCACAAACAGGATGAATTCAGCACAGGGAACGTGGAGGCCCATTCCTCTGTGTCTGTATCACCGCGATGTCAAACCGGAAGTCCAGCCCAACATTTCTAAGTTGCTAAGTGAGTTTTGTCCTTTCTTGCTACAATTGTTGCAGTTGTTAAGTTACGAACATGGTTGTTAAGTGAATTTGGCTTCCCCATTGACTTTGCTCATCAGAGGGTCACAAAAGGTGATATGACCATGGGACATCACAATCATCACGAACCAATTGCCAAGCATCTGAATTTTGACTATGTGACCATGGGGATGCTGCAACAGTGAAAAACAGTCATGTCACTTTTTTCAGTTCAGTTGTAACTTTGAACGGGCTAAAGAATGGTTGTAAGTTGAGGACTTATTATATAAATGATATAAATGATTATTTTATAAATGATTATTAAAAATATAAATGATTATATGAGCCTGTTGTGGCCCGCCAGCAGCCCATGCAGCTGGTAGCGGATCCCGCCAAAGAGGCTGATGTATGCGCCAGCGGCCTGTGCAGCTGGCACCCGAATCGGACAGTGAGGAGGCTGGAGAGGACTCGGTGCCAGAGGCAGAGATTCAGCCAGTGCCTTCAGAACCTCCAGAAACTCCCATCAGTGACGAGGAAGAAGAGGATCCTCTTCTTAATGTACGGGCACGCAGAGCTGCCAAAAGGCAGGAATGGTTCCTCAGAAGGAGGTCTCCTCGGGAGTAGGCTTGGGGCTAATTGGCCACTCCCCTAGCCTATTTAAGGGATGATGACAGAGGCAGGAATTTGCAGGAAACAATGTTCGTTCATATGCCTTCGTGTCTTGAATTCAGAAACGTCTGCTCGGCTCTTGTTCGCTCTCTTGGCATTCTTCCTGCAAATTGCTTCTGGACATTTTGCCAACCATTGTAAGAATTGGTGTTATCTCCAAGACTGCTCAGACTTGATTTATTATTTCATGGACTTGTGCTGGCTGTTAATGAAGTTGAATTAACAGCTGGTGTTCAGAAAAGACTGCTTTAAACTGTATTTGTGTTTGACTACTAAGAAAGCTCATTAGTAGTCCTTTATTTAGTAAACGAAGGTTTGGACAGAATTTGTGTGTGCTGCATTATTTGTGGGCTGTAGCTGGGGCAGAACAGAGCCATGGTGGCGTAGTAGTTAGAATGCACTACTGCAAGCTACTTCTGATGACTGCTGGCTGCAGTTTGGCAGTTCAATTCTCACCGGCTCAAGGTTGACTCAGCCTTCCATCCTTGTTGGGGGCAATATGCTGACTCTGTAAACCTCTTAGAGAGGGCTGTAAAGCACTGTGAAGTGGTATATAAGTAAGTGAAGACATATATCACTTAAACTTATATACCCATATATAGTGTGTGTGTGTGTGTGTATATATATATATATGTATATGTAATGTATGTGTATGTATATGTATGTATGATGTATATGTATATGTATATATGTGTGTGTAAAATCATATATGATTATATATAAAATCATTTATATCATGTACATTTATATTAATCATGTACAACAAAAATATAGATTATGACTAAAACATGGGGAGGGAGGGAGCAGAATGTAGAGGAGGGGAAGTGGGGTCTGCTATTGGCCCATCAATCACTTCCAGTTTGATACTCCCCTGTTGGGGCTTCAAGCCAGTTGGCAGAGCCAGACCTTCATGCAAGAGCAGCAACATTCTGACCTCATTTTGGAGACAGAGCACAGAGCAAAGAGTGTGTGGGGGCAGCAGTTTCTCAAAGTTTGTGCTTTGCTCCCTTGATATGCATATCGCCAGGTTGTGGAGAAAGCTCTAAGAATATAAATCTTTGATCCCAAACAATTGTTTTTAAAAAGATTTTAGGATTCCTTTTCAGATCTCATTCTTCCTAGTGTTTATTATTTTAACATAGTAATCACTTTGTAAATTTCCTCCACTGCGCCTCTAAAAATAGAACAGCAGTGGTACTATATATAAAACATCTACTTGATTTCCCACAAGAAGGATTTAAAATACCTTCCTGAATATTTTCAAGCTTGCTGTTTCCAGAATTGCTTACAGTTAATCTGCACTGTAGTTATGGTTTCTATAAAGAAACTTTTTGCATTAAAAACTATGTAAATACAGCAGTCAAACATCTGCATTACATTATGCTAGAGATCAAGCTTGATGTTAGACCTATCCTGCTACAAACCAAAATTCTCAGTTTTTAGAAAGAAAAGCAACAGAAAAGAGCAAAAGAAAAGGCAGACTTAGAAAAGCCAGTCAAAGGCTATTAGTTACTATTTATTCTTTATATGAAATGAAATTTTTAACCAGACTAGATATGATCTTAAACACTTTTGGTTTTGTAAACATTTAGGGAAATTTGCCTGAAAACTAATTCATTTTCTTGGAAAGGCAGGTGGAGTTTGTCAGACTTACTCTACTATTACTGTGTTCTCCTAAGCAATTTGGCTAAGAATTACTCAGACAGTTTGCTGGCATTTCCTTTGTAAATAAAGAAACATATCAAGCATTCATAATGTACTATAAAATACTATGAATCTTAAGAGAAAAAGAACAGGGATACTTCCTTATTTACCCGATCTTTAGAACTTGAGAAATTAGCACTGCATTCATGGATATTTTAGGAATACAAGAGGCATCCTTAAGAGTCAAAAATCTGGGAGAAGGATGAACAAAATTGTTCAAATATTGCTGCTCCCATACACACTAATTAATATAGCCATTAATTATGAATCATGGGAATTACACCCAACTTCAGGATATGATGCAGTTGATAAAGTCCTATTGGACAGTTGAGGTTGTTTCTCCTCCCTTAGGTAGTATCTTTCATAGCCATTTTGTCTTGGAGAAACAAGGATTTGTCCATATAATGTAGCTCATATTTTGCAAAGCATCAGATATTTATTGGCTCTTTATACATGCTGATATACCAAGATAGATAATTTTGTCTACCAGTCTTCTGAAAGACTATTAAACCTTTGCCCAAAAATAGACCAGCTGAATGGTCAGTGGGATGGAGGACGGGCCCCAGTGAAGTTTCAGCAAGGCATTTCAATGTACCATGAAAACTCCCTTCTACTTCACTCTGCATTTATCTTCTTCTTCATAAACCTTCATACCTACTTTGTAGGTATTTTTTTAACAGATGCTTGCCTTTAGAAGTAGTTTGAGTGATGTTATTGACAGCAAATATCTCTACATTGGTATTATATTCCAGAAGAGAGCTAAAGCCTCCATCCCTGGCCTCTGCCCACAGTTCTCAAAGCCCAGCCTTCTATATTCTAAAGAGAGTGATAGGTCATAAGGCAGTGATGGCGAACCTTTTTTCCCTCGGGTGCCAAAAGCACACGTGCGTCCACTATTGCGCACATACGAGTGCCGACACCCATAATTCAATGCCCCCCTGCCCCCCTGCGCATGGGCGTGTGATTCCCCCCATGCTGCCCCACCCCCCGTGCATGCGCGCATGATTCCCCCGCTCCCCCGTTCCCAACTTCGGGTGGGCTGGGTAGGCTCATTTTTCATCCTTCCCAGGCTCCAGAGGTTTTCTTGGAGCCTGGGGAGGGCAAAAACAGCTTCCCCCCCCCATGGAGGCCCTCCGAATGCCGAAAACGCCCTCCCAGAGCCTCCACACAGGCCAAAAATTAGCTGGCCGGTGCGCACATGCGCACTGGAGCGGAGTTAGGGCAACGGCTCGCGTGCCAGCAGATATGGCTCTACGTGCCACCTGTGGCACGCGTGCCATAGGTTCGCCATCACTGTCATAAGGGGAAACAAAGTCAGGGAATCTACCAGTTGCTATCCTTAAATTGTCCTCTATAAGGTTGAAAGGATAGGACTAATCACAAGTCTTGTTATCAAGACAAATTATTATCATACCTTTTTAAGTTCCTAAGAGCGTTATTTATAGTATTGCTCTAAACAGTTTTTAATGAATAGTGGGATCTATTGGAAAAATAGAGCTCAAATGTATAGATGTGCTAACTGAATAAAAGAGGTTAAAGTATAAAAATAAACACAATTGTCTTTCTGCTATAAATTGATATTAAAGTAGATGTATAACTACTGTGAGAAAGAGTGGTCCTATTTGTTTTCTCACATTCTATTTTATAGTAAACTTTTTAAACATTATATCAGTACTAGCTTTTTGGAAAAGGCTCTAGAGCTGGGAAAGATGGAAGGAAAGAAAAAATGCCAATAACTAGCAGCAAGGTGGGTGGACTCCAGTACAGGGGCAATGGGAATACCTGAAGGCGGGTGGAAGATCTGAAGGACCAAGTTAAGGACAGACTGTCATGGTGAAAATCAATTTATGTGGTTGCTAAGAGTTGACACTGACTTGATGGCAATCAATCAATCAAATATCTCAATTGTACATGTAATGAGCAAGTATTTTGCTATACACTATGAATAGAAAAGATTAGCTCAAAGAATTTTATAAAAAGGGAAACAATAATTAAGATTGCAAAAGTAAAAATTACTTAGTTACTACAGTATATTCCCTCAGCATTGTGCTTTTCTGGGGCAAAAAAAAAAGAGGAGGCAGCACTACATATGCCATCTTCCATTACTGAAGAACAGGTAGAACAGATGTCTAAAACACACACACACCACTTCCAGAAATGGAATACACAACAAACTTCACATCCAAATTATTCAAGGGAATTGCAAGAATATGTTCCATGCAAGTTATCCTCTACAGGGGTTTTAAATCCAAATTTGAATGAGACCAAGTACAGTACCCAAAAACTGGATTTGTTTCTCAGGCAAAATTGTAGTCCAGGGGGAAAAAAACAAATGACGTTCCCAAATTACAAGCTCTGGAAGTAGATGGGATGATATTTGAAATTCAGAAGTCATAAACAGATTTACATTAAAAAAATTCCAATTGTTAATGCTTTCTCTAGTGCAGGTAGTTCTCGAGACTTACAACCACATTTGAGCCCAAAATTTGTTGCTAAGTGAAACATTTGTTAAATGAGTTTTGCCCAATTTTATGACTTTTCTTGCCACAGTTAAGTGAATCACTACATTTGATAAGTTAGTAACCTGGTTGTTAAGTGAATCTGGTTTCCCCATTGACTTTGTCATGTCACAAAAGATGATCACATGACCCCGGGACACTGCAACTGTCATAAATATGAACCAGTTGACAAGTATCTGAATTTTGGTCACAAAGAGATGCTGCAAAGGTCATAACTGTGAGAAACAATCATAAGTTGCTTTCTTCAGTCCATTGTAACTTTGAACGATCACTGAATGAACTGTTGTAAGTCGAGGACTACCTGAGGCAATTTCTCATAGTTTCTCTATTATGTGTTTGATGTTCACAGCCTCTAATACAAAACCAAAAACATATAGAAATATTCTATCATCTACCATATCAATCTATCATCTATCTATCTATCAATCATCCATCAATCATCTATCTATTAATCAATCTCTCTCTCTCTCTTTCTCTCTCTCTTTTTCTAATTTTCATGACTGCCTTTATATGTTTAACAGAAAGCAGACTGTCAAAAGATAAAAAAACTTGCTATTCACACGAAAATCCATTTTATGCTGTTATAGACGTCTTAATATGACAGAAGGATGGTAACTATTTTCCTATTAGCCACTTACTGATTTAGCCCATTCAAAAGTTTCCCTGGGGTTCTGCTAATGGAGCAAGGGTTTGAATCCAGGGTTCATGTGCTTGTCAGGTATTAGCTTTCTTCTGGAAAATTCCTTCTAATTCAGTGGCATAATTGAATCAGAGGGAAAGGTTCATGAACAATAACACAGTCTTATTTCTTGAGAGTTCTGCCAGCTTTTTACCATTCATCAAATATTCAGTATATAATTGAAGTGTATTTTCAGACGATTCTGATTAAACAAGGTAATTACAGATAGTGTGCCAGGTAAGAAAAAGTCATAGAAACCTAAATAAATTTGACAGTTTGACAGAATGGACCTTCAGAGAATGAAATCCTTGTTTTGGGGATCACAAAGTTCTCTTCTCTCAGTGGAGTATTTTTCTGTTGAACAGTATAAAGTATTTTTCAAGTTAAAATACATAGTAGAAATAGCATATTTCTAAAAACAAAATCCAAATTCTATGTTAGATTACATCTTTATTAAGTCAATTTTGAAAATCACAAAAGTAGGGTGCATGCTTTTCAATTTTCCACCATGGTTTATTAAGCAAGAAAGTAAACAAGGAAAAGAGTGAAAAAATGGAAGGGAATAGGAAAAATAGTTGGCATTGAAGCCAGGAAATATGTATTGTCACTTTCTTGAGATGAATTTGGGAAGAGACTGCAGACTTTCATAATGTGATCAATCAGGTACATCAAAACAGTGGTGGGTTGCTGCCGGTTCGGAGCGGTTCCTCAGAACCGGTAGCGGAAACTGCTCGCCGAACCGGCAGCGATGACTGGTGGTCCACGCTCCCGAACCGGTCCTCTGGTCAACACGGCTTGCAAAAAAACCCTCTGTGTATGCGCAGAGGCTTCTGCGCATGCGCAGAGGGTCATTTCCGGGTGTTTTGCGTGACACCTGTTGCGATGTGAACCGGTAGGGAAGGTAAGTGGAACCCACTTCTGCATCAAAGGTTAGCGATATTGCCCCCTAGTCAGGGGTGGGTTCTAACTTACCTCGCTGCCGGTTCGCTCCCTCCCGCGCTGCGTGGGCGCGTGCATGCGCAGTGCCAAAAAATCCGGGGGGAAAAGCCCAAAACAAGATGGTGACTGCATGCACAGTGCCAGAAACTCGGCTTCTGCGCATGCTCAGAAAAAAAAAATCAAAAAAAAATTTTAAAAAAAGATGGTGGTGCCCACGGACCGGCACCGACCGAACTGGGTCGGTGACATCATTGTGATGTCACCAGCGGGTCGCTACTGGTTTGGGCGAACTGGTCCGAACCGGGAGGAACCCACCCCTGCCCCTAGTGCTCTAACCCTGAATTCATTCATTCATTGGCTTAGAGTAGAATTGTTTAGTACTTGTACTTGATTGTTAGATAAAAATTCCTGTAACCAATTCTACTTTCCTTTGAAGCTTCTTTTGATTGTTTCAAAATTGCCACTTCAAAGGAAAAACATGACGTAGCATGAGTAATACTCTTATTCAAATCCTTATTATTTTGGTTTTGATCTAAATATTTAGTAGCCACTTTGAAATTCCATGTATCTATAGAAATGAGTATTTATAATATTTATAAATTTTATTCTTGGGAGTTGTTTTCTATCATATCATGAGGCATGCAGCCATTACAAAAAAAACCTTTGAAAATTATTTCAATGTAATTCTTGTGACAATGTTGCTCTTTATTTAGGACTGCATGCTGTCAAAAGAATATGAGCATTTAATTAGATGAGACTTTGTGCTTATTTTATGGATCACACTGAAAAGAGAAGAGGTCCAATAAAAAATTTATATTGTACATATAAAACTGATCCATATTTTATTAAACATAAGTACTCTCCTGACAAATATGAAAATGAGAACTATGCACTATAAATATGCATTCTTACTGATCAATATAAATTAACTAAGCACTATAATATGAATTTATATATGTGCTGTTATTTCTTTTAGGATCAATACATATACAAAGATTTATGCTGAGGCTATGTCTTTTCTCTATCTCTAGCCTCTCTCTGCAAAATGAATTTTATTTCTTCAGTCAGTTTTGTATACCCATCCTTTCCCGTGATTACAATATTGGCATTTATTTTCATCTTCTTAATGAACACTAGCTTCTCAAGGAAACACCCCTGAGAGAACTTACATAGTTTATTTAGCACATCATCTCCTAGAAATTTAAGGTAAATTACTCTAGGAATTTTTAGAATAAAAAAGAGATAAACAATGGAGGGCCTTGTATGATTATTTGTAGTATGTGATTAATACTGGGAACTGAGTAACAAAATTCTCACCTAAAATTCTGTGCAATTCTAAGTCGCTTAGTAATTAATAAGCATATTTGAGTCTTTTTGAATTTTTATAGACTCCAAAATCTAGGATTTGACAAATTATTGTAAATGTGATATATGGTGTCAAGGTAATTTTCACTTACATAGAATATATGATCTTTATTGTCAGAAATTTCAGTTGAATTAACCATCAAAAGATCTAAACACAAAAATCACAATTTTTAGCCAAAAAAGTCTGCAGCACTGGACTGTTCATCAGAAAACCTAATAAATCTAAACTCCTGACAATCATGGCTTCTTTTGCGCCATGTCTTATTTCAAGCATTTTTATTTCATCAAGTTTAAGTCCTCATGTCTATATTGAAAAGCTTGAAATAATTCAATATGATATTTTAATAATATGGCTATTAACAATGAAAAGAAAGTAATTTCACTAATAGTTACAATTGTTCTCTCTCTCCATGTATGCTATTGCATGCCAAATAAAAACACAAGATACCAAGAACTTCTGTTTGAAACACGGTTTTGTTATCCTCACATGCACTAAACTCAATACCTTTATCATGCTGTCGGATAATGGCTGCTGATGGAATAACAGTATGTATTAGCCCTATTCTGTGAGAAAAGCAATACATTTGTATCTATATACCGGTACTTGTATTCCTTTGGGCTTTTTTTAAAAAAAATTGTTGCAAGTATAGAGAGTTTAGGAACAACTATAATTATTATAATTATGGTTAATTATTAATTATAATTATTCACTTCAATTGGTTCACATTTTTTATTCAGATGATGCCAAAGGAACTGAATGACTGCTTCTTAATTTTTTCAGCTTTGTTAGATCCCTATACTATATATTACAAATAATACAGATAGTCCTGTACGACCACTCATTCAGTAACTCTTCAAGGTTACCTCGGTTCTTCAGAGTTCCAGCCATTGCAGTGTTCCTGTAGTGTAGTTACAAGATTGTGAACTAGCATCTGATGCCCAGCTAATGGTTACAACATTGCAACATTCCATGATCACCTGATCAGAATTTCTGACACAAGCAAAGTCAATGGGGAAGCCAGAAGGAAGTTGAAGTTTGCAGTCAGATGAGGTTCTTGCTTAATGACTCACATCGTCCTCACTTAACAAAGGCAACTGGGACTGCTAAGCGACCCAGTCATGTTATGTTGTGCTTTACAACTGTGTTGCTTAACAAGGGCAATTCTGGTCCCAACTGCCAAGAAAATCGAAGGACTACCTGCATATATGAAGTTCCAATGCATAACAGCCTAATGGCATAGTAGTGTTTTTGCAATTGTTCTTCAAACTTAGATCCATACTGCTCTGCAGGTCAGTATTGCAGTGTGAGAGGACTTATAAATATACCCAACTCACTATTCTATTTTGGAGTAACAATGTAATAGAGAGTCATGGTGTAGTTTAAGGCACTGTTCCAGGATACTGTGAGTTCTAATGCTGCATTAGGTACAAAGCCACATGGATGACTTTGGGCCAGTCATTCTCTCTCAGCCCTAAGAAGATAATGGCAACCCCCTTCTGAACATCTTGCGAAGAAAAATGCAAGCAGTTGCTAGGAGTCAAGAAAAACTTGATGGCACAAAGAAAAAGAAAGAAAAAGAAAAAGCCATTTCAGAGATTGCAGAAAAGCAGTAGGCAATAGTAAGGCAATTAAGTTAAAGACATCACTGTATTTCTCTGTGCTCTTGAAAAATATTCTTGCTTTTACCATATTAACAGACCTCTTCATATATTGTCTTTAAAAAAAAACTTATTAGCTTGACTCCAACATAACGTTCTCGCATTTCTTCTCAAGCCACTCATATATTTGTAAAACATATATTTGTTTTACATTCTATGTAACAAAATTATCTGCATGTTTTTTAACTTCCTCTCCTTGTTTTATTACACACATTTCTTAAGCAGCCCATTTCCATTGCATTTGACTTTCAATTCTCATTTCCATATATAATAAAGTGGACACAATTCTGGCTATATATCTATTTACAAAAAGTCCTGAAACAAGGATCTCATGGAGGAAAAAAAGGTCAAAGAACTTGAAGAAAATCAGTATTCTATATTGAGTCACTGTTTTACCTGTTCATTATGTATGCATTGATGCTACAATAACAGAAAAATGAAAATTTTGCTTCAAGGAAGGACCTCATTATAATTAATATAGCAATTAAATGATATCAAGCAATGAAATAGATAAAAATGTTTCCTAATATCTATTTTTCAAGGAAAATATGTTCCGTATTGCTTTCTTAATATTACAACAATAACTGGAAGAGACATGGAGACCCATTCCGTTTTTGTTCTGTGACTTATTGAGATAGCAGTCTAAAATAAAATAAAAAGGTCATTTTAAAATCTATTTTACTTTTTTAATGGTGCCAAACTTTGTTTAGATGACAACTAAAATATATAGTTATTGCGATATTATATATTTTAAAATACAATTTACTAGACAAATTTTGCTGTAGAAACTGTCTATTTTATTGAACTGTAAAATCTTTGGGGCCTTCCAGGGGAGGTATGGAGAACTGAAGACACCTCTGCAAAAGCAGAAGTGATGAGCAAGGTAAAGACCAAGGAACTGATGAGTTCTTGGAACCTCTCTACAAGCAAAGTATGCAAGATTGACCAAAGGAAAGCTGCTCCTTGCCGAAGAGACCATAGGACAGCATTTTTCTATTCACAGTGGTGGGATTCAAATTTTTTTTACTACTGGTTCTGTGGGCATGGCGTGGGTTGGTGGGCGTGGCAGGGGAAGGATACTGTAAAATCTCCATTCCCTCCCCACTCCAGGGGAAAGTTACTGCAAAATACCCATTTCCTCCCGATCAGCTGGGACTCAGGAGGTAGAGAATAGATGGGGGCGGGGCCAACCAGAGGTGGTATTTACCGGTTCTCGGAACTACTCAAACTTTCCGCTACCGGTTCTGTAGAACTGGTCAGAAGAACCTGCTGAATCCCACCTCTGATACAGTTGGTTTGACTAGCCAGGAAATGATGGGATTAGCCAACTTGTTCACAACCATGGCAGAGACCTTTAAAAGGCACCAAGTTTGCAAACCTCACTTTCTAATCACTTTTAGAAATTGCCTATTACCTATCTTAAAGCTATTAGTCTGTTGTAATAAACTATAAAGTTAATGCTATTTGCTAATGTAAGTGTCCAGTGTTAAAATATTTTGTTCCAGTCTGCATTAATAAATCAAATTTAAGTGACCTTCTCCCTTAATTGTAATCTTTAGGGTTTTTTTGCTTTCCTCTAGAATCTAACTAGAGACTTAGAATCTAAGTCTCATCCTGTCATGTTTTTAAAGAGAATTTAAAACAAAAGCATTTCCTAATAATTCTTAGAATTCATTCCATAATTTTACTTCAATCCATCTGGGAGCTTCATGCATTTTTTAACTTTCCAAAATCAAAGTTCTAATCTCCATTTTGCTGTTAATTCCAAAATATTTGTTTAAATCCTTAAATTTGTATTTAAAACTTCTTTCACTACGGATTGAAAAGAAAGGCACCTGGTGGTGTAAACCATGTTGCTTCATAGGTCCATAAAACAGGTAGTCTTTAATTGAGCTGGGAATAATGGTTATAATCATTGCAGTTGTTAAGCAGGTGAACACATAATCAAGCCTGATTTTACAACCTTTTTTGTAATGTCATTATGCAAATACATTCACCCAAAGAGCATATTTTTGCCAGAAACCAGAAGAAAACCAAAAGTGGTACTGCACCCCCAACACCCAGAGCTGACCCAACATGGTCAATGGTATCAAAGGCCACTGAGAGCTCAAGGTTCCGTCTTAGGCCCAGTACTCTTTAATATCTTCATAAACGACCTAGATGAGGGAATAGAAGGGGAACTAACCAAATTTGCAGATGATACTAAGCTGGCAGGAATAGCTAACACCGTAGAGGACAGGCTCAAGATCCAGATGAATCTTGACAGACTTGAACAGACTTGAGTCCTCAGGGAGTAGGGCGGCCTATAAGAATTGCAAAATAAAATAAATAAAATAAATAAAATAAATAAAATAATAAATAAAATAATAAATAAAATAAATAAACACTGGGCCCTATCTAACAAAATTAAATTCAATGCAGAGAAAAGTAAAGTCCTACACTTAGGTAAGAAAAACCAAAAATATACATATAAACTGTGTGAAACCAGACTCAATAGCAATGACTGTGAGAGGGATCTTGGAGTCTTAGTGGACAACCAGCTAAACATGAGCCAGCAGTGTGCAGCGGCAGCCAAAAAAGCCAATACAATCCTAAAATGCATTAATAGAGGGTCTAGGTCTAGGGAGGTACTAATACCACTCTATAAAGCCTTAGTTAGACCACACCTAGAGTACT
The DNA here is from genome assembly GCA_023053685.1 of Diadophis punctatus similis. Lineage (NCBI taxonomy): Eukaryota > Metazoa > Chordata > Lepidosauria > Squamata > Dipsadidae > Diadophis > Diadophis punctatus. Next base: position 162,228,758 of record JALIGW010000003.1, read on the forward strand.
GCATCCAGTTTTGGTTACACTACAAAAAAGACGTCGAGACTCTAGAGAAAGTGCAGAGGAGAGCAACCAGGATGATTAGGGGACTGGAAACTATAACATACAAAGAGCGGTCTAGCAAAGAGAAGGACCAGGGGGTAGATGGTAGCAGTGTTCCAATACTTGAGGGGCTGCCACAAAGAGGAGGTGGTCAGGCTATTTTCCAAGGCACCAGAAAGCCAGACAAGGAGTAATGGATGGAAACTGACCAAGGAGAGATTCAACCTGGAAATAAGGAGAAACTTTCTGACAGTGAGAACGATCAACCAGTGGAACAGCTTGCCTTCGGAGGTTGTGAGAGCTCCAACACGTGAGACTTTCAAGAGGAAATTGGACAGCCATTTGTCAGAAAGGGTGTAGGGTCTCCTGCTTCAGCAGGGGGTTAGACTAGATGACCTACAAGGTCCCTTCCAACTCTGTTAATCTGTTAAGAAGAGCCACTATCCACATCTTGCTCCGGCCAGAGATCATCCAAAAGCACAAACAATGCTGTTCATGTCTCATATCTGGGCATAAAATCCGAGTGAAAGGGGTCCAGATAATCCCACATAGTTGATATGCTTGGCTCAGAATTACGTGTAAATTTTCTAATATTTTAGCATTTTTAATTTCTGGCTGTTTTTTATTCAAATTGACTACACATGCATAATCAGGTCCTATACTGTGTTTATACAACACACTCCACTTCATTGGTGCCTATAACATATCTTTTTCTCTTTACATGTAGTCTGACCTTCATCTTTAACTTGGATACTTTATCTTATCAAGCTAAGAAAATTGGAAGGTTTACCTAAACTCTACTTGAGCAGCTGCAAAATTCATTTATATCATCTTCTTTAAATATTATTTTGTATTGCCTTTAGGGCAGTGGTGAAAATTATATCATTTTCTTCATAGCAGTTGGCAGAGGAAAATTATATTGGTGTCTCAGTTTTAAAGATGTCTCAGTATTTTCTGATGATTTCATCATATATACAGGCAGGTAATGTTTTAGCACAGGCGGCTTTCAGTTGGTGAAATGGGTTAGGTTCTTTTAGAATTGTGATTTAATGATTTGAATGTAGTTTAAGTTCCATTAAATTAGATTAAATTAGTTTCAGTATCCTGAGCACCATTTCTGAGTATTCTATTTATGCTTTTATTATATTCATATTCCACCAATCTGCTCAGGATATCTTTAGAAATAAGTTAGGGATGGAAAAAAATGAATTGTCCACAACTATTTGAGGCGTTGCCTTTTTTCAGTCCTAGTCAAATCATTATATGCTCCTACATATTACTAAATACATACATATATACATACATACATGTGACTTGTCTTGAGGTTTACTTTTCCTTTTGCTGGCATCTCATTAACTCATTTCAATCTAAGCAAGGAGAGAACGGCAGTTTTTGCCGCTGTGAAGACTCGGCAGAGAACACCTGCGCAACCGAAGAAAACGGACCTTAATATGCGACCGCCCCCGTGTGGCCAAAGCGAACAGCTGAGAAAAACGACGGTCATCCGCTCTCATTATTACGTCAGACGTATCTTGCCATGTCTTCCCCAATCCAGAGCTCAGCAGATGAAACGGCGCCAAGCTGGAAGAAGAAGGGGGCGTGGCCTCAATCCAGTTACACAGAAACGTTTTTTCTTGACTACTGTATAATAGCTTGGAATTCCTATACCGGGCCCTCCCCAAACGGCAAAGCGCTTTCTTTTCCGTCACGTGACAAATGGGAGACTCATTCTGAAGAGGGGAGATGGCCATGAGGAAGGTACCAATTTTTTTTCTTGGAGGTAGAACGGCCCGTCCAGAATAAGTAGGACGTTGGAGTCCTCTTCCATTAATTCTAAATATCGGGGGGGGGGGGGGGGGCGGCGGCTAATGAGCGCTGTAGAGAAAGAAGGATAGAAAGTCACGCTTGCCTAGAAAGACGAATATTAAGCTCAGGGTAGCTGTAATTAAATCCTATCTGAGTTTTTCAGGGGCTATGGAATCTTATACTTTAGCGTATATAACGATAAGAAAACAGCATTGTCAGAAGTGAGTCGCTTTTTTAAAGTTGATTTGGTTGCTTTGGCGATTGAGAAATGCAATGACTTCAAAATACTGTTTTAGAAGGAAATTAGTATTAAAATGATTATCCTCTTTAATTTTGATTCTGGTCCTGTATTCTCTATGGGTTGGGACCTAAAGGTTTCCTAGTGTAGCCCTGTGTGTGCAGAACAGTAAAATTTGTGGGGATCATGTTGGCCACTGTGTAGGTTTTGCATATGAAATAGTGAAAAGCAGTAGAAGGAGACAAGTATTTGGAATTTGTATAAAAGTTCAGGAAAAAATGTTGTGAAAGACTCCAGGGATAATGTTTAACTATTCTCTACAACTGACACTGTGGTTAAAATAAAATTAGGTGATTTTCAGAGATGATTGAATTTTTATTGGTCCATTCTGATTACAAAAACAAAAGGCATTATGTTGCTTAGTCCTGTTGGCCCTGTGAGTCTAAGTGCCAGACTAGCATTGATGATGTTACCTAGTTTGGGTAATGAAATGTCTGCAAGAAAACAATCAAACTCAGAGTATCAAGGACCCCTCATTTCAACCCTGAGCTACAAATATTCTCCTATATTGGTATATGGCCCTGTCTCCTCCCAATATTATTTTTCACATTGCTTCCTTTGGTAGAGTAAAAATTAAATTGATCTGCAGATCAATTATAGATTGCCCAGGCATGGTGCAGGTGATCGTAGCCTATTGAATCTATGTAATTAACAATTTTATCATTATTTAAATTTTGGCTCAATGTACAATACTTTGTAACTTCGTCTTAGCAGTAAAACTATTTTGTTATATTAGATTTTTATTCCGCCTTTATTACTTCTATAAGTAGTTCAAGGTGGCAAACATAAATATAACACTCCTTCCTACCCACAATAACCCTGTGAGATAGTTGGGCTGAGAGAGTAACTGGCCTAGAGTCACCCAGCTGACTAAAGTGGCACTATAGAACTCAGTTTCCTTTTTTTCCATAGACCCCATTGTGTTGGTTTAGAAGATATATTTTGTTTTGTTAGGCACCGTTACATTTGTATATTTGTATTCATGATTATATTAATAAAAATAATGCAGAAATGGATTTGAAAACATTTTCTTTGCAGAGGAAACGATCATGCTACATAGAACATGCCTGTTTTCCTGATGAGACGCCTAGAGAGGAAGAGAAGAAAAATCTTCATGCACCAGTGGCTGCTGCTTCTATTTCAGATGCCTGGCATCATTGTGGTGATGGATTTCAGATTTCATCTTCATTGGAGGTTAATGTTTTATGTTTTCATATGGGAGAGCTTGGTGACGAAGAGTTAAGAATTTTTTTATGGAGACTGCCAGATGATTCTTAATTGCTTAGTTACATGGATTTTCTTTATTCATTTCCCCATAGCTTTTCAAACTCTTATAGTAGCTGTTTTTTTGCATCCACTTCACTTTGTTCATGTCTATTTTCAAGTAGGTTCCCAAATCAGAAGTAAACATTCTGGTTTCAGTATTAATGTGTGAATCAGGCCTAAATGTAGTACCCTTGAAAACTACTTAGAAATTCCAAATTACGTCAAGTGCTGCTTCAAAGCCAATAAAAGTATTTTTTTTCTGGTGTCACTTTTAGCTTTTTAGGAGCACGTCAGTGACTGCATTCCAAATATTTTTGAGGAGAATCAAAACAAAAGCTTGTTTTCACTTATTTTTTATTGTATTAATATGCTAGGAAGGGAAGTCAAAGTATTGATGGCCTTGGCCTCAAGTTTCTCCTACTAAATGCCTGGTATGCTTACAAGAAGATCAAATTTATTCTTGACTTGGATGTTGACCATCTGGCAGACCTGGTGCATATTAGCAAGATATGGCTAGCTAGGTGAAGGCAGTAATACCATCCTGTTGGAGATTTGCTCAGCTGGGTTTTGAGTTTTGCAGCAATTGCAGGCTCAAAACCAAGGGTGGCTTGTATTACTGTTATGGAACAACTTGCTTGTGACGAGGCAAATGGCTAGATGTAAGTACTTATAATCTAATTAGGCATTAAAGCCAGTAGGGTATCCTCCCTAATTTACTAGCCACTCTAGGCTGGTATTGGAGTCCCTTCAGTTTTTTTGTAATTAATAGCTTCAGTTCTTCATACCTTTAAGCCAGGTCTAGAAAAGTCCTAGTCATAGCCTCCAATGACAACTACAGGGTTCTCTCAATAAACTGTGGCTTGATACATACAAGTGGTCATACATTAGCATTCTGGAAGGCTGTGAAGCTCTTCAAAAGGTAAGTGAGGAGCATGCTTGGCCTGGTGGGGTGGGAAGTCCTGGGAGAATTGAGCGGGAGTGGGAAAAGACGGGGGTACCCAAGGAGAGGGAAGAGCACAGGGGTCTCAAGGAGTGAGGGAGGCCTTGGGAGGGCTGGGACAAGTGGGCCTGGGCCTGTGCTTGTGTTCTGTGATCCATTTAATGAACTGCACATTTGTTTAACAATTGCATTGGGGAGAGTAGTGGGGTGTGTGTCATGAAGTGAGATACTTCACTTTACAGTCATTGTGACATGCAACCATAATGTTATTCACATCTCTTTTTAAGGGTGATATATGGTCCTTTGGGCCACAGGTTGTATAAAGTAAAATATGTAAAGAGTATAATTAGATGTGATCCTATCGTGCCATTCCTGTAGAAGCTATGCTAATTGACTTTTTCTTTTGGATTGCTGATGTCTCAGTTTACCTGAATGGTAAGAATTTGTCCTCATATCAATTTTTATTTTGAGATCTGTTGTGAAACTACCCTCAAAGTACATATTATGACCTGATTTACATGGACTGAGTCACAATGTATTTTTTTTGCAGAGGAGTTTAATATTGCCAAGATTTAAAAAAAAATCAATTGCTCTACTTACAAAATAGTTTAAAGGATAGGATACAGATGTATACAGTTGTCAAATGTCTTGACTGCAGCATTCTCAATAAATTGAAATTACAGAGATGAATTGATGGAAGTCTGGAAGATGCAGTAAAATCCGTTTATTTACTGCCAGGGTAGATAAAATCCATAATAAAACTAATCTGAGTAAAGTTTATTAGTATTCAGTGCAAAACACAGCTAACGGTTTAACAGTTAAAGAATTGGCTATTTTGTGGCTCTAAAGTTCAGAAAGGGTAATTTTTTTCTATTTTACAATGTATTTGTGATGTTGCTATTACTCATGGTTATTTTGTTTTGCAGTGGAAGTATCTTTGGTAACTGCATACTACATGAAGTAGCATTTTTATATATTTTAAAAGTATACTTTTGATAAAAATTTACAAATATAATTTACACAATTCTAAATTATATGTATTCTTCTCTTCTTCAAACAGACTAAAGAATCTTTAAGAAAACCAGTTAGAGCTAAAAAGTCTTTTGCATCATTGCTTAGCTCAAGTGAAGGTACAATAATGTGTTTTTTCATTTTATTAATACAAATGTTATTTGTATTGCACTCAAATATTTTTTCATAGATCATGAATTTGGGGTTGGTTTAGAATAGATGTTTGTCTTGGATTATATTACACAATTGAATTTCTGATAAGCTTTAGTTTTAGTTGGTGAGATAACATAGTGGCTGAGATCTGTTTAGAAAGATCTTGGTTCAAATCTGTCCCTTGAACCAATAGATGATCTTTGGAAGATAAAATAGGATTGTTGTAAAGAGTGTAACAAGCTATTGTATAAATACTGCTTAGAATTATAATCAAAATTCTGATTACTGTTATACATTCAGCAACTATTTAAAGATAAACATTAGTTCTTTAGTTTTCAAATTACAAAGTATTATTCAGGCATCACAATAAATTACAGTTTGTCATATATCAACTTTCCCTGGACTTGTATGTTCCTCTTCTTTCATATACTGCAAAAAAGTTTATAAATTCTTAATTTTTAATTAATTCTGCTAAGCTGCAGTTAATACCAAATATGGCATTTCTACACAGTAAATGTATTTTAAAAGTCATCATAGTTTAGGGGTCAATGAACATAACACCTTTGAAGTACTTATACTAAGGATGAGAAAAAAGGAATGGCATCAGATTTGGGTATATGAAGGAGCCACAGTTTTCACCATCACAATAAGCCATAGCTTATCTTAATAGCTAAATGTAAAAGCTAAATATCTTCTCAAAAGATATTGAGAATATTTTATATTTATGAATTTAGCAGCTATTTTGTATATTTTTCTGAATGGTTTTAGTGATTTAGTGTGTTTTGGTTTTATATATAATACTCAGTTGGAAACTGCTCCTGAGAAAAAGTGAGAGAGAATAAAACACAGCTATTGCCATTTGGAAATACTTGATTTCAAATAGTTCCTAAATTGGAATTTAAAATCTGTATTGTATGCTGGAACATGCGATAATTTTTGTTCCCTTAATACTTTAAATACATCACAGCCTTACTGCTGATTAAAGGTATGCAATATTTGGACCAATTCTATGCATATTTTTAAGTTTATTATATCAGTTTAAAAGTATAGCTTCATATATTCTGAATGATTAAATGCTGTTTAAAATGGAATTTCTATTGCGTTTTATATTTAAGTAATGTAATGTTTTAATTAAAGCTGAAGAAACTAGTAGTGTTACATTTTTTTCTAATTTTTTTCTATAGAAATTTCTGAAACTCAGAACCTTTGTGAATTTACTGACATTGTATGGAGTTCCAGTGGGAATGAATTTTCAGATGAGGAAAATGACATTGCAGCCTCAGATTTTCTTAATATGAAAATGAAGAAATATAGAAAGTATGCTTTGATCTCCAAGGAAGTGTGTAATAAAGGTAACACATTTTCTATACACAATGTAAAAATCAGTTTTCATTCCTAATTTTCAAAAAGCCATATTTCCCATATTTGAATTTTCTTGTCTCCATAGAGTGAATCCTACCCACATTTTTCTTTAGACCTAAAAAAATTCTATTCCTGGGGTCTCTACTATTCTTCGGAACAGTCTGGTCTTGGAACCTCAGTCCTGAATTCTTTCTATTTTTTAGCATTTTATTTATACATTTATACATTTGCTTTGTTGACAATTTATGTACATTTCACAAATCTTACTGTTGTTGCTGTTCTATTATTAAATCTTGGAATCAAATGAAATAGCAGGGAAAAGTTGGAGGAATGTTTATGTGTTAAAATTTAATAGGATACTTTTACCGTGTTTCCCCGAAAATAAGACATGTCCCGAAACTAAGCCCCACAGGGCTTTTTCGGGACATGCCTTGAAATAAGCCCCCCCCCGAAAATAAGCCCCCCCACTACTTCCGGGGGAAAGGGGGGGGACATGCCGGGAGCCGCTCTTTTTGCGGCGGCACTCTTTTGGCCCCGAAAGAGAGAGAGAGAGATCTCTCAAGAAGTTTCCCTGCAAAGACCTGCTGAAAAGAGAAGCCGCGAACTTCCAGACGCTGGTAAAGTGAGCGCCTCGCAGCCCGGCCCTCCCCTGCATTCCCCCCCAAATTGATTATCTTACCAGCGTCTGGAAGTTCGTGGCTTCTCTTTTCAGCAGGTCTTTGCAGGGAAACTCCTTCAATGTAAAGGAGAAGTTCTCGCGAGTGCAAAAAGTTGTTAATTGGTTGCACTCGCGAGAACTTCTCCTTTACATTGAAGGAGTTTCCCTGCAAAGACCTGCTGAAAAGAGAAGCCACGAACTTCCAGACGCTGGTAAGATAATCAATTTGGGGGGGAATGCAGGGGAGGGCCGGGCTGCGAGGCGCTCACTTTACCAGCGTCTGGAAGTTCGCTGCTTCCCTGTCACCGCCTTCCTCACTCACGTCGCGCCCCGCCCCATCCCCCGCCCGGTGGTCAAAGTCCTTCAAAGCATTTTAAAGGGATCCGTTTTGCCTGCCATGAAGGGAACCAATGTTCCCCGAAGAAAAGGAGGCAAGCATTGGTTCCCTTCATGGCAGGCAAAACGGATCCCTTTAAAATGCTTCGATGGACTTTGAAGCATTTTGAAGGGACACCCTCCTACCTCGATCGCGTTCTTCGATCTTCTCTCCACGGCAGCCCATTCTGAAAGAGAATGCCTCACGAGTTGGAGAACTTTGAAAGCCTCGCGAAGCGTTCTCTTTCAGAATGGGCTGCCGTGGAGGGAAACCCCAGAGCTGTCAAACTCCAGTAAGTGGTGCGTTTCGCGGTTCTGCGGAGTTTGGAGCTTTGGGGCGAAGGATGGGGCGGGGCGGCGAGCGAGCGACCGAGGTGGCGGCAGAAGGGGCAGCAGAAGAGCGCGGAGCCCAAGAGCGGGTCAGCAGGAGCCCCGAGTAGAAAGCGCTGGCCGCTGTGCCCAGGCGGAACGGCTCCCCCTTGAGTTCGGAGCCCAGCGAAAAGCACTTGAGACCCACTGGGGCGGCGCTCAGCGCGCAGGCAAGCGGGAGGTAGCTGGAGAGCGCGGCGCAGGCTCCCACTTCATCCTCCGCATCTCCTCCGCTGCCTGCGCCTCCTCCTCCCTGCCTCGCCTCCTCCGCCTCCCTTCTGTCCTCCTCCTCCCGTGTCCTCCTCGCCGTCATCGGCCCTTGCCGGGGAGGCGGCCGCCACGTGTTGCGGGAACATAATGCTGGGGATGGCAGTGGCGAGAAGGGAGAGTCCCGAATGCGCCGCCACTGGTGCCGCCGTTGCTCTGGCTGCTACCGGCACAGCGGCCGCCGCTGTCACCGCTGCTTCCTCTCTGCAGGCAGCCGGCAAGAACGGCTCACGCACCAGCTTTTTCCTCCCCGCCCTGCTTCCTCCTGCTCTCTCTTATTGAAGCGGCTGCTGCGGCTGCTGCTCTCTTGCTCGCCGCCGCCGCTACTGCTGGGAGCCGATGAATTATTGATGGCAGCAAGCTCGAGGCAAAAGAGGGGCTTAGCTTAGTCGGGAGGATCTCTGTGCTTCTTTGTAATAACGGGTGTTGACTCCTGCGTTTTAAAGCCACCTCTTGCCAGTCGCCCTTTGGCACGGCTGGTTGCCTCGAACTTGCTGCCATCAATAATTCATCGGCTCCCAGCAGTAGCGGCGGCGGCGAGCAAGAGAGCAGCAGCCGCAGCAGCTGCTTCAATAAGAGAGAGCAGGAGGAAGCAGGGCGGGGAGGAAAAAGCTGGTGCGTGAGCCGTTCTTGCCGGCTGCCTGCAGAGGGGAAGCAGCGGTGACAGCAGCGGCCGCTGTGCCGGTAGCAGCCAGAGCAACGGCGGCACCGGTGGCGGCGCATTCGGGACTCTCCCTTCTCGCCACTGCCATCCCCAGCATTATGTTCCCGCAACACGTGGCGGCCGCCTCCCCGGCAAGGGCCGATGACGGCGAGGAGGACACGGGAGGAGGAGGACAGAAGGGAGGCGGAGGAGGCGAGGCAGGGAGGAGGAGGCGCAGGCAGCGGAGGAGACGCGGAGGATGAAGTGGGAGCCTGCGCCGCGCTCTCCAGCTACCTCCTGCTTGCCTGCGCGCTGAGCGCCGCCCCGGTGGGTCTCAAGTGCTTTTCGCTGGGCTCCGAACTCAAGGGGGAGCCGTTCCGCCTGGGCACAGCGGCCAGCGCTTTCTACTCGGGGCTCCTGCTGACCGCTGGGATCTCGCTCTTGGGCTCCGCGCTCTTCTGCTGCCCCTTCTGCCGCCACCTCGGTCGCTCGCTCGTCGCCCCGCCCCATCCTTCACCCCAAAGCTCCAAACTCCGCAGAACCGCGAAATGCACCACTTACTGGAGTTTGACAGCTCTGGGGTTTCCCTCGGCTAGGGGAAAAAATCTTGCATAGTGCAGAAACTCTTCTCGCTTCGAGAACTTGCTAATTCTCGCGAGAAGAGTTTCTGCACTATGCAAGATTTTTTTCCCCCTAAACAGATTAGCCGAGAGACCACGGAGCTGCCGAACTTCAGTAAGTGGTGCGTCGCGGCCTGCCTGCACCCCAAAAATAATAAGCCATCCCCCGAAAGTAAGGCCAGGGGCATTTTTTGGGGGTCAAAAAAATATAAGCCCCTGTCTTATTTTCGGGGAAACACGGTATTTATTTGATATGCTTAACAGACTTATTCAGATAAATGCAGGCTTACAACAATAACAAATAATATGTCCATAGTGTACTTCAACAATGTGAACATTCATGGAAGAAAGAAAATGATAAAACATCTACAGTAAACAACGTAATAGTAAAACACTTCATAAACCTATAACACCATTATTCAAATTGATAACATTCACTATATCAACCCTATAATAATTAAATAGTAATATACAATTCACAGTCAAACATTGACAAGATACCATCCAATTACCAAAAAAAAATCATTGTTTTCTGGAATGCCATCATAGCTGGGCCTAGATTAATATTTTTTTAAATCAATTTATACCATCACTCATTCTCATATATGACTCTGGGCAGCTTACAGTAAAATAGATAAAAAATAAAAAGAATATAAAAAAATAAAACCTAGCAGATGGACTTGTAAAACAACCATTAACAATCAGGAGATGGGTTCTAACACATATCCGGGCTCAGGTTTTCAGGGCCAGTCTGACCACTGGAGTAATGGTGTTTCAGAGGACAGATGCCATGGCAGAAAAGGTCCTGAAAGAGCCCACCAACTGACAGGGTCTAGAGCAGGGGTCACCATCCTTTCGGACCTCAGGGACCACTAAATTCATAATTTTAAATCCTGCGGACCACTAATATGAATCCAGCGCTCTCGCTCTCTCCCGCTCCCCCCTCTCTCTCATCTCTCTGTCCCTCTCTCTCTCTCTCATCTCTCTCTCTTTTCCCTCCCTCTAGCTCTCATTTCTCTCTCTCTCTCTCTCTCACACACACACACACATATATATCTTTGTCTCTATTTGTTTCTCTCTGTCTCTCTCACATCTCTCTCTCTACCTTTCTCTCTCATCTCTGCATCTCTGTCTGTCTGTCTCTTTCATCTCTGTCTCATCTCTCTGTCTCTGTCTCTGCCTCTCTCTCTCTCTCTCACTCTCTCTCATCTCTCTTTCTCTCATTCTGATTCTGATTCTTCAGTGCTCTCTGGGTCTCGCGGCCGCTTCTTCGGCCTTTGTTGGTGCTGGATGCACCTCGGTCACTCTGGGAGATGCATGACCTGCTCTCCACCCCGAGACTCAGCTGCAGCCGATGACCCGCATTGCAGCCGAGGTGGCGCAGTGGTTAAAATGCAGCACTGCAGTTCAGCAGTTCAGCACTGCAGTTCAGCAGTTCAGCTGTTCAAATCTCACTGGCTCAAGGTTGACTCAGCCTTCCATCCTTGCGAGGTGGGTAAAATGAGGACCCAGATTGTTGGGGGCAATATGCTGAACTCTGTAAACCGCTTAGAGAGGGCTGTAAAGCACTATGAAGCGGTATATAAGTCTAAGTGCTATTGCTATTGCTAATGGGTTCCAGGAGGAGAAAGGGCCACTGTCTCCTCCATTGTGTAGTGCACTAAATTTAACTGCTGCACAAGGCGCTGAGAGAGCAGCGGACAGGCCATGGTGCCAACAGCAGCAGCAGAGAGAAACGGCCAGGCCAGTGTCTCATGGTGGAGAGGAAGTTGCGCGTCTTCCCAAGCGACCGAGGTGCATGCAACACCAAAAAGGGACTGGAAGATTCTCCCTTGAGACCCAGCAAGAGATGAAGCAAGTACAGGGGCACTTCGCTCCCTCTCTGAAATATGGAGCGAGTCTCCATCCCCCACCCTTACCTTCTCAGGCCAGGTGAGGAGTGACTGCGAGGGGAGGGTGAGGGGTGGAGCCAGCCACTGGTGGGTTCAGCTGACAGGGAGCCACAACAGGGGGATGAAAGAGCCACAGGTTGCCGACACTTGTTGCTTCAGCCCACCTGCACCGCTACCCACCCTTGCCGCAACAGCACCATTACCTTGTTCTGGCTGGCGAGGGCTGCGCTACTCCTTGCACGTTGCACCACCTGCAAATTTGCATGTTGGACGTACCACCCTCTATGGCGGAGATTTCCAGCCCCACCACGAGCTGCCTGGCCGGTCCCATATTCCAGAGCTCTAGTCACAGGACTGGCTCATTGGTCATCCTGGAGAAGCTCCTCCACCTGGGTGCACTGCGAACCACCAAAATTTTCTCGCGGACCACCGGTTGGTGACAGCTGGTCTAGAGTATACACTATCTGACAGATTGGCTAGGATGGGTAGAAACAACTGGAAAGAGACTGGTTGATAAGTAACCTGGTCCCAAGCCATAAAGCTACCAGCACCTTGAATCACATCTGGAACATATAAAATGCTACTAAGAAATGGAGTAGGATTAGAGGGTGGATGCTACCTTCAACTAAGCTCTCCAGATCCAAATCCTGACTGAAAAAGCCCAGATAATGTACTTCTTCTAGGGCAGCGGTTCTCAACCTGGGGGTTGCGACCCCTTTGGGGGTCGAATGACCCTTTCACAGGGGTCGGGAGACTTCGCCCAGACGGCGCCATTTGGGTTCTTTTATCCTCTGCGCATGCGCAAAACACTTTGTGTATGCACAGAGGGTAAAAAAACCAAGTGGCGGGGCAGGGGGCGCGGCAGCGGGCGCGGCGGCGGGGTGGGGCACGGTCGCAGGGCGCGGCATTAGGAAGGTTGAGAACCACTCTAATCTAGGGGGCTTTGTAGCTATATTGGTATTTTGTGCAAGCTCAGCCAGTATAGCATGTTTAAATGAGAAATGTGATTATTAAGCTGTAATAGTAACTAGTAGCTACATTACAATTAGTAAAATTAATTGGGAAAAGAGCAGTGGTTTACCCATTTAGAAAGTACTTTCTTTTGTGAAATATAACAACTAGTCTTAGTTGCCATCAAATCTACACAAAGTTGAGGTCATTGACAGATTCTATATAAAAAATTAGATATGCCTGAAATATAATAAACGTGTAAGAATGTTAGTAGTTTTAAAAATGTCTAATTTCTGGAAGTTTTTTTCCCATGCTCCTTCATGAAGAACCTGAATTCATTGAGTGGAAGAATGATAGTGATTATGAGCATGATGAACAATGTAGTGAATCAGAAGGTAATGAAGCTCCTTTGGATATATTGGACACAGATTCGTGCACAAACAGCACTTTCAAAGCCGATGGAGAGAAGGAAGATGAACCCTCAAAGGTAAAAAAAAAATGTTTAAGATGGAGGTCTTTTAAGAATGTTTGCTGCCAGACTAAATATCCACTCTATTTGAAAGTGGAGATTATTGAATACAATTTAATGCATTTTATTTTTGTTCTTTTAAATCAGTGGCCGTCGCCCTTTTTGGCACCAGGGACTGGGTTCCTGGAAGACAGTTTTTCCATGGACGGGACAAGGGGGAGGATGGTTTTAGTTTCACTCACTTGCCTGCCGCTCACCTCCAGCTGTGCGGCCCAGTTGCTAACAGGCCAGGGACCGGGACCGTTTTAAAATTATAAGCATTTTTTTAAATTAAATGCATGGAATCCTGAGACTTCTAGCATGCAATGAGGAAGAAATGTTTTAATTAATAATAAATAAACATGGTTCACCAGTTTTGCTCTTTTAAACTTAATATCCTGATGTCATGGTTCCGAGTAATGGGCCCAATCAATTCAGGACTCTGAGGCTGTGGCTTTTCTCAAAGATCTATTTTATCAGCACGTTCAAATGTGAAACCAATTCTAAATATTTCCCGCATTTTGTTATAATAAAAGAAATAGATATCCACCCCCGTACGGTCACTGGTCACGTTAACTAACCAGGTAAATGGCAGGGCCGTATTGCCGCTATGTCTGGCACCTGGGAGGAAATTATCCCACACCCCGTAGTTCCCCCTTCCCCCATATGTATGGCAACTAAGTAATGAAGTAAAAAGAGCATGGCTTCAGCTAAAGTCATTTTGAGAGTTGACACCTGGTTTATAAAGGGTTTCAGTATTTTCCAGTAGAGGGAGACAGGAATCATTTTTTTGAAGTTTTAATTTAGAAGAAAGTTGATAAAGAATTTTAAGTGCTTTATCCTGTACTGAAGTACTAAAAGTACTTTTTAAAAATAGGTTGTAAAAATTAAATGTTTGGTCAACTATCAGTAGGTAATAAATGCAGGATATCTGATAAATGTGACATCATTAATCCCAGATTAAGCAACAGGAGCTCTTCAACATTAAAATTGGGGGAATAATATTTAAAGATTAGAGAGAGGGGGAGCATTGTTATTATTTAGTGTAATCTAATTTAAGCAATACTATTCCAAAATGCCAGCAGTGCTACTGAAAAGCAGCATTTTCTGGCCACAGTTCCTTCTTGTTCCCAAAAGTGGGAAATATCATTTGTTTTTGATTGAGGTGAATAAAGATAGGTTTAATAAATAAAGTCAAGTGGATTCTAGTTCAAGTAAGAAGTCTGGAGGTTCACTGAACTAAGCTTTGTATGGTTTAATGTGTTACATGAACTCAATCATAATGTTTTGTAAATCATGGTTTAGTGGCATGACTGAGCCTATTGGGATGGAAGTGTACCTTTCACTCTTCTCCCCTAAAAATTCTCTTGTTCATCTTTTGTCCTGTAGGAGTGACATGTCATCCTAGCTGTCACCAAATATCTTCTATATCTGGCATTATAATTGCAATAATGCATCTCTAAATTAATTTTTAAATTTCATTAGTCTTTTCATCAAGATCAGAAGAAACATACTAAAACCAGTAAAAATAATAAAGTGGCCACAAATGAAAATCAGCTGAAAAGAAACATTAGTAAAAAATGCTAAACAATTGGATATGTGCTATCAATAGCAATTATCTTAATTTTGATTACAGGTATCAGCCCTTTTCCCTATTGGGAAATTAATATAATTTTTTATTTAAAACATGTAAATGTAGAACAACCTCTTTTCGCTTTAAATATTAAAATGCAGGTAATTGGTTTTGGGAAAAAATAGATTACAAAGTTATTCCAGTCCAGAACATCTGGAAATAAATGGAACAAGAAAAGAATCTTAGAATATATGGAGTAAACACAAGAATTCCTGCAGACCACAAGATGGTGCTATCCTGCTAAGAGAAAACTTGCCTTAAAAAGGTGAATTAACACAAATTCCTTGATGATTGGGTTCCAGTTGACAGTAAATATAATGCTTTAAGGAGGAGCATAATTTTTTTTAATTGAACACAGGAAAAACAAACATTAAATTAAGCAGTTTCTAGCTAGTTTCTTCTTAGGTAATATCCCTTGAATCAGACTTTCCTTCTCATTTAATCCACCTAGACTTCCCTTCTGTTTTTTGGAAGTTCTAAAGTAAACTAAAGTTTAAACTTGGGTTGAAGAGAAATTAATTTTCTTCACTATATCATATTCACCATATCACACAGTTTCATATTTGACTCTCTTCTCCTAGAGTTATGGCTTTGGTTTTCAAAATTACAAATTACCTTCTTCCTGGAGGGGGTGAGAATGGGGTGCATCTGTCTCTTCCTATGTGTCATGTAAAGCAGTAGATTCAAAGTGTCTGAGCCCGTGAAGCCTACGTGGCATGAAACAGTGGGAGAATTCTAAATATGGTGAATACAGGCTGCCTTTTACAGCAACTCAAATACCATATTTTTCGGAGTATAAGACGCACCTTAGTTTTTGGGGAGGAAAATAGCGGAAAAAATCTACCTACCAGGTATTCATCTGGCTAGCGTCCTTAGTCTGGTCAGCTTCAGCACATTATTTTATCCCCTGGTTAGGGCTGAAATAAACCTTTTTTGGAGGGAATAGCAATGAAAACCCTGCAAAGACTTAGGGCTAGAAAAAAACTTATTCGGAGGGAGTAGGAATGAAAAAATCCTGCAAGCTGGGAAGATTGTTAGCACCTTGTTAGGGCTGAAAAAACCTTTTTGAGGGAGTAGCAATGAAAACAAGCCGGGAATTGCCAGGAAGATAGTTAGCACCACATTTGGACATTTGGAATATAAGACGCACCCAAATTTTCAGCCTCTTTTAGGGGGGGGGGGAAGGTGTGTCTTATACTCCAAAAAATACGATAAGTTAACCAAGAGAACTGCTATTACTAGCAACTTACATTAAATGGCATGCTACATCTTATTGTTTAAAAAGTGTTTATATGCCTCTTTATTCAGTATAATAAGACTGTCTTTAAAGACGTTATGGACAAGACAAATATCTGGCTCTAGATATTACACCTGGATACCTTAGATTAGGCAAGAAAAAGTAAATAACAGGTACAGGTAATCCTCGATTTACAACCACAATTGAGCCCAAAATTTCTGTTGTTAAGTGAGACATTTGTTAAGTGACCTTTGCCCCATTTTTCAACATTTCTTACCACAGTTGTTAAGTGAATCACTGCAATTGTTAAGTTAGTAACCTGGTTGTTAAGTGACTTTGGCTTCCCCATTGTGTCAGAAAGTCCTAAAAGGTGATCACAGGGCCCCAGGACACAGCAACTGTCGTAAGTATGAACCAGTTGCCAAGCATCTCAATTTTGATCAGGTGACCATGCTGCAAAGGTTGCAGTTGTGGAAAAATGGTTATAAGTCACTTTTTAAAGTGCTGTTGTAGCTTTGAACAGTCACGAAACAAACTGTTGCAAGTCAAGGACTACCTGTATAGAATAGGTGATATCTGATTCAACAGAAGTAACTGGTTGAGGGATCTAGGTGTCCTAGTGGACAACCTCTTGAATATGAGCCAGCAGTATGCTGCAGCTGCCAAAAAAGCCAATGCAGGCTGCATCAATAGAGGGATAATATCAAGATCATGTGAAGTGATACCACTTTATGTTGCATTGATAAGACCACAGTTAAAATATAGTGTCCAGTTGTGGTCACTATGAGACAAAAAAGATTTTGAGATTCTAGAAGGAATACAGAGAAGAGCAACAAAGATAAGTACTGTATGTCTAGTCTAGCAAAGAGAAGAACTAGGGGTGACATGATAGCAGTCTTCCAATAGTTGAAGGGCTATCATAGAGAAGAGGGTTTGACCTATTCTCCAAAGCTTTGAGGCAGGGGTGAAATCCTCCCAGTTCGCTCTTACCTGTTGGTAGCCGCACAGCCGAACAACCTGGTGGCGTTTGCGGCACGGGGCTTCCCCCACTCGCTTCCCCTACCCGCCTGGATGCCGGCATTTGCATTATTTTGCCCTCTGCGCAAGCAGAACACTTTGCGCATGTGCAAAGGGCAAAAGAACGCAAATGTCGCCGTCCAGATGGCTGGGGGAAGCGGGTGGGGGAAGCTCCACGCCGCGAACGCCACCAGGTTTTTTGGCTGTGCGGCGACCAACAGGTAAGAGCGAACCGGGAGGATTTCACCCCTGCTTTGAGGGCAAACAAGAAGTAACGGATGGAAGTTTATTAAAGAGAGATCCAACTTTTAAGGAGAGGTTTCCTAACAGAGAGAACAATTAATAGCGAAACAGCTTGCCTCTGGAAGTTGTAGGCACTCTGTCACTTGAGGTTTTCAAGAAGAGATTGGACAGCCATTTGTCCAGAGTGGTGTAGGATCTCCTGCTTGAGCAGGGGATTTAGAAGACCTGCAAGGTCTCTTCCAACTTTTATTTTGTTAGATATGGTTCTAACAGCAATATGAGGAATCTAGTCTACATCCTTAGTTGTGATTATTTTTATTGTTTAGAAAAATGAATGTGTAGTGAAAACTGATACTACTGCTACAGGTTTCCATATATGATTAAATATTGTATGCATAGGTATTGGAGCTAAGTGTACAAATATCATTTTATTTGCTATATTAGTGGTTGATTAACGTTTCTAACACCGTGTCCAGAGAATAATATCTTACCACAATATGTTCTTATAGAATTGTACAGTGTGGCACTACATAGATTGGTGGTATCCCACCAATTTGTTCCCCTCCTTTCTTCATATATGCCAAAAGCTATAGTTTTCTTTTTTTGACAAAACAATAAAATTATGTTTCATACTTTGTAAATAAATCAGGCTATTAAGCAACTTTAAACCATAGCATTACATAGCACTGTATTTTGAAGCCAAAATAAAATCTGGTTTGAACCTAATTGAACATTTAGTATTTAACATACGATTTAAAAAAACAAATCCTTGGATTGTGTGAGTTTGTTTCATTTTTGTTCCTGACTGGCTTCTGTCATTTTTGCCATCTTTTATTTTTGTGTCCTATTGTATTTTTAATATTTTTACTTTTGAATTACCCAGAGTTATTGGTATTCAGGTGAAATACAAATTAATTATTATCTCTTCACAACAATGTGAAGTCACAGCTGCCAGTTCTTTAGATGGTGTTGGTATTCATATGCATTGAGTTCTTCCCAAGAACCAAGGATGTTGTAAGGCAGGGGTGTCAAACTGAAGGCCCAGGGGGCCGATCCGGCCCGAGGGGTACTTAGATCTGGCCTGCGGGGCTGCCCTGGAAACAGTGAAGGACCGGCCCGCGGTGCTTCTGCCAGTGAAAACAGGCTTCCGAGCTCCGTTTTCGGCTGCCACGGCCTCCTGCAATCATCTGCCAGTGAAAACAGAGCTCGGGAGGGCAGTGGCCACCAAAAACGGAGCTTGGGAGCCTGTTTTCGCTGGCAGAAGCACCGTGGGCCACCACAGGCACACCCAACATGAGTGACATCGAGCTGGCCAAGTCCACCCTGGCCACGCCCATTCTGGCCCCCTGAGGTCAAACACAACCCTGATGCGGCCCTCAATGAAAACGAGTTTGACACCCCTGTTGTAATGTATCCATATAGTATATGTTCAAATCCAAGCAGTGTGGCCTTTTGTAGTTGTCAGATGCAAATATCAATATGTAGAATTTCTAAGTGCTGTCCACATTTTTTTGGTATCACACCCTGTTTTCCAATAACCACTAGGACCATTTCAGCTGGTTTATACTATAATCCTTCAATATTGATTTTCAGATCTTCATACTTTGTGATGTTCTTCAATTCTTTGTGTTCAACTATCCCTTGGTATTATTAGATCAATTATCCATACTTTCCTCTTTTCAACCACATTTATATTTAGTGTGTTATGAGCCCAGGCTTTATTAGTCTGTATTAGGAAATTCCACAATATTTTAATCTCCTCGTTTTCTATTACTTTTTCAACTCTATGTTCCCATCAATTTTTCATTAATGGTACATGGTAATTTTTACAGGTGTTCCTGTGAATCATTTTGGCAATTATGTTATATCATTGTTTATAATCAGTTTGTGCAATCTCCTTGTGCGAAATGAATACAAAATCGGTTTCTTCTGTTTCTTTTCACAATCCTTTGTTGATTTTTCAATTCTGGCCTTGATTGCCTTAGTTTAAATAGTTTGGTCTTGCACAGCCAAAATCAAGCCTTCATTTCTTTTTAAAAAAATTTCTTGTTGTAAGCCATTCTCAGATTTTACCTTTATCCACCCTCCCCTCAATCTGTTGTGGAAATTGACCATGTAATGTTTTTCCTTGCCAGCATTCTGTTCTGTTTTTATTAAATTGTTTTGTTATTCATGTTTTTTTTCATGGCGCACGTTCTGTAAGTTTCAATTTTTAACTTGTATCAATGTTTATTATTATTTCAGAATTCTTGGCTTTATATTTTTTTATGCATATCTTGATTTACTAAGACAAGCTGCCATTGTGTAAACATGGCCATTGACTTACTAGAGTGATACCGCATTAAAATAAAGGAGAGGGAATAAGAGGTATAATACAAAGAATTTAATTTTATGGCAATGGGGCTGAGTTGTCTACTGGGCTGCTCTTAGTAAATGGCTTTGCTACTTTGGAGATTACAGAGCTAAGCTTGCAAGAGTAACTGGTTGTTAAATGTATGAATATTAAATTTATCACAAAAATAACTTTGTTTGAAATATCGACAGTTCTACTTTGTAATTGCTTGCTGTGTAACTGATTACTTTTTAAAAACAATGAAAATACAATACTCTTGACAATATTTTAATGCAAAATACTAAGGCACTCACAGCTGTTTTCTGAGTTAATTTGCTGATTATCTTCAAGATGATATGCTATTCATATAACCAAATATAGCCTCTTAAACAACTTGAATTTTAATTGTTTTCATTCCAGAGGATTAAACTGCTAGGTTGTCCTGATACCATTCCAGGTCCTAGTCTTTTTCTACTCATCCTAAATGTTAGTTTACTGTATTTTTAAAGATGGGTGCCAGAACATTTAACTTAGTTAATCTGTAACTGGGCTTTGTAGCCCATCATGTTTATAATCTATAGTTGAAGTTAACTTGATATAAAGAAAACATAATTAAACTTTACTTTAAGTTTAAGATTGTGACATATTAAGCAGTGCTTAATCAAAACATAGTAAACATTCTTGGTCTTCTCATGGTCTACTATTGAAGACAGCTTTGAACATTAAAGGCGGATACTGTGCTTATTTCCATTGCATTAAACAATAACTTAATAAAATTCAATCTGATACACAGAAAGCAAAAGTAGCTGAACCAAATGCTGCAAAAAAGCAATTTTTAATAGCCAGAGTACAGAAATGTAACTGCTGCTATGAATAAGGACAGAAAAAAATTAGTCCAACATCAAATTGGTCCCCATCCCGTTCATCTTGGAGGCACTATTTAAGGTGCTTCCGTGTTGAAAGGATTAGACCAGAGATCTTCAAACTTGGCAACTTTAAGACTTGTGGACTTCAACTCCCAGAATTCTCCAGCCAGCTGGCTGGAGAATTCTGGGAGTTGAAGTCCACAAGTCTTAAAGTTGCCAAGTTTGAAGACCTCTGGATTAGACAGTAACATCATTGCTCGGGGCACATGGGGGGGGGGAGGGATTCCATTCATATCCCTGTCAAATTGCTGGAGCAAATGACAGATATTCATTTGAATGATGGAATAAAGTCAGAAAAAAAAATAGTTCAACATCGAATTAGTGATAATTGGAACAATTGGCCTGTTGTTAGATATAGACAGGATAGCATGCCTGAATCACCTTGGTCTTGTTTTTATTTTGTTCTTTGGCCAGCAGTTATTGCATTACACCTAGCTATATCTTTTTCCCTTTCTACTCAGGTATTTCCCTGGAAATCAGGAAGGTCTTCTTTTGTCCTTCACTTGGTCAATTTGATAATTGGTTGCAGAACTGAACCTGCAATTCCATTGGAATAGAAAGATTTTGTTAAATGCTTATCCAATCCACTTTTTAATTTATTATTTATTAACTTGCTTAACCACCCATCTTGCTTCGAAGTGGCTCTTAGCAGCTTTCAGCATAAAAATATATTAAAATCATCAGAAATAAATATTCCTTAAAGTAAAATCATGGTCACAAGACAGGGAAGGAGGGAGCTGGATATGTGGGTGGGAGGTGGGATTAGCTCTTAATTAATCAACCACCTCCAATGTGATACTCCAACATTGGGTCTGCAAGCCATCTGGCCTTAAAGGTCTTGCAGAAGGTCAGAAGGGTGGGAGCCGATCTCACCTCAGGGGTTAAGATATTCCACGGCAGAGAAGGCTTTTCTGCTGGACCTTGCCAGCCAAAATTCCTTGACTGACAGGATCCGCAGTATGTCTCCTCTGCCGGCGCTGTTGGAGCAGGCTAGTCCAATCAGATTGAGATGGTTCCTCAAATAACCATGCCATTTAGGGCTTTAAAGGTGATAACACGTTGAATTGCACCTGGAAGCAAACTGGCAACCAATGCAGCTCATGGAGCAGTGGTGTAACATGTGGTGTAACAGTGGTATAACATATGCCACTCTAGGGGCCCTAAGAACTGCCCACGCCACCGCACTCTGCACCAGCTGTAGCTCCCAAATGCTCTTCAAGGATAACCCATGTAGAGCGATTTAATTGAAATGTATAGTGTACTATTCCAGTCTAAGAACTTGAGATAGGTGATGAAGTGTTTTTAAACTAAAGGAATTTATACTGGAGAGAAATTTAGTTCTGATGGCATTTAGTAAACTATTTTGGAGACAGGGAAATGTTCAAAACTATTTAGTAAATAAACTAATTTAGCAGCCAGACATTTCTCTGTTAACGTTTCCCCCCCCCCCAAAATAGGCTCTGCTATACAACAAGTATTCAAATTAAGTGAGTGGCAATATTTGCATTGAGATTTAGGGAATAGCCCATCTGCTTATTATGTAAGATGCAATGACTTCAGAGTAATAACATTTAGTATCAAAACATTTAAAAAAATAGTTGTTTGTATTTGTGCGTATGTGTGTGTGTGTGTGGTTCCATGTAGTTGTACCCTGTTTCCCCCAAAATAAGACATCCCCTGATGATAAGCCCAATTGGGCTTTTGAGTGCATGGCAATAAGGCCAAGCGCTTATTTCAGGGTTCAAAAAAAATATAAGACAGGGTCTTATTTTCGGGGAAACATGGTATGTATATTTTAAAATATGTTTTTACTTTATTTCTCCTATTGAAACAATGTCTGTTCCTTCTATTGTGTAATATAAAATGCAGTTGTTTTAAGAGGCACAAGCACCTATTCTTTGATATGGAATCTGTGTCAGACTGATGACCTAATGCCTGATGGCAGATAACATGTCTGTGTTCTTATGTAAAATGTTTTACTCATACCTGTGGATAATGATGACACACTGGATGTGCGTATGGTTTACTAGAATTTTGAGTAAATACAAACAGTTCAATTGGCAAAAGATTATGTCAAAGCTTTTCGTCCAAGTTTGCATGTTATATATTTCTGGAGTATTTTGTGTGGAACAGGGAGAGCCATCTTGCCCAATTCAATTTAGGAATGATGTATTTCATTCTACCACTTCATTTTGCTATATGTGCAAACAAGGCTCTATTACAGTGCAGTAGATTGAAAACAGTACATTGATCACAAATTGTGCTGCTAATTGATTTAAAATTCCTATTAGAATTTAACAATCCATTGTTTCTCCTTTGCTGAATTTGAGGATTTCAAACAGCTATGGAAGTTTTCGTTTTTTATCAAATATTTTGTATTAACATTTTCAACACACAAAAAAATAACAAAATAAAAATGCTTTTGAATAAAGTTCAAATCCTCCTGTCTATGTGTCCATATTGATATGTATTTCTTGCCAGCTCTGTGGAATAGTTTACCATTGTCTTCTTCCGGGATTCTTTTGATTTCCTAATTTAGCTGTTGAATTCTCCCAGTGATATATCCACATAGGCCTGACTCTTCTTAACTTTCCTACTGATACCTACTGGGATTAAATAAAAGAACCAAAATGCAACAAATACAACAATTCTGTAATTTTAGGTACAGTAGAGATCCACCCTTATTTCTCATAGCGTAATGTAGCCCACCTGAGCTCCATTTTCTCTGGCAGAGGATTGCAGGAAGCCATCACAGCCAAAAATGGAGTTTGAGAGCCCGTTTTCACTGGCAGAGTGTTCGGGCCACCACAGGCGCCCCTGATAAGAGTGACGTTGAGCTGGCCACGCCCATCCTGGCCCCTCAAGGTCAACACAACCCTGATGTGGCCCTCAATGAAATTGAGTTTGACACCCCTGCTCTAAAGGTTTTGAATTTTTGTTTTTTTATTAACATCTCTAACCTCAAATTCATTCTTTGGTTTGATTAGGGAACCCAAAGCTTTCTTCATTTCACTAAATTCCTTAGCTTAATTACTAAATTCCTTGCTTAATTACTATAAAATATCAGATTATCAGTAAATTCAGGTGTACCTTCTAATTAACCATGTAAGCTGCTAAAACCCCTTTTGGGGATTGATGGATATATTGTTTAATAAGCATCAAATATGTGTGCACCAGGACAGCATATGTTTTGGCAATTGATGGCATTGTGTAGACCCATGTTTGCCATGAAGGAGATTGCTCCTGTTACTTTTCCATATATATATACAATGGACCTATTTTTTTCTTTTCCATTAGACTCTTCTTAATAAAATATATGACTTCTGTAGTGTTTGCTAGCTCTTGGCATTTTTAGAGAGATTGAGATTCCAGTAATCTGGTCACTTCAGGCCTGTGTGTCTGTTTTCTTTCCATTTTTTAGATAGATAATGTTCGTTTCTTAGATGTATATCTATATAATTTTACGCCTGCTTTATTTCACAAGGGAAAAGCCTGCTACATATTTGTGCTTTTGTTCATGCTACTGCTGGCCTTTGAATAGAGGGAATATAGCCAAGCAGCATATGATAAACGGGGGCCAGTGTGGTAAAACTCTGCTATTACTGGTTAGTATGGAGGGTGAAACAAGCTGGAGCAAGGAGAAAAAGACAAACAATTGTTTGCATTCCACTGATTATCTGTGCTGCATTGGGAGCACTCACTTGTTATAATGAAGCCCTCTAATGTGAAAAAAAGTTTGAGTTCATCCCAAGCATAACAGCTACAAAACTTTGCCCAATTATAATATTGAGAAAATCAAGAGTAGCAAACGTATCTCTGCCAAGCCACTTTCCTGTGGAATGACATACTGATTCATGCATCTCAGACATACTTGGTTTAACTGTGTTACTAAGTAAGCCACAATTGGTTGGTTTATACAACACTCTAAGACTTATACCATTGTTCATATATCACAGTTGAGTTTATATTGCATGCTAAGTGAAAACCAAGTAATACTATTTTGTGAATCTTAATTTTTCCCCCTAGTTGTATAGTGTGACTGCATTTACTTGCTATGCTATGATATACAGTAATTTCAATGTATTTTAAATTGTTTTAATTGTTTTAGAATTTCAGAATTATAAGCTGCCCAGAGTCACTTGGCTGAGTTGGGTGGCTATAGAAATAGAATAAAATAAAATAATAATAATAATTAAATAAATAAATAACATTGTTTGTTTGGTTTTGCTTTAGTACAATGGGCAGATCCAACTGTTGTATTTTATAAATCATGGATTATGGTTTAGATAATTTTGTGTTAACCCAGCCAGTGGTGATTTATTCAACAAACCATGGTTAATAAAATTGTAAATTAGCATCATATACACATTTTACATATGCCTTCTGTCACTTTTTCATGTAATTGTTCATATTATATTGTGGGGAGATGTTCTGGACTTTAACCAAGGCACAGTAACATTAAACAACTAAGGTTATGTACTTTGAAAATGATCCAGAAGTGTTTTGGATCACATACTTTCAACATATCTTCGCTTTCACCTGGCTTTCATTTGAGCTTGAGAAAAAGTCACAGCTTTGGCATTACTCATTAAAGTTTAATATGAGTATGATCTTGATTTCCTGGAAAGTGTCAAAAATGGGGCTTAATTGAAAAGCAAAATAGGAATTCCATGATATCCTGATGTTTTAAACAAATGGCCAATGAAACCTAAAAGAAAATCACTGTAATTTTGAAACAAATAATCACCAACTTAAACATTGAGTATGGCTTTTTAATCTTAGCTAAAAACGATCAATCTTTTCCTGAGAAGGACATAGGTTGAGAGCCATGTTCTTTGTGTTATCTCTATATCTTTGTGAACAGATATAGGAGGGTCATAAAGCAAATACCTTCTTCATCCATAACCTGCCAGTCATATTTACAATTCCTTACTTATCAGAACATTCCAAGCAAATAGTTTTTGTGAATAATGAGAGGTTTCTAAATAAGCTTGTATAGACTTGGTGTTTTTTTTCTTTAAATCTTATGTACTTGGGACTTACAGAACTGGTACATAAACTATACTGGATCAAACTACCTATTTTGCTTATCTTTGCATGAAAGCCAACATTGTCTATATTGGTTCTTTTTTGGGGATGAAAGGTCTATGCACTGTAGTTCTTAGTTCAGCATCCACTTCTCAACATATTATTTTGTATTATTATGTATTCACAGTATATGTTACATTGACCATATAGTAATTAAAGCTTTGTTTAACTCTCATATTAAAAGGAAATCTGAATTGTGTATTCAGAATATATTCTTAATCTCTAATTAATACAATAAACTCTCAAACTTTCTTACCTGATATTCAAAGAACTTCCTCTCCATTCAGTTACATGCTAACATAATTATTCAAGCTTGCCACTTCAATATATCCTGATTTAGATCCATGTATTTTCTATTCCCTAAACCACTATCTGTTATGGCCATTATTAACATTTTCAAGTAACTGTTGTACATCTATCAGGGTCACAATATCTTTTTTCTGTGCTACCACTATTATGGATGTAACATTTTTCTTTGGAACAGTTGCTTCATTCTCTTCTATTTAAGTCATAGGTGTTTTTTAATTTGTTGATACATATTTAAATTTTAAAATAAACTAAGTAGATTTTTAGAGAAGGGTGTCATGTAGAATTTCTAAAGTAATTAATGAAACTGCACTGAGGTTATAAATTAAGAATGGTTGAGATTGTTTTACAAAGGATAAAGTAGTAGTAAAATATCCTGCAGCACCCCTTTGAGTTTGTTTTAGTGCCCTGGGGTGCCCCTGTGCACAGTTTGGGAACTGTGGTTGTAGGGTATAATATGAAACTTCAAAGGCTGCCAGAATATCTATTTGCCTCCTTTTTATAACATACACAACCAAGGCAGGGTTATTTGGAATTTCTTTTTCTTGCTTTCTACTTTTTCGGGGAAGTAGAATTGTTCTTCCTTTACTGGCTCTTCAATTCTAGCATCAAGATTATCTCTGCATTCCTTTACAGTTGGACCAAGACATAGTGATTGATCCAAATAATCCAGTGAGCTTTCATTGTTCTGCTATTAGGAACCTTTGGACTGACATAACCTGTTGAGTTTCCTTCAGTCCTTAGCAAAAGAAGTTTTAAAATTCAAGTTTAAGAACTTAAGATCATTTTTCATTTAGAATAAACCACAAAACAGTGACTAAAACTTTGATTTTGGAGTCCAGATGGATTCGAAATAAAATTTTGGAATTAATTATAAGAATGTTTCTTGTGGAAAAATGCTGCGGTTTTGAATTCCCTTTAAAAAATGATAGGCCACGATTTTGAAGGATGGACACTAGAGGAAATAGTAAGGAACAAAGAATACTTTAATTTGATGTACCAATATAGAATGGAGCAAAATATTTTAACATTGGCTATACTGAAAATATTTTTGAACAATGGACCCAGAAATTAATCTTAACAGTGCTCACCTCTATAGCTAGCTGAAGAGAAACAAACAACGATTATCATACTAATATACTGGTAAAGGTAATTGTTCTATAACTAACTGTATAAAATGTATTTTTTCCTGTCAAGTCAACTTAATAATCAATAGTATAAATTGTATTTGAATTACAGAGGTCATGCAGTTGCCTTTCATGGCTGAATTTACTTCAAGTAAAGGAAATGTCACCAGAAATAGAAGTACATTGTCAGCTAATATGCTGTGCTACTAATCAACATATTAACAGACTAGTCAGTGGTTGATTAATGCTGGCATGACTGTAGAGTTCATGACTCTGCTTTTTTTTACTTTTATGGATTAGGAAAGTAAGTCATACTGGTCATGAAGTTTACTGCTTAGCTGGAGAGTAGAAAAAGATGTGTAGACTTTACCAGCATAATTGTTTTCCTTGTGCACAAGCATATGTTCTTTTTATCTGTCATACACAAATGGATTTTCTTCTCTAACTTAAGTTATATCAGAGGATGAATTTATTATTTATAGATTAAAGATCTTCCTCCAAGAGTTCAAGGTAGCAAACCCAGCTGTCTTCCATTTTTTCCACACAAAAGTTTGTGAAACAGATTAGGTTAGTCACATTCTCTCAATCCAAAATCATTTAGCGAACTCTATATTTAAGAATGAAACTAATCCTCTCTGGCCCCAATTTAACTTTATATATGCTAGGAAATAATTGTGTTTTGATATAAATAAAGCAACCAAAGAAACTGTAAATGTGAGTAATGGACAGACTATTAAGCATATGCAAAGATTTGAGTTTTTAATAATTTTTAGGACCTGCTGGACCTGAATTCTGTAAGTTGGAAGTGAAACATGAACAGGAAGGTGTTCGATGATAATATTTGGAAAGTACAACAGAAGCAATTATTAGACCATGCTTAAAAACAAAACTGAGGGGTACAGAATTGATGGGCAGTTTGAATAATCTAAAAGGATTTTGCTGTTATATTTATCTCTTTGAAAAACAAACTCTGAAGCAGATGAGTATAAAATGTAAGTAGCAACAGTTGGAGAGTATTGAACATTCTGTATTGAACATTCTCTGTGTTTTGTATCATTCAGTTATCTGCAAAAATGATATCCCCATGCCTTGAGAAATCTGGATGCCTATTTATTTAGCATTTTCTGTTCAGAAAATAATATGTATTGCATTTAAGTTGAGGAAAAATATATCCCACTATCTGGCATCATCCGAAGAAACAAAAATATGCTTTCTAGTTCAGATTATGTTATGCACAATTCAAATACTGGTGGTTGGATCATAGAAAGTATTAAATGTATAAAAATACAAAAGGAGAAATGGGAGCTAAAGTGCGACTTTGTGTCAGTGTAATACTGTTCCATTGAAGATATAAATTATATTAAGTGAACTTACTTTCACATACTGTACGTGTACGTACATTTTTTGCTGTTAATCTGTTGTCCATAGAGATATCTAAAAACTTTGCTCTACTAATTTTTAACATGTTTGCTGTAATCAGTAATGTTTCATTGTGGAACAAGATAGACCTTACAATTTTTACTGGTTCTCTGCCAGTTTTCCTTGATGGATCAGGACGTAGAATTCTCTTGTCAAAAAAGGCCAACTAGATGGATTTGAAAAGCTCATCATAAGCTTGGACTAATAACAATAGTCATTTTTCAATATTGTTTTCCACTAACCATATTGAAATGATAGTTCTTATGCTTCAGAAGATAATAAACGGCAATCAGTATTAGTAGCTGTTGATGTATGATCCTCTACAAACCTGTTCAGTCCTTTTTTGATTGTATATGTTGGCTCCCATTACCACAACTGCTGGCAGCAAACTTCACCATTGAAATAGGCATTGCATGAAAAAGTATGTCAGGCATGATTTTAATATACTGAGCTGTTAAACTGAAGAACTCCTATTGCTATATTCTTTTCTCATGGGGGAGTTAACTCCAGCCCTTTAATAATTTCGGTGCACTTTTAAAAATGTTTTCTAGCTTTAAAACATCCTTCTGGAAGTGTAGTGATTAGAATTATATGCAATACTCCAAGCCCTGTTATATTGATAATTATTTCATCAATTCCCTTTGTGGTAATACCAAGCATTGAATGTGTCTTTTTTAAAAATAGTAATTGCATACTGGATTGATAATTCCATTGAGCTGCCCATCATGACTTCAGGATCCCTTCCCTTGATCAGTCCTTACCAGTTCAGTTTTTTGCAAAAGTTTCCATATGTGGAAACCTTCAATTGGTTTCCACATATGTACCTGCTGTAATTAAGGTATTGAACATAGATGAACAATCCATGCGACCACGGAAGTTATTGGATAATATTGACCAATTACTCTCTTTAGGTTTACTTTAGTTTTATTACAGGGATTAATAAAGATCTCCATGTAATTTTTAGCCCAGATAATGAATCTCAAAAATATTACAAAACTCTTGAGTGCAATTTTGCACTCTTGTTTTATACTCCAAGTGTAATCCTGTCTGCTCTATGAGTTTCATTTTAAGCCACTGCAAATTACTTTCGTGCTTAATTACAAAGGCCACCTGGTTGCTTAGCTGTGGTAAATGTGTCACATCCTTCTCCTTTCAACTCTGCCCTCCTTAAAGGATGATAGCAAACATCTATGGTTTTCCACTAACCAAAAAGGAGTGGCTTTAGAAACCTCACAAACCTGTAAATCTGGTTGTTAATCAAGCTTTCAGACTTTATTGAACTTGGCTGAAAGTACTATGATATTACTAGTATCAGAGCAGTAGTTCAGAACATAATGTTAAAGTAATCAGGGTTTCCATTCTTTTGTCAATTACACAAAATTAGTAAAAACATTTTACTGATATAGTCTTCATTCCATTTCAAAAAATATGCATTTTTAGGGCAGGCTTACAGGTCTTGATACTAAATACTAAATGCTAATACAGTACTAAAAAAAAACCTAATAAAACTGCTGCACTTTTGCAAAAAATTACAAACAATATTCAATTTCATTATTTTAACCTTTAGAACTTAACAATCCCATTTACAGGAAACTGTAATATCAGATTAGTTATCTATCTATTCATGAATGTCAGTGGTATTGCTGGAATAAGTTTAAGCTGCTTTCTGCTTCTAAAGGAAAGGCGGCATATGAATCTAATAACTATATAAAAACCTTTCACATCACTTCATCGGATTCTTTTATAAACTGGAGTTTCCAAGGATTGGATCTTTGTCCATGGACATAGCAAAACCTCTGCTATAGGTATTTCATTGCTATATTATATGAAACAGAAAACTTCTACAATGAAGTGTTTATACACCCAGAGGCACCACAGAGGTTCTAGTAATCTAATACTGGGTAGAAATTATTGCAACTTTGTGTGCTTACAATAGTATGTTAGGCAGTATAGGTTTGACTGTATAGTTTTTACTGCTACTGCCTCCTCTTCCTCTTCCAACCCTTAATTTACAAAGCCAGAACTTCTGTATTAATAGGCTTGCAGGTGTTTTAGCCACATAAGTAAAACCAAGTCACTAGCACTTTAGTAGATGACACAGGGGAAGTTGGCTGCTTTGAAGTAGAAAGGGAAGGAAAAAGTAGCATAGGTAATCCTCAACTTACAACTTTTCATGTAGTGACCATTCAAAATTACAGCAGCACTGAAAAAAGTGACTTATTATCATTTTTCACAGTTACAACCATTGCCCAGCATCCTCATGGTCACATAATCAAAATTCAGATGCTCGGCAACTAGCTCATATTTATGACAGTGACAATGTCCCAGGGTCACATAATTATCTTTTGTGACTCTCTGACAAACAAAGTCAATGAGGGAGCCAGATTCACTTTACAATCATGTTACTTAACAATTGCAGTAATTCACTTAACACTGGCACGGAAAAATCGTAAAATGGCCAAAGCTCACTTAACAATTGTCTCACTTAGCAATAGAAATTTTGGGCTCAATTGTGGTCATAAATCAAGGACTACATGTAGTGACACATTGAGGGAATAAATAATTTAACTGCAATATGAGCTATGATTGTGCAGTGGTTAGATGCAGTATTGTAGATTAACTTTGCCCACAACCAGGAGTTTGATCTTGACCGGCTCAAAGTTGACTCGACTTTCCATCTTTCCAAAGTCGGTAAAATGAAGACACAGATTATTGGGGGCAATATGCTGATCCTGTAAACCACTTAGAGAGGGCTATAAAGCACTAAGTAGCAGTATATAAGTCTTCTCTTGCTCTTCTATACTATTTAGATATATATCAATGTAGTAAGTTGGGAAAAGAGACAGAATCTGCAGGCTGGGTACAAACTGCAATTTTATTTTTCTTTAATTTATAATAGATGTCTACTCCAGTGTGTATTCAGAGGAGGTGCTAAAAATTAAATTAAATTTAGTTAAATTAAAAATATAAATTAAAAGCAGCAGCAAGTTAATGCTAAAATTATCGTCCTGGTGAGAGAGATCTAGTTTTCCAGATTTTCTAAATGCCAGCAAGTTGGAGTCAAACACGTAGTTCAGGTGCAATACAAAAGAAAATTTTTTCCAGCTTTCCAGAAAATTGGCCTCTGAGAATAGGGCCAATTTCAAAAGGATTTCTCCTGATAATTGTAATAGCCAGTCTGACTGATTTATAAAGTGGGTGGCTCCTGGTATAAATTATTTAGAATTTAAAGTTAATTACATAGCCTTAAAGTTATCTGAGATTTTTACATGGCATGTGCATAGAAATTATTTGAATAAACAAATGCCAACACTTTAAATTATGCTTGGTAAGCAATTAATAGTCAGTGCAGATTTTTCAGCTTTGCCACATTTTGCAGCTAGGGTAGAATCGTGGAAGGTGATGCAGTAATTTACAGTAAATCTTACTAACTGGCACCAGAATTCAACTAATTCAGGAGGGGTCATAGCCAGCAACTTGATATAAACCTTTAGAAGTCTTCATTACGTGGATTCAGCCAATACCAGCAAATTCAGGACAACTCTATCATGGCACGGTAATACTTCTCAAGTTCCAATGGAAATTTATTTTATTTTATTTATTTAGTTTGTCAAACGTACGAGATAATAGGTATAAGTATAAACATGGACATGAACACAGGAAATGATTACAAATAAATGGGGACAGTAGGACAGGGACGGTAGGCACACTGGTGAGGGGGGTAGGGAGGGAGGGGGGAAGGGAAGGAAGAAAGAAAAAGAAAGAGAAAGAAAGAGAGAAGTGTTGGAAGGAAAAAATCAGGACACTTTCCAGACGGGAGATTGCTTGGCAAAGAAGAAAAGCAAATGCTGTCGCTTTAAATCAGGAGTCTCCAAACTTTAGCCACATGGCTAGTTGAGGAATTCTGGGAGTTGAAGTCCACAAGTCTTAATGTTTCAAACTTTGGAGACTCCTGCTTTAAACTGAAAAGCCTTCTGAAGCTGCTCGGAAGGCGGCTTTTAATTGCAAAAGCAAAGTGACATTCAGCAGTGGATAAAAGGAAGGATTCTTACATGGTCCTATGTTTTTGAAGTTTTGGGGTTTGTGCAATATGGGCTTTGTGTTTCTAAAAGGGTTTGGGTGATTCCCATTGTGGCTAAATGACTTTCGTCCTGTGTCGGGTCTTGAGTGTGGGCTGCTTATTCTGATTCTACTACTGTGTTTTGTTAGCTGCCATCTTGCCATGGGGAAATTTCAAAATATCCCATCTTGAATGGGTTTTCTAGGGATCTGTTTGCCTGCTTGTGTGAATGGAACCAAACATCAGGCTTCCACTTTCTATACTCTCATTATCTCTATGGAGCAGGAATATGGAATGAGCTTCAGGCAGGTTCTTTGTTAGCAGCTTGATTTTTCCTTGTTTTTCTGTGAGCCTTTTATTATGAGTAATATTTTATTGGGTGGGGGGGTTGCTTCCCAAGGAAGGAAGGAAGGAAGGAAGGAGGGAGGGAGGGCCACAAACCTGGCTGGCACTTGACACAGCTTCAGAGGATGCTTTGAAACAGCACAGCAAAGGCTGGAAGGGACCTCAGAGGTCATCTAGTCCAATCCCCTGCTCCCTGGCAAAATGGACTGCTAAATTGGCTGCACCCACCATCACATGACAACCTGGCCATGCCCACCCAGTCACATGATCACACCCACATGAAGCCACACCCACCTGACCTCCAAGCCACACCCACAAAATAAGCCAGAACCGGTAGGGGGAAATTTCACATTTCACCCCTGGATCACAGGCCTCGAGGATGTTGAAGGAGAGAAGGGCCTGAGATGCTGAGAGTGCCTGTTTTATACCCTCTGTTGGGCCCCACCTTAAGAGTTTCCTGTTCCTTACAGAAATGTATCCCATTGGCTGTCAGACTCCCAGGGGGCATGCAGGGGCAACTCTGTAAGCTGTCCTGAGTCCCAAGCTTGGCTGATGTAATCTTCCCAGTACCATTGCTGAGATGGTACTGTGGCCTAGAGGTAGAGCTGCTGTAGCCTAGAGATGGAGCTCTTGCCTCACAATCAGGAGGTTGTGAGTTCGATCCTAGGTAGAAGCAGATTTGGGTCTCCTGCTTGGGCAGGGGGTTGGACTAGATGACCTGCAAGGTCCCTTCCAACTCTGTTAATCTGTTAAAAAAAGATATTTGTTATGTAGAATAGACTGGTCCAGGCTAATAACAAAGGTGGGGGCTATTAGGAGTGAGTCTGTTTCCTGCCTAAAAGCATGTTTCTCCATTTCTCTAGGGATATTCTATATAATATTCTGCCTTTTTAAATATTTCCTAAAATATTTTATTCCCCTAGGAGGGAGGGAGGTGCTAACTTCCTACACATGTTTATCCCCAAAATACAAATTTATATATCTACATGTGATAACATGTTTGTTTTTACATATTTGCAATATTCAAGCCCAAACCTTCAAAAAATGAAATACAATAAAGAAAAACAGGTCATCTGAGATAAAATAGAAAAATATCAAGCTGTAGCCATTGGGGGGAAAAATGGGGAAATCCCCAACAAGGAAATAGGGGAGGAGATAATAACAGTTTATTTACATAGAGGAAGTACACTGAGTTCATAGTAAAATTGTATTGATTTTTTGGTCTCCCTCTCTGATTGCTTTTAATACCTTGACAGAGTTACCATAATCTATTTATGAATGACATAACTTTATAATAAGTGTCTGTGTGCACTAGAATTGTGTGAAATGTTTGTTGGGTATCATCTGCTTGAAGTTCAGGAAGGGATGTGAGTCATGAACTGTTGGTAGTTAAGAGACTGTCACTCCCTTTTCTTGCATGTTGAAAGGTGAATAGGAATTTTCCAGGTAAAGCACTGCGGGAAAGCAGGATAAAGAATGTGTGTGGGCTTTGATTTGAAGCAGATTGAGGGTGGAGTAGAAACAAGCTCAATTCAGAGATCAAGCCCATAAATTTACTTTGTTGGGGATTGGGTGGGAGTAAGGAGAAAGCAGAGAAGCACAGAGTGCAGTTTTAAAAACCCTTCCCTCAGAAAGCAAATATTCAGATTACTACTTCTGGCTTTGTGTTTACTATATCTTTATTACTTGTTCTTTTTATTAATGTGAAATGTTATACTTAGATTTGCTCCAGCATGGCTTTCAGCACATTTTTGTACTTGTGCCAAGAACACTGTGTTCTGTTAAGTCATTGAGTGCCGTTGCATGCTGGCCTGCAGCCAAGGAGGGTCAAGTTCATTCAAATAAGTTTCAGCGTAGGCTCTGGCTGGGTGAGGAATGTCATTCGTGTCTTTGCATGAGAGCTGCCTGTGCCATGGAAAATTCAGGAGAGATGTAGCACATATGACTGGCAAATTTAAAATAAAAGGAAATTGAGAGAAATTATGCAGAAAGTAAACTGAATAAGAAAAAAAATCTTTTTTTGTTTTTAAAGCTATCTGCACGCCTCTTTTCCTTGGAATTGAGCGTTCTGCAGCTATTTCAGTGTTCTTGCTTGGAATAAAGATAGATTTGGTCTTAGATGTTTGTTCATTTGTTTTTTAATTACTGCCAGAAGTCCATGAGTTTTCTTGGAATATGTACTTGAACTACATAAACACATGTGTATTTCATATATTAGGTTTTTAATTTTTCAGAGATCAGCAACGGCCCTTTGGACGAATCCTTCCTCAAGGGTGCACTGTGTAATCATGACAACTTTAACTTTACTCTCTTCTTCCAGCTTCCCTTTTAGTGAATTGCCGTTATTTCTGTTTTATATAGCTTTTCCTTCCTGAAACTCTGCAACAAATCACATTGCATTTTCGCCCCCTCTTCTCTTCCTCACTTCTAGTAACTGCTTAGTTAGCAACAGCTGGGAATTGCTGGCAAAATGTATTGAGCAAATTTATAAAACAACTAGTCCCCACATCGCAGTAATCGTCAGACTGCTATTAAAATCTCTCCAAAACAACTGCTAGTATTTAAAGTCTAACTGGGAATCATTTACCATCAGTATCATTTTACCTATGTCACACAGACCTCCTTTCAGTATGTCTTAATAAAATATTCAGGAGGAGGAGGAGGGAAGGGATCGGTTTGGGGAGTAGCAAAAAATGGGCTAGGAAGAGAATTAAACAGATAATAGACTGCAGAATTCTGTTTCATTTGTTTTAATTATCCACTTGTTTTGGGGTTATGTGTCAGCTTTGGGTCTTGGCTCACCAGGTGTTCATTTTTTAAGGAAGAGAAACAGAGCTGTACCAGGTTCCCATGGTTGAACACCCACTATGGAACATCTACTTGTCAGAGCTTGCTTCGTTATCTTAATTGTGTGGGAGAGCAAGATCTGATCAACCTGGTACTCATCGCTAGAGGTCATGATTGCAGTGACTTTCCTTGTTTTCCCTCCTTTGATTTCTACTTTTGTATGTGGAAGAAAAAGAGAGACTTTTTTTTGTCTTTTCTTGCCAATAGCAGCTGTTATTTTGGTATTTATTTACTAGTCTTCATGTTTGTCGTTTCCTACTTCTTAACATGGCTGTTTGATTAGGAAATAGTAAATGCATCCTGATACATGTTTTTAGTTTGCTACATAGATTTAGGACTCACCAACAGCAGATGATCTGCTTATATTATACCACTTTAGTCTGCAGATAAAATAGTGTTATACGTGAAACTAGCAAGTGAGGAGCAAGCAGTCTTGAACTGTGAATCTCACCCAAAATAATCCAGTTTAAAAACTGAATACAAGAGGTTTTCTGCTTGCACTTTCTAAAGATTCTTTTAAGAAGTAGTGTGTAGATTTTCATTAGCTAACCAATGATTGCTTCACTTATACAGTAACTTTGGTTGTACATGGGAAATAGCATGTGAGAGATCTGAAGAAATTGTATATTAGCTCCTGCCTATGATGTGTGCATTGCCAGAATCTCCCAATTCATTTTAGGTGGTTAATGTGTGCAATGGAGAAACACAACCCCAGAAAAATCTCAAGTTCAATAGATGCGGTTTAGATTTTGGGTTTGTTTTTTTTGACATGACACATAAAATACAGGTAGTCCTCAACTTACGACCACAATTGAGCCCAAAATTTCTGTTGTTAAAGGGAGACATTTGTTAAGTGAGTTTTGCCTCATTTTACGACCTTCTTGCCACAGTTGTTAAGTGAATCACTGCGGTTGATTAGTTAGTAACCTGGTTGTTAAGTGAATCTGGCCTCCCCATTGATTTTGCTGGTCAGAAGGTCGCAAAAGGTGGTCACATGACCCTGGGACACTGCAACTATCATAAGTATGAACCAGTTGCCAAGCATCTGAAATTTGATCACGTGATCATGGGTGTGCTGCAAAGGTTGTAACTGAGAAATGGTCATAAGTCACTTTTTCCATTGCATTGTAACTTTGAACAGTCACTAAATGAATTGTTGTAAGTCGAGGACTACCTTTACTACCCCATCATATTTAACATTTTAAAAAGTGTTAAGGTTTTCAATGATAATGTTCATAAATATGAAGTATACACTACCAAAAGATTAGCTGGATATACTGTATGGCAAAACGGGTAGGTCCAGTCATAAAACAGCTAATTCTCAGAAGAAAATGCAAAATGAAAAGTAATTTACTCCAGATTGTATGTACAAGTTGAAATCCAACTTTTAAAACCCAGTCATTTTTATTTCTGTCACTTCTAGACCCGCAACGTGTTATTTCCTTCCTTATTTAGCAGGCTTCAAAATGAAATTACCAACCATCTCTTTTCAAAGACTGCTTAATGGGGTCAAAGAAATCTTGTAAACACGGAAAAAAGACATTGATTTGAAAGTTGGCACTTTATTTTTAAGCATGCTAAATAAGGATTTACAATTTTAAAAAACATTAAAAATTAAGTGAAAAGGGAGACTTATGAGTATAAATGCAGCTAGCAAAATATATGTTGATACCTGAGCATGACATTTACCTGATCAACAGAGGGCATTAATTAGGAGCAGTAGGTAGAATGGCCATGTAGATGATTTGCCAGCAAAAAGCAAAATTTGGAAAAACTGTATCCAAAAACCTATGCAACTTAAAATTTTATACAAACAGAATGCACAAATGTGGGTGTGATGTTGCTTGTAATTATAGTTGTCCAGTAAATGTTGTGGAATGTGATATTTGTTTTCATTTTGGTTTTATTTATTTTTCTGTTATTATTCTTTAGCAAGTGCTTTACTTGTCAAGTATGGAATTTTGAATTTATCACCAGTTTATTTTATTAACAAGACTATTTTCTGAAGCAAAAAAGTTTTCCTCACCTTACAAATTGTAAAAAGTTGGAGTGATTTTATGATTGCAGCTTTTATCCTGAATAAAACCTTTCATTCATTCTGATGGGGCAAGATACAGTGTTGCCAGAGCTAGTCTGAAGAAAGGTATTTGGAAGGCCAAGATTGATTATAAGAGGAAGATTGAGGATAATTTTTATAGTAATAACATGAGGCAGGTGTGGTGAGGAATTCAACAAATTACCAACCATCAACCCACCAATGTCATAACTGCTTAGGGGATGCTTCATTGGCAGAAGAGCTGAATCATTTCTTTGCTCGCTTTGAAGTGGAGACATCAGAGACAGCTAAAATGCAGCCCCACCAGCCCATTGTAGACTTCACCTCATTGTGGAGGAACAGGAGGTGAGGAGCATTCTGAGGGCTGTGGACCCTAGAAAGGCTGCCGGTATCTCTGGCCGAGTGCTTAAAGACTTTGCTGATCAGTTGGCTGGAGTCTTTACCAGAATCTTCAATCGGTCTTTATCCCAGTTCACTATTCCATCTTGTTTGAAGTCTTCCGTCATTGTTGCACTGCCAAAGAAGTTCCCTATCAATAACCTCAATGATTACAGACCAGTGGCACTCACTCCTATCATCATGAAGTGCTTTGAGAAATTGGTCTGCCGGGACATCATTTCTGATCTTCCGTATACATTTGATAAACACCAGTTTGCATACAGAAGAAATATTATTTATTTATTTATTTATTTGGAGGTTCTTCTATGCCGCCCTACTCCCTAAGGACTCAGGGCGGCGTACAACATTTTAGGAACAACCAAACAAACAAAATAGATATACAGAGGACGCTATAGCCATCACTCTTCACCCTGCTCTGACTCATTTGGAACAGCGGGGGGGGGGCTCTGTGAGGATGCTTTTTGTAGATTTTAGCTATGCATTTAACACAATAATTCCACATAGACTAGTGTCTAAACTTATGGATCTTGGGCTTTCTTATTCAATCTGCCTTTGGATTATGGATTTCCTGTCTGGCCGCTCTCAGAGGGTCAGATTAAGCAATCATATCTCTTCAGCCCCTATTCTTAACACTGGTACACCACAGGGTTGCATGTTGAGTCCCTTACTCGATATTCTTTATGTGCATGACTGCATTTCCACTCATGCTAGTAATATTATTACTAAATTTGCAGATGATACAACAGTGGTGGGACTGATCTCCGGGGGGGGGGATGAGTCTGCCTATCGAGATGAGGTGGAACGGTTGCTTTCATGGTGTGGAGACAATAACTTGGTGCTTAACACAAATAAGACCAAGGAGCTTATAGTGGACTATAGAAGGAATAGATCAGGCATCCAGCCCTTGCTTATCAATGGAGACCGAGTGGAGCAAGTGGCCAGCTTTAAGTTTCTGGGTGTTATAATAAAAGGGGACCTGACCCGGGGCACTCACATTGCAGCACTGGTCAAAAGGCCCCAGCAGAGATTATATTACCTGAGACTTCTCAGAAAACAACAACTGAATGAAAAACTGCTGGTGGCCTTCTACCGCTGTGCCATAGAGAGTATTTTAACTTACTGCATCTGTGTATAGTTTGCCAATTACACAGTGGCAGATAGGACAGCACTCCAGAGGGTCATTGTCATTGCCCAGAGGATCATTGGTTGCTCTCTCCCCTCTTTGAAAGAGCTTTATAGCTCCCGTTTCCTTAAGAAAGTTCAAAACATTCTTAAAGATCCATCCATCCTGGGCACCCTTTTTTGAACTATTACCTTTTGGCAGATGTGCAGGATAATAAAAACAAGGACAAATAGGCTGAAAAACAGCCTATGCATTAAACTCTTACATTTGTCTTTTGATTTCTACAAGTGGTTCTCATTTTCATCATTGGACATAGTTAAAAGTAGATTCTAGGTATGAATCGGGATTTTTTTTTTAGTTAATACTTTGCTTTATCTTTTTTTACCCATATTTCTTCCTCTGTTTTAATCTATATATATAAAAGCCAAATGCCACTCATGCATCATCATCAAAATTTCCAGAACCGTAAAGCCTACAAACTTGAAACTTAGCACGTATGTTCCCTTTGGCTTCTAGGTGCTTGCTAAGAAAGAATTTTTCAAAATGACCATCAGATCATTAGTATTTCTTATATACAGTATATAAGAATATATACTGATGCTAAGGAGTTAGACGTTCTACTCCCCCTTCCCACCTGAAAAGAACTGTTCCAACTGCCAGTGGGCGTGGCCAGCGCGTGACTCATCCGGCCTGCGGGCTGGGAATTTAGACATGCTACTCCATGCTAAGGAGTTAGACATTCTACTCCCCCTCCAGACCTGAAAGGGAGAAAAGGGGATAAGATAGGCGAGGCTTCTATGGGGCAAGCCTGAGGGAGAGAAGGGGATAGGAGAGGATAAATGGGGCCAGCCTGAGGGAGAGAAGGGGGATAGGAGAGGAGAGGCTTCTGTGGGGCAAGCCTGAGGGAGAGAAGGGGAGAGGAGAGGCCGATCATAGCTACTCATTAATGTTCAAGCTTTAACTGTTAATTTATCAAGCCCGATCACATACCATATTTTTCGGAGTATAAGACGCACTGGAGTATAAGACGCACCTAGATTTTAGAGGAGGAGAACAAGGAAAAAAGTATTCTGAACCAAATGGTGCAGTAATATATTATTTAATAAAATACCAGTGTAGCAGAATACTTTTTACAACCATGTACACTTTTTACAACCATGTATACTTTTTACAAACTTCAAACTTGACAGCTTTAAGACTAGTGGATTTCAACTCCCAGAATTCCTCCTCCAGTCATGCTAGCTCAGGAATGGGAGTTGAAGTCCACAAGTCTTAAACTTGCCAAGTTTGAAGACCCTGGCTTGCACTCCTAATCCCTAACCCAGGGGTCTTAAAACTTGACAGCTTTAAGACTATTGGACTTCAACTCCCAGAATTCCTCCTCCAGTCATGCTAGATGGGGTAATTAGAAGGCAAAAACGCCCCAATTTTTGCAAAAAACGGCCCGTTTTTCGCTCGGTTTTTTTTTTGCAAAAACAGGGCATGCAGAGGATCTGGGAAGCCTGCAGAGCACTCCTAGGGGGTGGGGGAAGGCAAAAATGCCCCCATTTTTGCAAAAAAAACCAGCCCATTTTTTGCAAAAATTGGATGCGGGGGCGGGGCCTCGGGAGGCTAAAATTTGCTGTATTTGGTGTATAAGACATACCGACATTTCCACCCTCTTTTGGGGGGCAAAAAGGTGTGTCTTATACTCCGAAAAATACGGTAGTTTTGTAGCGAAGCATGGGTATCCAGCTACTAGTGTGAAATAAAGCAAAGATCAACAGGGAAAAGGATTCTATGCTAAATTACATGTCACAATAATAGCCTCTGATTCTGGTTTGTAGGGAACATAAAAATTCAGAGATCAGTGTAGGTACATAAATAAAAACAAAAGGAAAGTGAATTAGGATTAGTGGGTTATTTTTGTTTGCTGATTTTGAGCAGAGGTTGGGAAGACATTAATTTGCGCTGCTGGAGTAGAAGTCACCTTAACTATGATTTCACAATTCTAAAATAATAAATAATGTCTCTAGGAAATTTGTAATATGAGAAGTCATTTTTTTTGCTGATTTAGGATATTTGACCCTATTGACTTATAGAAAATTAAGAATATTTTCTACATTGGAAAATGTTTTTTACACTGGAAGTTTCCATTTGGGGATTAGGAAACAACTTATTTTGGAAAGATTGGACTCTTCCGAAAAGACCAAATCTATAGTTTAGTAGTTTTGATTATATCCAATCTTTGGTTTTTAAGGTTGTAACAGGGGCAAAGAAT
Organism: Diadophis punctatus similis; assembly: GCA_023053685.1. Taxonomy (NCBI): domain Eukaryota; kingdom Metazoa; phylum Chordata; class Lepidosauria; order Squamata; family Dipsadidae; genus Diadophis; species Diadophis punctatus. The sequence goes on from JALIGW010000003.1 coordinate 162,270,331, forward strand.
GTATTTGTATACTTTTGTTTCAGGAGCTGTTCTGATTTAGTAACAATTATCCATGATCTATTTATGTTGAGAATATTGCAACATCCTCCAAACTAGAGTTATTTTTAAGGATGCCAGGAAGCTTCGAGAACTGTAAAATGGCAAATGAGATTGTTAACTATTGGGTTTTGTGGGTGTACAATCTGCACTCCTGAGGGTTTTGTGAAAACTCTAGTCCCCACCTCAGTCTCTGCTGATTTATGTTAGTAGGTTAAATTTAGTAATTTTAAGACTGGATAAGGTGAGAGAAGATGGATTGGTGAGAGAATCTGTTTAAGAAAAACAAGTCAGTTTAAGGAAATCATGATTCTTATTTCTGTTTTGATTGCATCTGTTTTCCTCTTGTCTTAATCACATACATCTCCTGATAGTCTATTAAACTGATACTTTGTCTGAAAAAGGTTCAAGCTTTCAACAATGTTGAAAGAAATGCATGGTTGCCAGTTGTTTTCTGGGCTCAGTTCAAGATACTTGTTTTGAGCTACAAGTCATAAACAACATGTATCTAAGCAATTGTCTGGCCGTCAACCAGTTTTCTGTAGGATAATTATTTTTAAGGGCATACCAGTTCATAGAATTTGCTTGTTAGGCTTATGGGAAATAGGTTTTTGCTGTGTTACTCTCAAATAGTAGAATTTATTCCAAGGTATTAAAACATGACTTTTTAACTTTATTTTTAGAATGATTGTTCTTATTTTTAACATGTTTTTATTATTTATATTTGTATTATATCATGTACTATTTCTATTTCTTATTTTATTGTATATTACCTTGGCATAGAAAAAGACTGCAATAAAAAGAGCAAGTTGGTTAAATAATAAAGTGTTCAGCTCACATTGATAAATTCATTTTATTATTCTTTTGTGTGACCCACATATGACGTCTAAGTTGTTTTGGAACATTTAATTCTGTTCTGCAACTTCCCTTTTTGGGATGAATTTGCAATATCCTTTGCAGGAACAGTTTCTTATTTGAATGTGGATTTTTTAACAGTCTTTTTTTAATGGTATCTTTACGTAAGAAGGAAAGCATATAGATTAAATGCTGGGAAAATACAAGTTGCTTTTTTGGTCAGCTTTAGAACTTCCTGGAAGATGACCCTCATTAAAAGTTAAGAGATTTGTACTGCAGTCCACCAGAGAGTTTGCACTCACTTGAATGTCATAATTTGCAGAATTGTGGAACTTCAGAAGGAAATGACTTTGCTTTGCATCCTGAATAATGAGAAGTAGATCAAGTTGTCCTGTCCTAGTATATACGGTAATTCAATTATACCTAAGCACTTTTAAAATGTAATATATGTGCAGAGATACTGCACAATAGAGAATTTTTCATCTTTGTAAGGATTTGGAAGAGAGGAAGGAAAAAGAAGATCTTATTGATAGAAAACCACACTTAGTATTTACAGTAATTTTCAAGTTCAAAACTGACTTTAATCCTGTTAACATTATTTAGTGGTAAAACAGATATTTCTATTTAATTGAAAGCAAGGACAAAACTTGTTAGCAGTGCTAGACTGATCTCAAAAAGCTTAGCAGGATTGCATCAGTTAATATTTAGTTAGGAGACCACCAGGAAATCCCAGAGCTAGGGGCTAGTGAAAATAACATCCCAAAAACAATGCAGTGTGGTAAGCCACACCTGTCCATAAAGCACCTAAACCAAGAATTGGGTTATCTCAAGGGAATATTTGCCTTTATTTTAGGAAAGAATTTACATAATTAGCAATGATATTTGCGGAATGCCAGAGCCTGAGATATTAGGGACCTGGTTTAGCAAAAAGTTGCAGATTAGATTGAATAACCTATTCATAGGCTATTGATTGAAATGTAATAAACATTGTATTCAAAGCATTACATATACGTATATAAAAGTTAGGAAACTTTCTCAACCTTAATTCCATTCTGAAACTCTGTAGTGTCCCAATCCTCTATCATGGCATTTTCTGGCCTTGCTTATTATACTAGTGTTAGAAGTGGGGTTGTACATTTCCTAGAATGTGAAGCAAATTGGGAAAAAGTATTTAGAAATGTAACTTCATAGCAGTCCTCTCTGGATCACAGAAAGTACTAGATAACCTGTGACCCTTGGGTCATTGTTTCAGAGATATTGCCTTACCAGATTCCTCAATGTCTTTCAACAATGGCAGAACTTCTAATATACTTGAAGAGTTCTTAAAAATTCAGGAGATATTCAGAGACCTATCTGCCTTGAAAGTAGCCCATACTGTATTGTATAGCAGCTTTCCCCAACCTTTCTGGCTTTGTGGCTCAGGAGGGGGGGGAGAGAGGGGATGATGTGCAGTTCCGTTTGCACTGGCGACAGGCACGCTCCCCCACCGTTTCCACGGCCCGGGGGTTGGGGACCCCTGTTGTATAGCACAGTTCATACAGCACATAGCATATTTAGCTCAGCATATAGCACAAAGATCAAGAGCATTATGCCATAAAATGTTTTGTAATAATTTTTATATCATAAAATTTGCCAAATTTCAGTTTCATGGGAGTCATGGGTCCTGCATTTTGGACACTTTCTGTAAGTTAACTCATATAAGGTACCTTGGTTCAAAAGTTTCCCCCTATGGTGCACCATTTGACACAGATTACAGATGCAAGAGTTTTAGTAGTATATACTGTGGATGGAAATTACTTTATAAAATGTTCTTATAGCTGGCTATGATTGCTGGGCAGTGCTTGTATTCTAGGGCAGAAAAGTGCTTCAGAATGCATAGTGGTGGAAATATAAACCATCTGCTAATCCTAAAACCAAATTTGGATTTTCCTTGTTTGAGTTGCATCTACAGAGGGTAAGTTACACAATTCTGCAAAAAGCCATAGATGCTTTAAGGAATTTATCTCAAACACACCTTTTATATACCCATTCATTTCAAAATCTAAAGATATACAAACTTACTTGTTGCAGCTGCACAGACACAAATGTTTTAATGAACTTTTGGCTACAGAATCTAAATTCACTTTCACAAGAACCATCTTATATATTGCACACATAATGCTAACCCAACATACATTCATAGATGCTGAGTATGAACCGTCAGCTGTGAGACTTGCACATGCAGCAGCATTTTAGCTTATAAAAGTGGGGTTCTTTTGCACAACCATGGCCCTTTCTTGGAATAATATTTTCATGTTATTGAGTGGATGGTCCTGGTTTGGAGAAGCACATGAAAATACATATTTCATAGTAATGATCAAAGCCTACATAACTTCTATTTTTCAGCATTCATTACTTGATCAGAAGGTTCTCTGAAACACTTATTATGGAATCTAAACAGAGCACCATAAAACAATAAGAATTATTGCTAGAATTGCAGTAAGTTTGCAAAATGTTTAAATGCACAGTTGTTCTCTTCTGGTCAGGTTGAACTTTGAAGTGCAAAATGCAGAAGTACAAAGTCAAATTCCTAACATTTAGCTGACTCAATACAAAATGTAACTTTAGAATTGTTCCTGTAAAATTGTTCTTGTTAAGCAATTTCAGGAAATATTTTAGAAATTCAATAACCTCATATAAATCTTTTCTTAATTACTTTTTTATCTTTGTTAAATGCACAACTGCTTTATCATGTTTCAGTTCTAAAAGCTTGTATTGGATGTTTCTTTATAATAAAATGATTAATAAAAGAAGCCCTCGACTTACAACCATTTATTTAGTGACCGTTTGAAGTTACAATGGCACTGAAAAAAGTGACATGATGACCATTTTTCACACTTAGAACCATTGCAGAATCCCCATGGTCACTTGATCAAAATTCAGATGCTTGGCAACTGGTTCATATGTATGACAGTTGCAATGTCCCGGGGTCATGTGATTATCTTTTGTGACCTTCTGATAAGCAAAGTTAATTGGAAAGCCAGATTCACTTTATAACTGTGCTACTAAGTTAACAACTGCAATGGTTCACTTAACAACAGTGACAAGAAAGGCTGTAAAATGGAGTAAAACTCACTTAACAAATGCCTCACTTAGCAATAGAAATTTTGGACCATTATGGTTGTAAATCAAGGACTATTTATATTAAAGTTGTCAACTTTGGATTCCAACACATATAATTTTGTAGATATTTTCAGTATAAGTCTGTATAAGTATGCATTTTGTAGATAGTACTTGAACCAATTTATTATTGTATACATGTTGGTAATCTAACCTCTTGTTTGGAATGATGGTAAGACTTCTGCTATTTCAACTTTTTACAGATAAAAAACAGCAGTGGAATTTTACAGAGTACTTTATTAATTCAGAGTGAGCTAGTTGCTACTAGGTGAGGTCTAGCTGCCATGCTGCCACTTCAAAAATTATTAAATCATTTGAAGATTTTTAATGTTTACCTTATTTCATTTTTGTATAGTAGAAGGATTAAGATTGTATATTCTTGTGTAGTGAAGACAAATATAATAGGAGACACTTTAGAGTGAAGGGTCCTACCCTTTTGTTCAAATAAAGCAATGGCCCTTATTTTTTATCTAGGAGGTATTAAAAAGCTTGTTTTAGCACAGGCAGGCTGGAACAACTTATAATTGGGCTGATTAAGTTTAACTTGTAAAAACTGTTTTGCTTCATCAAATATATTTATTATCAGGTTTGGAAATTATAATTTATTTAAGTCTTAGAAGGATTTATTTTCTTTATATCCTTTTTCTTTTCTAATACCAATTTCTCATCTTCTATCTACTAGCAATATATTTGGAAAAATAGAATAAACTGAATATTTTTACAACATGAAATAATCTTCTCAAGGACTTTGCATTCTATCTTTTAAAATATTAAAGCTTTTGCTTTAAGATTTTGGGTGTTTATAGTGTTTATAAGAGGAGGTAGAATCTAAGCACCTTGAACTAACAATTTGAAGTAGTACTGTAAATAAATTTTATTTTGAAGAAGAAACATTGATGGGGCAGCCTGTATTTCTATTCAGTATTACCGTATTTTTCGGAGTATAAGACGCACCGGAGTATAAGACGCACCTTAGTTTTTGGGGAGGAAAATAGGGGAAAACAATCTGCCTACCAGGTATTCATCTGGCTAGCATCCTTAGTCTGGTCAGCTTCAGCACATTATTTTATCCCCTGGTTAGGACTCAAAAAAACCTTCTTCTGAGAGAGTAACAATGAAAGAGCCTGCAAGCCAGTAAGAGCTGAGAAGATAGCACCTGGTTAGGGCTAGAAAAAAACTTCTTTGGAGCAAGTAGAGCAATGAAAAAAAACCCTGCAAAGACTTAGGGCTGGAAAAACATTCTTCTGAGAGAGTAACAATGAAAGAGCCTGCAAGCCGGTAAGAGCTGGGAAGATCGTTAGCACCTGGTTAGGGCTGGAAAAAACCTTCTTTGGAGCAAGTAGAGCAATGAAAAAAAACCTTGCAAAGACTTAGGGCTGGAAAAACATTCTTTGGAGAGAGTAACAATGAAAAAGCCTGCAAGGTAAGAGCTGGGAAGATCTGTTAGCACCTAGTTAGGGCTGGGGGAAAAAAAAGCTACATTCGAAGTATAAGACGCACCCAAATTTTCAGCCACTTTTAGGGAGGAAAAAGGTGCGTCTTATACTCAGAAAAATACGGTACTTATTCAAATTATATCCTTTGACAGTGTTTCAGACAGTTGCCACAATATGTGTAGTGCTGGGCTTCACAGTTTACAAACATTTTTAGATGACTGGCTCAGTTGCAAAGAAGAATATCAAAGGTGAACAGGGTTATTGCTCTGGACTGATAACTTCTCATTAAAAATACGTATAATATGTTCATTGTGGCTGCATTCCCAGTATTTGGAATCAATCAAGACATAACTTTGGATTGCCCAGGCCTGAGGGATTGGCTAAATGAATTATACAGCATTGGAAGGAGAAATCTACATCTGATTTGCACCAATGGAGTATCAATATGTTTTGGTTATTAATATTTGAATTAGAGTTTATTATTTAGAAAGGATCAAAGATTTTTAATCAACATTATTAATTTGTTATATTACTACACGAACTAGTAAGAATAAATATAACATTTTATTAATCAATTAAAATAAATCTTAGCAATTTAAAAAAAGAAAAAAAATCTTGATTTTTTAAAAGTTGCTTTTACAGTATAATTTCCAGATCTTTTTCCTCCTCTTTTTATTAAATTTACAGCTGCCTTAGTAAAAGTGACTTACAACCCATCCTCAAAGTTATGACCATTATACCACTCCTGTGATCACATGATTGCAATTCAGGTGCTTGGCCTTTCATTTGTGACAGTTGAAGTGCTTTGCGGTCACATGATCATGATTTGCAACCTTCCTAATTGGTTTCTGACAAGCAGTCAATTGAAAGAGAAACTATTTACAGTTTTCATTATTTGAAGAAAAATTGTTTTATATTTTCCTTTGATTTCATTCCCAAACATTTGTACTGATTTCCATTCAAAATAGTGTTTTGGTGAAATCTCATCAACACGTACTCTTAGAAAAACCACACTGACTTAAAACTAAAAACATTTAAGGAAATTATAATGGTGGCTGCATTCATATAGAGATAATTAACTTGTCCTCATGTGGCAAGGCATTAAGATATCCTTTCTGTGATAATGCATTATAGCATTAAAATTCTAACCACATCTCAAAGATCGGTAAACACCGTTTTGAAGAAATGGGGTGGTGTCTTAAATACAAATTTAATCTGATGATCTTTAATCTGATTTATGTGCTACTGCATTAAGATTAATTTTCTCTACTATCTATGCTAAACTGTTATATAGAATTAATACATAGTAACATTGGAATGAACAAAAACATTTTGTTCAACTGATAACATGGAACACTGAAGCTTCCTGCCATTGAGTTTGGCTAACTACGAATTTAAAGATGCAGTTTAGGAGAGCAAGCATATTCTAGTAGCAGTGCAATTGACCTATCTTTAAGTAAAACAGAGTTACTGATGGCGTGGATGGATTATAATGTAATTCATTACATTATATCAAATATAACATGAGATACATAATATAACTGAAGCTGTAGTCCTTAATATGTGTGCTGTTATGCAGCAAAATTCATCAGCTAAAGTAATATTCTATTAAAAAATCAGGATTCTAATTTCCCACCATTAGTCATGCATTCCCCAAAGTTTTTGTTGAAGGTTGAGGATATCTCCAAAGTAAATTTGCATTGTGCTAATGGAAGACGCTGGAAAATCTCTTGCACAGGTTGAAGTCAGCCTGTATAATATTTAAATAAACTTAGTGAAAACATTATGTTAGGAAAGACAGTTTTATCCACTCACAGTTTTTGTGATCAACTGTAATCATGAATAATTACTCAATATACCGTACAATATTTTTGTGGCCTCTTTAACTGTTTGTTGCCCCTTAAAATAATTTAGTAGTTCACATGCAGCAGCCCAGGTGTTGGTGTTTTCAGTGTATTGACTGCATTAGATATGAAATACTTAACTATTGGACTGATCTGAAACAAAGTTTTCTACTTTTGCCCTTTTACTATATACTGTACTGTATATATTTTAGGAACAGCTAAGTTTATAATAAATATTCCACCTGTTAAATTTAATGGAAAGAGAAAGTTCTGTACTTAACATAATCCTTATTTGCATGATTCTGAATGCGAGAAAAAACATCTGACATGTAATCTAAGAAGCAAATTTCTGTGTGGGATGAATGACAGCACTGTATATACAATATAACAAGTCAAAATTACTTTTATATTTAGTTGTTTATCATGATGAATTCTACCCATGCCTGGGTTTTATCATTAATATTTTGACTTTTATGTGGTTTTATTGTTTGAAGAAAACAGATATTACCTATAACTGTACACAGAGATAGTTAAAAGTGAGAAGTTGGGTGGGGTCTCCATTTTCCTCCTTATGTTGCATACTATAAGATCTTCACAAATAGGTATCATTCATTCAGATTTTCCCAGGTGTGTTCAATTCCTCTTATCATTTTGTTCCACCTATTTGAGAGATCCCAAGATATATCCTGGTTTGGCTGGCAGTCTGGGAAAAATACACCATTTTTTGTTTGCTTCCTTTGCTGACAATAAGAGAAGACTCATTTCCAGCAAGCAAATATATTAAGATTTGCTCACCAAAAGAAGATAGAATTGCTTCTCTTTTTTCCAGAAACATGAACAGAGAAAGAGGTTTTGAAGCATATTCTCATAATTCAGTTAGCCATTCCTAAGGAATCAAAGGTTTTTTTCCCCAGTAAAAAGCATATAGAATCCTCACAACTATTAATATATGCAATAATTTTCATATCAGGAATATATGGTTTAGTAAAATTATCAAATCTGTTGTTTATTTAGTCTTTATAGGCAAGTGCTCTCCATGCAACCCTGTCAAACACAGCTTCTTTCAAATTGTTGCATATTCAGCTTTGCATCAGATTTGATGTTATCCAGCCAACATGTAATTTAATTTAATTTAATTGATTTATACAGCCACCCATCTCAGGCAAGTGACTCTGGATAGTTTATAGGATTAAAACGCAAACTCACCAGACATAACCCTGCAGGGCCTATGGATGACCCCACTCACCATCAATAGTCACAAAGCTCATCTACCTGTCTAACCCAAATGCCTGGGAAAATATAAGAGCGTTAAAATCATAGTATAAAATTTGAAATTTATGTAGTCAATAAACTCAGTAGTGTTGTGTCTGTTTATTGTTAAACATTATTGCACCATGGTCAAATTATATATTGAAATCTAATCTCAGATCTGAAGACAAATATATCAAGCATATTTTGGCATATGATAAATTGTTTCATTTATTATCTGTAATAGAAAACCTCAGTTTTGCCCATAGTATAATGCTATCAGAGAAATTATTCCTTATAATTCCTTTGATAGCATTATACTATGGGCAAAACTGAGACATTGTCATATTGAATTATGTTTGTAGCTGTCTATCTAAAAAAGAATAGAATAAAACAAAATTGGATCCAAGTGGTTTGTAACAAGTTCTATTACAAAGAAATCATACCTTGGAGCCCCCGCTCCCATGTTAAAATTTGAAGAGATAAGGATTTTTTAAGCATTTTATGAGAAAAATATTTTATAACATAAATAGGAAAGTATGAAATTCAGATCTATGAAGATGTTATTGATAATATGAATGAATCATTCTCCATAGTGGGTCGAACTATCATCCAGGATGGGTTGACCTCGTCCAATCAGCTTGCAGGACTGAGTCTGTCAATTTTTATTTGAGGGCTCCGCCTTTGCCTGGAATCCCCAGTTATGACTCAGTCCTTAGACTGGATGGACGTGGCTTAGTCAACTCCATCCTGTTTACCTTTGAGTCAGAGTTTACCTACATCTAAAGAAATTCTCTCAATCGGCTACTCTAACAGTGAGTGTTCCCCAGCTGCTCGCCTGTCATCGCTGGAGCGCCGGGTGGATCGCAGCGATGAGCTTCGGCTCTAGCCGCTGCAGCAGTTGCCCGTGCTGTCATTGACATCGAGCGAAGAGGCCTAGCTCTGTCACAGGAGTCTTGTGCTCACCCCTCCCAAATGTTACGGCCCGCAGCACTATTTGATAGGGCTCTGTTTTCTTGGGCAATGCGGCGGTGGCCGGGGAGCTTCCCCACCTCCAACGTCAATTAATTTCAGAGCCTTTTGGGAGGCGAATTTCCTCTTCGAAGGGGCTGGGCTCTGGACTACTGCCTTCTGTCAGCCAGCCAAGCGCGGTCGCGGTCCCATCCACCGCCTTTCTTTCGCTTCACAAGTGGGACGACGATTTCCCTGCTATTATTACCTACGCTGCCAAGGAGGGAGCCTGTCGCTGGAGCTTCGCGCTTGTGCGACATAAGTTTACGGCCTGCCCAGCCTGCTCTTCTGTCAGCGGTTTTGGACATCTCAGGCCCGGCATGCTTGAAGCCGACTGTCAGCTGTCCGCCCATTGAATCTGGCTATGTGATCGCTGTGTTGGGGCAAAGTTAGTGCGAAGGAGGTTTCTGGTCTGGCCACACATTTTGCTCTCCTTCAGAGGCACGGTCCTTCCTGGTGGCCATTTTCTAAGCTCCCTTCCTACCGGCCTTCAAGGCGGCCATTTTACAGCCGTTGTAAGGCATGCATCGGGCTGTCTGCTATTTTATCTGCCTCCTGAAGCTCTCCCTCTCTCGGGGGCCATTTTGTCCGGCATCTGCCACTTCCCCGGTTCACAATTATGTCCGAAACCTCTGGTTCCAGGCCTGGAAAGAGGCACCGGAAGTCAGCTCCTCCTCCCATGGCTGACCCTCAGCCTAGTACCTCTAGGGCCGTGATGGAGAATCTATGGCACGGGTGCCACAAGTGGCACGTGGAGCCATATTGGTGGGCACGCGAGCTCAGGTCCGACGTGCATGTGTGCACCAGCCGGCTGATTTTCGGGCCTTCTGGGCCCACTGGGAGTCGGGAAACAGGCTGTTTCTAGCCTCAAGAGGGGGTGGGGAAGGCCGTTTTCGCCCTCCCCAGGCTCCTAGAAAGGCTCTGGAGCCTGGGGAGAGCGAAAAATGGGCATGCCATTGCATGCTGGGAGCAGGGGGGTCATGCATGCATGTGCGGGGGTGCATGGAATTATGAGTGTGGGCATGCACACACGTGATCCCCCACATTCCCCCCCCTTTTGGCACGCGAACCAAAAAAGGTTCGCCATCACTGCTCTAGGGAGTCTGAGCGGCCCAGTCGATCCCAAAGATCAAAGGCCACAGAGCTTGATGAGCACCGCCGGGACAAGGCAATCCAAAAGATCTGCACCCAGTATACGGCTCAGACCACTCCTTCCTCCACTCATAGGGATGTCACCCGCCCTGATGAGGAGTCTGCCCCTGGGCATTCGGGGAACCTTCTCTCACTTGGCAATGCTCAAATTGACATCTACAGCAGTAATCTCTGGGGCAGGGCTGAGCCGTGTCCCAACCCTCTGGACCCTCCACCAGTTTTCATCCCGGTGGGCGAGCCAGTGTCTTCCCTTCCAATCATTGGAGGTTCGGCTGCGACGACCACCATTCAGCTGGATCCAGCCAACTTCAGGTCTCTGATTTATGCAGTCATAGAACAGGGCATAGCAGCAGGGATCGGTCAGTTTACCAGGCCCCCTTCAGTTGTCTCTGAGCCACCTCGCTTTGCAGGTTGCTTGGGCGTTCCAACCGGAGCCGGTGCCGGGGGCGAGAGTCTGCTCCAATATTCGCAGGGCTCTTCGGAGGACGACCGATCACTCTTGTCCGGTGATGAAGGGCATCTGGACATTGAACTGTTGGAGGACGAAGACTTTGCTCAGATCCACCGGCGTCTTCCACACTTTTCAATCTGGCCCTATTCAGCTCTCTGCTTTACAAGACCAAAATGGCAGCGGGCCTTGACGTCCCTCAGGCCTCCTCTTTGAGCCACAAGGATCCTGTTTGCCGAGCAGACACCAGTTGGTTCCAGCTCCTCAACTTTTTGTCGACATGGTCCAGCGCCAGTGGTCCTCTCTGGCTTCTGGGCCATCTGCCAGTGCCACTGATCATCACTATTTCAATGTAGCGCCGGCTTTATCACAAATCTTGCCTCTTCCCTCTGTGGACACTCCGGTAGCAGCTTTGTATTTGCCCACCACGATGCCAGGGGATTCGGAGGAGCTTCTTCACCCGGAAGATAGACGCTTGGAGCAACCGCTCCAGAAGGTCCATCAAGCTGCTGCCTGGGCAGTTAGGGCATCTGCTACAGCGTCCTTCTTTAACTGCTCATCCCTCATTTGGCTCCGTCAACCTCAGGAGGAGATCCCTGCATCAGAGCTGAGAGCACAGCAGGATATTACTAAACTGATTGCCACAACCCAATTTTTGGCTGATGCCACCCTACAGGCATCAAAGTTTGCATCAAAAGCAATAGCTGCGTCCGTGGTGTCCAGACGTATGCAGTGGCTGGCAGTGGCAGGCGGACACGCGCCACAAATGGCGTCTGGCATCTGCCCCCTTCAAGGGCCAGCAATTATTCGGGGAGACCCTTGACCGATCTTGGTCGAGTCCAGGGACCAGAAGAAGGTTCTTCTTTCGCAAGGGAAGCTTCAGATCAGCCCCCTACTCCCGGCGGTCTTTTCGTGCCCCTGATCAGTCTACGTCCTTCCCCAGAAGTCAAGGTCAGTACAGCTATAGGCAGTGCCAATTTTAGACAGATCTGCCTGGAGGAGACAATTCAAATGGCCCTTTCGTGGTGGTGGAGGTTGCCCCATGCGACACCCCAGATAAACCCATCTCCGATCCTTCCATTGGGGGTTGCCTGTCCCTCTATGCCTCCAGATGGAAGTACATCACCCAGAACAGGTGGGTCAGGGAGACTGTATCTTACGGTCTCTCCTTGGAGTTTCTCTCCCTTCCCCTGAGGTTTTTAATTAGGTGTCCATTTTCCAGGGATCCCTCAAAGAAACAACTTATGGACTCTGTGATTCAGCACCTGCTGGACATTCGAGCTATCCAACAGGTGCCTCAACATCAGATTGGACAGGGGTTTTACTCCATTTTATTTGTAGTCCCCAAAACCTTGGGGGGATGGAAGGTGATTCTCTATTTAAAGCATTTGAACCGTTATGTAAAATACCGACGGTTCAAAATGTATTCCCTCCAATCCAACCTCGGGTGCATTTGTCGGGGGGACTTCCTCGCCTCCATCGATCAAAGCCCCGTGAACAGGCAGGGAGGAACCCGCTCCTGTTCCTTGATGCAAGAAGCCAAGAGACTGGGCCTCTGGGCAGAGCATCATCTCCTGTCTCTCTCGGCAGACCACATCTCCGGGGTCTCCATCATCCAAGCGGATTGGCTCAGTCGGACGACCATCGACCCGGCAGAGTGGCAACTGCATCCATCCATCTTCACAGACCTGACCAACATCTTCGGTCTCCCAGCTGTCGACCTCTTCGCGACCCCGGAGAATGCCCAGCTGTCAAGGTTTTTCTCAAGATTCTAGTACCGGGGAATGGAGGCAGTCAACGCCTTTTGCATCCCCTAGCCCAGGGACCTGCTGTATGCCTTCCCTCCTCTCCCAATTCTTCCCAAGGTCATCCAGAAAATCCTGGACGAATGGGCAGAGGTGATTTTGTTGGCCCCCCATTGGCCCAGGCGGCCTTGGTTTGCTGACTTGAAGGCGCTGTTGATGTCCCTGAATTGGAGGATTCCGCTGATCGAGTCCTCGCTCACCCAGGGGCAGTTGATTCACCTGGATCCAGGGTGGTAGCAACTTAGTGCCTGGCACTTGAGCGGGGTGCTCTAAGACACCAACAATTCTCTTGCAATTAACACATGGTTCCACAGGGCGCAAGAGCTCATATTGCCAAATTTTTGCCCTAACCCGGTCCATGGTTTGGAGCGTAAGTGACATAAGTTGGACATTCGGAGGGCCCTACGTATTTACATTACACGGATTGCGGTCTTTCGCAGAATGGAGTCTTTCTTTATGGCGTTCCTGCCATCATCCTTGGGTCAAAAGGTATCATCATCTACCATCGGCAGGTGGATTCTGGTGGCAATTGCTGTAGCATATGACTCGGCGACGACCCGCCCAGCTCGGATCACACCGCATTCCATGTGTAGTGCAGCGACTTTGGTAGCATGGGCAACCCAGGCGTCCCTTGAAGAGGTGTGCCACGCAGCAACCTGGGCGTCTCCGTCGCAGTTTGTCCATCATTATAAGATTGATACTTTTGCATCGGCAGAGGCATCATTTGGACGCAGGGTGTTGCAGAGGGTGCTCGATGAAGGAAGACGATGGGCTCAGCTGGATCCCTCCCGAGGACAGACTGCTTGGGCATGTCCCATCCTGGATGATAGTTCCACCCACTATGGAGAAGGGGCGCTGGTCTTACCTGATACGCCTCTTCTCGTAGGGTGGAACTATCATCCAGTCCCACCCAAGTGGAGCTGGGCATGGATTGTCCAGCTGTTTCCTGCATGTCTTTGGCTGGCCACGTCGAGTCTGTGTTCATTGGCTTCATCGTAACTGGGGATTCCAGGCAAAGGCGGAGCCATCAAATAAAAATTGACAGACTCAGTCCTGCAAGCTGATTGGACAAGGTCAACCCATCCTGGATAATAGTTCCACCCTACGAGAAGAGGCATATCAGGTAAGACCAATGCCCCTTTCCTGTGATTTTTTTTATTGTAGAAGACTTTTTCTCTCTTTATGAAGAAACATTGACCTGCCTTTGGCATGGGAAATGAATGAGTAAACCATTAATGGAGAGTTTTCAGAAAAAAAAGAGTCCTGAAAAAGAGGAAATGTTAGAAACTCAAGATGGCTGTGCTTTGGCATAAGAAGCGATAGAGAAAAATTCTGTCAGGCTTTTAAGATTCTGTTACTGTATCCAATAACAATAAAAAGCAAGCCCACAGAACTTGTAGAGGAGAAACGCTACATTTATCTTTTCTTTTTTTAAAAAAATCAATTAAAAACAATTGCAGGCTGCAAAAGAATACCTGGCATGTTGTTCAGTGGCTACTACCTAGAAAGGCAGCAGCACAAGAACTAGCAATGGCAGGGAGGCCTGGAGGTGCTCAGCAGCGTTTATTTCAGGGTGACAGCGAGTTTATTGAGCTTTTAAAAAAGTCAGCAGGCTACCCAAGGCTGTTTGGCAGGCAGCATTGCAGCATGCCTGATAACAAATTTTCATAGAATTGCTGCTATGCCTGTTTCTTAACCTTACCTATCCCAAAAATGGTTGACTTTGGGTATATTCTTTGTATGATTTTGGAATTAGTTTTCTATTTTTTCTGAGAACCATAAATCAATAGGAAAGGTCAAACTAAGTTGGGAAGGATTGTGCAGTTTGAAGGCGAGGATAGAGCCTGGAAGGATCATAAACCTTGTGAGCTCTATAAAAAATGTGAAGTGTGCAGATCCTTTTTTGTCTGTTTAAGCAGTAATTCCTGCATTAACACTAATGATACTAGAAACAAAATGCTTTTATGTTCAAATTAAATGTGGAAAAACTTTCATTAAAAACTTTAGCGTGCAAATGGAAGAGACTGCCCAAATGACTAAGAAAAGCAAAACAAGTTATTTCTACAGAATGAAGTTGGGGTTGAAAGAAAAAAAAGTTGGAATAGTTTCTAGGAACAGAATAGAAACTATTTAAAAAATGAGGAAATAAACTGTACTGAAGCCTTGCCCAACCTGAGCAGCCTCTAGATCTATGGACTGCCACTCCCAGTTTTCACAAGCATAGCCATATTAGCTGGGAATTCTGGGTGTTGAAGTATAGTCCACAGGTGGGTGCTTAGGTGGTAGAAGATTACTGTAGAATATTAAAGGAAGAGTTGTTTTTTCATAGCAAGTGGAGTATATTAGAGAGTCTGGTTGTAAAGAAAGATAATAAAAACAGCTCAGTGTTGGAGGAAGTTCCAAAAACAAACTACAGAAATAAATGGGGTAACTAATGTAGAATAATTATTTAATACCCATGTCATAAGGTTGTCTTCTTTCCTCTGTTCTATAATTTAGAATGACCTTGGCATATTTAGTTAGGAATTTAAGAATCAACAGCAGAACATATTATTGAAAAGGCAAGCAAGTTGAATCACTATGCCTCATTCACTTCATGTGCTTTCATGCGAAGAAAAGTCATTTCAAATTTTTTGGAGCGTGGCAGGAACTTGATATTGGTACTTTCAAGAAAGATGTGTGAAGCTAAACAAATTTCTGATGTGGTACAGTTAACAGTTTGAAATATCAGGTTACCTCATGATAATATTTGTCATTTGGAAATAAAACTGGGAGCAGGCATTAATTTACCTGTACAGGTATAAATGCCAAAGGTTAACACTATTATTTCTAGATGTGTATTAATGAAAGAAATGAAGGTTTTCAAGGATGTTTGCCACTTACCCCATGTAATCAATAGACAATGCAGCATGAATGGTCCATTGCTGAAGGAGGTTATAGTTCAAAAGAGCCCAGCAGAAGTTTTTTTTTTTTTTGACTATAGATCTCTGCTTAAAAATGTATGGTGATTATTAGTTATTTATATATTTATGGCATTTCAAAGGGTTTAGCACTCTTTCCTGTCTAGAATATTTGGGTTTTTTAGCTTGGAAAAATAGTGACTGGAAACAAGGGTAGAATACCACCAAATAAGAGTTGCAAGGGATTAGGATTGGGAAAAGAGTATTTCTTTGTCTCATTCTTACAAGCATCCCTAAGGCATATTTTTGACCACTGTGAGAAACAAGTAGGATGGACTAAGGCAGTCTGTAACCTAATCTAGCAGGGTTATTCTTAATTCCTAATGACTACATTTTCTCCATGATAATCTGTCCCTAAACTCTTCCTTCAGGTCTCTAATCATGGATATACCCAGTTGATTGAGTTTACTGGGTGTACATAACATGAAGTATGCAAACCACAGAAACTGGCTTCCACAACATAGTAGATTAAAATATGGTGACTGCTTTGTGGTTGAGCATGTTGTGTGAAAATAGCCTCCAACTTCCATTCCCCAGGATACTGGCTTGTAACTGTCATATCTTCTGCTTATTAAAATAATTGTATGTCCAAATTGGTGGCTGCAAAATTTTAGATACACTTTTCTTTAAATTATTATGGCAAAGGGCTGAATTGCACATATAATATTCATCTAATGGCTTTTGGGGTATGAATAATGACTTTGGAAGGGAATTATTAAAAGTGAATTTGGAATTATGGATAAAGAAATATTAAGTTCCATTTATTTCTGTGTTCCTAATTTCCCTTCTTCTGAACTGACTTTTCATGCTAAAGAAAGAACTATTATTATACTTATGAATAAGTGTAATATGAGTCATGGTGGCGCAGTGGTTAGAATGCAGTGTTGCAGGCTAACTCTGCCCAAGGCCAGGAGTTCAGTCTTGATCAGCTGAAAGTTGATTCACCCTTCCCATCTTTCGGTGGTGGGTAAAATGAACACCGTATTGAACAGCATATTGTTGGGAGCAATATGCTGACATTTGTAGCTCTGTACTCAGAGAGTAAAGCATTATGGAATGGTATATAAGTCTGATTGCTATTGCTAAATTGTTTAACTTATTAATTTGATACACTGGGATATTCTTGTGATACTCTTAACACCTGTGCAGAACATTATGCATGGGTGCTGTCCAGAAATGTTGGCCCATAATTCCATATCCAGTTTAATTAACTGTGTTAATTAAAGTCATGGACCTAATGGTTCTAAAATGTTACAGGATATCATGTTAGTGAAATTTCCTGAAGAACATTTATGTATGGAATATTAAGAATGGATACCACATCTTAGTGTCAAAATTCCAGATAACTGCTAGATGGCAGGAAGTACAATTTTCTCTCTTTGTTGCTATCTAATGGTTATCTGGTCTACTATTAAGCATATTTGGAATTTTTGAGTTGTATCTACTTTCAAATTTCACTGGTTTAAATACATCATTTGTATAATTCACATAATCTGTGACAGAATGTATATTCACAAAATTATCATAATCGTCACCGTCATCACTATCATCATCTGCTTATCCCAGATCCTTGGGAAGGACTCAATAGGAGGATAAAAATGTCAAATCCTGTCTGAATATCTGGCTGACTGTACAATGAACTGTAATAATTAAACCTGTATGCTGCTTTCTGTTAAACGATTGGGTGACTCACAACAATCAAAACAAAGAAATCACAATAAAACCAACAAAACATAAAAGCTAACAATAAAAGATGTCACCCACGATGAAGCAAGGGGTTATACTCTGTTTTGCCAAAGGCCTGGTTGATAGAATAATGATAGAATGTTAAGGTTAATAGCTGAAAGAGCCCTTGTGTTAAGTTCAAAGGTGGAGTTGTAGGCCTGCAGAGAAACTCTTATGTCTAAATAATTATTTTACTGGTGTAAATAATTAGGAGTCAATAGATAATTAGGAAGAGATTCCATGAAACCTGAAGTTTTGTCAGCTCTAATCCTGTGCCAAGTTGCTAATTACAGCCACCTTAGAAACACCTCTTCGTTATCATTTCTAATCCTGTCTCTTTCAGTGGTTCATAGATCTAGCTTCTGCTTTCTAATTCCACTGGTATATCTAGCATTTCATTTATGGCAGCCAATTTGAGTATTAACTTAATCAGAGGAAGAGTAAATGGACAGGAAAAGCTCTCAGCGCGATCTTGGAATGATAAGGTGCAAATGAAAAGGAAATCATTTTATCAAAGGGAAGTTGGATATAGCTAGAATCAAGTTCTTGGAAGGAAGTCTTAAATGGGTAATCTGCGTAATAATAAGAAGATTATTGAGCAAAAGGCACTCCTGCTTGATAAGTCCTCACAGATGATTTCTTTAGAAATTCTAATTGATCTACTGCTCTGAATAAAGGAGTAAAACTTGTTTCAGTGTATATTTTAAATTTAGGTGAAAAGAAATTAACTTTTTTTTATTCCAGAACTCCTTTGTTCCCCTTTCATTTTCCAATTTCCAAAGAATTTTTTTATTTCTTACATATTGAGGAGGAGGAAGGCCCATTGCAATAATATATCAACCTTGATTTCTAAAACCAATGTTGATCATTTGTGATTTGTAATTTTATACTATAATTATTTGCACTACAAATGAAATATTTTGAAATGTATAAAGTCTGACAATTGCTTTCCAAGGGTGAGCTAAAAGCATGGAGGTTTTTTTAAAAAACCAGGAAGCCAATCAACATAACTTAGATTTTCTTGATGGAATTATTCTTCCTTGAAAACAGGAAGTTTATAGTCTTAAGCATGTAGTTGGGTATTTAGGAGTTCAACTTCAGTTTATCTTGTCATAGTCAAGAAGGTTTTGATTGGATTGTATAATTAGATTTACACAGGACCATCTTTGAAGATTCAGTTGCTATAAATACTACTAGAAATGTTCTCAGATGTGAGATTACTTAAAATAAATAAAAAGCACATTTAAATGAATAATTTTTTATTATACCAGCTATGTTGACTACTGCTCAGTTTCTTAATGCAAACCATTATTTTAAAAAAACCATCTTTCCCTATATAAATTTCCTCATCTACTGTGCTCATTTTCACTTTCCATAACTTCCAAATATGATCAGCACATAAAATAACCTTTTTTTTGCTATGGCACCAAAAATGTAAATATTCCTTGGTTTAAATGTTAAGACTCTTTTCTGACAAAGGCTCTTGGCAAAACCATTTTTTGGTCAGTTACCATTTAAATACTTAAAGTTTCCCAGTAAGCTTATGATTACTGGAAATGACTGTAGTATAATAATGTATGTCAGGTTCCAAGTTCAGTCTTTAAGGATGGCGGGAAAATCTTGTGGAGTTTTAGTTGGACATTTATAATAAGTTAGCCTTCCACAGTAGCAACTTCGCTGCAGTAGCTACAATGATTGAATTCAGCAAAGTGGAAACACACTGGTTAGTCCTTGACTTACGACCACAATTGAGCCCAAAATTTCTTTTGTTAAGTGAGACAATTGTTAAATGAGTTTTGCCCCATTTTATAATCTTTCTTGCCACAATTATTAAGTGAATTACTGCAGTGATTAAATTAGTAACATGGTTGTTAAATGAATCTGGCTTCCCCATTGACTTTGCTTGTCAGAAGGTCACAAATGTGATCACATGACCTGGGGACAGTGCAACCCTCATAAACATGAGTCAATTGCCAAGCATCTGAATTTTGATCATGTGACGATGGGGATATTGCAATCGTCATAAGTGTGAAAAATGGTCATAAGTCACTTTTTCAGTTCCATTGTAACTTCAGACAGTCACTAACGGAACTGTTGTAAATTGAGGACTACCTGTACTTAGTTAGAGTAGGATAGGCTGTTCCTGAACTATGTACTGTGTTTCCCCAAAAATAATACATGTCCCCATAATAAGGCCAATCAGGCTTTTCAGCACATACACTGAAATAAGCCCCCCCAAAATAAGCCCCCCCAACTACTTTCTGGGGAAAGGGGTTGACATGCTGGGAGCCACTCTTTTTGCAGTGGGCACTCTTTTGACCGGGAGAGAGAGAGAGAGCAAGCAAGAGGCAGGTGCGCGCACACGCTGCGGGACTGGCTTGGCTCCTCTGGGCTCTTCCTATGGCAATTTGAAATGAGCTTCTGCCTGCTAGGAAGAGGAGGCAAGCATCGATCCCTGCCTCGCCGCCAGGAGCGTGTTTCAAAACACTGCCGGAGGAAGCCCCGAGGAGCCGAGCCAGTCCCGCGGGGGGGTGCGCACCTGTCTCTCTCTGTCTCTCTCTCTGTCTATCTCTTTCCCCCCCCAAAAAGAGTGCCCACTGCAAAAAGAGCGGCTTCCATCCGGGAGAGCGAGAGCAAGCAAGAGGCGGGTGCGCACACACCCCGTGGGACTGGCTCGCCTCTCCTGGGCTGCCTCCGGCAGCTTATGGAAACGCGCTCCTGCCTGCGAGGAGGCGGCGAGGCAGGGAACAATGCTCACCTCCTCTTCCTCGCAGGCAGGAGCGCATTTCAAATTGCCGTACGCAGAGTCCACGGCAGCCGAGCCAGTCCTGCGGGGTGTGCACGCAACCGCCTGCTTCTCTGGACATAAAGCCGAGGAACGTGACGGAGCTACAAGTATCAGGTTGGATGCGCGTCTTGCGGCCCAACACATCCCACCTGCCAGAAATGAGTCTCTGTGAGACTCGTCACGCAACCGCCGCTGCCTTGTGAAGCAGGACTCTGCAAGGCTTGTTGTGCCGTTGCATGCACTAATGGCAGTCCCGCAGTTTGTGCATGCAATGGCACAACAAGCGGCTCCATGAGGCAGTGGCGGTGGGCCAGCCGCTCAGCCGGCGCCAAAAACAGGGAGGGGAGGTGGCGGCAATGGGACATCCAGTCTCACGCTCGCCACCACTGCACCCCCAAAATAATAAGCCCCCCCCTAATAAGGCCAAGGCCATATTTCGGGGTTCAAAAAGATATAAGGCCCTGTCTTATTTTCGGGGAAACACGGTAGGGTCAGTTGTTTGGGATTAAGGTCTGTTTCTGTTATTTTTCTTTGGTAATGATTCTTATTGCTTAGTTAGCTGCTGTATTTTGGGTGTTGCTTATACTACCAATATTTTTTAACTATTGTTAAGTATGTCACTTTTAAACCAGAAAGATAGAATTTATTTCCTTTATCAAATAAATAAAATATAGCTACATTGGTCACTTTGAATCCTCACATTCTGGATATATGTGATGAATTATACATTTCCATGATAATAAATCCTTATTAGTTAGTATTACACTAATTCATTAGCTTCTTTAAATAGATTTTTTTTCTATCTTGACAATTTCTCCACAGATTTCAGAATATTCATCAGATGATGATAATTTTCAAGGAAGCAATGTAGAAACAGAAGCTACTAATTTAGACTTTCCTAAAAAGTTCCAGTTCTGTTTTGGAGTAGGGTTTGAAACAGACACAGGAAGATCAGCCACTGACTGGCTAAAATCTGCTCAGACCCTTCTACAAACTCCTAAGAAAAAAATAGAAAAAAGTTTGAAGACTCCAGAAGATTCTGCAAAAAAAAGAAAATTGCTGAGGTATGCATCAGTTGTTTAAAGTAGCAACAACATTAATTTTAGAGTTATATTTTTGAAACTTTAAAAAGATGGCATTGGCCATTTCACTGTTTTTCATGTTTTGTTGCTAGTTAACTTTTTTCATGTTTTTCACAAAGTGATAAAAACTCCTGCTGAGTTTGTCTGTTTGTAATCTTTGATTAGCTGATTAGGTGAAATGGTGATCGTGATTTCCAATGCTCCCTGCCAATCTCCTCCAAGCAAAGTCAGTGGGGAAGCTGTCAGGAAGTTGAAAATTGCTCCCATTCACATTGGGGGTTGTTTGTTTGTTTGTTTTTGACCTGCCTGTGGTCATTCTTTTTCTCTGTGTGATGACCTGGGGTGTGGCAGTAAAGCAACACAGCCAGACAACAGATCTAACTCCCCTTTATTCCTCCAACTGAGTCCTTCAGGAGTTGAGCGGCATAGAAGTATGAACAAATAAATAAATAAATAAACTGTGCTCCCAAACATTCCCACATTCACTACAAGTCCTGGAGCAAAGCTCTCGCATGCACCTTCAGAAGCCTCTGGTTGTGAGTAGTCCAGTAAGCCAGGTTAGCCACACAGCAACCAGGGCCAACAGTCCAGTAAGCCAGGTTAACCAAACATTAACCAAGGCCAGCAGTCCAATAAGCCAGGTAGCCAAACAGTAACCAGAGCAAGAAGTTCAGTGAAGCAGGCAAACCTGCAAGCCCCACAAGACAGAGTACAGCAATCTCCAGGGGTTGGCAAGTGCACACGAGGTTCCACAGATTCAATGCTTGTTCCCAGCAAATGCCCCTCCCACTGGCACCTCCTTACATCTCAGTCCCCAGGTGTGCCTTGTGAAAGGGGGCGGGGCACTCTCCCTCATAGCCTGCTCAATCTGAGTCGATCTCGCCTTCTCTCTTCCCTCCTTGTTCTAGGATCAGGAGGGGGTAGTCCTTGCTGTTGTCCTGAGCTCTCCCTGTCTGCAGGCCTTACTAATTCAGAAAAGCTTTGCCTGGACTGACTCTGCCCAGTTTCCTCCAAGGCCAACGGATCCGCCCTCTTAATCTCTGTCGGCTCTTGTTCCAGCTCATCTTCCCCCGCAGATTCAGACTCCAACGAGGGCATGACACTCTGTTTAGTTAAGGAAATATCTCTGAAAGGATGACCCAATGGCTCATGGTTCATCTAGACCTATATAAAATTTGTTATGCATCTGAAATACTTATGCATTACAGGAATTTCCAGTGTTTCCATACCAGGCAGTTTAAGTCATACAATTTCTGCTATGGAATCAGACCCAACTATGAAAGTAAAAGTAATACATAAAAGAGGATTCATAGGGACTCTTCATTCTTAACTTTTCAGTTTTTAATATATAAGTCTTTTAACCATAAGTCTTACTTTCCATTCCAAGCTATAAGGGAGGTGTGCACTAATTTTTCCCTAAGTAAATCTTCCTATATTTATATGTTTACCTTTTGTATCAAATAACAGTTGACATATGGGTTCAAATGCACCCTGGCAATATTTTTTTAAAAAAAACATAAAACATTTTGCTTATTCAATGCTATATTCCAACCATGAGATGTGGTGTAGTATTTTTGTCCCCCAAACCATAATATAGATAGTCTTTGACTTACGGCTATAATTGGTACTGGAATTTCAGTCATTCAGCAAAGCCGTCTTACCTTTCCATATTTGTTTCCATCTTCAATGTCTTTACAAATGTTGTAGTACTGCTTGTCTCTTCTAACAGCTCTCTGAAACTCTTTTGTTAAGTTCCTTTCTGAGATATTTGCCTTTTTTAGCTTTGGCTTCTCTTCTCTTTTTGGCAATTTCCACACTTCTCATCCAGTTTTCTTTCTTCTCTTTCAGCATTTTTGGCATTTTCATTCCACGTTCATTCTTTGTGAATTCTTTAGGTTCATTCCATAACTCCTCTGGTTCTCTGGTATCAATGAAGTTCAGGATTTCAAAGTGATTCTTGATGTTCTCCTTGAAATTGGTGCATATATATTCACTATCATTTGTGAAAACCAACTGACTTTTTTCTTTGTCTTTAGCTTAACTTGGAGCTTGCATATGAGGAGTTTGTGACCTGTTCCTGTGTCAATAACTAGGCATTTCTTTAATGCTATAATTGAGCTCCTCCACCTCTTTTTTAGCAACAATGTAGTTAATTTGATTTCTATATACACCATCTGGTGACATTTAAGTATGGAGGCCTCATTTTGGTTGTTTGAAGACAATTTGAGTTATGAAGAAATGATTGCAGTGGCAGAAATTGATAAGTTGGTCTCTTGCTCATTTCAGTTGCCTAAGCCATACAATCCAACTACATTTTCCTCTAATGTTTGCAACTTTGCCATTCCAATCTCCAATCCTGAGCAGCATATCTTACTTGTATGTTGATTTCAAACTGAACTTAATCACAGAAATCAACCTCCTCCTCTTCTTTTGCATTGTAGTTAGAGCATAGACTTGAAAGATTGTCTTAATAAAAATATGTATTACAGCACAAAAATACTCTAGAACTTATAATACAAGGTATTCACTTAAATATGACAATCAAGCAAAAGCCTTTAATGTGGCTTCAGTACAGATTTTTCTTCACAGAAGTAATTCAGAATAGGGTCACAGCTGAAAATTGATGTTTAAGAAGTGAATTATTAAATTATTCAATCATGCAACTGATTGAAAAGCAGCTTTACCAAGAACAATTCTTGTTCTTAGCTTTGAGAGTATTGAATATTATTTGCAAATAAGTAAGTTTCAGAATTGCTTTTAATAAAATTGTTTTGAAGGCCGTTCCCTTTACAAATACTGAACTTTTTCAGCTATGGACAGTTTTCAGACTACAGAAAGTGCACACTTGACCTAGCTTATGAAATGAATCATGAGGTCAAGTATGTACAAGGAGTATTTTGGGACACATTCCTTACCAGTGGTCACTTGTCTTCCAGTAATATGCTGTAGGGCAATGGTCAAAAGTACACTTGTCTTAACTGAAATTACACTCTCCAGGTGGAAAGTTATTCTGACCCAAAGAGTATTCTTGTATTCTTTTAAAATTGTTCTGGTTTTTATTCCAGGAATTAAAAAAACCTGTTTATTGAAACTTCCTATATTAAATGTAGAATTTATTACACACATTCTGTATAAATCTATTCACATACTATTCTTACAATATTCTTCTGTTGTTAAGATCTCTAGAAATTGTGTGTTGCATTTATTTAACAAAACCTTGGAGAAAAACAGTGAATTTTGAGAATTTGAAAAGTAATTTCTTCTATCTCTAGGGGAGGGCTAGCAGAAAGATTGAATACACTTCAAAATAGAAAGAGATCCGCAGTTAACTTTTGGAGGCATCAATGTACCCCTCACCATGAAACACTGTCAGGTAAGAACTATAATAAAAATATTTTACTATGATTTGGAAGAAAGTATAATTTTTAAACAAAGTCTTATGGTTATATTGATATGACTTCGTAACTGTATGCTTTCAAGGGTTGATGGTCATAATATACTTACCACCCAGAGCCCCTCTATGAGGGAGATAGGCATTTAAGAAGTTTGATATATAAATATTTTGTGTTGCTTCTTGAAGGAAGAAACACGAAGAGCTTACATTTAGTTACACTCAGTGATGTCTTTTCAACGTATGTTTGGTGGCTTTTAAATGTTAATTGTAAACATTACTGATTATCTTAAGTATCTTAGGAAAATACAGTGTAAAAACAGATTTAAGGGCAAGTATATGAACTTGAGTACATCCAATATGCTAATGTGGTGCTACAGAGTCATGGGAATTTGCTATAATGCCTTGCCCAAAATGTGTTGTCCATTGCTATAATGGATTCAAGTCTAATCTGCATCAGTTACAATCTACCTTTTCCAGAGTTGCCTTGATACCCTGGTTTGAACCTTCTATCTTTGTGTTCCCATTTAACTTTATGGCAAACAAACTGGATCTATTATGCAAATGTGCCCAAACCATCTCAGCCACCATTGTTATTATTATTGACTGGTTGCAATATTGTTGACACATGGTTTCTTTTTTCACTATGGTCTATCACTATACTGCCAAAGACTCCTAGAAGGTTTCCAGTTTTAAACTCTGGTTACAGAAGCATTCATGATTTAGCCCAATATAGCAGGACTGGTAATACCACTGACTGAAACATTTGCAATTTTGTGTATTAATACTTTTTAAAAAATTCTGGTCACTGACCAGAATTACAAACAAACACATGTTACAAATAAAAGTAAAAATCAAACAAGATAAAACATTACAATTGGTGGTAACTCTGTCAGTGGATAATCAAAGTGTGCCTGATTTTACAGGCTGTGTAACAAAATTTTGCTATGTTCAAGGAGACTAAATCATACTGATCTGATAAGAATAACTGTACATAAAAAAAAGATCAGAATTTCCCAGGTGTTTTACCAGATGAGGAATTATAAGGTGGGTTCTTGAGTCCTTGTAAAGTGTTGCAGTACAGCAGGACATGAACTGAAGTTTCAACGGTCCCTTGTCCACAGGCGCATAGTCTCAGCTCATAGAGGTTTTTTTCATCAACCCCCTAAAACTGATGTGTAGAGAGCATTGAAACATGCTAAAGTTAGTACACTTCAGAATTTGGAACGAGCTATGTGATGCAAATAACTTGTTGGTTTGTAAAAAGAAGTTTGACTGCTTAGAAAAATGTTCTTAGGTAGAGCATACTGATCCTGTTGGGCTTTCTGGGCTTTGATATTTTGTTTAAATGCTCTGAGTGCAAACTCTTGAGTTTATTACCCAATCATTATGAATGCATTGGAAAAGCTGCTGAAGTTTTTGTGAAATTGTCCTGAACAATATTGGTTTGTAGTTGTCCACAATAAGGAAAGAAAGCCCTGTGGTAAAGAACAATAACTTCAAACAATATGCTATGAATCAGATCAATGCAACAATGGTAGCCTTCCTTCCCTCCTTCCTCAATACTACATGTAGGAAGCAAGTGGCTACCCGAAATATATCCCTTAGGAATATACAAATGGACACTTTCAAGAGCAATATGAAGTATAAGATCGTAGTTGGGTACCAAAAAATAGTTATGCACAAGTCTTAGCTGAATATAACTTCAGTGCTTCTGGGATTTGTTGTGTTCCTCTGGTGAAGTGAAAAGACTGAATAATGGCTGCTATTTTGAAATAATAGAAAATATTTGTGGCTCAGGTTTTAGATTTTGGCAGTGGTTTGCTTTCCAAGCTTGTTTCAATTTAGTTTCTGAACGTTTCGTTACCAGACTAGGTAACATCATCAGCAGGATTGTCTTGTTCTATTCTCCTTAGCTTATAAATGTTTTGTGTGCCAGTGTGTTCAGTTGGTCGTTTGGTTGGTTGTTCGTTTGGAGTTATATTTAAATTCTGAGCAGCTGATTGGTTCTTTTGTTGATTGGTTGTTCGAATGGTTTCTTATATATTCATATGCTGGATCTGGGTCAATATGTTTGTTAATTTGTTAATTGCTCCTTTGGTAGAATACCAGGCCTCAACAAATTTGCGTGCCTGGCGTGAAAATGGCTGCTATTTTTTGACCATTTTCTGATATAATTTTAGTGTACACTGCATTGTGGAGCTCTAGAAAACCATGCCCACATATTTAAAAGATTTCACTTTATCATTTATCCTCCCAAGTATGCAGTTTAGGTGCATTTTGGGATATATAATATTAACTTTTTCCCATAAGCAGTAGATGGGTAAATGAAAAACCTCAGTAATATAAAGAGATTATACAATGTGTTAGTTGAATTAGACTCGGAAACAGAGCTAGTTAAGGACTGTATGATAAAATGGGCGCAAAATATTGGAGGATCTATAATGATGGAAACATGGGAGAATATATGGGTTAGAAATGTAAAATTTACACAAGCTCAAAATTTAAGAGAAAACTTTTACAAAATGTTTTATAGATGGCATTTAGATCCAAAAAAACTAGCTCATATGTATCCAAATTTACAACCTAAATGTTGGAGATGTGAATGTGTGGATGCTACTTATTTCCATATTTGGTGGACTTGTAAGAAAATTAAGGCTTTTTGGATTAAAATATGGTGGATTATTCAAAATATCTTAAAGAAAAAAATTAAGTTCACACCACAGTTTTTTTTGTTGGGAATAATTGAGGATTGTACTGTAATAGAGACTAAATTGATTTTGAACTTAATAACAGCTGCCAGGTTGCTGGTAGCACAATATTGGAAGAAAGAAGATATACCCACCACTGAGGAATGGGCAATAAAAGTTGTACATCTGGCAGAAATGGCAAAAAAAATCATCATATCTAAAAGATCACTTAAATGAGAGAGATATACTGGAATGGAGTAGATGGACTGATTATATTCAAAAAAAGTATCAGATTAAGAAGACATATATAGTGTAATAATGATATATGTTAAGAATTTTAGAAGGGGGTTAATAGGTCTTTAATAATGTGGAGTTAAAAAATTAGAGAAATTTTGAATTTAAAATTTGTTAGTATATTTTAAGTTTATGTTTATTGAATATTATACCCTGTGCTTTTTCTGGGAAGTCGGGGGGGAGGGGGGAAGGGGAAAAAGAGAAAAATGTTTGTACTTTGTACTAATAAAACTTTTTGAATAAAAAAAAAACTTCAGTAACAACACCAATGTTTTTCCTCCCTGATGGCGCCCATTGCAATAGTGAAATATCATAGATATCAATAACTATCCTGATCTTCATGAGCCAGTTTTTCTCTTTGTTTTTAGAGTTTAGATGGTCCATACAGTATTTTACTGACTTTGGACAGCAGTTTTTTCATTTGTAGCTGGCTTCTTTGCTAAAGATGGAGATCAGGATTGCTTGGTTTGTAAACGTGATATTATCTTGCTTCCATGTGCTTGGTATTTGTTCTGAAGTACAGAACAACTGAATTAGGAAAGGCAGTTGTCATAATGGTCATCTTGTGACTTCAGTGCTTCTGCTATGACCTCATCACATCCAACAGCTTTGTTTTACTTAAGTAGCTGTATATCTGCTTTGATATACAGCAGTGCTTGGCAGCTCCTGGTTCATCAAGAAGATGTAAGTTGTGGAGTGGCTCTACAGGTGGTATATCAGATTCTTTGTGATTATATAGCTGGTGGAAATATTATTTCCATCAATTCAAACTTCAGTAATGCAACGTAGAAAGGTATCATGGGCATTGTGAATGTGGCCACTGATATTATGCATACAATCACAAAGATACCACAACATGATAGATGTTGCCCAGTGTTCCCATTGCTTGGTAGCTTCTTGCTGTTCTGCAACAGCATTATTACAGTACCTTATTTGTTCCAATTGCAGATGATGGCAGGTGGCATGGTGGACTTGTTGGTATTATCAAATATATTACATACCATATTTTTCGGAATATAAGACGCACCTTAGTTTTTGGGGAGGAAAATAGGGGAAAACAATCTACCTACCAGGTATTCATCTGGCTAGCGTCCTTAGTCTGGTCAGCTTCAGCACATTATTTTATCCCCTGGTTAGGACTTAAAAAAACCTTCTTCTGAAAGAATAACAATGAAAGAGCCTGCAAGCCGGTAAGAGCTAGGAAGATAGTTAGCACCTGGTTAGGGCTAGAAAAAAACTTATTCGGAGCAAGTAGAGCAATGAAAAAAAATTCTGCAAAGACTTAGGGCTAGAAAAACATTCTTTGGAGAGAGTAACAATGAAAAAGCCTGCAAGGTAAGAGTTGGGAAGATCTGTTAGCACCTAGTTAGGGCTGGAAAAAAAGCTACATTCGAAGTATAAGACGCACCCAAATTTTCAGCCGCTTTTAGGGAGGAAAAAGGTGCGTCTTATACTCCGAAAAATACGGTATTTACATTTGGTTAACAGAGAAGAAAAAATATGGGAGGAGGGATGAGCCAGAAGATAGTCAATGGGCAAAAGAGTATAAATTTCTCAGTTAGCTATCACATTTTAAAAAGAATTATGGATTTTCTTCTCTCTCTCAAAAAAAGAGAGTAAAATGTAGTTTTACATTGTACCTCCATATTAATGGTAGGATACAGGACTTATCTACAATTCCTTAAACCAGAATTTTCTTCTTTCTGAAATTATCTGTATTTTAAGAAGTTGCAGATAGTTGTTGTCTTTGAGTTCTATGAAGTTCTTTTTTATTTTTGAATCTGACATGTTGCACAGGCCTTCTCTGTATGACCAAGATCCAACTCTGAAATGTGCATGCTCTTTGTTTAAAGAAATACAAAAAGTACAATGCCATTTGGCGGCTTCTTTTGCATGAAAAACTGCATTTTAAGGGTGCAATAATGCCCATACTCCATTTAGATTATTTTTATTGATAAGACTATTTAATTGCCTCCCTCCAGTATCTTAATAACACTATATTTTATAATTGCTGTCAATTTCAGTGAATGCTAGAAGTAAATATTTTAGAGTTCCAGAGAATGGCAGATTTCCAGTGTTCCTTTTGTAACCTCTGATCACCTCATTTTTTTTATGTTGAAAAAAATAATACTTTGTCTCTTTCTGTGTAAGGCACATACAAACACATTTGTTACTTAGAAGCCTTTACAATAGCCCAAGAGATTTGTTTAGAAGAAGCTAGAAAATACGTATCAATATCTTTATCTTAAATCATAGATTTCCAAATAGGATTATATGCCTGTAGTTTTTTCTCACATTTGCCTATCTTATTTGAGGGAAGTAAAGTGCTATTTAAGTAAAAGTAAACATTTTTCAAGTCTAAGCTTTTATGATTAGGCTTAAAGTAGCACTTAAGTTTGTACAATGTGTGTACACTCCCCTTTTTTCTCTATGGATTGAGTCATTGGTTTTATGTTTAAAAAGCTTCTCCTGCCAGATGTCTTCTGGCTTAGTTGGTACACCTGTGCACAAGTATCTGTAACCTCCTTCAACAGAAAATAAGAACAATGAAAGAATGTTGTTATATAATTGATAATAAGCTTTGCAGACTTAACAGGATTATATTTTTGGAAAGAAACCATCCTAAATGTTCAGCATAAAAAGTTCTCCCAAAGAACAATTTCTGTAGGGAAGATAATTTAAGAAATACCAACTTTTTTTTGCTGCTGGGCTTTTCTTGGGACTTTCCCAAATATTGACCTTTTGGTCATCTGGCTTTCCCAGAGGTTCCTTCATACTCCCAGGGAAAGAAGTGTGTGTAGAAGAACAGAAAGAATAAGATAGACAATGACATTATGGCATTTAAAATCACATACTTTCACAAATGCAACATTCGTTGTTTCAGCATGATGCATATTTCTCTTTTGTGTTCTTGTGGAAATGGAATAATATTAAACCTAACAAAGTTTTTTTAAAGGAAAAGGAAAATAAAAACAACATCAGAAATGAGGGAGAAATCCATAGAGAAGTGAAGAGGGATAAAAATGATGAGTGAACAAGATCAGAAAATTGGAGAAAAACAAAACCACCAGATAAAGATTATCTGAAGGCCTCATTGACAGTGGTTTTTATGGAATTGCTGTCAATGATATGGGAATGTCCTATCTTTTAATTTTAAAAATCCATGTCTTTGATTATAAGAAGGCCTTCAGTTGTGTCAGTCGTTCAAGTTATAATGCCTTTAGAAAATGGGAATTCCAGAATATCTCATTATCCTCATACACATCTGCCATTCTTTGGAGCTCTAAAATATTTACTTCTAGCATTCACTGAACAAATAATATCTATATATCCATTAATAATGGGCAGTGAGCATTCCATTCATTGAACATGGACAGTATGTAAGAACATGGCTTTTTTTTTGCCAAGATCTAAATCTGCTCTGAAGAAGCCAACAGCACAAGGAGTCATGTCAAGTCATGTTCATTGTCTCATATTGTATTGTCTGGAAGTGATTTGATGAATTTCAGGTCTCTATAAAATTAGTGGTTAACACTATAATTCCTGTTTTGCTTGAATGATAGAATTTAACATAATGAAATTATTTCAAATGGTAAATGGCATTGCAGTTATTTATACTGTGTCATTTTTAGAAACATGTCTCTAAGATTAAGTAACATGAGACACAAAAGAATTGGAGACTTCCGGTTTCTCCTTCGGCGGCATCGAAAGCCGGACCGCGAGCTCTGCGGCCGGCTCTGAATACTCCCACGCCCGAGGGTCCCGGATTGGGACCTAAGCTCCCCCCAGAGAGGGGGGCGAAGCGAAGGTGGATGCCAGGAAGGAAGAGGGGAGCCGCATCTCCCCTCCCTGAACTGGAAATTCCCTAGCCGATGACGTGGTGCAGAGGCAGCAAACATGGCTGCCACAAAGCCGAAGAAAGACCAGAACAGCAAGACTGAGCAGGAGGGAAAAGTGAGTGATTTGCGATCTGGGATTGTTGCCTTTTAAAAGAAAAAAAAGTGACCCCCAAAAAATACAAGGGGAAAAAAATATGGAAGCTAAATGTTAGCAGCGGGACAAGCATATTAAAAACCTGAAGAAAACGTTTGGGAACTAAGAGAGAAAAAAAGCTTTGTTGGTAGTTTTACAAGAAGATGTGGTTTTGGAAAGATACTTTGTTTTAAAGAAAAATACAGACATTTAAACTGGAAGTTGCCTTTACCTTATTAAAACTAAATTGATTATTAAATACTCATCTACATATTGGACTTAATGAAATTGAAAGTGCAGAGCATTAAAGAGGAATAACACTGATGTGAAGCACAAATGCCATCAGAAAGAAAGAAAGAAAGAAAGAAAGAAAGAAAGAAAGAAAGAAAGAAAGAAAGAAAGAAAGAAAGAAAGAAAGAAAGGCGCAGCACTTGGAACTTTTGTTCTTGTTGATTAAAAAAAAGTGGAATAAACCAAAATAAGGAATTGAGGTGGTTAACCCCCCGGTTTTTTCCTTTGAATTTTGGTTGAATTGTAAAAATGATAACAAGTGGAAACAGAGACATGGAATGGATACAGCAGGATATTAAAGACATTATAAATGAACAGCGTATGGGAATGAAAGAAATACTTAAAGATATGGACTACATTGAACTAAAACTGGATAATATAATACAAAGAATAATAAGTGCAGAACAGATAAATGAGGAAACTATTGAGGACACTGGAAGAGTGGAAAAAACAGAGGAACTGGAAAAAAACAAGAAAGAAAATACAACAAACGGATAATGGAAACACCGAGGGTGAAAAAGGGATTGGAACAGAAGGGGAAGATCATAGATGGCAGGGAAAATAAAAGGGGGAGAAAAGATGAAAACAAAATAAAACAACAAAGGGGGAAAAAGAGAGGACAGAAAGATTGAGAGTATAGCAAAAAAAATGGAATTAAGAATAGAAATGAAAGAGTTGAAAGAAATTTGGGGGAGGCAACCCAAAAAGAGAAAGAAAAGAGGATTTAAAATATGGAACAGGGTAAAGCAGGGGTCGGGAACCTATGGCTCGCGAGCCAGATGTGGCTCTTTTGATGACTGCATATGGCTCGCAGCAGGGGTGAAATCCTCCCGGTTCGCCAGGGCCAGTCCTTCGGTGTATAGCCGATGGAACTGGCGGCGGTTGCGGCGCGGAGCTTCTCCTGCCCGCTTTCCCGTCCTGGCTGAACACAATCACCGCTTTCCCATCCCGGCTGACCACAATCATTTGGGTTATTTTTCCCTCTGTGCATGCGCGCGCATGCACAGAGGGAAAAATAACCCAAATGGCGGCGTTCAGCCGGGATGGGGGGAGCTAAAAAACGGCCATGGCCACATCCCCGCCGTTCTCCAGCCAAGCGGCTGAAGAAGCCCCGGAGCCCCGCCGCCAACCTGCGTCTCCTGCTGGGAAGGAGCCTCTGTCGCTGTCTCTCGCGGGGTTCCAGCCACCCGACTGAGTCCCTGACCGCGGCACCGGCAGGGTTAATGCGTATGGGAGAGGAAAGAGAGCGCTACCGCCGCCACTGCTGCTTTCACTGCTCTGATATTTCTTTGGTGGGCGCGCGCGGGAGGGACCATGGAGCAGAGGCGCCCGGCAGCTTAAGGCAAGAGGCGGGTGGGAGACGCGGGCAGGAGCCTGTCGCCGCCGCCGCCACTTCTGGCATCCCCACGCCTCTCACCCCGCTCGCCGGGTGCCTCTGCTCAGCGGTCCCTCCTGCGCAGGCCCACCAAAGAAATATTGGAGCAGCGAAAGTAGCAGCGGCGGTGGTAGCGCGCTCTCTCCTTCCCTCCCGCGACAGGCTCCTGCCCGCGTCTCCCGCCTCTTGCCTTAAGCCGCCTCTTGCCTTAAGCTGCCGGGCGCCTCTGCTCCATGGTCCCTCCCGCACGCGCCCACCAAAGGAATATCGGAGCGGTGAAAGCAGCAGTGGCGGCGGTAGCGCTCTCTCTCCTCTCCCATACGCATTAACCCTGCCGGTGCCGCCGTCAGGGACTCAGTCGGGTGGCTGGAACCCCGCGAGAGACAGCGACAGAGGCTCCTTCCCAGCAGGAGACGCAGGTTGGCGGCGGGGCTCCGGGGCTTCTTCAGCAACCCACCCACCTACCTCGCTTGGTGCGGTTCCCCGCACTTGACGTCTTGGAAGAGGGCTGGGCGAGGGAGAAAGGAGCCACGGTGGGGATTGGTTTGCAGAGAGAAAGAAAGAAAGAAAGAAAGAAAGAAGAAGAAGAAGAAGGGAAGGAAGGAAGGAAGGAAGAAGAAGAAGAAGAAGAAGAAGAAGAAGAAGAAGAAGAAGAAGAAGAAAGAAAGAAAGAAAGAAAGAAAGAAAGAAAGAAAGAAAGAAAGAAAGAAAGAAAGAAAGAAAGAAAGAAAGAAAGAAAGAAAGAAAGAATCATTACCAATGCTATGATGGAAATCACCAACTCAAAGACAAATATCACTTTGGAGCAAGGAAGCTGCTACAGCAGCAACAAATTAAACAGCACAAAGACAGGGATTCTCTCAATATCCCATTGTCCCTATTGACATTTAGTTGAATTCACTTTTAAAATATATGGCTCTCACTGAAATAAATTTCCAAATTTTTTGCTTTCATGGCTCTCTTAGTCAAAAAGGTTCCCGACCCCTGGGGTAAAGGATAAGGGATAAAAAAGAACATGTATGTTAAATTAGTATAATAGAATTAAATAATTTTGAATAAATTGTTTTTTGTGGTGATAAGAATAAAAATAATAACACTTTTGAATATAAGAGATGAATATAGAAGACTCATAATGTGGAAAAAAATAACTTGTATTAAACACATGTATGAATTAGTATGTAGAAATGAAACTAAAATAACATTAGAAAATATGAAAATTGAAAATTGGTAATGTTGAAATGTGTTTTGTATGGGACATAAAAGTTAAAAATTAGTTTTAACTAATTAGGTGATAAAGTGATAGAATTAATTGTTAAGAAGATAAAATTAGTTTGTATTAAAGAGTAAGAATGATATGGAGAAGTGAAGTAAAATATTTGAAAGTTAGAAATGTATGCATGTATATTAGAAATTTACAAAGTGGGAAAAGACCACATCTTTGATTGTTAGAAAGGAAGGAGAAGAGTAGGAAAAAGGAGAAAGAAAAGAGGATTAAAATAGAAATAAAATAAAAGGGGAAAAAGATTAAAAGATAGATATTAAGATGAAAAGAAATATGAGAGATGTATCAAAAATTAAATGATAATGAATTGTAACCATTAAAATATGTATTGTTAAGACTATTGTATGGATGTCTGAAACTCAGAAAGCAAATGCTCCTGACATGAGATGTTGAAAGACCAAAAAATAAATAAAACTTATTGAAAAAAAAAGAGAGAAACAAAAGAATTGTGCATTTGTTATATTGGGGAACAACATCCAATTGTTTAAAAGCAGTTTGTATATTTTTGATTGGATTTTTTAATAATTGCTAGATAATTTGCTTTATTAAGAACTTGAAGTGAATGAATAAATAAATTGTAGTTCAAACCAAAATATCCACATAAATACATTTTGTCAGAATTCAGGTATGTAATCTGGCTAAATCCATAATATTATCTGTAGGATAACTCTGGTTAAACAGGTAGCCCTCAACTTACAACAGTTCATTTAGTGACAGTTCAAAGTTACCACGTCACTAAAAAAGTGACTTATGACCGTTTTTCACGTTTATGACCATTGCGGCTTTCCCCATGATCACGTGATCAAAATGCAGATGCTTGGCAAGTGACTCATATTTATGATGGTTGCACTGTCCCTGGGGTCATGTGATCACTTTTGTAACCTGGCAAGCAAAGTCGATGGAGAAGCCAAATTCACTTAACAACCCTGTTACTAAGTTAACGACCGCAGTGATTCCCTCAACGGTGACAAGAAAGGTCGCAAAATGGGGCAAAACTCACTTAACAAATGTTTCACTTAGCAACATAAATCTTGGACTTCAGAGGAAAGGTTTCTGATGCTTTCTTTTTATGTATTTGGAGAAATTGAAGATCAAAGAGACTGAGCTTCTTTGCAGAAGAGGAGCAGCAAATCAATGCCATATTCATCTAGTTTATGTTACAGATCTATAATGAACCACTCTGAACCCAATATGGGCTCTGAATGTCATTTTCAGAGTGAAAGAAAGACCTCCAAAATGCTTGCCAAGATTAGAAGCCAAGACTTTGTCATCACTCAGTTCCTCGGATTAAATAATCACAGCATGAGGAACTAGAGGGTAAACTTTTCAGAATCCTCAGTTGCTCTCTAGAACCTTTAATTGCTAGAACAGGAAAACATCTGATAGCTTACATCAGTTGAACCAACCTTCCTTCCTTCCTTCCTTCCTTCCTTCCTTCCTTCCTTCCTTCCTTCCTTCCTTCCTTCCTTCCTTCCTCCCTTCCTCCCTTCCTCCCTCCCTCCCTTTACATTAATTCTCACCTCAAAATCTAACAGAATCCAGGTCTACTCATTCAGCACTATAACAGAACTAGCTCTGAACTATTCAAATGGGGCCAAAACAATATATGTGTCTATAAAATATAGCATATAGTGAGAGGAGAAAATTCCATCCATTTCTTTTCATTAGAAAGAGCAATGTCTTGTACTTGAGCTTAAATATCACTTTTCGCTAGAAAGGCAGCAAGCAGTTCCTTATAAAACACCCTCTATTAGTTAAGTTCTCTAGTTCCCAATTAGGGAGGCTACTTTGCCTTTCTCAGTTGTTTCTGTTATGAATGCACATAGTTTTTTGATTGCAAGAGCCCTGGCTCATAGTTATTAAAAAAAATACCAAGATGACAGTAGCTGGCCATCTTTTCTGGCTGCTTTTGATACCACAACAATTTCTCATTAGAGCATATGTCAACTTCTCAGAGGATATAATTTAGAAGTCCAGAATGTTATTTTCTGCAGTTATTTGGCAATAGCATGTCCTTCCTCAGAGAAGCAGAGACAGATGCTCACTTCCTGCATTGGAAAGGAAAAATAAATGCTATCACCATATGGATGATGTAAAACTAGTAATAAACATAGCAGAATGAGGGAGAAGGGGCAGAGTTAAGATATCTATTTTGGATTCTTCTTTTAAAGCAGATTGGTGAAATATGTATGAGAGTTTCTAAGCCAAATAGGATCAAGTACAACAAACCTTTCTGAATGGATCAGATTCATAACAATTTGCTAATGGAAATGACAATTTTAGTCAGCATTTCTAGGTTTTTCCATGCAAATTAGCTTTGTGTATGTTTCTTTGCTTCGATCTTTTGTCTGCTTGATATGGCTGGCACCATAGTACTTATAAGAGCTCTTTGATGTGTTGATTGTGAGGTACTGATTGGATGTTGTGCTGATTATAGTCATTTCTCTGTTTTTAATGCTGCTTTTTATTGATTTTTATATGTATGTTGTTTGGGTATTGTTTTAATTGCTGTGAGCTGCTAAGTATCATTGACAGGAGATAAGCAGCTATCCAAAAATATGAATAAATTGACTAAATAAATATAGCTAAATTGGATTATTTGACTGTACCTTGTCTGCATTCACCTGTTCATTACAATGTTTTCACCTGTCTTAATCATCTAGATTTTGAGGATAAGACCTAAGGAATGGGAATATATATAGGAGAGAATGTTAGTATAGCTAAATGCAGCCTGAATTTGACGTATATTCAAAATCAAGCAACTGCTGAGAGCAGGCTTTAATTTAGAATGGTCTGCCTTTGTTCGTGCATACACACACACACACATGCATACACATAATTTTCCTGAAAGCTCAAGGTATGGCCTTAAATGTAAGCTGCCTCTGAGAAGGTAGAAACTAGACTTGCAACTGCCAGTAAAACTGAGTTTGAGGTATAATTAATGTATGAATTTCTTTTAAAAAAAGTCTAGATGCTAAAAATGACTTGTCCCCAGTTTGTTATAATCTATTTCCATAACTAATTAATTGTACCATTCAGTGCTATTAAACCAGAGGAGGAGTAGAGGCCTGGACTGGACTCGATTCTAGAAATGGAGAAAACTTACTTCAAATCTAGTCATACAAACTGCCCTGTTTATCTTTTACTAGATATTTGAAAGATTGCTGATTCTTGTTTCTTGGAGTGTGTACAAACCACAGAATTAGTGTTATTTTCAACTCAAAAGAAAAACAGGAAATTAGGTTGAACTGAAACCTAAAACAGGAATCTTATGGGATATATAAGGGAAGGCTGAATACGTCTTATCATCTCTCATTTTGTCTTCCATGTGGGCTGCAGGTTAACCTACCAAACAATCTCTCCAGAGCCCTTAAAAAATGCCTTCAAGTCAGGTGGTTTGTTTTTTTAAAACGTTGGCAACAAGTGTTTGCAGTTTCCCTGGCAGCATTTTCAAAAGGGATTAGCCATTATCTCTTTCCTGGGACTGAGATAGAGTGACTGACCCAAGGTCATCAGCTGGTTTCATGCGTAAGGTAGGACTAGAACTCAGAGTCTCCCAGTTTCTAGCCTGATGCCTTAACCACTACACCAAAATGTTAACCTCCACTTACTTGCTGCAAATGGCCCTATCTTTTTCTTCAATCATTCCTGCCTGGAACATGTTTTGTATCTATGCCTAATTCAAATATGTGTGCTGACACAGGCCACCTGAAATTGGCTGGCTTTTTTACATTATATTTTGCACATCCTTGCTTATTTTTTTAAATATAAGTTTAGACTTATTTTCAAATGTTTTTTTATCTAGTGCTAAAAACAATTTAAGGGCTCAAATAAGCATATATATATATATATATATATATATATATATATATATATATATATATATATATATATATATATATATATATATATATATATATATATATATATATATATATATATATATATATCCATGAAATGAACAGTATGCCAGGTATTTGCATTCATTTTTCAAGTTAGTCCTTGATACTTCACTTACCGGTACTTAACTTCTTTAAATTGAAATCAGTTGTGGGGCTAATTGGAATTCTACCAATAATGAAATCAGTAATGAAAATAAAGATTTATATACATACAGTATGTATTTCATTTATGCCTTACTTTTCATCCAAGAGCTCAAAGGTAACATAAATGTTCTCAATTTCCTCACAACAAATTGGTGGTGGTGGTGGTTGGTGTGTGTGTGTGTGTGAGAGAGAGAGAGGGGGGGGGGGGAGGTCGTTCAATGAATTGTACAGATGAGTGCAGACTGACTTTGTCTACATACACCAAGAAGGAATAAGACTTATAAAAGAAAAGCAATTCAGGAAAGGCAGGAATTTATGTTTCTGTTTTGATCTCTTCTACTATGCCAGTCTTGGCTTTAAACACATTATGCCTGGTGAGCTTTTAGCAGAGAAGTTGCCCTGACCATTTTGAATTTTTTGCAATACAAGAAAGATACAACAATCAGATTAGAAATGAGTAAGTAATATCAGGTGGATTTTTAAGTTTTAGATAGAACTTTCTTCTGTTCCATAGTGATATATTTCTAGGTTTTACAACAAATTTCTCCCTCCACATTTCACATGTAACTTTTTTTTATTCTAGGCAAGTATTTGAAAAGTATTGCCTGCCAGGGAAGAACTTAGCCTTGTGAGTTCCATGTAGAACCTAACTGATAGGGCAGCTGCAGTTTCAGGAACAGGTTTTCTTTGATGTTGTACTTTAAGCCCCTTCTTGGCTGTACTTTCTAGTTACTTAGAAATCCTGGGACACCATATTCAAACATCACAGAAGATCTTTTCCGATGCTTTAATATTTCAAAGTGTCAAATGTGTTTTTTGTTTTTCCTTTGCTGGACAGCTTTTTAAAATAAATATCTTCATTATGTTTCATACACAAATATTAAAATACAATCTAATATAAGGGGGGAAGGGAGGGGAATAACAGGATACAGCTTTTAAATAAGAGCAAGCACATACATTTTGCTGTCCACAAAAGCTAGAGTCTGTTCTTCATATGATCAAGCAACTCACTAAAGTTGGCGTTTATACTGTTAAAAATGATTTTGCTATCATTCTTCAATAGTTCATGAGATATTCACAATGGATAAAATTATAGTGGCACACTAGCTTCCCCTTGCTTTGGGATTTTATTGCAGTATTTTCTTTATTAGAAAATTTTCTTTCTACTAAGATGACTAAGGATAACTTAAGTTCTTAGAAGCTAACTTTTTTCAGAAGTGAGATTATGAGGCCTACCGATTTAGTCTCTGTCTTTTGAGGAGTGTTGTTTTGATAGAAATACAGGAAATTGCCTCATAACTGCAAAAACTACTAGCCTATGAGAGTCTCTAGCACATGTTTTTCATGCCAGTTTCTGACAAGCAAAATAATTGGAAATGTTTGGATAGCATTGTCTTAAATATAATTCCATTTTATTATGACGTATTATTTAATGTTTACGTTTATAAAAAAAGCACTTAAGAATAAACTGTTCTGTAACAGATGCAAAGTTTTGTTTTACTGAAGACCTGTGCAATTAAAAGAAGTCCATACAAACTCATTTCAGATTTCTTATTTGTAACTCAGAAGTTTTAGAAAATTTTCTTTTCATATGTTTTCATCAATTCTTAATTGTGTTTTATTGCTTAACTTCTAGGTGGCAAACCTGGTGTATTAATTGTGAAGATCTTAGAAATGCATGAAGAATGCACTCTTTGCATAGCTATCTGTCATCAACTGGGACAAATTTGTTCTGATGGTTCTATCATAAAAGACATTGTTGAAATTCAGCCAAGACTTAAAGTTCTTTTTGCAAAAGAAACAACAGCTCATTTGAAGGCAGTACCACAGGACGTCATATATATTCATCCTCCTTGGTAAGTACATAAAACATTCTCAACTAGTCATACCCTCAACCAATCATATTGTAGCCTGTTTGATCTAGTGATTAAGGCACCAGACTAGAAAACAAGAGACTGTGAATTCAAGTTCTGCCTTGGTCATGAAAGCCAACTGAGTGACTTTGGGCCAATCATTCTCTCTCAGCCCAACTCACCTCACAGGATTGTTGTTGTTGTGAGAAAAATAAGAGGAGGAATATATGTTGGATATGTTCACCACGTAATTTGTAAAAAATAAATAAAGGTGGGATATAAAATAAATAAAAATACCTAAGTGCTCCTTTAGTAGTAGCTCTCTTTTAGAGGAGACCCAAATTTAAGTTAGGTTTTATTTATTTATTATTCTAGTAATAATGTAGTTACCTTTGTTGTCTATTTCTTATGTTCCTGCATTTCACTAAATGTAGTTTAGATACAGGAATGATTCAACCATTAACATGTTTAATTTGCATTTGAGAAAAGATAATTTAAAGAAATTCTAGCAGGAAAAGAGCTTCACTATTATAGTGTTTTTGTTGATAATCATGCGGGATTAATGCTATATGCTAAAGACATTTAATTCTTCATCTCATTTTACTCTGGTATGAGATGAACAGTATGTTGTTTTTCCCAATAAAAGGGAGGGGGAAGTTCCAAACAAAAGAAATCAAAGAAATTCTATTATAATTGTTTTTATAGAGCCCTTTGATATCATCTATGCATTTTGAAAAGTTATAGATATTTAAGCAGACACTACGGATAAAAAAAATAAACATCCAAATCCCTACCATCAAAAAGAAAGTAAGTCCTTTTTACATTCCTGCTTTGAAGATTTTGTAGAAACAGAAAAAGTAAAAAGCTCTGATAAGGGAAAGACACTGAGCCACCCTACAATAAAATTCAACAAAATTCAAAGTTAGTTACGGCAGAAGCACTGTTGGAAAAAAGATGTAATTGGACAATCTGTAGATGATTACCCCTTCAAAGAACTGGAGATAATAAACTATTTTATATGGGAAAAAATGGAACAACTTGATTAGTTTCTGCCTAATATCATTCAAAATAAGATTTGACGTCCAAAGGTCTTATTTTAAAGCAGTTGTTTTTCCTCTACTTGAATTGGGAGAAATAAGCAAATTAGTCTTTTATCAAATTCTTTCATATTTATTGTAGTACATGCTTGATAATCAAATCTTTAGAAATTTGGAGATTTAGAATTTTTTTTGTATGGATGCCATTTCCTAACCTTTTAAAGCTTTTTTTTAAACCATAATATTGGTTTAAATGTTCATGTGACTTTATATATAGTATATGATTTGTGCTTCATACCCCTTTCAGTATGGAATCAATCAATCAGAATAGAGCTGGAAGGGACCTTGGAGGTCTTCTAGTCCAACTCCCTGGTCAAGCAGGAGACCCTATATCATTTCAAATAGGTTTCCTTAGAAACTTCCAGTGATGAGGCACATACAACTTTTGAAGGCAAGCTGTTCCACTGGTTAATTGTCCTAACTGTTAGGAAGTTTCTCCTTAATTCCAAGTTGCTTCTCTCCTTGATTAGTTTACATCCATTGTTTCTTGTCTTGCCTTCTGGTGATTCGGAAAATAAGTTGACCCCCTCTTCTTTGTGGTAGCTCCTCAAATACTGGAATACTACTATCATCTCACCCCTAGTCCTTCTATTCTCTAGACTGGCCAAACCCCACATTTAATAATGAAGTAGTAGAGCTAAAATCTAACCCTATTAAAATATAAAATAATAAACACTTTGAATTAATTTGGCTAAGGGTAAATGTATAAATAATTATTGGCTTTTAATTTCCCACATCTTTGAATAATTATCTTCTACCTGTAACAATTCTTCATTTAAAAAGTCAAGTTTTCTATTCACAATGAATGTAATAATAAATGAAAACAGTTTTGGAGAGAAATGGGTTTAGAATAGATGCTAACTACAGAGAAAATAACATGACATTTTTATTAAAGGCAACATATTTTGGAACAAACTAGAAGAATTCCTTAGAGACTAGTTTGGGGCATTTGTTTTAAATTATCAGTAAATTTGGGGAGGAAATAAGGAATTAGCTGATTGCATTTGCTACTAATAGTATGCTGATGTGTTTTAATTCAGCTCAAAATCTATGTTAAATGGACTATTCTCCTAAATTGAAACAACAGATATTAATGAAATTGTATATAGCAGTAAAAAAAAGTCATATATTTGTGACCTGTAAATATGAAGTTAAATTGCTGACTGGGAGCTGCCCAGAGCTTGATATAGATGGATTGCTATATACATTTTAATAAATAAGACAGATTTAAGATTCTTGGATTAGGTAAGAAGATTATTGGGGAAATAGTCAAATGCAAGAAACCAAAACTCTATGAATAGGCCAAAACAGTTACTTTATCACTGATCAATTATATTACAAGAATCTCCCTAGACTGTCTCCATTTCTTTGGGAACCAACATACAGTATAAGGTTTTCCAGTCTAATCTATGATGCTTCCTTCTCCACAGTGATTCCATCCTGGCACTCCTTTTGACTCCCATCTCCCATTCAGCCTGTGATTCCACCACAGGAATGGCGGTTTTGTTGCCCTTACACTGAGTGTACCAAAAGGCAGCCCTATTAGACAATTTATTATCGAAATAAATTAACTGTTCATTTTCTTCTATAAGTATTCCTTAACGTACAACCACAATTAGACCCAGAATCTCAGTTGTTGAGCAAATTGGTCATTAAGTGAGATGTCATGTGATTGCTTAATGACCATAAAGCCTGTTTACCTAATTGTGATTGTTAAACAATTGCACAGGTCATTAAGCAGAGTGTGGAGGTGCCTTGAGTTGGGGGAGGTCCTGGGAGGCCCAGGGCACAGCAGCATGCAGAAACTGCTTTGGGCTGGGAGGCATTGGCAGGCTCCAGAGCCTTCTGGCATGCATAAGGCTGCTGTAGCCCTGGATGGCTTTGGTCTGCTTACCCAGTTGACGTGCCCTCAACTAACTCCAGGGTGTACCAGTGCACCTGAACCCTCCATGGCCCTAGAGGCCTTTAGCCCGCTCCCCACCCAACTATATGTGGGAGCCCTTGGCCAGCTCCAGGGCCTAGCAGCTCAGAACTTACCTTTCTGTTTTTCTGTAGCTTCTGATAGATGCACCCAGGCAAAGTAAAGCATGGCCTTTCTACAAAGGCTGCCTTCTTCCAGTCTGCAAGTGGGGGCTCTTCTTGCTATCCTTAAGGAGGCTCCTTTTTAAGAATTACATAATTTTGGGGTGCTTGGCAACCAGTTATAAATACAGAGAGATTGCCAAGCACCCAAAATGCAGTAATTTGACTGCAGGGGGAGTGGTGTGGCATTTTAGACCGGTTGAAAATGTTCTGCAGGCCATAAAGCATACATCGTTGTAACTATGAACAGTTGTTAACAGATTTCGTTATATACATGATGTACAATGACAATAAAGGCTTTGACTTTGACTTTGTTAAATGACCAGTTGTAAGTCAAGGATTATCTGTAAACACTCCTTACCCAATTGAGCCGAGGTGGCGCAGCAGTTAGAGGCAGGTACTGCAGGCCACTTTAGCTGACTATGATCCGCAGGTCAGCGGTTCAAATCTCACCGGCTCAAGGTTGACTCAGCCTTCCATCCTTCCGAGGTAGGTAAAATGAGGACCCAGATTGTTGGGGGCAATATAAATATACATTGCTTACTGGTGTAAACCGCTTAGAGAGTGCTTGCACTGTGAGGCGGTATATAAATCTCACAAAATAAATAAATAAATAAATAAATAAATAAATAAATAAATAAATAAATAAATAAATAAATAAATAAATAATTAATTGACACAAGACCTTTTAACATTTTTAAATACAGTAACATTTTTTCTTAAAGAAAATAATTGATAAAATATATTATGGTTGGCTTATGGGGCCTGACCTTTGTACATCTCATGTAAGACACAGAAAAGATCACAGTGGAATTTTACCTACATTTGGCCTTTTATATTTGGAATAATATATACCTATAGGAAGTCCAAAGTTTATTAACTAAAACTCCAGTAATATATATATATGGAAAATAATAAATTTATACACAATTTCAATCAAGTTAATCTTCAATCAGTTTACTGTCCCAGTGTGTATCCATAATAAAATATTTGCATGAAGGTATTTG
Source organism: Diadophis punctatus similis (assembly GCA_023053685.1). Classification (NCBI taxonomy): domain Eukaryota; kingdom Metazoa; phylum Chordata; class Lepidosauria; order Squamata; family Dipsadidae; genus Diadophis; species Diadophis punctatus. The sequence goes on from JALIGW010000003.1 coordinate 162,315,260, forward strand.
GATAATTCTAACATTTTAGTAGCTGTTATGCAAGTCAAATGATAATGGAATGATTTTATTTGTTGCCTTTGCTACCATCATAATATTAGATCAGTCAATATCCATTAACAGTCAATGGAAATGCTTGTGCACAAATGCAAAAACACTGTCCCAACTGATCACTGTGTTTATTCTACTTGTCATCTTTCTATAGTAATTAAAAAACAATTATTCCTATGTACATGCAAAGACAATTGCATGTTCATAGGAATAAAAAATTATCTGAAGAATGTATAAAACATATAATATCTAAATAAAAGCAGTCGCTATAAGCCTAGAAATAAAACAAATTTATCAAATAAATTGAAACAAACTAAACATTGAAGGTAGCAGATTTTGCTAAACTGATCCCAACAATTTCTGTCTTTAGCTTTTGAGTAGGCAAGGGATATTAGCACTAGAACATATAATAATAAAAAGGTTTGCAATTTGTTTGAAAATACAATAAATTACAGCAACAAATTTAACATCAGAATCCTATTATACTCTAGTCTTAGAAGTACACATCTGCTTTTATTTTAGGTTTAAAAATGTCCATTTACCAAACAAATAGATTTAAAAAATCTGCAAATAAAATGGTTGCTTACTTCAATAAAATGGTTGAATTTATTTCTTTGTTAACATTCTTTGGTAGAGTTAATCTAATATTAGTTTAGTTTCTAATATAGAAATGTCTTCGAATTATTTTTAATCAATGTTGAAAAGTTTACATTGATAAAATATTTATCTGCTTAGTAGCTACTTGCACATAAAATTTAAGTTTAAATATTTATTCATCTGAAATGTTAACTTGTTAACTAAGAGCCGAGGTGGCGCAGCACTTAGAGTGCAATACTGCAGGCCACTTTAGCTGACTATGATCAGCAGTTCAGCTGTTCAAATCTCACCTGCTCAAGGTTGACTCAGCCTTCCATCCTTCCGAGGTAGGTAAAATGAGGACCCAGATTGTTGGGGGCAATATAAATATACATCGCTTAATGGTGTAAACCGCTTAGAGAGTGCTTGCATTGTGAGGCAGTATATAAATCTCACAAATAAATAAATAAATAAACTTTGTACCAAACAACATATGGGAAGAAAAATCATAACCAGGTAATAGGTACTGTAGTTGTCTGTCTTCAGTAGTCATTGAATGCACAAGGAAAAGAAATGTTTGGAGAATAAATTAAGTGTTGCGATGAAGGTAGAGATGCAGTTTTGTTGGGAACTCTGCATGGCACAGTGTAGTCAATCTTTTTAGAGATTGGCACCTGTGCATTTTTGCAGGTGTGGGGGAAGAACTACAGGGGTTGGGCCATATCACCCATATGGGCTGAGTCAAGACTTTTTAATCTGAAGTTGTATTGGGAATTGTAACTAGCATATTTGCACAAGGACGCCTACTTGTTTCCCAGTAGATGGCTTTCAGAGGCAGCCACTCTGCCATCAAATAATAGTTATTGATCCCTGTGTCTTCCATAAATTGGTCAAGGCCTACTGGTAGTTAGCATCACATCTCTTAGTAGCACATTCCAAACTTTATGTGTTGTGTTAAAAAAAGCATTTTGTCTGATAGATGTTTTGGGGACTCTGGCCATTCCTACTAGTTTCATCTTGTGCTCATCCTGTACTTCACCAGAACATCCCCCCCCCCCGGCGCTGCCATTGCTCTACCAGGAGAGAGAAGGGTTGGCATTTAGATTAACAGCCAATTCTTGCTTAACACTGCTTCTTTCACATGCTCTACCAACTTATCTTTCTCTTTGGCCATCATTGTCATGGAGATATGATTTTTGTATGGTAAAATAACTCAAAACAAAATCCCCAGGTGGCAGTTTTACTATACACTAAAATGAGGTGCCTGGACTTTCTCTTAGCCCAACTCAAAATGCCTAGAGAGCCTAACATTGGTGAGGAAGAGGGTGCCTGCAGAATTAAGTGATCAGTAGAAGTTGGCATGATCATATTTTTGCCAGGTTTATCACCAAGATGTCACTGGTTATTTGTATAGTGAAACTAGTGTTGAAAGAATAGGGAAAACATCAGTTTAATGGAGAAAAGCAGAAGATTATTTCAGATTGCCATTGCAGCAGACTAGAGATGCGATATAGGTGATATCTTTAAGAAATGTTCCATGAAAATGATTAGCAAGGAGTCTTCATGCCACAGAAAGTTGGAAGTGAGGATGAAATTTCAGTTTAGTAGGTGAAAAAGAAGCAGATGCCCTGATATTTGTTAGGTATTCGAAAGGATTGAAATCCTTGCAGCACTTGACTGGGCTAAGAAATTAAAAAGGATGGGCCCATAGTGGCTAGTATGTGGATGGGAGAATATAAAGAAATAAGAAGACTAGACTAGAGTGGAAAGTCAATAAAATACTTTGGAAGACTTCATGGCAAACTGCTGCAGTTATGAACTACATGTCGATGAACTAAGAGTTGAATTTGGCTTGAACCTGTCATGTTTAAAGTTGTGATTGCTGTTAAGCCTAGCATTTCTTTCAGTATCTAAACATTTAAGGTATGGCAGTATATAAGAAACCAAGATATCACAAAAATACCATGTTTTATATGGAATTTATTTCTATGCCTTTTTTGTTCCATTTTGGACTTTCTAAGGTTTCTCTGTTAGTCTCTGAAATATGTCTTTTTGTTTCTGAAGTTAACATTGTGATGATCCATGTTGATAAATTATGTTTTCTTAATTTAAATATATTTATTTCAAGGAATCTGTGAGTTTGCAGTTTCATTCCAGAAGCTTCCATTAATGATTTAAAAGGAATCAAATTTCTTACCGAATTTGGACCAGGGAATGTTGGATATGATTGCATGACCACAAATCTCTGGAAATGGGGCTTAGGAAGGTCATGGGATTCTGAGGCATATTTGAACAACTTTCTTTCCTTTAAGATACTCATGGAAAGTTTTGCTGTGATAAATAGTTTAGCCTAAGTATGCATTCCTTTGCAACTCTTCCTTCCTGCAAGCTGGCTCCTTTGGCTAGTAAAAATTGTTCCCCCCCCTCCAATAACTGAAACTATTGTTAAAAACAGAATCAGGGGAATAATAAAACAACCAATGCTTTTAAAATAACCTAAAATGAAAGATGAAACCTACGTGTGTTTCTTTTGTAATCCCAACTCACCCAGTTAAGAAAAAAAGCATGGCATGGAATAAACAGATTTTTTTTAAAAGTTAAATCTGTGATTAGTTATTTTTTCTGGGAAACAAAAAAATGAAAGGTTAATGGTGTTTGTTTCTTTGGAATTCAAAATAACTTAAATGCACAATAACCCTTACATGTGCAGCTTATTATAAGAATGAGTATTTTATTATGTAAAACTCTACATACAATAAATAAATAGTTTAAAGATTATTCTAAATCAGAGTAAGGAATAATGTAGTCTAAGGAATATCAGCAATTGGTACAGGGCAGTGATGGGGAACCTTTTTTTGCTCGGGTGCCTAAAGGGCATACGCATGCGTGATAGCACGCGCACATGCATGCCCACACCCATAATGCAATGCCCTCCCCCTGTGCCTGTGCGCATTACCCCCCTGTGCTGCCCCCCCCGCACATGCGCGCAGGCCTCATTGAGGCCTTCGGACTTTCGGTAGGCCTGCTGGGTCCGTTTTTTGCCACCCACAGGCTCTGGAGGCTTTCCTAAAGCCTGAGGAGAGTGAAAATGGCCTCTCTCCCACCCTCTGGAAGGCCGAAAATCAGCTGGCCAGCACTGGAGCTGACATAGGGCAATGCCTCAGGTGCCCTCAGATATGGCTCCGCGTACCACCTGTGGCATGCGTGCCATAGGTTCGCCATCACGGGTATAGGGGAACTCATTTTGGTTATTGAAGACTATTGGTTGTTCACAGGAAAAGATAGTACAAGTAGTCCTTGTCTTGCAACCATTTGTTTAGTGACTGTTTGAAGTTACAATGGCATTAACAAAAGGGACTTATGACTGTTGTTCATACTTAAAACTGTTGCAGCAACCCCATGGTCATGTGATCAAAATTCGGACGCTTGGCATCTGGTTCATATTTATGACCATGTGGTAAGTATGACCACCTTTTGGTCACATGATCACCTTTTGTGACCTTCTGAAAACAAAGTCAATGGGGAAGCCAGATTCACTTAACTTCCATGTTAGTAACTTATCAACTGTATGTATGTATGTATGTATGTATGTATGTATGTATGTATGTATGTATGTATGATAGGGATTGTGAATATTTCTTCAGCAGTCTGGAACATTGAGATATGTATGTATGTATGTATGTATGTATGTATGTATGTATGTATGTATGTAATAGGACTTGAATATCTGAGTGACCATTTGCCTCCATTTATTTCTGCCTGCCCAGCATGTTCCAGGAGAGTGGATGCATACTAGATGCCTGTATTAAACATAATCTGTTGTTTTCATTGCTCTAAGGAAGTATGCCTTCTCTGTTACAGGGTTCCAGAAATCTCTGAAAACCTGACTTCAGTCCCAGGCTTAATGTTCACTTAGGGTCCCTGTCTTGTTTGACTTTTGTTGTCTCAGAGTTCATTGGAAGTGGTTAGCTTCTCAGTTCAAATAAACTAAATATATACATAAAATGTGCAAAGTAACAAGTTTCCACCAGTTTTAGATTATGAATCTAACTGTAGATTATCTACATACATAATGATAATGCTATGGTACCTTTCGTACCATCAAACAATTATCTGCCTATCCCAGGTCCTTTAAAAGGATTCATAGGTTGATAAATATGCCAGATCAAATCTAAATATCTGGTTTAACTATAACAAGCTGTAATAATAATAAAAAATAATAATGCCCCATACCCATGATATGGTACTGCCTCCAGGAAGGCACTACCTTGATGTGGTTATGAGGCTTGTGTACTCCCAAGGAAGATGAAAGTCATGCCAGAGGTTTGACCATACTAGACAATCTCATCAGAGGAGCAAAATGAGGAGTATCTCTCCCATAAACAGTATGGTAAGATGTAATTTATAGTAACACAAACCAGATCAGTCATCACCCAGGTCAACAACAGCAGTCCACACTAGGTGTTGGAGTTCCTGGACATCTGGTGACAAATGGGCTAGAGAACTCATGACTGTTGACTGACACAGGTGCAGAAAAGTTGTTTACCTGTCACAAATACACAAAAGTTGTTTACCTGTCACAAATACACAAAAGTTGTTTACCTATCACAAATACACAAAGATTGAAAGAAAGAAATATTTCTTTCTTTCTGTAATAATGTATTGTTACAAATCAAGTCAAATGAAAAGAGAATATTCGGAAAGAAAGCATCAGTTCTGGAAAGAACAATATCCAGAATCAGAAATTACAGAATTTCTGTAATAGTTGAGACTAGCGGATCAACACTGATTTATCATTCAAAATAAAATATTCATAGAAGCAGACTTGGAAGAACTGCAAAGGGCAGAGAAATCAAAGCATTGCCAGAAGTAGCTTAGATTGTAGAGGCAAACCAGGGGGAGTCTGCAATAAAGGAATCCAGCATAGCTGTTGAATCATTTTCATTCCCAAACTGGGACTGCTCTCCTCTACCTTCTCAGAAGGAACTAAGCCTTACAATTTAAAACAACAACAACCAAGAATTGAATTGAAACAAAGAATAACTTAGCATATAAAACAACAGAAAAGCAACAGAATAAGGTTGCCCACATTGAAGCTTGTTCCAATGAAACAGCTAGCAGAAGCCTTAAAAGATGTCAATACTATAATATCAAATATAGGCAGCAGCTCACTGCAAGAGACAACCAACTAATGTACAACACGGCTGCAGTTATAACTGAATACTCTGGATATAAAAAGCAAGAAAAAAGCCAAATAGTGCACCACCAAAATGGAAGATCAGACTGCTAAGCTCAGGTGAAAACAAGCTAGAACAAAAGAAAAGGTGAAGAACAAGAAAACCAAAGAATACCTGATCAAGAAGTATCACCTAGCTATAAGGAAGATTAAGGAAGCACTGGAAATAATAAAGCAGCAAATAACATATCTAGTGAAGAAGATCAGCAGAATTGCACAACAATGGGCAGAATCTCCAAGTTCAGTTGAATCAGAAATGTTTCTACCAGTCCATCAATGGAGACACTACATTGGTCAGGACATGATAAAGAAAAGACAGGGCAGTTCTGGGCACAGCTACAGGGCAACCCAAAGAAATACATCAAAAATGTAGCTTGGATAAATGTTGTAAAAAAAACAACAACCTGTAATGAAAGAATTTAACAGCAGAAATGATGGAGAAAAGGACAAGAAGATCATGAATAGTTCAAGACCAGGTGAAGATGAACTGCATGGTGTTTTGTTGAAACATCTGATTGGTCTGTACCCACTCAATGTCAAGCAATTTAATAACATACTGCAAGGAGGTGAAATTAAACATTGGTTAACATCTGGCAAGACCTACCTGATTGAAAGATCCAACAAAAAGGGCAGCACCAGGCAAGTACAGGCCAATTACCTGCTTACCAACAATTTTCAAATTGCTAAAAGGTGTGGTAGTTGATGCAGTCCAACATTGAAAACAAGCTCTTTTCACCTGAGCAGAAAGGAAACTGTCCAAGAGGAACAAAAGATCTTGGATCCTAATTGACAAGATGATTTTGAAAAACCACAGTTAAAGGAAGACCAACTTGAATGTAGTTTGGATTCATTACAAGGAGGCATTTGATTCTCTGTTACATGATTGGATAATCTAGTGCCTAAGCAGGAATCAGTAGAAATATCAGAAGTTTTATGCAAAAATTAGTGGCAGAATGGAAGACACAATTGCCAGTCAATGGTAATAGATTGGGACAAATTAATATCAAGAGACAAATCTTTGAAGGAGATTGACTCTTACTACTACTGTTTGTTATTGCCCTGATTCCTCTATTAACAATACTCAACAAGTCAAGCCATAGTTATCAAACATCAAAAACATCTGCCAGGTTCTCCATAGTGGGTGGAGCTAGCATCCAGGAATGGGTTGACCTCATCCGTTCAGCCAATAGGACTGAGTCTGTCAAATTGTGAAGCTCCGCCTCTGGCTCTAATTCCCCTTTCTGACTCAGTCCTCAGACTGAACGGATGTGTGTGATTTTCTTTCCCATTCATGCTGATTCTACCATCTTGACTATTTACTAGATTCTTCTCCGTGAGTTTATATCTCCCCAGCTGACCCAAATAGATCTCCCAGTCACTGGGTCGAGCGCGGCTCAGAGCTTTGGCTCTTGCTGCCTACCTGTGCCTCCAGCCGCGTGGCTATACCGAAAAGGGGGGGTTCTTGCCTTCCGACCCAGCTACAGGAGCTCCACGTTCCAAAACAACCACCTATTCAAAGTGGCTTGGATTTTGAGGCGTGCGGTATTGGCCAGGAACTTTCGTGCTCTGTTAATCCTTGCCGCTGAACAGTTGATAACTCAGCGGTTAGTCGGCTTTTACCTCAGATATCCGGAGGCTGGTAAAAGCGTTTCCAGCCGACTCAAGTTGCAGGAGCCAAGCGCTCGGCCAACCAATGGTCAGTGGAGTCTCGTGCTCCACCCATTACCACCAACAGCTTCGGGAGAGGCAGCAGGGGACAGCGCCTTATTCCACGACCAACATGCCGGGCAAACCAGAGGAACTGCTGTGGCTGGAGGATAGGTGGCCAGAGGAGGTGCTGCAAAAGGCTCACCAGGCGGCTGCCTGGGAGGTCCGAGCATTCACCTCCGCCTCCCTTTCTCTTGCACTGCCTTGCATTGGCTGAGACAACTTCAGGAACAAATTCCTTTCTCTGACCTCAGGGCTTATTAAGATCTTAATAAGTTGCTCGCAGCTGCCCAGTTCTCGGCCAATGCCACTCTACAGTCAGTTAGATTTGCAGCTAGATCCATGGGTTTCTCTGTGGTGGCGAGAAGGATGCATTGATTGCGTAGCTGGCAGGCAGACATGCCACAGATGGCGCCTGGTGTCTGTGCCTTACAAGGGTCAGCTGCTGTTTGGGGAAGACTTGGACCCCATATTAATTGAGTCAAGGGACAAGAGGAAGATCCTCCCATCTTTCTCCCGGAAGAGTTCCTTTCATCCTGTCCCTTACTCCAGGCGTCCATTTCGTGCCTCAGATCAGGGTGCGGGTACCCTAGACCTTAAGAGGTCGGGACACAGCATGTCGGAGGCCAGGGTCCTGGTGCCATCGAAAGTCCGACGTTCTCGCTGTTGCTGGATCTCGCCTGCCATCGCGAAGAGTAGCTTTTTCCAGGAGCCATGCAAGCTTGTTCTCACCACGGATGCCAGCCTGTATGGTTGGGGGACTCATACCCAGTCAGCTATGGTCCAGGGCAGATGGACCCCAACAGAGTCACAGTACAACATAAACAGGCTGGAGTTACGCGCTGTTTATCTGGCTTTCAAACAACTACAACATCTGACTGCCGGACAGCATATGCTAGTGCTTACAGACAACGTGGCTGCGAAAGCCGACATAAACCGGCAGTGGGGCACCATGTCCCGGTCCCTCATGAGAGAGACCAGAACCCTGGGTCTTTGGGCAGAACGCCGCCTACTGTCCCTCTAGGCGGATCACATCTCTGGGGTGTCCAATGTGATGGCGGACTGGCTCAGTCACACCACGATAGACTAGGCAGAGTGGAGTCTCCATCTCTTCATCTTCAAGGCCTTGACGAGCTGGTTCGGCTTCCCTGTGGCAGACTTCTTCGCCACCCTGGAGAATGCCAAACTGCCAAGATTTTTTACAAGATTCAAGACCCAGGGCATGGAGGGGACCAATGCTCTCCGTTGCGACTGGCTGTCCAGCCTCCTGTATGCATTCCCCCCGCTACCTCTCCTCCCCAAGGTCATCGGGAAGATCCTGGAGGAGAGGGCAGAAGTGCTGCTCCTGGCTCCTCACTGGCCCAGGAGGGCCTGGTTTGCAGACCTGAAATCTCTCTGTGTGCCAGCCCTGGAGGATTCCGCAGATCGAGTCGTCATTCAGCCAGGGGGTACCAACTGACTGCCTGGCACTTGAGCGGGGTGCTCTGAAGCATCGCAATATGTCCTCCAGGGTCATCAGGACCATCCAGGCTTCTAGGAGGCCTTCCACCGAACGTATTTATTCTGCCACCTGGAAAGCCTTTTGCACTTGGTGCTCAAAAAAGGGATGCTCTCTGGTTGATTTGTCTATGGCGCAACTCCCGAACTTTTTACAAGAGGGGCTGGACAAGGGTCTAGTGCCCAACACGATCAGGAAGCAGGTGGCGGCATTATCATCTGTGTTGTCATGTGGTTCTCTAGCGTCCCTGTCGAAGCATCCAACAATACGCAGATTTTTAAAAAGGGCTACCAACCTGTGCCCGCCTGTAGTTCACAGGTACCCCACCTGGGACTTTATTAAAGTGCTCATTTCCCTGACAGGGGTTCCATACGGACTTAATAGGTGGATAAAAATGCCAAATCCAGTCTAAATATCTGGCTGACTGTGCGATCAACCACAATAATAGCCACTTATGGTTATTAGCAAGGTAAAAATGTACAATATAACAAATGTTCATACACTGTAGTCTATCATAAACATATGATAATGAACAGAATTTTTCACATCTACTAGAATATATAGGTAGTCCTCAGGTTACAACAGCAATTTGGACTAGGATTACTGTGTAAGCAATCTGGTTGTAATAGCACTTAGACTTATATATACCACTTCACAGTGCTTTACAGCCCTCTCTTAAGTGGTTTACACAGTTAGCATATTGTCCCCAACAATCTTGGACCTTATTTTACTGACCTCAGAAGGATGAAAGGCTGAGTCAACTTTGAGCCAATGAGATTCGAACTGCCAAACTGCTAACATTTGACTGTAAGTAGAAGTAGCCTGCAGTACTGCATTCTAACCACTGTGCCACCATGGTAATGCGTGATGTCATGTGACCGACTCACTTAGTGATGGCTATACCGGCAATCCCAGCTACTGTCACAATCCCAAGACATGCAGGTTAAGTGTGAAGTGGCAGTTGTCCCAGGTAAGGAGTGTGGAGGTGCTGTTGGGGGGTATGTGTGAGGGGAGTCCTAGGAAGGCCAATGTGAGCTGTATGCATGAGTCAAGGGAGAACATGACAGACTCAGCACAGACTGCAAATTTCAGAAGACCTGGGATACCAGTAAAGGCTGTGCATAGGTGTGGGGACGGGGAATATGCTACAGGCAGGAGCAACTTACAGAAATGACTAGCGATCTTCCCTGCAAGCTTCCCCATTACTTTGGAGGAAGTAATCACGAGCTGGCCACTCAAGCATCCACATTGCGATCACATGTCCATTGGGGTACTGTGATAGCTGGAATTTTGGGGGCTTGTATGTCCATTTTTTCAGCAGTGCCATAACTTTGAAAAGTCGCAGAACAAATGCGTGTAGGCTAACGACTGCCTGTAATAAATTCCTTCTCGGGAGACATACGATTACTTGTGGACATACTTTCTCACATTCTCTCTTATCTTTGTTTCACAGTCAACATTTACAAATGAAAGTAGGCATCCTATTAAGCCTTGATATATGATCAATTCCAAGACTAACAATTTTAATTTAAGATACTTTCTGGGAATATATTAATGGTTCTTGTGATTTAGACCATACTGATGATCACTATATTCTAACTATGTGCTGCTATCCTTTGGTCATACGTATTTCTGTACTCAGAACTAGTAGTTATAGTCTAGAACAAATCATAACAGAATATACATACAGTTACTGAATAACTTTTTTTTGTGGAAGGGAAGGAGAAATTTATATCCTGAAATTTGAGGTATGTAGAACTATGGATTACATAAAGCGGCTTGAGGAAGTCTGGCTGTCTTATTTATATTTTTCTTCCTAGCCTTTCTATTCCTCCTCTTATAAAGAAGGAATAGAAATGAAATGTATAGAGCTCTTTCAGGTGTATATTTAATTTTGTTAGAGCAGTTGCTCAAGTTATAAAATTAAATACAACAATACTTGCAAAAATAATAGTTGTACTTATGGTGTATGTTATTTCCATGAAAAAAGCATCAGGCTTATAGTTGTTTGGGGCAGCTTGCATGAAGCAGATTAATATGATTCAGTACAGGCTACAGCTGCTATCGCATTCAATTAGTTCTTCTGGAGACTGGAATTTCCAGACAGTTCTGAACATTGGGAGGGGAAAAGCTCTGCTGACGTCAGGAACTGCTCCTGGGAATGTTTTGCATTCCTCTTCCTGGCAGTGGTCAGGTGGCTTCCAGCAAGAAGGAAGGAACAACCTCTTCCACAAAGGAGGAAAATATTGGAAGAGAGGGAGGCGGAGAACAGCTTATAATACAAGTATTGTGGAGGAGTCACTTTTATTGTAAGCCAGAATTGAAATTAGAACCAGGTGCCTTGCATTTAAAAGCTGCATACATGTTAAATGCATCTATTAATGACTATAATGTTTGGAGTATTTGGCTGTCTGCCACTTTTTAATCTCATTGATCTGTACAGAGAATGAAAAAATGTTCAGAAAAACAGGTTTGTTACAGAGCTTTTCATTTTAGAGCACAACTGAAAAAAAAAGTTACTTAGTGCAGAAGTTGAATATAATATTAAACAACCAGCATGAGTGATTCTGTTTCCCTATAAAATCACATATACCCAAACATAATATTTATTTCTGTTAAATAATATATTTATGGTGCAGGGGTAAAATGCACTTAACTTTCCTACTGGCTTGCTAATGTGCGCGTGTGCCATCATCTGCGCATGCGCAAAGCTTCTGCGCATGCGCAGAGGGTCAAAACTGGGAAGTGATGACGTGCCGGTTTGGGGGGCACAGCCTCCCGTGCCGGTGCTACCGGCTCGCCGAACCACCCGCCGCCTGCGCTACCAGTACGCACGAGCCAGATAGAGCCGGCTGCACTTCACCCCTATTATGGTACCCTAAAAAGTTATACACATGCCTGTGCAGCTGAAATAATAGGTATTCATAGTATTATATCTCCATTTATTTGCAAAGTTGCAGAGCAAAAAGGTGAGAACTAAATAGAATAATAAATACTTTCTGTAGTCCATCCAGTGAAACAGCATGTATGGTTAAGACTATATTAACTGTCAACAGTGCTGCTTATTATAGAACAAATATTGAATGTTCACTACAGAGAACTCTTTTTAAGAGACTGGCCATTTCTCATAGAGTTGCTGTAAAGTTTATTGGGCAGGTGAAGGCTATGAATCTGTCTAAATGGCATATCGAATGCAAGAAGAGAAAGTGATTCTACACATTCTGCTTGGGTGGGGATTATGTATTCCATTGTTTGTTTTCTCTTGTTTTGATCTGAAAAGGTATGTTGATGGGATCAGCTCTGTTTTTTTCCAAATTACAGATACTACTATCTTCTTTTTCATTATGTGACCATGTTGCTACGTGTAATAAATAAGGATCTCAAGCTAGGGGTCTTTTAAATGACACCAATATTGTTACTTAAAATGCATTAAGCATAGTTACAATCCATGTTTAACAGTAACACAGAAAGTATTCTATTTAAGAACTTGGACTGAAAATGATAGCATAAACTGAATGTTGAAATTCTGAAGAGAGTTTGAATTTTGGAAACAATATTTGAATATCTGTTCATTTATGGCAGTTAAGGTTTAGTTTTGTATTATACATTGATTTCTATTTACATTATGAAAAATGGTAGACCATTTTTATTCAAGATGACCAGAAAGCATTGAGCATCATACAGGCATGGTTGTTGCTTTTTTATTTCATCATACTATATTGTAGGATAATTCTGTTATCTGTGCCTTTTGCTATTTGAGATTGTCCAAATGCCGTGTTAGTTCCATAACTTGGGAACATCCTATGGAAAATTCTCCAGAGCATTGTGCAGGTTACCTGTGTTAATAATACTACACTGTTCGGTGTTGTGAAATAATAGCCAATAAACCGAGAAACAAGCCAGACATAGGAAACTATTTGTAGGAAGATTGTCTCTTTGGAGGATTTTGTACTCCCCACAAAATAACAGTTTTATAAACTGGGCAGATGCTTTGACTAAGTATTATTGTTTTTATTGGACACAGGTGGTCTTGGTTATTTAAATGGCCTTATCAGCTTAGATAAATCAAGGATCTACTGCCAGCTGGCCAAGTGGAGGCAGTCTGCTATAATTGCTTCTCCTTGGTCTTCTTGGCTTATTTCAGTTGTCTCCATCAAAGCTGCTACTGGAATTCTGTCATCTCCTGACTTTGACATTTCTTTCCTGTTTCTCACCAGCCATCATCGATTCTTCTTTTGTGTATTTCTAGACTTTCTGAGAAAGTCTTAGTAGAAGATGTTCTGCTGAGTTGCCATTCAATTGCAGCTGTCTTCTGCTACTAGTACCTGGCGTCTTCACCTGTTCCCGCATCAATCTTTGAGACTGTCAGAGGCCTGCTGTCTAGCTGCCTTGCAGTTGCTGTCACTTGCTCCAGCAGGCTCTTAATGTGGAGGAAGGGCTGCCTATTTTTCTCTGTCCCTCTTTTCATACCTTACAGAAGACTACAATGTTCTACAATATCATCCCTGCTTCCCACTTCATTGCAGTCTCTCTTCTGGTTACTGGTGTTGCCCTTCTAATGCTTCTACTTCTCTAGGTTCCTTTTTGTTGTCCTGAAGCTTTTCATCCTTGTTCCACTTTTCTGCAGTTAGCAGAACACTCCAGTGACAAGCTTCTCTACAACAAAGGAGTCAGAACTTCTCTTCTTTACCAAAGTAATTGATCACTATATGGCAATTGAGCTCTTGATTTGGCCTGTTTCTTAGTAGTATTCAGGTGGAACTCTTAATAAACATAGTGAGAAGAACGTAACATATCATTCTGCATGATTCTATTGAGAGAATTCATTTTAACTTTTATTGCTTATTTAGGGCAAGTTTGATGTAGTGTTCAGGTGTTCTGGTGCTTGTCCTCTGTTAAGCATGAAACCTGGCTAGGTGACTTTGGGTCAATTACTTTTTCTTAGCCCAGCCCTCCTAACAGGATTGCTGTTATGGGTAAAATAGGATAACGGAACACTATGTACACTGCCTTGGGTTGTACAAAATAGAGGCAGGATGTAAACTGAATAATAAATAGAATAAATTGCTCGGGGCAGATTACTTTTTCTCATATTCATCTATTGCACCATAGTCATCAACCATTTTCTTCCCAAATCCTCTTCAAATGCGATGAGTCATAATGCTACAAAAGGAAGATCATTTGAGAGCTGTTATCTCTTTTATAGAAAAAGCTCCTCAGAGAACCTTGTCTAGGTTCTATATTACACTTTGTCAGTGCTGGATGAAAACTTTTTTTTATTTGAGATTTTAAGAACAGTTTTGTGCTCTTTTAGATATTTCACTTTCAGTGGTTTTACCTTGGTTTTACTTACAGTGCCCTGTTTTTGTCCATTTGACCTTACTTTAATTATACTTCACGTTTAACTTATTTATCCATGTGGTTATTCTGAATATGAAACAGTTAACGTAGAACTGCGTCCAGTTAATATATTACTTAGTAATTGACAGGTATCATATTTAATTGTTAACCATATACATTAGATTTAAGAATCTCTGTCAGAATTCTAATAATTATATAATCTGATACAGTTCTAGCATTTAGTGATGAACAGAAGGTATTCCTGTTATTTTTCTTTCTTCACTGCACAAAGAGAATGGCTGAAAACAGTGTGGTTGGTAGCTTTCCAAAAACTAAATTGAATGCTTATGTGACTCCAGTGAAATGTGCATAACTGTATGTATTTCCTGGTATATGCTGAGTTGAATCTGCAGTTTCCTGCTATATGGGAGGGGTTTACACTGAGGAATTTCCAGAAATGTTGAGAAGTGCTGACTCATAGTACACAAGCAAGTGATCCAACAGGTTAGTTTCAGGGAAGTTTTGGAGTTCTTGGCTGAAGCAAGTGAAAAGTATTGCAATGCATACAGTTTTATTTTTAGCAAGGTAGTGGGGAGGCTATGTTGCTTAGCATAAAATGATTGCTGACCAACATTTCACAGTTTGTGAGATATTTTCTTTATCTATTTTTAGCATTTGGAAAGCAAGCTGTTTTGCTGAAATTATTGGTCTTTGCTGTTTTTCCTCAGGCATGTTCTAAGACTCTGTCAATGATGCCTTGACTATTAACCCTATTTAACAGTGGCTTTAAATAAGCAGTTATCGATATTCCATTAAAATGACATGGAATTGTATTATCTACTTGTTTGTGGTTTATACATTTCAAAAACTGGCTTGTTCTTTAAAAAGAGTATAATACTGTAAAATATTGTCCTGTCCTGTATTTTATATAATGTGTGGTGAGGTGTTAGTACTTTATTACTCAATGTTTCCAAAAGCATAAAGATTCTAAAATAGAAAAAGAGCTCTCAATAACGAGGGTCGCATGCAATCCTATTCAGACATACTCTGAAGTATGCCACACTGAAAATAATGGGACTTTTAACTCCCAAGGATAGATGAATAAAGCTTCAGCCTTTGGATTTTTTTTTAAGTCAGAGGTTTTTTTTATAGTTTGTTCTTCTACTGGAGTGTTTACCCAGGCATACTTTGCAAACGCACACATAAAACTCATGAGCATATATTTAGGAGTCCCTATCTAATGTTTGGTTTAAATTTCATCTTGTGTATTGTTCCAAAGCCCACTCCGATATGTTCAGTGATAATTTCAAATGAGCACAAATATTTGGCCACTATTGCTGAAAGAAAAGAAATGTTGTTTTATTGAGTAGAAACTGAGCTTTTATGAGGGATTCAATTTTCAAGAAGAGGCTTGATCTCCATTATTAGATTGTTGGTTACAGTTTTTAAAATATGTAATTAAAATTACACATGTAATTATAGAATGGATTATTGAATTATCAATCTTTATATAATATATAATTATATAATAGTATAATTTATAATTGTTATGAAACAGAATATAATTTCTTGCTCATATTCTCTTATTTACACACAAAGCAGAAAGCAAACAGAAGAAATGGACCAAATGTTCAGAAAGCATATTCTTTTTAAAATTGTTTAACGATTGTTCGATCCTCTGAAATCAATGAAACTGAAGTTAATTGTTGCTAAATTAAATCTATTTGATTTTAAAGAATTATTTTTACACTTGGATCCAGTTCATTGCATGCTGAAAACTGGTCTGCTAGCTGCAATGGCCTAATAATTCCTAGGCCCGCTGGAAGAAAACAAAGAATGAATCTGACTGAACACAAGTTGCGATTAAGCCCTATATTGTGGCAGTAAGAGCAGCAAAACATCAATTTTTCTCCACAATTATTGCATTCGTAGAGTGTTGCCTGACAGCCTTTTTTAAGGTCATCTGATCCATCCATGGAAAGGAGGGCTCAGATGATCATCCTCAGGGCCATGCAGTGGAGTTTGGGCAAAACCTGATAGATAAAATTGGTCAGATTCTCTCTCCATTAGATATGCCTGGGAAACAGGCCCTGTTACCTGGGAGCAATTGGATCTTGTTAGACCTGAGGAAGTGGACAGGGTCCTCAGGATTGTCAGCACAACTACTTGCTTCTTAGATCCTTGTCCCTTATGGTTATTGAAAGCTTCCAGGATGGTGACTTCTAGGTGGATATATGCAGTGATTAATTGCATCACTGCAAGAGAGGCTTTCCCAATATCATTTAAGGAGGCCAGGGTCCTCCCCTTACATAAGAAGCCATCATTAGACCCCCCCCACCTTACTGGGCAATTTTTGTCCAGTTTCCCACCTTCCCATCTAGGGATGAGGGTAGTGCATCCATCCTTGCTCTCCTTCACCTCTTGGCAGTTTTCAGTAGCATCAACCATGGAGTAGCTGTGGGATTTGGGATTGGGCGGTGCAGTATTGTGCTGGTTGTGCTTTCTCCACGGCTATTTTCAATTGGTGTTGATAGGGTGAAAGAAGTCCAGCCTGCTGCAGCTACTTTATAGAGTATCTCAGGGCTTGGTGTTCTCTTGGCTCCTTTTTAACAGCTACATGAAACCACTGGTGAGATCATCTGACAGCATGGGATGAGATACCATCAATATGCTATTGATACTCAGCTTTACATCTCCATCCCTTGTGACCCTAGTGATGCTTTTGTTACCCTTTTGTCGTGCCTGGAGATCATGGGGACCTGGATGAGGGACAGTAGGCTTCAGATGAATCCTGGTGAGATGGAGTGACTGTGGGTATGCAAAGCCTTGGGAGCCAGAGGTTTATCTTCTTTAGTTCTTGATGAGGTTACACTACCTGAGACAGACCCGGTGAGTAACTAGACTCACGGTTCCTGCTTAATGAGCATGTGGCAGTCATGGCTAGGAGATCCTTTGCACGACTTCATGTTGTGCACAAACTGCACCCTTTTCTGAATTTTGAGGCTCTTCCTGCCTCACTGATCATCTCTTGTTTGGATTATTGCAACACACTCTACATGGAGCTACCCTTGAAGAGTATTCAGAAGCTACAATTGGTCCAGAATGCACCAGTGCAGATAGTTTTGGAGGCCCCTACGATGGCATATGTAACACAATTGTTATGTGAGCTGCACTCATGTTGGTTACCACCTTTAAAGCCTTCTATGGCATGGGTCCAGGATATCTGCAGAATCTTATTTCCCCAATGCAATTGGCCCGCCCGACTAATGCTGTCAGAAGGGGCCTATTGTGGATCCCATCAGCTAAGGAATTTCAGCTGGTGGGATCCAGGAGAAGAGCCTTTTCTGCCATGCCCTCTGCCCCATGGGACATCTTTCCAGAGAGGAAATGGAAGTGAGATCTCTTTCCTCTCCTTTAGCCTTCAGAAAAGCCTTAAAACTTGGCTGTGTCAGTTGGCTTGGAGTTCTGAAGGAGAAGCTGTAGGCTAGAAATGGTTGGTGCAGTGTGGTGGTACCACTATCTTACTACTCCAAACCCAGGTTTGTAGTTTTTGTTTTTTTTTAATTTTAACCTTTTTTATATTTATAATTGTTTTTATATTTGCATATTTTATTTCATTGTAAGCTGCTCAGAGTCACCTCAAACTGTGAGATGGGCAGCAAATAAATTTAATATTATAATAATAATGAACAATTCTATACAAATGTAAAAGATTAACCTGTAGAGCTGAGATAATATTGATCAGTGAGGTTATTTTACTTCTGGATTTTTTTATTGTAAATATACTTTCTGATGTTCTATCTAAGCTTTGGAAAAGCACCATATGCATATTTTTTTAAAACTATAATTTCTTATTCAATCCAAAACTTGAGGTGTAAATTGTCTGATACTAAAAATGGGGATGACCTATAACAGTGATGGCGAACCTATGGCACGCGTGCCACCTGTGGCACGCGGAGCCATATCTGCCAGCACACGAGCTGTTGCCCTAGCTCAGCTCCAGCGTGCATGTGCACTCCAGCCATCTGATTTTCAGCTCGCACAGAGTCTCTTGGAGGGTGTTTTCGGCTTCTGGAGGGCCTCCGGCGGGCGGGAAAGGGCATTTTCACCCTCCCCAAGCTCCAGGGAAGCCTCTGGAGCCTGGAGAGGATGAAAAACGGGCCTACTAGGCCCACCAGAAGTTGGGAAATGGGCCGTTTCTGGCCTCCAGGGGGCCTCCAGGGTGGTGGGGGAGGCCATTTTTGCCCTCCCCAGGGATTGAATTATGGGTGTGGGCACTCACGCATGCACGATAGCATGTGCGCACGCGCTTTCGGCACCTGAGGAAAAAAAGGTTCGCCATCACTGACCTATAATCTTGATTTTACAATTGGCATTTTTTAATGTCAAAACAGTTGGTTGGGTTTTGATTTTATTTTTTTAAGCTTAGCAGATTTGCTTTTTCTAAAATTAAAATGTTTCTTTGACTTCACAAAAGAGTTGCTAAGTAGAAATGGATCATATTTGTGAATCTGTTAAAAGGAGAAAATGCTCCTTCAGTAGGACTATAATATAATAACATAATATTGTATATCAGGTTATTACATAAATGGTAAGAATAACAGTTATTCAAAGGTATACAGAGTTAGCCTGTATTTATATAGTTAGCTTCTATACAAAGCTTCTGGTTCAAAGGGTTTTCTGCTTTGGCATGCTACATTCTTTGCAAGAGTATGCAATATGTTGAACGTAGAAAGAACATGCTGTTTTGTCAGTGTTCGGTGTAGAGCTTGGAATTTGTTCAGAGAGGAGGAGCAAAATTCATAAACCAAATGTCAAAAATCATGTTTAGATGTTTCTGCTTTCTGTAATGGGTACAGTCTGTAGTTAAAGAACATCCAAAATTGAATTTTAAAATACAGGCCAAATAACAGATTTTTAATTGATGTAGTGAATAGTCACAATACAGTCATAAAATAATCTAGGCTTTGCTGAGAAGCAAAGTTTAGAAATTTATAACATTCCAGTTGTACTTAGAAGAGAAAAGCTAGGATGAGCAGGAACATTCCAGCGTTGGCAAATTTAGCAAGTTTTTGCTCTGTGTCACATTTGTTTTGCAGAAAATCTCAAGTTGCTATAGTAGACATGGCAAGTAATATGTTCATTTGTGCCAGTGATTTTCTTTAAATACAAAGACTTGCTAATTTATATTATAGTCACGAACTATAGAATACCTCCATTTGTGCTTTTCCATCAGTTACATTATAGTTCCATAAAGGTATGAGTGATCTCCCCCTTTCTAATCATATTTTAAAGGATTATCTGTATCCAATTGTTTCCCTCCTTCAATACTATTATTTGTAGGAGAAAAAAACTATTGTTTCTACTTCCTCTCTTTCTACGTTTTCCAGCTTGAAGATGATGATGATGAAGAAGATGATGATGATATTTTATTGATTAGCCATGAAGCTATGTCAGAATACAAAATAGAAGGCAATAATAAGACCATATAAAAAAGAATAGAAGAATAAATTAAAAAAAATAGAAATATTATTTCTGTATCACTCCTCCAATGTATTTCAGTCAGATCTACATATACAGTTCTCATTTGTTCTATTTTATTCAAGTAAAAGGCCATACAATATGTCATATTTGGATTCTGTTCACATGTAAAATCCATTGTTCTAATGAGTGAATACCAATTGGCTGTTGTCTAATGTATGAACCAAGACATTGATTTCTTTTTACTATACAGTTTGTATTAAAACAATATGCAATATGTGCTACGTCCCCTATCTCTTGTGTTAAGGAATTTGGTTATACCTTCCATATTGAACCATTGCATGAACTTGATTTTTTAAATTTAATCCTTGAATTTATTCCCAAGCAAGTTCCATCCTTTAATCTATATAACTTTTCACCCACTGCCTTTTGCTGCATGTTTTACATCAAGTAGTAAAATTTTTATGAAATAGGAATTATTTCATATTTAAAGTGCATGCTAATTTCTTTTAATGTTTTTAAAAGGTTAAAAAGCATGTATTTCCACTTTCAAGCACATTATTTTTGATCATGAGAAAAACTTAATGATGGAAAGTTGAAATTTCATTTAACAGTTAATATTTGAACTGTGGTAGTTAATGCATCCATTATCGATCAATTTCAACAGGATATCTTATATGGATTTGGGAGTCTCTTTTTGGGTCGACACTTCTTCTGATATAAACTTGCTCCTTATTCAAGTATAGTTCATGTTTTTCCCTGATTTTATTGATTTATTTATTTATTTATTTATTTATTTATTTATTTATTTATTTATTTATTTATTTATTTATTTATTTATAACATTTTTATGACTGCCCAACTCAAACATTGTGACTAGGTAACGTACATAGCTGTTAGATAAAAATACAAAAGAAAAAAAAACAGTAAAAGGTAAAGGTTTCCCTGTCAGCTATGTCCGATTATAGGGCACAGTGCTCATATATGTTTCTTGTCTGAAGACAATTTCTGTGGTCATCTGGCCAGCATGGCTATATGCCAGAGGCACGTGGAACACATCACTAAAATTACATATAACAATTAAATGGTGATTGGAATAAAACTCTGTTGTATCCTACCAGATAGGAGCACTGGGTTAAGATCCTAGTCTTAAATGTCTTTCTAAAATCCTGCAGGGTTGGGGACCTTACTTTAGGTAGACAAATGTACCACTCTCACTGTCATCAGAGGAAAAAATTTGAAAACTGAAGGAAACAAGAAACCCCATGGAAATAACATCAAAAGTCTGGATGAAGACGATCACTACAAATACTTGGGCATCCTTCAAGATGACAGCATCAAGTACGCTGATGTAAAGAAGAAGACTAGAAAGGGAAATACATCATGAAAGTTAAGATCTTAAAGACCAAACTCAGTGAAAGAAATACCATCAAGGCAATTATCATCTAGGCATTAGATACACAGGTGGAATAGTAGACTGGACTTAAGCAGAACTAAAAAACCTTGATAAGAAGAGCAGAAGAAGCTAAAGTGCTCTTGTACTGTAGAATTCACATAGACAAGTATCTGCTGCACAACCCCTAAACTTAACAGTTGTTAAGACAAAAAAGTCTGCATAATAGACATTGCAATATCGGGAAACAACACAGTCAAACAAACAAACAAAAAACCTCGAGGACATCACAAAACCTGCAAATAGAACGACTGTGACAAAAGAAAGCAAAGATTGTACCAATTGTAATGGGTGCCTTGAGTACAATTCCAAAACATCTGGAGCATCAATTGAACAGCATCAGCATTAATAAATTTACCATCAGTTGCAATTGCAAAAGGCAGCTTTACGTTGAATAGCTTACATCCTATGATGATATTTTAAATATTGTTAAACATCTGCCTATCCCAGATCCTTAAAAGGTTTAAACAAGTAAACAATATGTGAAATCCAGTCTAAAAATCCTGCTGTGCAACCAACTATAATAACATGCAGAAGACTTCTGCATTGCTTTGTTTTCTTCTTTTAGTCAAGGTATTTCAGTCCAGAGAAGTAACAAACTAAGAAATGTTGGAGAGATTCTTCCATACCTTAAGTTCTAAACAGAAAGACTTTCAGTATAAGCCAGCAGTTCTCAACCTGGGGGTCGTGACCCCTTTGGCGGTCGAACGACCCTTTCACAGGGGTTGGGAGACTTTGCCCGGACACCGCCATTTGGGTTCTTTTACCCTCTGCGCATGCGCAGAACGCTTTGCGCATGCGCAGAGGGTAAAAGAACCCAAATGGTGACAGCGGGGTGGGGGGCAAGGCGGCGGGGTGGGTCGCGGTGGGGGCGGGTCGCAGCATTAAGAAGGTTGAGAACCACTGGCATAAGCTTTCCCCAGTTCTTGAGTCTGAAGGTTCCACTTGAGGCTCATTCAGATTATCATAGTTTAAGGCAAAATGAGATCATCTTATTTTTTCTAGATATCCTTTCAAATTTTTCTTCCAGTTTGGTCTGATTCATACTCCCATGTTTTATCCTTATAGGATTTTGGATCTTTTCCACTGAGGAATATTGCTGAAATATATCATTTCAGGAGGATGGGGAAATTTTTCAAGGAAATTTAGGTTCAAGAAACTGAAATGAAACTCTTATAATCTGATTACAGGAATCCCTCACAGAGATATGTCATTTAGATTGAATCCAAGGTGTACTTTTCCTCTGGGCTTTGTTTACTGTATGTACTACCTTCCCCCCAAACAACAGGTTTGATAAGGTGTTTATGAGAAGAGTTCCTGGTCTGAAAACAAGATGGGGGACTGGGAGCATATTAATATGCATGGAAGAAACTTATGCATAATTGAAGCTTATTTCAATTATGCATATTTTAGCTTAATTAAAATAGGTCTAATATTATTGACCTAAAGCTTATATCATTAAAGATTCTCTTGTTGCTGCCAGAAATTCATTTATCTGCAATATTTGAAAAGGTTTTGTCATGTATTGTTTCCAGGTTATTAAATGTACTCCCCATGGAGGGATGAATGGCACCTATTCTAAGAAAATAGTTTAAAAATCATCTATTTGTCAAGTTTTTAACTGTTAATTAAAACTGTTAATTTTTCACTGTAAGATGAGTGGCAAATAAATTAAATTAAATAAATAAATAAATAAATAAATAATGATATTAATTTTAATTTTTGCATATTGACTTTATTCTTTATTTCACATTAATTTAAATATATATATATATATATTTAAATTAATGTGAAAGGCCTTGTGTGGTTGTAGAAGAAAAGGAAGTAGTTTAACAAATGCATTAAAGATTTCCTTTTAAAAGTTATTCAGCAAAACTATTGATTTTTATACTACCTTTTAATTTTTGGATAAAGAGTGGAATCCTAACCGCTTTGTTTTCATCTGTTTAGGCTAAGACTTGTCTTGGTTCTAGTCTTCTTCTCTAGCTCCAGTACTTGATTTTATTCATGTAGCCTTCTTTAGTAATGACTTTGACTTGCCCCATTTCTTCTCATATTCTGTAGGTTTGCTTCACCCATTTATTGTGAGATAAATGTTTGCATTTTGTTGACAGGTTGGTCTTGGTTCCTCAATAATTAGTAGATTTGCTGGTAAGGAACAATATTTCTGTTTTAAAGCCTTCTTTTATAAAGTAGGTTTCAAATTACAGTTGCAATGAAAAGTGTTCCTCTCACATGAAATTGAATGCCTTTTTTGTGTATTTTCTTAAATACTCATGTACTCATTGTGTTTGCTGTTTGGCCACTTGCCTTCTTCGGAGTATTGTAACTGGCTAAATGAGAAGAATTCCTTGTGAGCATGGTATCCTGGAAGAGATTAGGTAAGAGAGAAGGGAAATCCCCCAAAGATGAATCAGTTCATTTTACATTTTATGCAAGAATATGGCTCTTAGTTCACCATATGATGTTCCCTTAATTTCAACTGTTCTTCCTAAACCTATTGAGAATGTCAAAATGTTTTAAGTCATTTTTTTAAAGTGCTGCTTTTCAGTTTCCAGGTTGGTTGGTTTGACATGCTAAATTAAATCTTGTATTAAAAACATACATACTGTAAATCCCCCAAAACTCAACAAGATACCACAGCAGTCACAAGATTAGTGTCAGCATGTACAATTTTTCAACCACAAATTGCAGATCATCCCTCTTCCCCAATATAAATCTGGCTCCTGATATGGGGGGAGTAGGTTGGTGTGAACAAGTGTTCACTTCAAGCTACGATGAATTCTCTTATAGGCAGATCCTAGAAAAATTGGAAAAGTAGAAGAAAATAATTATCAGATAACAATATATACAAATATCATTTACATTTTCTTTGCAAAAGCAGTATGATTTCTGCTGGATTGTGTGTTTCATCCATTTATGTGTGCCGCTATAACTAATTGCCACTGGGCAGAGCTTTGTGAATACTTAAATAAACATCAGTAATTCAAATAGTGGTTGTCAAACATCTGGCACAGTGGATATTAGAGCTAGTTCCAACTCTGGTGGCCTCTCATACAGCTTTGAAGACCTGGTTATGCCATAGGACAGTGATGGCGAACCTTTTTTTCCTCGGGTGCCGAAAGTGCATGCGCGCGGGCTATCGCACCTATGCGAGTGCCCACACCCATAATTCAATGCCTCCCCCACCCCCCTGGAGGCCCTCTGGAGGCCGGAAATGGCCTGTTTCCCAACTTCTGGTGGGCCCAGTAGGCCCATTTTTCGCCCTCCCCAGGCTCCAGAGGCCCTCCAGAAGCCGAAAACGCCCTCCCAGAGCGTCCGTGCGAGCCAAAATCAGCTGGTCAGCATGCACATGCGCACTGGAGCTGAGCTAGGCAACGGCTCGCGTGCCGGCAGATATGGCTCCGCGTGCCACCTGTGGCACATGTGCCATAGGTTCGCCATCACGGCCATAGGACATGGGTTGTGGAATATGTCACAGAGCCTATAGGATGGTTGAATTGATGATTCAGATGGTTTTGACTTTGGCTACCAATTATACAATCCCAATTTCTATCATAACCCAAGGACTATCTGTACAGAGAGGAAGTTCTACCTTGAGAACCCTTCAGCACAAGGGGGTGGGATAAGAGGGGGTGATCCAAAGCTACATATATACTACATATTTTCTTGCCATGTATGTATGGACCCAGATTGTTGGGGGCAATATGCTGACTCTGTAAACCGCTTAGAGAGGGCTGTAAAGCACTATGAAGCGGTATATATTCTAAGTGCTATTGCTATTGCTATGTAGTTATGCTATATTTAGCTATGTTTCCTGAATAAATAACATATGACTTACCGTATTTTTCGGATTATAAGACGCACCTGACTATAAGTCACACCTAAATTTTGAAGAGGGAAACAACAAAAAAAAGTTTTTGGCCTCCGTGAGCCCCATTGTTGGGCCTTTTTTCAGGCCCTTTTCAGCCTTTTTCCTGCAGGTTTTCGAGGCTTTTTTTGGCCTGTTTTGGGGGCTTTTTTGGCCCATTTTGGGAGCTTTTTTCGGCCTGTTTTTGAGGCTTTTTCCAGGCCGTTTTCCAGGCTTTTTTCAGCCTGATTTTGAGGCTTTTCTGGGCTGTTTTCAAGGCTTTTTCAGGTCAATTTTGAGGCTTTTCCCGGCCCGTTTTCAAGACTTTTTCTGGGCCGTTTTGAGGCTTTTGGGGGCCATTTTTGAGGTTTTTTTAGTCCATTTTTGAGGGTTTTTTGGCCCATTTTTTGAAAAAAAAACGGCCTAAAAAGCCTCAAAAATGGCCCAAAAAGCCTCAAAACCCCCCAAAAGCCAAAAAAAGGCCTGAAAAAGGCAAAAAAAAAAAAAAAAGAGGCCCAAAAACAGGTCATGCGGAGGCCAAAAAACTGCCTGTGGGTGGGCAGGGCTTTGGCAATATTCGGCCTATAGGACGCAAAGACATTTTCACCCCTTTTTGGGAAACAAAAAAGGGTGCCTTATAGTCCAAAAATACAATATACATAAATCATAAATCTCTGAAAGATTAGTTAAACTTTTCAATATTTTTATTATCTTATTATGTCATATATATCATATCATCATCATATTTTTATTTTGAGCTGCTAATAATTTTTTAGTGTAGTGATTAAAGTTAGCCATGAAATGATGTCTTTGTAAAAGATTGACAGAGCAACTTATAGTTGGGAAGTTACGTCTCCCCCCTTTTTTCTTTTCTTGATTTCTTTTTAAAAATAAGTATTGTTGAATTATCTGATATATATATTCAACTTTATAAAATTGAACAGAAATTTCAACTTTTCAATATTACAATTCATTATAAATTTTTTGTGCTATGAAGCAGGCAGTGATCATAATGCTTTGAATAAAAGGGGCATTATTCAAGGCTGTGGGGTTATGTAAGGACAGTTACAGAGTTTCCTCTTTACTTTTTGTATTATAGAATTCACCATGACTTCAGAATAACTTCAGCTTAATTGTTTATCTTCCTGAATCCATTTAAATGAATAACTATTTTATTCAAAACCTCTCCCTAAATTACAATTGTTTTATTTTATTGATGTTTTAAAATTTACACTTATGTTATTCTACATTATTTTATATAATTAGATAAATCACAGAATCAAAATACTCTTATATATATGAGGAACGGTTGCAGAAATTGGGTATGTTTAGTTTAATGAAAAGAGGATAGGGGTGACACGATACAGTCTTCCAGTATTTGAGGGGCTGCCACAAGGAAGAGGGGGGGTCAGCCTATTCTCCAAAGCACCTGAAGGCAGAACCAGAAACAATGGATGAACCTAATCAAGGAGAGAACCAACCTAGGAGTAAGGAGAAATTTCCTGACAGAACAATTAATCAGTAGAACGAGGTGTCTTCAGAAGTTGTCAGTATTCCATTACTGGTGGTTTTTAAGAATAAATTGGACAACGATTTGTCTGAAAGGTTATAGGGTTACCTGCCTGAGCAGGGGGTTGGACTAGAAGACCTCCAAGGTCCCTTCCAACTCTGTTCTGTTACTCTATTACATCAGTCAAGGCACTTTAAATCCAGGAAAACTCCAAAATATGCAGACAGCTCTTAACGGGAGAAAAGGCAGTGACCTCTTCATGTGCCAGTTTGAAAATATGCAACTCTCTGACAGTAGCAAAAAAACCATGATTCTCTGTAAGAGATGCCAGAATGTTTTGTTTATCATTTTTTATTTAATTTTCACTAATGGTTGTATATGAGTAATAAAATGGACTCACTTAAACTATACATCTTGCTGATTTTAAGATTTGCCCGTCATACACTTACTTTGCTATATACTGTAAGTTCTCATTTTGTTTTTACCATTCCAAATGGTTCTGTCTCTATTTGTTTATGCAGCTGTTGAGCTGGGGCCTTGAGTAGAGGATGCACACACACACACACACACACACACACACACAGTTCATTTAGTTGTAAAATAAGATTAAAAATCCTGGTCAAGTGTAAGCAGAGGACCTAAATACAATTAAACATAATCTTAATTTGCTTTCTTTGCTACTATTACCGAATACCATCACTCTGCTAAACAACTAATTCCCACAACACTGTCAAACTATTTACTAACACTGTATTACTAATATTCTTCTCATCCTTCCTATTACCTACCTCCTCCCACTTATGATTATAAACAGTAGTGGATTCTAAACCCTGTCGCTACCGGTTCACTCGTGAGATCTCATGCACTCGCGCAACGCTTCGCATGTGCAGAAGCGTCCTGGGCGGGTGGGCGGAGCCTCCCGCCACCGCCGCTACCGGTTAACAGAACCGGGTTGAACCGGGAGCAACCCACCTCTGATTATAACCATGTTGCTTGTATCTTTATGATTTATATTGTTTTATTTGTTTCCTAGTATGATTTGACTATTTGATTTATGACTATCACTAAGTGTTGTATCTTATGATTCTTGATGAATGTGTTTTTTTCTTTTTATGTACACTGAGAATATATGCACCAAAGACAAATTCCTTGTGTGTCCAATCACACTTGGCCAATAAAGAATTCTATTCTATTCTATTCTATTCTATTCCTATTCCTATTCTATTCTATTCTATTCTATTCTATTCTATTCTATTCTATTCTATTCTATTCTATTCTATTCTATTCTATTCTATTCTATTAGAAACATTTCAATATAGAATATTAAACATAGAAAAAATTTGTGTCATGCTATTTTTAGAAGTCCTAGTAACCACTCTATTCTAATTTTCTTAATTCAAATTGCTTATAGTTGGCTTCAACATTCTGGGTTTATTCACAAATGTCATTAAAATTATTTGTGCGCATTCTTTTTGTATATATGAAATTATATTATAAAAAAATTAAAGTACAAATAAAACCTCGGTAATTACTCTTAGCATTTGTGCCAACTTTATGATTTTAAGTGGTTTTTTAAGGAAGCAAGGAAATCTTAGAGTACAAATTTGAAATACGTTGAAGTGCAGTTATCTTTTACCTGGTGTCATTTGGTCAATATGTTATGTCTTTGGATAGCTAAAACTGAGCTCATTATTACCGTATTTTTACCCCCAAAAAGATGGTGAAAACTTGGGTGTGTCTTATACACCAAATGTAGCCCCACCCAGCCACCCCCACCCTTTGGCCTCTGCCTCCCAGCAATTTATCTCCTTGCAGCAAACAGAACAGAGCCTGTTAAGCCAAGCAACTGATTTTCAGCTTCCCGATCCTCAGCTGATTGAGGCTGCAGGCAGGCCATGTGCTAAAACTGAAAGTGAAACTAAAGCTGCAAGGAGGCAAATTTCTGGGAAGTAGAGGCAGACACAGAGGCAGAATTTTATTTTCTTGTGCTAATCAGACTGCTGAAACTGGATGCAAGGAGGTAAGTCAATAACTATAAATGTCTGTAGAATGTTCAAATTATTAGACTTATTTTTTAAAGACTGCTTTATTATTGTTCTAGACAACTTAACAAAATGAAGAAGCTTTTTAAAATAAATGCTTGATCTGAAGAGGCCCAGTGCTATTGTATCTTCTTTTAAATAGCAGAGAATAATGTATACTTCAAGAAAGCCACATCAATTTTAACAGCATCTGTACAAGTATAGTCTGAAATGTAACAGTGTCCTGTTTTAGTATTAAGATAAGGCAGCTGAGTTAAACCCTGACTTAGTCATGTTTGGAGTAGATCTATTTAAATAATTGGGAGGAGTTAGTGTGACTACATTTAAGAAAACTTTCTGGCATTAATATACTGCCATAATGTACATTTCTCCAATTCTTTGCTATTTCTATGGGTCAGGCACACATGCACAGAAATACACAGCAAACAGTGTATATCATCTGTACTGTTTACTGTTTGCTGGGAGGCAAATTGCTGGGACACAGAGGCAGATTTTTCCCCCTTGTTTTCCTCCCCCAAAACTAAGGTGTGTCTTATACTCCGGCGCGTCTTATACTCCAAAAAATACTGTAATTATTTTGTTAAACTAATTAATTAAATTATTTTAATACTTTCATATCGTTAAAACAAATAAATAATTTTCATTCGTTGTGTTTAAGTGCAGGAAAGCAATTGATACATAAAACTGAAGTAGATCATCATTCAAAATAATTTGAAAGCTAACAAAATGTATCCATTGTTTCAGGCAAAAACTCTTTCTGCAGAATGAAAATATTCCAGTTATCCTGAATACATATTTCAGTCAAAAGGTCACTCTTAAAGAATCAACAGATATATCTACTGATATGGACAAGCCCCTCTTGCAAGAGCCAATGCTTGCTAAAAGGAATGTATCTTTAGCCTGGGTATTTAATTTATCTGATATAAAAGACAATTGCTCTTTAACACCTGCAAATCAGGTAAGGTTTATTTTGTGATTTAATGCTTTATAATAAATTGATGAATAAATCTTTGAAAATAATGAACACAAGAATTTGTATATGTTCCCATTTGAGCAAATTTGAATGTTTGATAGGGCACAAGTTTCATATAATTTTTACAAGCATTTTTCTCCCGCAGTCTCTAGTACAAGTGGTCTTCATTTAATGATCACTTGTTCAGCAACTGTTCAAACTCGGGGGGCGGGGGAAGGTTGAAAGAATTGTACTTGTGACTGGTTCTCATAGCTCTGGCCATTCACATATCTGTGGTCATGGGGTTGCCATTTGTGACTTTATGTATTTTATTTATTTGTTAATTTTTTTATCCCATCTTTATTACTGTATTAGTAACTCAAAGGTGGCAAAAATACCTAATACTCCTTCTTCCTCCTGCTTTCCTCATAACTACAACCTTGTGAGGTGGGTTCGCCTCACAGTGACTGACCTACAATTACCCAGCTGGTTTTCATTCCTAAGGTGGGAGTAAACACAGTCTCCACAGTTTCTAGGCGAGCACTTTGCCAACAGTGAAAAACTGTTGTTTGAAAAACAAACTGAAATCTTTTAGGGGCAAAAATAACAATAAAAAACTTACAATAATGTGGTTGCATAAGTGTGCACACCTTACAAGTAGCAATGTCTCTATGTTCAGGATTAATCAGTCACATTCAAACTAATGTTAGATAGTAGTCAGTACATACCTGCCATCAATTAAGGTGACTCTGATCAAGCCCATATAAAGTTCAGTTAATCTAGTAGGATTTTTGCGGGGACGGGAAATATACAGGTAGTCCCTGTCTTACAACAGTTCCTTTAGTGGCCATTCAAAGTTACAATGGCAGTGAAAAAAGTATCTTTTGACATTTTTCACACTGACGACCATTGCAGCATCCCCATGGTCACATGATCAAAATTCAGACACTTGGCAACCAGCAGGTATTTTTGAAGGTTGCAATGTCCCGGGGTCATGTGAGCACCTTTTGCGACCTTCTGACAAACAAAATCAATGGGGAAGCCAGATTCACTTAACAACCAGGTTACTAACTTATCAACCGCAGTAATTCACTTAACAAATGTGGCAACAAAGGTTATAAAATGGGACAAAGTTTACTTAACAAATGTCTCACTTAACAACAGAAATTTGGGATTCAGTTATTATAAGTGGAGGACTACCTGTATTCATTTGCCTCTGACAGCAAAAGACCTGTCTCTGAGCTTACAAAGCATCAAACGGATCTTCTTGTCGGAAGATACCAGTCAGGAGAAGAGTATAAAAAATGTTCCAAGGCATTGGATATACCGTGGAACACAATGAGGACAGTCATTAACAAGTGGAGAAAATATAACAGTGACATTACCAAGAATTGGATGTCACTCAAACCTGATTAAAAAGAAGAAGAAAACTGGCCTGAAAAGCTTCCAAGAGGCTATAGTAACATTAGAGGAGCTGCAGAAATATCTGACAAGTACTGGTTGTGTAGTACATGTGACAACAATTTCCATATTCTTCATATGTCTGGCCTGTGGAGTAGGGTGGCAAGACAGAAGCCTTTCCTTCTAAAAAATAAATAAATCTAAGTGTGGCTATAGTTTGCAAAAATCTACATCAAGTCCAACAAAAGCATGAGGGAAAATGTGTTATGGTCTTATGATACTAAGTTGAAGTTTTTGGCTACAATTCCAAAAGGTATGTTTGGCATAAAAATAATTGCACATCACCAAAAGTATACTATACTCACAGTGGAGCTTGGTGGTGGCAGCATTATTCTTTGGGGCTGTTTTTCTTCAGCTGGAACCGAGACTTAGATCAAGATAGTTCAGTTCCAAATAGCAATCAGTTTTGGCGCAAAATCTTCAGGTGTCCGCTAAAATGCTGACAGTGAATAGGAATTTCATCTTTCAGTAAGACAATGACCCAAATCATATCTCCAAATAAACAAAAGAATGGATTCCCCAGAAGAAGATCAAAATTTTGGAGTGGCACAGCCAGAGCCTGGGCCTGAATCCGATTGAAAATCTGGGGTGACCCAAAGAGCAGATGCCCTTGCAGTCTGACAGATTTGGAGCACCTTTTCAAGGAAGAGTGGGCAAAGATCCCCAGGACAAGATGTGCTATGCTGATAGGCTCTTATCCAAAAGACTAAATGCTGTCATAAAATCAAAAGATGCTTCAACAAATATTAGTATAAGGATGTGGACACTTATACAACCACATTGTTATAAGTTTTTATTGTTATTTCCCCCCTAAAATATTTCAGTTTTTCAATTGAATTATGCAGTTTATATGTTATATTAAAGATGGAAAAAAATTATGAAGTGATTTGTCTTGATCTGATTTTTTTACATCTCAAAAACCTGGGATTTTGATAGGGGTGTGTAGAGTTTTTATATTCAGTGTAAGTTGCAATAAAAAGTGCATGTGATCTAGAGAAAGTTTTCTTTTGTTACTCTCTTCCAAAATTTTAATTTATTATTTTGTGATATATTTTAAAGAAATCTTACCACATACTTTGTTTATTACCGGTAATCAGCTTGGAGAATTTAAATATAAATACAAATGCATTTTGTAGGGGAAAGATACAAGGTAAATTGGGAAGCTTTAAATATATAATTTTCAACATTGAGCATGTGTTTATAAAGCTCCGTTTTCTCAAAGTATAGTTTCTTTACCAGGAATTAGCACTTCCTCCTGATTCAAATAAGTATTTCTTGATCTCTTCATTTGAAGGAATTCCCTGCTTTCTCAAACAGTTCACATTTTAAAAAACATAAACAATTTTTACAGAGTGGTTTAGAGCTGTGTTTGTAATCTTACTTTTTTCCCCTTCTTGCAGACTTTTTTCTTTTTCCTCTAGCTAGAAAATGTTTTGGGATAATAAATAGCCAGAATAATTTACTACAGAAGATAATTAGTCTAAAGTAGTACTGGCAGATCTATTGACTTTGTGTGGCTCAAAGAGGCCTGGATAGCAAACCTGTCCTTTTCTTAAAACCTTGCCTATGTGGAGGACTTAGAAAGCAAACCATCATATCACTGAAAGAATCTCTTGATTTCTGCAGAAGGACATTAGAACAGGGGTCCTCAAACTTGGCAACTTTAAGACTTGTGGACTTCAACTCCCAGAATTCTCCAGCCAGCTGGAGCTGTCTGGAGAATTCTGGGAATTGAAGTCCACAAGTCTTAAAGTTGCCAAGTTTGAAGACATCTGACATAGAAGCTAGTGATTCCGTGTCTTTTCCTCCATAAAGTCACTTCATGTAGAAGGGATAGGGAGTTATTTTTTCCTACTTTTCCTGAATTGAGTGGCTTTTTTCTGTATAGAAGCAGGTGGGGAAAAAAGGCTTGACTTCTTCTTTTAAAAGGAAAAAGACTGTCCTTTTTGAGAGGACAGACTGCCTACAAAATGGCCAGCACCTGTACTACTGTTGTCCTGCCCCTTTTAGCCCTGTCCCTAGCCTGCACAGCAATTGTTGGTTATAAAACCAGAGCAGAGAGATAGTTAGGGGTCTTGGTATTTGTGAGTGTTTGTAAAGTAGCCTGAAGAAGCCCAAAGCGCAGATAGAATGAGATACTGTTCTCTAGCAGTAGGACTCATATAAGGAGTAATACGGTAATTGAAGGAGCGGTAGGAGAAGGTGTAGTAGAAGTGGGAAAAAGTAGAGTAGTGAGCAGTATACTAGCCTTTGAGTTCTTGTGTATGTGTTGCTGAGGGACCTGTGTGGTTGTGCTGGCTCTTGTAGGTTTTGAAGCCCACTGACTTGGGTATATGTAAAAGTGCCCATGGCACAGAGGGAAGGGAATCTAAATGGAGGAAATATTAAAGAAGATGGAATTTGGCTGAAGGCTCTTGGGTTGGATTTTACTCTGCTTTAAATAATCTTATAATTTTAATAAATCATTATTATCTTAATCATTTTCCATTAGTTTCATATTTCTCTTATGCTAAGCTTGAACCACATGCTTTGGCCTTCATTAGTCTTTCTCTTAAACCTTCCTGTTAAAGTTTTTTCCCAATAGAATAATCTTCTATTGTCTGTTTGATGATTGTACTTTGATACTTTCACTTTGCTTAGAACACAGTTTATAAATATATGGGGGTATTTCATAAAAACAAATGTGCTTAGGCCTGATACTACTTTTACACTAAAGCTAAATTCTCTATTTTTAGAAATGGATATAGCCTAATTTTTGTTCAGTGTTATCCAAAACATAAATTGATTTGGTATAAAGATGGTATCCAACAAGTTCTGGAATACATTTTGAAAAGCACAGTTAAAGGCAGCAAGATGGAAGCATTGCATGTCTTTCACTTCTGAATAAATGAGTATGACCCCAGTTTTATAGCCCTGCATTTTGAGGCTATTGCTGCCATATTCATCACTGATGGTGAAAACTGTTTCACCAACTTTGGTAAACCAGGAAGAACTGACCTGGATAGTTTGGCCTTTGGACTTCTAAAAAAATGTGATAATTAATTTCCCAATAATTTGTGTAGTAATTTGAGGCTTTTCTTTTTATAGATTTCCTGTTCCAGTACGAAGACTTCTAAAAATACAGAGAATTGTTTCAATATTGAATCTAAGGTATCGGTTATTTCCTTGAATGATTCTCTTCTTGATGTTGTGGAGATGCAAGGGACAACTGAAAGCACTGCAATCCAAGTCCAAGTCGTTATTCAGAGAGTCTATTATTTGGTTGTTGAAGATAGTTTCAGATGTCATCCTCATGGAAGTAATCCTCCCCAGAACATGGCACCATTTTTAAAATCAGACCTTCAGAATTTAAGGTAAGTAAAAGAATGTGGATTTGTAATACTGAAGAAAACTTAAAAGGAAGTTGAAAAAGAAGCTATCATAAGTTTGTTTTCAAGCAGAATAAAAAGTCTTGGTCTTTACTGAAGTTATGCACAAATACTATAGAATCTTTATTTGAAACAAGCATTAAAGTTGGTTTAAATCCTTTGGGTTGCTCAAAACACAATGCAACACAGTGCTACTTCAAATATTTCTTATTTGAAGTACTGTCCATTTCAGGAATCTTTTCTGAGTTTGGAAGGCCACATCATTTGCTCATTCAGATCCATTCATATTGAAATATACAATTAGGATCTAGATATGCAATCAAGACTTAGCTTAGTAGATTCATTAAATCTACTTTCTGCACAAAATGAAAGTAGCTTGCAGGATTTGAGACAATGGTGTTTTAGTGAATCTATGTGAAAATCCCAGAGACTGATGTTGGAATACACAATGTGTAAGATTATAAAATTATGTTTTAGTGAGAAGATTGTAGTAAAGGTAAAGGTAAAGGTTCCCCTCACACATATGTGCTAGTCATTCCCGACTCTAGGGGGCAGTGCTCATCTCGTTTCAAAGCCGAAGAACCAGCGCTGTCCGAAGACGTCTCCGTGGTCATGTGGCAGGCATGACTAAATGCCAAAGGTGCACGGAACGCTGTTATCTTCCCACCAAAGGTGGTCCCTATTTTTCTACTTGCATTTTTTACGTGCTTTCGAACTGCTAGGTTGGCAGAAGCTGGGACAAGTAACGAGAGCTCACCCTGTTATGCGGCACTAGGGATTCGAACCGCTGAACTGCCGACCTTTCAATCGACAAGCTCAGCATCTTAGCCACTGAGCCACCACGTCCCTAGAAGATTGTAGTAATAAAGCATAAATGGTGAAGCTGACCTAATAATTGTTTAAAAGCTGAGATTTTTTAAGGCTGAATATATTATCATCCAGGTTTACTGTTCAGAAATTGCTGCTGATGTTATTCCTAAACTGACATTCTGGCATTATTACCTTATTGTCTTATTTTTTTCCTTCATACTCTTTGTGTGTGTGTGTGTGAAGATTTAATCTTTCAATAAAAGAACTTAGATACTGAGAGAACAAACTCTCAAACTCTAAATCCTTTCTGTGGCTCACTATTTACAAAAGCAATGTGATGCATAATTCCAGGTTTCACAATATCTGCAATCTCTTTTCTTGCTCTTACCTTTCTTTGTTGTCAGATAGCAATGGACTTAATTCCTGATTACCAAAAAGTGTATTCGCGTTATACATTTAAAAATGTATAAGGTTATTCAGTTTCTCTATGAAGTAGCCAAATGTTTTATGGTAATATTGATAAAGCAATATTAGAAATTACATCAATTTTGACTGCGTAGTTTTATTGATAACAGAATAACAGAGTTGGAAGGGACCTTGAAGGTCTTCTAGTACTCTGCTCAAGCAGGAGACCTATACCATTTCAGACAAATGTTTTGTCCAATCTCGTCTTTAAAACCTCTAGCATTGGAGTACTCACAATTTATGCAGGCAAGTCATTCCACTGATTAATTATTCTGTCTGGAAATTTCTCCTTAGTTTTAGGTTGGTTTTTCATTTAGGCATTTAATCACCTCTTGTATTAGGTAAGTGGTTTGTTCATATTTTCTTTCTTGTAAATCAAGTTTCTGTGGTTTGCAAATCATAGTTTATGGCTTTGGATTATATGTGAGCTAGACCACCACTGTTTGTTGTATAAACCATATGTAAAACCATCAGTTACTTAATGCAGTGTGTGGATCTTTGTCTGTAGCTATTGCATGAATGGATAGGTTGCTGTTGCTAAAATACACATAGAAATGTCTCAACTCTATTCCTATAAAAATTCTTATCAGACAAATTAACAGGAACATGTGGGTCGACTTTTATTTTCTGCAGCAAAAACAAACCAAAAAAAACCCCAGTTTTCTACTGCTAAAAATAAAGGTTGGCTATCACATCCAACTACTGTATATAGATCCTATATAGCATGCTATATAGATCCTTCATCTTTGCCTCAAATATTTCTTTATAGGCAGCTTTATTAAAAAGCTAGGTTGTATCTGCTCTGGTTTACCTTGGTGCATAAATTTTGAATAATTTAGTTATTTAGCAATAATAACCTGCAGCCTGATTTAAATCCCACATTATATGTTTTTGATGATTTGTGCCTATTAGTGACAAGCAACCTAGTTCAAAATATTTAGCAATTTATATGAGGTCTGGAAAGTATAGGTAATGAGGAATATATACTTTTTAATTTGCCTTCCAGAAAATCAATAATTTTAGAAGGAATTATTAATAAGTCTTATAGCATTTTCATTTATGCAATTCTAAATGGTACCTGATTCAATCTAAATTATTCATAAACTCCTTTATAATGTTTAACTTCTTTGTTAAAAGTTTATATGTCAACTTACATTTATCTTACATTTATCTGAAGTCAAACATCATTAAATTTATTGCCAGATCTCCATCTGAGTAAAGATAGTATTTCCAATGCTATTGCTAATGTTTCAAGGTAGGTAAATTAGAATTGAGGTCATTTGTAGTGTTTGCCCTAAGGAAAGTCAAAATTTGAGTTACACAAGACTCATTTTAAATTGGTATTTGCTGAGACTCGAGGGATGAGAGGGAAAGGATTTTTCTGAGTTAACAAATGTTAGCTGTCTTTTCATTTGTGTGTGTGGGCAATTCTCATTCTGTTTACAGCATACCATTCATTTTTTTCAGCTAAACGTTTCTAAACAAAACATTTCATGAAAGTATGATTTTAAAGAACATTGTTAATACTTCTGGGATGCATATTTTTGAGTGCAAGATAAACTGGAAGCAGACAATTTAAATGTTGCTCTCTGAACACCATTTGATACCTGATGGAAGTGCCTTGTAAATGAAATATGTTTTTAATTGTCTCTGAGCTGTTTTAAGTATTAGTCAGGCTGCTTTATTATTTTTGTCTGAATGTATCAATTACAGATAGAAAAACAATCAGATTCTGCTTTGAAGTTTAAGGAACAATTGTGATTTGTACAGAATATAATACTGCTTCTATATTTCTGTGATAATCTTTCTCTACCCTTTGGCATTTGGGGCCTTATAAAATATTACATACTATACACGAACACATTCAATTCTATACCTTATTTTTGATATTTTTGAAGTCCCCAGCAAAGCTTTATCTGTGCAAGTTACATTCAGTACCTAATAATATATACTAGCAATTTTATTCTGACCAAAGGACAAATGAATGTTTTTACTTGCCACAGCTAATAATGTAATCAATTTTGACAATTTACCGTATCTATTGCATGGTAGTATATATTAATAGATAAAAGTGCCTTACAAAGATAGAATAAACCCATCTTTTGATATTCTAGATGGAAAACCAAGATGGCAGAGATTGATCCAAATCCCCATTGAGTACATGAATTAAATGAGATTTAGAGATTTCCTGTACACATCCCACATCCCTGTGAAGAATAAAATGTGGAAGGTGAAACAGTATCCAGCGCTGAAATTTGCAGTTATACATGCCTGTAACAGAGGAAGCAGCATGTAAATAGATGGTTTGTCAGCTTGAAAAAATAGTGGGAATAGTATAGCAGCTTCCTTTAGCAGTGAATTGCAGATTGAGGGAGTCTAGCAAATTAAAACGCTGTAACAAATCTGGGAACTAGACTGTCTCATAAGGATTGCTAGAACTAGGAAGTATATGTGTGTTTCTGTATTGTCTCAATATGCCTGCATTTCATTTTTCCAGCCAATGGGGAATTGGTGCATTGACTCACAGTGTGCCAAGTTTGAATATACTCAAGTATGATCTAAAAAAAGATATCCTAGAATGATCAAGTTAAGATGTAGCCACTGAAGAATAGAAGCTGATTTTAAAATTTCATTACTTGGAAAATGTTTTGATATCTGTTGGTATTGTATGACATATACTTCTTCTATTAAAAATAGAATCATATGATCAATTCAGGGCATTTCTTAAACAACAAGTCTTGGACTGGAATCACAAAATTAGTTGAATTAGTTCCTTACAGTTGTAAACACTGGAATTTAAATCTGAAACAAAGTCCACAATCGGCCAAATGTCTCTTTACTTTGGAACTGCCTGAACATTGCAGTGCCTTTTTGCATGCTCAATTTAACATTTTCCATCTGCTCTGCTGGAAGGCAGATAATAGGACCCCCTAAAAAGAGTGTACTTTGTGGCTCAGGAGTTGGACAAAACAATTTGGCATGTCTTATCATATTGTGAATATGTTAGGGATGTACACAGTAAATTTATGATGTTCTTCTAGCAAACTTCCCTGTCTCTTTCTCTCCCATGCTCTCCTTGTTATTTTTAGTCAGGCAGTTTGCTACATGGTATAAGGTAAAGGAATCGTGTTACAGCATATAGGGTAAGGCAATCAGTTACAAGCCAAACAGGTACTCCAGGTCTCCAAAGCTATAGCAAAGAACCACACTTTACTTATGCTGTTTTCTATTTTCTTTATTATGCTAATATCAGTTATTAATAAAATAAACATCTTTATTTCTGAAATAAACCGTGTTTGACCAACCTTTAAAATGAAAAAGAAAGATAGTTTGACAAATAAGTCCAGAGATGGGCAAGCAAAATGGTGCAAGGTTTGAAGGACAAAACGTATCAGAAGACATTGGAGGAAATGAATATATACAGCCTGAAGGATAGAAGTGAAAGGTGGCACATGATTAAAACCTTTAAATATATTAAGAATGTAAATAAGGTTTTAGAAGGCAGTATTTTGAATATTAAGCAAAAATAAAGAACACGGGCATAACCTTAAACTGACAGGAGAGAAGTTCAAAAGTAATATTAAGAAAGTATTACCGTATTTTTCGGAGTATAAGACACACCTTAGTTTTTGGGAGGAAAATGGGGGGGGGGGAATTTGCCTACCAGGTATTCATCCGGCTAGCTTCTCTGCTTTGGTTAAAACAAATGCAGGAAAGGGTGCCGACAACTGACATCTGAACACATCAGGACTTCAATAAGGTGGTGGCTGATGTGGAGTTCTCCACGGATGCCACCCTAAATTCCGTCAAGTTTGGGGCGAGGGCCATTGCATCTTCGGTCACAGCCCGCCGCCTGCTCTGGCTCAAACATTGGCAGGCTGACACAAAGAGGAAGTGGAAGTTGGCGTCCGCTCCCTTTAAAGGGGGCAAGCTATTTGGGTCCTCCCTGGAACCTATATTGGTGGAGTCCAGGGACAAGAGGAGAGTTTTACCACCTCTCTCCAGGTGGTTTGAGTGCTGTCCCTCACCACCTTTTCATAGACCCTACTTTCAAGCTTATGCAGGTCCCAGCTTTCAGCACCCTCAGAGAGGTTTAGCACCTAGGCAGTACAACTGGACAAGACAGGGGTTCACTCCATTCCAATTCCATATTAGAAAATGTCAGAGAGGAAGACTTCTTGACCTCCATTGACCTTATGGAGGCATATCTCCACGTCCCAATTCAACCACAACACCGGCGGTTCCTGAGGTTCTATTATGCAGGCAAACATCTGCAGTACAGGGCTCTTCCATTTGGACTGGCATCGGCGCCCAGGACGTTCACCAATATCCTGGCAACTCGGGGGCCTATATCCGGACCAGACCTGTCCGGATACAGTGTTATCTTGACGACATACTTGTTCAGTCCATGTCTTACCTTTGGGCGGAGGACGATCTCCGGGACACAATGCTACTCCTGCAGGAACATGGTTTCTCCATAAACATGGAGAAGTCACCTGACCCTGACTACCCAGTTATTGCACCTGGGTGCGATAATAGACACCTCAGCATGTCAGGTGTTTCTTTCACCGGAACGCCTGATGAGTATCAAGACATTAGTGAGCCAGCTATGGACGGACTGTCCCAGCTCCTCGGCAAGTTGATCTCTTGCATCTGGATAGTCCCTTGGGCACGGTTCCACACCAGGCCTCTGCAGTGGTTCCTGCTCCCCTACCAGAGGCTGGGCAAGAGCAGCTCCC
Organism: Diadophis punctatus similis; assembly: GCA_023053685.1. Classification (NCBI taxonomy): domain Eukaryota; kingdom Metazoa; phylum Chordata; class Lepidosauria; order Squamata; family Dipsadidae; genus Diadophis; species Diadophis punctatus. The sequence goes on from JALIGW010000003.1 coordinate 162,355,787, forward strand.
CTGTGAGAGTTTGGGTCCTGATGGCAGTACTCTGATCATTTTGATGGTGGTTGTCCGGGACAGTCAACAAGGATTCTATTTTCAAGGAACAGAAGAATCTGACCATCACCACAGACACCAGCCTGGGGGACAATTTTCAGAACCAAGTGGCGCAGGGGAGGTGGACACAGACTTACACATGAGTATCAATTGGCTAGAGCTCAGAACAGCTCACTTGGCCCTCAAAAAATTCAAAAAACAGATCCCGGGCCAACATGACCTCCTGCTCACAGACAATGTGGTCACCAAAGCACATGTCAATCGGCAGAGAGGCACGCACTCCAAGTCGCTCATGAAGGAAACAGAGAAGAATTTACTTCCCATCAAAGCAGACCACATTTCGGGATCGAAAAATGTGCTGGCAGACTGGCTGAGCAGGGCCACCATAGATCGTTTGGACTGGAGCCTTTACCCGACGTTATTCAGGGAGCTATCGGATCGGTTTGGTCATCTGATCCTGGACCTCTTTGCCTCCCCGGCAAACAGTCAGCTGCCCAGATACTTTTCAAGTTTCCCTGCACCGGGAGCGGAGGATGTCAACGCCCTCCATTGTCCATGGCCCGGGGGTCTTTTGTATTTCTTAAAGGGGCCACCAACCTAAAACCACCGGTGGTTCATAGATACCCCACTTGGGATCTTTCAAAGGTGCTGCAGGCGCTCACCATGGCATCCTTCGAACCCCTACGGATTATCCACCTGAGTTTCCTGATTTACAAGGTGGCCTTTTTAGTGGCAGTTACATCAGCCAGAAGGATATCGGAGCTGGCGTCCCTCTCCGTGCCTTCATACCCAAAGTGAACTCTTTGTTTCATTGGGGCAGGAGTTGATTTTGCCGGATTTCTGTCCGAGGCCCTCTCATTCCCGGGAGACGGAATGGCACACACTTGATGTAAGGAGAGCCCTGCACATCTACATAGGGAGAACAGCTGCCTTCCGTAGGACAGAGGCACTATTCGTATTGTTCCAATCGAATACAAAAGGGCAGAAGGTCAGTGCTTTGACAGTGGGCTGGTGGCTTCGGACATCTATTGCCAAAGCATATAAATCCCAAGACTTGCCGAGACCAAGGGTGATCATGGCGCATTCCACATGCAGCGCGGCCACAACGGCAGCATGGTCGACGCAGGGCTTTGGTGGAGGAGATTTGCCAAGCAGCGAACTGGTCTTCGCCTTTGCCTTTCATTAGGCACTATAGACTCGACTCTTTTGTATCGGCGGAGGCAGCCTTTGGCAGGTGAGTCCTTCAGAGGGTGCTAGCTGCATCAGGAAGGCAGGACCAGACAGAGTCCCTCCCATAGGACAATGCCAGCTTTGGTATGTCCCATGCCTGGATTCTATCGCCATCACACTGGAGAAGGGGCATTGGTCTTACCTGATACGCCTTTTCTCAGGGTGTGGCAATAGAATCCAGCCCTACCCTTACAGCAGTCTGGTCCAGCTTGGCGGTTTGGACACTTGAAGGAACCGTGGTCTATGCCATCACTAAAGCATCGTCGAAACTGGGGACCATTGGCAGGAGGCGTGTCTTCAGTTTTGGACTCAGTCTAAAAAGCTATGGGACAGGAGTCATCCCATGCCTGGATTCTATCACCACACCCTGAGAAAGGGCTTATCAGGGAAGACCAACGCCCCTTTTCTCCATTCCAGTTTCTTTTCTTTTTTTGAACTGAATGTTTTTAAAAAAAGGAAATAAAACTGTCTCAATCATAGATTCCATATTGGATACAGATATGAGTCATTCTTAATTTACTTTTTATCAAGTTTTTAGTCTGCAAAGTAAAGTCTGCGTCAGCTAGCATGCTAGCAACAAATAGTTTATATCCTGTTAGTAACATTGTCCATAGAATTTCAACTTTGAAGCGTTCAAGAATTACTTGATTATGAAATTGACAAATACCTTTATATACTATGTGTAGTATACAGCATGCATTCTAGATTCAGTGAAAACACTGTGTTCCTATTGCCTTCATAAAGCAATACATGGCAATTCAAGCATTGTATTCTTCACTTTGAAGAATAAAATGATCAGAAATAGCAGTAGGACTGCTACAATTTTGGATCATCTGTAATGTTTCTTTCTGCAGTGAGCATTTACCGTATTTTTCGGTATAAGACGCACCTTTTTCCTCCCTAAAAGTGGCTGAAAATTTGGGTGTGTCTTATACTTCGAATGTAGCTTTTTTTCCCCAGCCCTAACTAGGTGCTAACAGATCTTCCCAGCTCTTACCTTGCAGGCTTTTTCATTGTTACTCTCTCCAAAGAATGTTTTTCCAGCCCTAAGTCTTTGCAGAATTTTTTTTCATTGCTCTACTTACTCCGAGTAAGTTTTTTTCTAGCCCTAACTAGGTGCTAACTATCTTCCCAGCTCTTACTGGCTTGCATGCTCTTTCATTGTTACTCTCTCAGAAGAAGGTTTTTTTAAGTCCTAACCAGGGGATAAAATAATGTGCTGAAGCTGACCAGACTAAGGATGCTAGCCAGATGAATACCTGGTAGGCAGGTTGTTTTCCCCTATTTTCCTCCCCAAAAACTAAGGTGCGTCTTATACTCCAGTGCGTCTTATACTCCGAAAAATACGGTAAGTTTGCAAAAGAAGTTGTAAAAATTATGTTAGTTTCTTGCTTCACCTAATTACCATGTTGTTCTAAAAGTGAAAGCTACTTATATTTTTTTTCTACCCAGTTCTAGAAACTCCAGTATAGAAGAACCACATAAATTGGTCAAATAACCTGAATGTTTCCCAGTAAATGTATCACTTTATACAAAGAACTGACAAACATTTCCATGCGAACATTTCCATATTACCTCAGTAATATGACATGCCATAGAATATTCCTGAAGCAACATGGACGGAAAATATACCTTTCCAAGTTCTGAAAAAGTGTGATAAACTCCCAAAATATAGAAATAGGTTCTGCGTCATCAACTTAAATAAAACTGGGCACTATTTGATGCTCAAGAACTGTGTAACTAAAGAACAATGGTATAAGATCAGAAAGAATGTGCTCAGACTTCAACCTTGTCAAAGTAAAGGGTGTGTAATGAATGGCAAATTCATAGGCTGGCAAAAACTTGGCTGAAGCTTCCTGGAAAACTCAACATGGCAAAGCTAGTAAAAAATCTGAAGCCACTTCAATCAGAATTGCTTTCAATTATTAGGCTGCTGATCTTTCTTATATACCCTCTTGAATTTAAGCCCAGCACCATTTCTTCCCATTCTTTCCAAGGTTTAACAGAAGTACTGCTTTATGTTTCTCACACTCGGTGCTAAATGGTACTTACTGATTCCTGCTCTGAGAAACTCTGTCTCCCAACATAGTATCTGTACTGCACAGACACAGTACAGATTTCATATATTTGACAGCATGCCTTAAAACAAAATTACAAACTCTTAATTTCCCAGTTGCAAGAAATTTATGTGCAGGTGTAAATTGTTGTCTGAAATAGTTACCAATCTCTAAATGTACACCCTTCCTGATCTCCATCCCTCCTTTCCATAGTTAATTCCAGCTAGTGACAACAGAGATAGAATTTGATAAGTTATGAGCTAATATTTCCCTAAATGGGTAAAAGAAATTACAAACAAAGGCAATCATGGCCTCCTAGAACCGTTGAAATAATATGGAAGGAATCATTTCATATGCAATGCATGTAGTACTATGATTTATTGCATATTGTTTGAACTTTTTACTGCTTCCTGCAACTTACTACAATTCAGGTATTTTTATAAATTTACAACGTTATAGATAACAGCCATTTGCCAAGCATCTGAATTTTAATTGCATGACCATGGAGAGGCTTCAACAGTTGCAAGTGTGAAAAACAGTCATAAGTCACTTTTTTCAGTGCTGCTGTAACTTTGAATGGTCACTAAATGAACTGTTGTAAGTTGAAGACTACCTGTATTCTTTAGCCATAAGTGTTTGCATCTCTAAAGAGAAATGTCTCTTCTAGCAAATGTTGCCATGGTCATTGTAAATGTCTATGGCAGGGGTGTCAAACTCACGTCGTCACGGCAGTGTCACATGACGCATTGGGACTTTCCCCCCCCTTCGCTAAACGGCATGGCCAGCGCGTGACGCATCTGGCCCGCAGGGTGGGAGTTTGACAGCCTTGATCTATGGAGATTCTCAGTCATCCAGGTCAGCAGTCACCAACTGGTGGTCCATGGACCACTGGTGGTCCGCAAGAAAATTTTGGTGGTCTGCAGAAAAATTATTTGCATTTTTTATATTGCATTAAATCAGGGGTCCTCAAACTACGACCCCCGTATGAATGCTTGTATTGCTGCAGAGAGTCTCCCCCTTTGGGGTCTTTTTGTGCGGATCGGAGGGGGGCAGAAATTCTGACCTGGGGTCTGCTTCAGCCTCCTGGTGCGGGGCTTTCGCCAAAGGCTGGAGGGAAGCGCCACTAGTGGCAAAGAGCCTGAGGGCCTTGTTCCAGTGAGACTGTATAATGGCCTGGAACTGGCTGACCATCTCAGCCCGCTGAGCCTCCAGGCACCTGTATGTGGCCTTGCACTCCTGCAGGTCTTCCCTTTGCTTGGAAAGCCTATCTCGTAGTCCTCAGTGAGGTTCTTCTGCTAAGCCTCCTTCTCAGTCAGATCCAATTTGAACTGAGCCAGCTATTTTGCCAACTCTTTCTCGTGATGGCTGCTTAGTTCCAACAACTGCTTCCTATTGGGGCCCTAAGGAGCCCAGGTGGGCAGGGAAGGAGTGGCTGGGAGGGGAGGGGCAAGTAAAGGCCGGTGAGGCGCCCCTCAACATGAGTGACATCAAGTTGGCAACGCCCACCCAGTCACATGGCCACCTAGCCACGCCCACCCAGCCAGTCATTAGGCAGATCATATTAGTGGTCCGCGGGATTTAAAATTATGAATTTAGTGGTCCCTGAGGTCCAAAAGGTCGGGGACCCCTGCTCCAGGTCATGGTTGTCCCAAAAGTGCTTTTCAAAGAGGCTTCAGAGCTGAAGAAGCAAAACATCTTCAAAGAAAACCCAGAAAGTCCAGTTGCCTCTTGAAAAAGCACCTTTGGGGCATGGTCATTGTAACATTCAAAATTAGTGTTTTGTTCTGGGAACATAAAGTTGCAGTTTATAAGTTTTAACAATACAAAATAATTTGAATATATCTAAATGTCATGATATGGTTATGATATAACAGACAAAGTAAATGCTTCATAATTGCAGGAGAGCAAGGAAATAATATTCTGTACTTCTGCATTAAGCCTTTAATTTCCACATTCAATGAAATATCATATTTGGTGATATTTAAAACTAGTACAGACTGAATCACTTTTGTCTTCAGATTAGTTTTTCCCAATACTGTTATTAACCTCCCTTCCCTTTCACCAAAGCACACTTTTACTTCCTGGTCTTATTTGCTATAGAAAAGCACATATTTCAAGTCTGTCAGTAATATCCATTGCTTGAGCCAAGGGATCATGTGATTTCTCTTTCTCCGTTTTCCCCCATGATCTGTGTGTGTCTCTGCACATGCTGTTCAGTAAACAAACTTCAAGGAACCAGACCAAGCTAGTTCAGAGCAGGGAGTTCATTCACATAGAACACTTGGAAAGTGATGCCTTTGCACAGCCTTGACGTAGGGCTAAGAGGGTGAAGGGTGGGGGTAGCAAAAGCTAGTATTTGTGTTTTCATTAATCTTTTTATAGCTGGGAACCAGCTGTAGCTGGTTAACATTTGCCTGTGACATCTATTAGCGTGCAGACATCTTACGTAGGATTAAGGGCTTCTGATGGAAACAGAGTTGTTAGTCATCATATCACTAGTTTACAAGAAAGCTCTTTGACTTGTCGCAGTTTATATATTAGAACAGTACACATCTGTTGTACATTTAAGGGTTTGGTTCTGCATTCAAGAAGTCACTTTTTACAGCACAGATACTAAATGTAATATTTTATATCATTAAGCTTTGAGGAAGCACAATTACAAGAGAATGCAAGTTAGCAAAATAATAGTTCAATATAAAATAACTCTTTGAGCAGCTGGGAAATTTACTAAATCACTTATCTAAACTTACTTGTCCATTCTTTTTAATATTGGAAATGGCTGCAATTCAGTGGTACTGCAAGTACTTTATGAACAGCAGGGAGCTGGTTCAGTATGTGCTGAACAGCAGCTGCCAGTCAATCAGTGCAGGCAGTCCTTGTTTAGCAACTACTATGTTTAGTGACCATTCAAAGTTAAGACTGTGATGAAAAAGTAACTTTACGACCAGTCCTCATATTTATGACCTGAAAAGCAAAGGAAAGGAGAAATAAGATGATAAGCACAGACAGGGTTTCATTTAGTGGCCACTTCACTTAACAACCAAGTTGTTGGTCCCTATTGGGATAGCTAAACAAGCACTACTTATACCATATTCAATAAAGTGATACAGCCACTAAAATTCTATCCTGGGCATACAGGGTTAGTGTTGATACAGGGTTAGTAGTGCTGCTACTATGTCAAATGTGTAACTTTTTTAAGGATTTAAAATATTTTAAAAAATGGTAGTCCAACATGATTCTTTCAGAAAATATTCTAAATTAATTGTCTAAGCTTACAAAATTTAAATTTAAAACCCCTATGGCTATATTGACTAGAATTATGTTCTAGGGCAGGGGTGTCAAACTGGTGGCCCACGGGCCAGATGCGTCACACGCAGGCCACACCCACCCCAGCTCCAGGAATGGGGAAAAAGTCACAAAACGTCACTTGACGGCAACATGACGCCGTGAGTTTGTCACCCATGTTCTAGGGTTAATTACCTTTTTTAAATAAGTGATTGGACTTTATTAAGAAAGTCATTTATAGTAATAAACCATATTTTGAAATGGAATTAAACTTTTCAGATCTGTTTGTGATTCTTTTTTTCCTGTTGTGGTAATGCTTTTTGATAGTTCAAATCTGAGAAGAAGTATTTATATATAACCAGCTATACCAGGGGTGGGTTCCTCCCGGTTCTGGCTGGATCGCCCGAACTGGTAGTGACCGGCTGGTGACATCACTGTCCGTGCCGTTCTGTGCACACCGCCATCTTTTTTTGGGATTTTGTGCAAATTTTTCCCCTTCCGCAGCTTGAAAAAGGGCCCGCCCGCGGCTGAATTCTGAACTTTATTTCTTTGCCCGAAGCACAGCTGATGAGCTCAGCTGTGTTTTGGGCTCTTTCCTGCTTCTGAGCATGCGTGGAAGCAAAATCGCACGAGGGGACACGCACGTGAACAGAGCGAACGTGAATTATCACGATGTGAACCAGTGGCGAAGGTAAGTGGAACCCACCCCTGAGTTATACATACTATCTTTTGTCTTGTCATCACTATATATGTTAACTGCTTTTTATAATTGCTATGTAAAGGGCTTTGCAGAATCAATTCACCAAAACTGATCATGGAAAATTTATAAAAATTCCCATGTGCTACCAATTTGAAGTAAACATGAGACATCTCAAATAGGTATAACAGAGAAATATAATCGTAGAAATTTAGACTTAAAGGCATTTTAAGACAGAATTCTGTCTATGGATTATATATTGATTTGTTTATGGACATCATTCAAAGATGGTTTGAAAAAAAATTGAAATGCAGGCTTTTTTTATATTTAGCTTTCTTTTAATGTGTGTCTAGGCTTCATGGACATTAAGAGAGATTCTCTGTCAAGTCCCTTTTTGCTTTTACCTCCAAAATACTATCAGAATTTTATGGCTGATATTACTGAATACTGGGCATGTTGTGATCCATTCAGTCATTGTTTCAGAGATATTTCTTTATTAGATTCCTCAGTGTTTTAACAATGACAGATCTTCTAAAGTACGTGAAAAGTTCTTTAAAATTAAGGGATATATTCAGATGAATATGCCTTGAAAATAGCCCATATTGAACTATTTAGTGCAGTCAAAACACCAGTTGACACAATTTGCATTATATATGTTTTATAATAATTTTAAGTCATAAAATACTTTATAAAATTTGCAAAATTTCAATTCCTGGGAGTCATGCATCTTGAATTTTGGATGCATTCTGTACCTTAACCTATTTGGGGTAGCTTGATACAAAAGGTTTTGCCCTATGATATACAGTTTTGCCCAGTTAAAGGTTACAGACATTAGAGTTTAAGTAGTATATATAGATACCGTGTTTTCCCGAAAATAAGATCCTGTTTATATTTTTTTAACCCCAAAATAAGTGCTTGGCCTTATTTTCGGGGAGGTCTTATTATTTTGGGGCGCGTGGAGCAAGACAGGGTTCCTCTTGCTGTCTTACCTGATTTCCAGCTCTGTCTCCCTAACCCTAACAAGAGGAAATGGCAGGGACCGGCTGCACATGCGTTTAAATATTTGGGGGTGGGCTTATTTTAGGGGGAATTTTTAGGGGGGGCTTATTTTAGCGCATGCGCTCAAAAGCCCGATTGGGCTTATTGTCAGGGGATGTCTTATTTTTGGGGAAACATGGTATTTATTCTTATATAAAGAATAAATACCATGTTTTTATTGCACTATTAGAGACATTGCACTATTTGATTGCATTATATGAAAATGTGTTACTGAAAAGATTATATTTGAAGTTGCTATGGTGGGACTTAGATATTATTTTCCAATCTAATACTTAAAGGCTCATAAATTATATAAATATTTGTGCATTATTACTGAAGTTACAGCATATTCCATGAGAAGCGCAATGGATCACATGGTTACAATGCTGGTTTGGAATTTAGCAATCCCATGTTGGAGACCTGAGTGCTGCTGTGTGGCGGGTGAGCTCCCGTCACTCGCTCCAGCTCCTTGACAAGGACATGAAAGGAGCCCCTATGGGTGTCCTCCTGCTAATCCTTTCAATCCAGAAGCACCTTAAATGGTGCCTCCTACACAAACAGGATGGGAACACGTTCCATGTTTGAATGTGTCTGCCAAACACCTCTCCTTTCCTTTCCTTTCCTTTCCTTTCCTTTCCTTTCCTTTCCTTTCCTTTCCTTTTCCTTTTCCTTTTCCTTTCCTTTCCTTTCCCTTCCTTCCTTCCTTCCTTCCTTCCTTCCTTCCTTCCTTCCTTCCTTCCTTCCCTTATTTATTTATTATTGTATATTATGTCATATGATCTAAAGAAGACAATCAAATTTGAAAGAATGTGTGGTTCATCATAATAAAGATGGTATAATTTCAATATTTTGAATATATTTTACAATTGGCTGTTTTAATTCAGAATGTGTGATCATATCCATAAAAATTGTAAGAAAACAGAATTTATTCCTATAGAAAAGACATTCAGCAAACAAGAGGCAGCTTAATTGTTTGGGTCTGGTTTTATTCTTCATGTTAATAAAAATTTTGATGTAAAAGGACGGGCAAGGGGGTTTAATGTTAAACAACAGCATATTTCTATAAAGTAATTGACTTTGTGATGCACGTATTTTATAGCAATCTAAAAGAATTCTAGAGAGAAGGGGAGTGAGAAGCTTAAAATTTGCTGTGCATGCATTTATGTAGAAGGTGATGTTATGTTCCTGGTTCTCTGACCATATGATGTCTGAATCATATAAATTCTGAAAAGCTGGAAAAAAAATTGGTAGACATGCCATAATATATTAAGTTTGTGCAAAATATTTCAAAGAGGTAAACTAGAGAAGGTGCATTAGGAGGAACAAAACTCCTCTTTAAAGTGTTAAGAGTTAGTGCTTAGCTAGTGTCCCAGCATGCTGTGGTACTATTGCTGTTCTGTATGTACTAGAAGGAGTACTCTTATCCAAGAAAGGGATAATCCAAGTCTGAACTACTTGTTCAGAATTACTCATGCAGCTTGGAGATGAGTAAACTGATGATGTTAACAGAATGCCCTTGTCCAGGTCTAATTGTGTGATTACCTTCAGTCTCCCTCTGTAGCTTAGATTAGATAGGCATTCTTTGCTTTGTGTTAAGCCTTTGGCTAGTAGTAAATAAGGCCTGTTTTTCAATGCTGATAAAGAGAATCTTATCCCTTTCAGGGAAATACTGATTATGTGGCTGGAGCAGAAAAGTAGAATAGATACCCATCTTTAAGATAGTTTGTCCCTTTGAGGTTTTTTGTGATGAAAAGCCATATGGAAGTGTGAGATTGTTGTTGATTAACTTGATTATCATTCTTCAGTTTGCTTACTGCAGATTAGCTGACATTTGTTGCTCCTGTTTTAAATTTTGTTTTTAAAAGCATAATAAGAAATAGAGACAATAGCTGCTCCATAGAATTTTACAAAGATAAATGTTACTGTTCTTGAACATTTAAATTTTAAAATAAGTACAGTAATGTTTTTGGGGAATCAATCTACATGTAAGGTAATAGACCATATTATTTTCTTGGATTTTATCCAGATATATATATATATATAATTTAGTCCATCTTTAAAAATATTTTATTCAGAACCCTCAGTATCTCTGAACAAGATATACCAACACATGTGAAAGGAATACAGGCCTGTCCTGGTATCAGAATCAGACTAGAGCTGGAAGGGACCTTGGAGGTCTTCTAGTCCAGCCCCCTGCTCAAGCAGGAGAACCGATACAATTTTAGACGAGTGACTGAAACCTCCAGTGATGAAGCACCCACAACATCTGAAGGCAAGCTGTTCCACTGGTTAATTGTCCTCACTGTTAGGAAGTTTTTCCTTAATCCCAGGTTGCTTCTCTCCTTGATTAATTGCCATCCATTGTTTCTTGTCCTGCCCTCTGATGCTTTGGAAAATAAATTGACTGCCTCCTCTTTGTGGCAGCCTCTCAAATACTGGAATACTGCTATCATGTCCCCCCAGTCCTTTTCTCTAAACTAGCCAAAACCAAATCCTGCAACCGTTCTTCATATGTTTTAGTCTCCAGGCCTTTAATCATCTTAGTTGCTCTTCTTTGCACTTTATCCAAAGTCTGAACATTTTTTTTGTAATGTGGTGACCAAAACTGGATGCAGTATTCCAGGTGTGGTCTTACTAAGGATTTATAAAGTGGTACTAATCCTTCACGTGATTTTGATTCCATTCCTCTGTTTATACAACCAAGGATTGTATTAGCTTTTTTTGGCTGCTGCTGCACACTGACTTATGTTTAAGTGATTGTCCACTAGGACTCCAAGGTCCCTCTCACAGTTACTGTTTTGGAGCCAGGTTTAGCCTAATCTGTACTTGGACATTTGGTTTTTCCTGCCCAGTGTGTAAAACCTTTCTTTTCTCCACATTAAATTTCATTTTGTTGGATAGGGCCATTGTTCAAGTCTGTCAAGATCTTTTCATTCAACCTGTCCTTATCTCCATTGCTGATAGGTTGAGCAGTCAGGACTGTCTGAACAGGACCTCTCAATACATATAGAATCATATTTTAACCATCAACACTAATTATTGGGATTTCTAATTTTGCACAGGTCTATTTCAAATTAATATAAAGGGTTCTCAACATTAAGCCAATATAAAGGTTGCACATAATTCATTAGACCAAGTACTGCAACCTTGAAGGCTTTTCATACAAAAGTCTCTTTTGAGATATAAAATAAAGAAATTAAAAATATTACAGTATGCCAGTTACACAGATTTTACACAAACTCAAACATCCTGATGAAACAAACTACTTTTTTTTTCAGTGGTCACTTATCTGGCAGCCTTGTCGTTAGCTAGGCCTCAGCTCTGGGTTCCCCGATATAAAAAAGCATCTTTGTACTTGAGGGACCAGTTCTGACAGATATTGGTGTGAAAGCCATCAAATTTCCTTGTATATATTTTGGGGGTTGGTATGTTCACTTGGAACAACACCTGAATGGGACTTTTGCCTGATATTCTACAATAAACATGAAGTAGCAATGCAATTTTGGCTTTTATATATATTTAAAGCCAGAATTTATATATATAAATAAAGTCTCCCTTTATTTTCATTTATCAGCAAAAAATGCTACACACACACACACACACACACACACATACCAAGTTAAAATTTTAATATAAAAGGCAGGTACTGTACTATCGTTTGCTGTCTTAGCAAGAGAAAACAATATAGAAAAAATGTAGCTAACATGCAATGCTTTATTCCTGATAAGATCATTCATTCACTTACATCATACTCAACTTTTGCTTTGTTCTAAGACATCATCTCTATGATTCATTGCCATTTTAAAATTTAGCAGAAGAGTAAAGTTTAATCTCTTCCTCATTCAGAAACAGTTTTTACACACACACACACACACACACAGCCACCTGAAAAGTCATTTACTGTTAGCAAACAATGCTTAAGCCTTTAACAACGAGTTTAACTTCTGAGAAGTATCATTCAGCTTAATCCTGCAGGTTAATGCAGAAATTATTAATATTGATTCCTGATTCCCAATTTTGGAGCAATATATTTTGCAAAATAATAAAAAAAGCCATATGGTCATTTCTTATTCCTTTTTGCGCCTTGTACTTTGGGGGGGGGGAGAGAGAGAAGGAAGGTGAATACTACATATCTTTGTATCGTACATATGCAGCTCCCAGAAAAGTAGTGTATCTCTTTACAGGTTTCAGCCCATAGGATGAGAGGTTGAAAGTTTTAAATCCCTCCTCCAGATCCCTTCTAGGTCTATTTTACTTTAGTTCTGTCTCCTCGTGTTTTAAAAGTATAAAATCTCAAATCAGATGAACCCAATCCTCCTCTTTGCATCTTGTAACACTATATTTAACTCATTTTCCCCCTTGGTATACAAATGTAGACAATCCTTTTGCTATTGTTTGCATCAGTTGTCAAAACCAGTATCATCTGGAAACTAAAACATCATTTTGGGCAAAGCATTCATTTTTATCACAGAAATTCTTTCCGACAATTATAATTTGTAGCTTCATTTATTTGTAGCTGACTGGTACAACACATCTGTGGACACATCACCAGCACAAATGTTTGACAAAATAAAGGATTTGTATTTAATACCAAAAAATCTTTAATGTAATTGATATGTTAATAATTCATGTGGGTTAGAATCCATTTTTGCAAATATTAAATCCTAAAACAACTGGTTTGGATTTTATTTAAAATTATCTGATTAATTTTCAGTTCAATATTCCTGGTTTTTCAAAAGCTAGAATGAGAATTAAAGAGAAGCCATTAATAATAATAAAGAAATTGAAAATAAGTTCATTGCAGGGGGAAAAAACCCTCTTTGGTAACTAAAGCCAGCTTTTTATTTAACTGTAGCCTCAGGTATTGTCGCCTGCGATATCTTGAATGGCAAATAGTGAGAATGATATGACATCTGATATCTGGAGGTTCTCTGGCAGATAATTCATAGATATATGCAGGGGTGGGTTCCAATTTACCTCACTGCTGGTTTGCTTCCTCCCGTGCCGCGTTGCCTTGCCAAAGCATGTGCGCATGCGCAGTGCAAAAAACCCCAAAAAATTAAAAATAAAAATGCCGAAAACAAGATGGTGACCACATGCACAGTGCCGGAAACTCGGCTTCTGTGCATGCGCAGAAGAAAAAAAATTCAAAAAAAATTCAAAAAAAAGATGGCAGCACCCACGGACCGGCACTGACTGATCCGGTTTGGTGACATCATTGTGATGTCACCAGCGGGTCGCTACTGGTTTGGGCAAACCGGTCCGAACCGGGAGGAACCCAACCCTGGATATATGGCAGAAGTGAGGAATTTCCAATACTCTAGAAACTGCATTACAAACTCAGCATATTCATTTCTGCATGCTAGGTGAAAGTTCTGAAAATCACAATTCAACAAAATGTGGAGCCAATAAGTTCCTTTCTTATATTATACACTAAATAGGTAAATACCAAAAACATTATAATCAATATATTTTAATTTCTATCTTTAGATAGTTACATGTGAAAGTAGCCTAAGATTATGTCCCAGTCCTTGCTAAAAGGTCCCCATTTTTCTTCCAGATGTTTTACATAAACTATTGGGCTATCTCTGATGTCTAACAGTTTATCTCTACTGCCACTTTATTAATTACAGATTTATATTTTATCGCTGATTTTCAAGGAGGAAAATCTTGAACTTATTTCAGCGCTTATTTGCCTGAAAAACATTTTGTTTTGACACTGTGCATAAAACAAAACAAATTTCTGCAGTGTTTTCAAATGATACAAGATTTACACATTGGACTGATTTGTGGAAGGATGCTGCTGAGATCTTCTTTTTTAAAAAATTCTGCAAGAAAAAAAGCTCATGTGCACACTAGATTGTTCAGTTAACCACTCAACAAATAAAAAAGTAAACAAGATTAACTGTTTACTTGAAGTGAGCCGAAGTCTGGATGTTTTTCTGAAGAAGAACACAATGTACTGTTGTATCTTGTTTCCAGAGTGGTGTTTATCATAATTCCTTGTGCTGTGGTTGGTAGAGTGCTGGGAAAGCACTCCGCCCACTCATGGCTCATTCGTATGCATTCCCTCTCTCCCTCCACCCCCCCCCCTTTTCCTTCCCTCCTTCCCCTTCTCCTCTTTCCTTCCCATTGAGGCCTCGCTATGGATTGGAAGGCTGAGCGAGCTGTCCTGTGTCAGCTTTGCTGCCTGTCATGAGTCGACACTGACCTAGAATAAAATAACAGAGGCCGTTTCCTGGAATTCTCGGAGCTGCTCTGAAGTCTAGCATAACTTTTGTAAACAGCCTACTCAGAGAAACACACAATTCACACTTTGGCGTGCATTTATGAAGCAGAGCCAGCAAAAGTACTGGAAGGCAAAAAACACTTGAAGTTTATATGTATGGAAGGAAGAAGAACTGATTCTTAAAAGTTTGAAAAAAGAGTGGTTTTAAAAAAAAATTTGCCAAATGAGAATCCCCAGCAGATTCTTTCTTTTTTTCTTGCTGTTCCCCACCCCCACTTTGTTTTTCATCTTAGCTCGTTTTCCTGAAACAGTAGAACATATTTTGGTTCAGTTTCAGCAAAATAGTGTTAAGTTAAATGGTAGGGGGAAAAAACATGATCCCAAATATATGCACTTTATACCTTTTTGCTTTTGCTTTTACAGTGAAACAATATAATAATTAAGTCTGCTTCATGTAACAAATAATCTATTGGGCTGTTTTTTTTCACTTTTCAAAATAAATGGATCCTAATTTTTGTACGGGTGGAAATCAATGTACAGTATATTGATCTTTTCACTATTCTATGTTTACTAAAGTTAAATGATATAACAAATGAATATTTATCTCTGCCTATATGTTGCTTTTGTTTACTCAAAGGTGAAATCTCATATTGTAGATAGAAAATTAACTATTTTCCAGTATAGTTATATTGGCATATTGCATATGCGTATTATAAATAGAAGTAGAAATACCCACTAGAATAAATAAAAATGTACATGTTAATTTATTAACAGTATTTATATGCCTCTTTGAATGACTCTAGATCAGGGGTGTCAAACTGGATTCCTTTGAGGGCCGGATCAGCATTGCAGTTGTCCACCGTGGGCCGGCCGGGGTGGGGAAAGATGGGATGGACGCCTCCTGCAGCACCCTGCCGGCCAAAATGGGGCATAGGGGGCGCATGAGGCCCCACACACCCTGTTTTGGCCGGCAGAGTGCTGCAGGAGGCCGTCCAGGCCAAAAGTGGGGTGTGGGGGCATGCCGTGTGACCCCCCCCCCCGCGTCTCATTTTGGCTGCCAGACGCACTGCGGGCCGGTCCTTTGCTATTTCCAGGCTGGATCCTGCCCACGGACCTTGAGTTTGACAACCCTGCTCTAAGAGCCGAGGTGGTGCAGCAGTTAGAGTGCAGTACTGCAGGCTACTTTAGCTGACTGTGATCAGCAGTTCAGCTGTTCAGATCTCACCAGCTCAGCGTTAACTCATCCTTCCATCCTTCCGAAGTAGGTAAAATGAGGACCCAGATTGTTGGGGGCAATATAAATATACATTGCTTATTGGTGTAAACCGCTTAGAGAGTGCTTGCACTATGAGGCGGTATATAAGTCTCACTAATAAATAAATAGATTGTTTATAATATATAATATAAAAAGACCTCTTTTTTGTCCCATTTGGCCTCTTTTTTTCATCCCCAAGATGGTAAATTATTTTAATGTTTACTAATTAAAATGAGATTTATTAGTATGTTTTTTCTTGGTTCACTTCTGTTTTTGTTTTTCTTCTGTTCAATTGTGTCCAATTCTCAGAAACTGTCTTGACAAGCCTCTGCAGTTTTTGTGGCAAGATTTCACCATTGCATCCTTTGCTACTGCCATTACATCCTTTCTAGGGTTGAGAGAACGTGACTGGCCCATGTGGCTTCGTGCCTAAAGTCGGAATTAGAACTCACAGTCTCCCGTTTCAAACCTGATAAGTTGAAATAAGGTATACTTTATATCTGTGATGGCGCTATACCAAACTACCTCACTAAAAACAATAAATACCATAAATACCAATAATAAATAAATTTCCAGATTTTAACACTTTATTTTAATTTGATTCATTAACAATAAAATAATTAATCTGAATCTCAGGTCTTCCAAATCATTAGTCTTGCTTTATTTATAGTTAATTTGTAGTTGTAATGAATAGATGTTAAAATGCACAAAAATGAGTGACTAATACATTTTTAATTATTTCTAAATCTTAAAACAAGATTGCTGCCAGACTGAGTTTCAGAAATACAGGAAAGAACGAATTTGATAGCAACCTTATAGCAATTCCAAATTCCTCAATTTCCATCCATTTTCAATTCCAAATTTTAATTCATGTTTATACAGTTTTTCAGTAATAAAGATGTCCATATAAAAGCTACAAATACATTAATTTTAATTCTCCTGTAAAGTTCAACAACACCAGCAAGATAAGATGCATGAAGGCTGGAAAATAAGGTAAGAGACAGTAGAAATGAAAGCTGGAAATAATGAAGGAAACAGGTAGTATTAGCAGTGAAGATTATGGGAGAAGATGGCTCATGGGCTTTGTAATAAGGAAGAAAAAGTTGGAGCTCTAGAAAATGAGGAAATTTTTCTTCTCTCTTATGGATGTGGAATTGTGATTCCCTTATTTTGTGAATGATTTTGTGAATAATATTCACATTATTTTTTTTCCTTCACGCATACCACACAGAAATATAGAAAAGCCCACATTTTGTTCATATTTCTACTTTACAAGGTACTACTGTGTTTAACAAAATAGCAGAAGAAAATTAAACCATATATAAAAATAATCATCTTGATGTCTCCAACTATATTTTTTAAAAAATTAATTATTCAGATATCTAATTTTTACTCCCTACTATCGAAACATACATCTTGCTCTACCATCCCTATGTTCTTCATCATATATACCAGTGATGGCGAACCTTTTTTGGTTCGTGTGCCAAAAGGGGGGGGGTTTTGCGCGCTAGCGCGCGCCTGCATGCCCACACCCATTCCCTCCCCACCACGCATGCGCACAACACCCCCCCATGCTGCCCCCTGCGCATGCGCACACACCCACACCCACGCACAAAGGCCTTACCGGAGCCTGGAACGGTAAAAAAAGACGAAACAGGCAAACTGGAAGTTCAGAAAAATGCACTTCCGGTTTGTCCGTTTTGTAGTTTTTTGCATTCCGGGGCTTCAGGAAGCTTCCCTGAACCCTCCGGAGTGCAAAAAACAGCTCACTGGCAAACCGGAAGTGCGTTTTTTCCGCACTTCCGGTTTGTCCGTTTTGTAGTTTTTTGCATTCCGGGGCTTCAGGAAGCTTCCCTGAACCCTCCGGAGTGCAAAAAACAGCTCACCAGCAAACCGGAAGTGTGTTTTTCCGCACTTCCGGTTTGCCGGTGGGCAACGCTCGCGTGCCCTCCGCTATGGCTCCGCGTGCCACCTGTGGCACGCGTGCCATAGGTTCGCCACCACGGATATATACCATACTATGGCCAGTAAATTATGGGCATGTATACCTTATATCTGTGATGGCGAACCTATGGCCGGTGTGCCACAGGTAGCAGGCAGGCATGCCAGCCGTCGCCCCAGCCCAGCTCCACCGTGCATCCGCGCTCACCTCCTGCCAGCCAGCTGGTCTTTGGGTCTCTGCTGTGAATATGTGGGGGGGTGCATGCGGGGGACGCACACGCGCATGCATGGGGGGAGGCGGGGTGCATGCACGGGGGCACTCGCATTGCATTTTGGGGGTTTGTGCGTATGCTTCCCCGTGCCCTGTTTTAGGCCTGGAAGGCTACCTGCACTAACCTGGAAGCCAAAAATGGGTGAGAGGGGATTGGGCGCATGCATGGGGGGGTGGAGCGCATGTGTGGAGGGCAGGGCAGATGCGCGCGGGGCGCTCCCATTGCATCTTGGGGGTGCGTGCTTGCGCTTTGGGCACTCGGCATGAAAAAGGTTCGCCATCACTGCCTTATATACTTTGAAGTACCCTTCATACCATATCAATTATTCATGTGGCTTTCATTTCCCAAGCATGGAAGTATTAAAAAACTGAAAGAGAATGCTATTAAGACTTGTCCGCACATGTTTGTTAAATGCATTAATTTGTGTTTTATATGTGAAAATATAATGCCACTTAATTAAATCCGTATAAGATCCCCTATAAGTCTTAAGTCAGTTTCATTAGCTTTAACTTTTGAGTACTAACCCACAATCTATGTGGATTTCCTTAATTTGCCCAAAATCATACTTTTAGTTTAAGAATGTTGTTTCTGACTTTCCTCTGATATTTAAGCATGCTGAACAGTCCTATTTGGACAGGTGAATACAGTGCTAATTTTGGAAGTCCTTGAAACTGCCTTGCAATATCAGTCTGTGGAACTTGCTCCATAGATCATTGGGGTCATTTGAGTGACTCAGAGTACATGCAAGTTTCAGAGTAGAAGTCATCCAGGTTCCATTGTTTCATGAATTAGTACTTCAAGGTGTGTATGTGATGTGTGTTTTCTTAAACTTTTGTCCAGAATCTCAGAACAAATATATCAGATTACAAGATGGAAATTTGAATTAATGTTTTGGCTATGCTACACTCTGCACATACAATCAACTTTCCCAAGTTTTAGAGCTGAATCCTAAATAACACATTCTTTGGGCTTACAGAATTTATCTTTGGACTATGTTTTGTCTTTGGTGCCTTTTGTCTGTTTTTGCTTCTTTATGCTTTCTGTTCCCCCCCCCCCAGTACCTCTCTGGATTTGACCTTAGGCATATATCTATCAGTTCTGCTATTAAGGCATGCTCCTCATCTTGCTAATTCTAAGGACCGTTCACAATCACATGGATGGCATCTAGAGTGAAGAAATTCAAGATTTCTAACCCTTTATGACTCTGGATGGAAAATGGGTAGCATTTAAGGACGATGTGCTATTTTCTCTTAATTTTGATGGATTTAAAATTGTCAAGATAAAGAAGCCATCTTCCCTTTATATGTGCCTTGTGTGCTTAATTTGCAGTGTGAATTTGGGTGTCTACCATTGTGAATCAAGAGGCATGGACTAATAATTTGTTAGGTTAAACATAGAATAAAATGACTAGAGTACACAAAACAAATTATAGTTCTAACTATATAGGTATTCCTCAACTTATGATCACAATTGGGAGCAGCATGCTGGTTCTAAGCACTCAAATTCTGATCATGTGTCTATGGGGATTGTTAGATAAGAATTACTCTCATCAGAGGCGAAATAGATCTTTTCCCTGGAACTCTGACATTATAAAAAGAAACCGCAGTTTAAAATACTAAAGTAGAAAATATTTATTTCGGTACAAAACAATGAATCATATCTTGGCTATAAAAAAGGTCTTGCTCCTTACAGAAGCTGAAGAAGAAGGAAGGATCAAAGAAAGGAATGTACACATGCGTACTAGGAACATATTAATAACGTGCTCAGGAATAAACCATTATATTTGATAGGGATGCATCTCCCCTGCATATACATGTAACAGGCAATATAAAATCACTGCCTGACAGGGATGCTATAGAGCAGGGCTGTCAATCTCCCGGCCCACAGGCCAGATGCGACACACGATGGCCATGCCCATTTTAGTGAAGGGGGGAAATCATAATATGTCATGTGATGCCACCATGACGATGTGAGTTTGACACCCCTGCTATAGAGTATGTAGAAGGCTGCAGTCCTGAGGACATTAGTTAACATCAGTTAATTTCAGTGGCTTGATTTTGAATAAGCCTACTTTGAATGAAAGTATTAATGAAGACTATAGAGAAGTATCTGAATGTTTCATAATAAGACAGTGTTAATTTAAGTAATATACTATTGCTTCTTGACCAAGTAATTGTGGCAATGAATTAACAGAATTATTTTTCCTCTCAATATTCACCAAGCCCTGTCAGAACAATAAACACATAAATAAATCCTACTATGTTGATAGGAATAAGTTGAATTATAGGAAAGCAGGAATACAACTTAGTTTTATTGCCTGCAAAAATAACCAACAGGCTGAGAATAACAGAGTTGGAAGGGATCTTAAAGGTCTTCTAGTGAACCATACTGGGGAAAAAATTGTAAGCAAGATCACCTATGTGAATTATACTCAATTATAGCTAGCAACCTGCACTGACAATAAAGCTATGTGTTACCCAAGCTATGGTTTCTCCAGTTGGAGAAACTGGCTGTGAAGGGTAGACTATCAGAAAGACAAAAAAAGCATGTCTCTGAATTGTGATGTTGAAGAAAATTGTTGAGAATACTTTGGACTGGAGGAAGAAATAATTCAATTCTAAATGAAATAAAACCAGACTGCTCATTGGAAGCAACAAGGTAAAGCGTAACTGTTTTGGATACATAATTTGAAGATATGAGTTATTGGAGAAAGCCCTGATGCTTAGAAAATTTGCAGGCAGTTGGAAAAAGACAAGCTATTGAGATACTTTTATTGATGAGAATCAGTAACTTACAGAAATTTAAAGAAGCAACTACTACTGACAGATGATCGTAACGTAATGATGCCCACTGGGTCACAAAGAGTTGGAAATGGCTAAACTACTGAACAACAGTCAGCAGCCAGATATCTCATGTTTTGTAGCTTTTGTTTTCAGCTTTTCCACTCCACAGCTAAAAATTAGTTGCAACTGTGATTCTTTAGACACAAGTACATTGTGATGACTTATAAGAATAGCAATAGCACTTAGACTTATATACCGCTTCATAGTGCTTTACAGCCCTCTCTAAGCGGTTTACAGAGTTCAGCATATTGCCCCCAACAATCTGGGTCCTCATTTTACCGACCTCAGAAGGATGGAAGGCTGAGTCAACCTTGAGCCGGTGAGATTTGAACTGCTGAACTAGCAGTAGCCTGCAGTGCTGCACCATCTCGGCTCTTACTCCTACAAGAATTGCTTTATAAGAAATTCAAAAGATGAATATGACTTCTGGGATGCGTCATGTTGCAAAGAATAAAGAAGTGCAGGTGGATAATGCAATATTCCATGTAGAAAGGCCTGAAAAAAGAAGGATCATCACCATTTTAAACTCTACTTCATTAAGTATGCATATGCTTTATGTAATTTAGATTAATTTGTATAAGATAATCTGAATCAGAAAGCAATATTTTGAAGAAAATTCACTTAAATTGATAATTAGTTAAACATGCATTAACCATATTTCTGTTTTTGTCATGGAAAAGCCCCTTCAAATCCACTGCATTAACCGTGTTCCTAGACAAGAGTTATGACAATGTTATGTGAAGCTGAACTAACAAATAATGCTGTACAAATGGAAAGACATTGAAAAGGAACATAAAATTTCAGAAGTTGTGGTTACTTGATAGATTTTGCACCATATCAAAAATTCAGTTATGTATATACTTTGATGTAAGCCGCATAGAATTCAGAAGGACGTTAATTCAGTTATGCGTATTTAGGAATGCATAATAAAAATGGTGCTGATTTCAGCAAAACAAAACAAAAAAATCCCAAAACTTGTTTTCAAAAACACCAGCTGCTTGGTAAATTCTAGCTTGGATTTTAGTGCTTATTCCTTCAAATCTGATGTAGTTCCCTCAAAATGGGATTTTGCCTTTATTCCCAGAAATACAAATAATTAAATATCTTGTCTGTCATAAAGAATGTTGCTTTCCTTTAGATGAGAAAACTTCTCCGTAACAAATATATTTTCAAGTTGGTTGTAATTCTGACTAATATTATTCAGGTTTTAGTTAATGTGGCTTTGTGTTACATGTGTTTATTCTTATCAAAATAAATTATGAAAGAATACACAACAGCCATAACATTATTCTATGGAGGTGTGAGAATATTCTAGAACTGATAAGAAAGATATTAGAACTAATATGAAGTTTCTTTGCAGAAGAATTACTTTTAGAATTCTAGTATTACAGGCTAGAAAAGAAAGGGCTTCTTCATTTTTATTTTTCAGTGCCTGCATATCTGATTGCCTGATTCTGATTGCACTCTAGATAACGGGTGCCGTTGGTGGAGGGCTTTTGTTTGTATTAGAAAAGTTCAGATAAATTAAATCCACATTGGGTGGAGCCTTGAGGGTTGCTGTTTGATTCTAAGCCACATCAGTAGAAGCTACTTGAGCTCCACCTCAAGACTTGACCAGACAAGTTGTTAGATTGGAACTCTGTGGGCAAACTTGTGCTTGTTTTGATTAAAGGAGTGGAACACAGAGGTCTTCTTAAGAGTGCATGTGCCTCATGCTTTGTCGCTTGCTAGGATGCACCTAGAGATAAGTTTTCCTTCAGGGGGCAAGCATAATTGCCAGGCATAATTCCAAGATCACTGCATTTTGGAAGAGCAAATGTCTTCATTGATTGCAGGCAATATGGACTGTACTCTTATTTTTCCACCAACTTCCGCTTTTCTTTTTACCCCTTCTCTATACTTCCATTAACTCAGAAAGTTAACAGAAGACTGAACAGTTATTTCCTTTCCGTTTATTAAATGTATTTAGTTCTGTATTTTTGCTTTTACAATATCTATCTGAAAGTGTTACTACAAATATCAACTGTTACTTTTTTTTTCTTTGGGTCTTTCTGTTATACTGATGTCTTCAGAAAAGCATTTAAAAAAAACCTGTTTACTTTATGGAATTCATTTCAGCCTTAATCCAGTGAAAATCATAAACACCAACCTCATTTCCAAGTTTCAGGGCATATGTGTATAATTACTGATGAAAAAAGTAATTTTCTATCTTTCCCAAGAACTATGACTAATTAGGAGGGGGTATGATGGCATGATACCATTTCCATATAAACAGTGGGAAATGAATAAATATAAGCATTACCAACACAATCTTAAAAAATAGTGAAAAGTAATTGGCCTCACCTTCTCACACCCCTGCTTCCAGCTCTTTTAGGGAATTAACAGAATATTCCCAAGCTTTGAAATGGGATTTTTATTGTTTGTTCTGAATTACTTCTCACTGTACTTGATACACTTGCATCTATTTACTTCTGATACTTCAGGAACATCTACATGTTACAAATTGCCTTCCATATCAAAACAAAACAGTCCTATTGCAAGCTTGAAATGTTAAGAAGAGACCTAGTCTAGCATGCCAGATATGAAAGGGTTTATTTATTGTTTTCTTCAAGCATTCACTTGTACAATATAGATTTATTGTTACAAGGAAAATCAGGTCAGAGGGGGGAAATATTCTAATCTCTGCCATTTTTCTTATCTCAGATAGCCTCTGCCTCTTTGCTCCTCCCAGTGAATCATGTGTCTTGTTTACCTGTCTTTTCTCACACCCTCAGTTTTATGTACTCTCTGTAACTACACACCTAACAGTCTCTCTTTGTGTTTGGGCATCTGCATATGGTTTTGAAGTAGTAATTGTGGAAAAGATCAGTTTTACCACTGGACAATTTTCCACCTGTTTTTATGTTCAGCTATAAGCAAATAGCTTTTTCACAAATGAAGGCAGATATACTTATCCCAGGATAATGTTTCAATATCCAATCTCGGTTGGTTACCAGGACCAGAGGTTTAGTTTTCTGAGTTTTCGGATTCGTGCTGGAGCCCATCCTTGGGGAATTGAGAAAAAGAATAGTTGCTTAGAACTAATGAATTGATTCTGTACAACAGGTTTTTAAATTTATTCAAATTTCTTTTTTTTTGGAGGGTGAGGGGAAATATTTCAGCTGTAGGATTGCGTAGGAGGGAATTCTGACCCAATATATGTAGAGGCCACTCATATAGAGAAACTGATATATGGTTTCCAGCCATAGCTGGCTGGAGAATTCTGGGAGTTGAAGTCCACAAGTCTTAAAGTTGCCAAGTTTGAAGACCTGTGGTTTAGGAAGTAGTAATTATTGTAAATAAAAATTATGTATGAGTTCAAGTATCTCCACTACAAATTGTCTACAAGAGCTCACAGAAAAAGAAGAAATTACAAATGATTATTAATGAATTATAGACACTAAAACTGCTTAAAAAGCAATAGGTGAAGAGCACTTAAAATCAATTCTCAGTTAAAATTGGCAGATAAAAATAGTTTCTGTTGTAAATCAGTACAGTTGTAAGACAAGACATCACATGACCAGACCCAATTTTACAGCCATTTTTTCTGTGATCATAAAGCAAATCATTGCAGTTAGTAAGCAAATTGCAGTCAGTAAACAAATCCAGTTTCCCCATTTTATGTTTTTCCCCGTTCTGGAAAGGTCCTAAAGTGTGATCACGCGACTGCAGAACATTGCAGCTGGGAGCCCATTACCAAGCACCCAAATTGCAATCTTGTGACTATGCAGGTGGTATGACAGAATTGTGAAGACAGGTTGTATATCTTTTTCTGAGGTCATTTTAACCTTGAACCATTATTAAGCAGATGGCCATAAGTGAAGGACTTAACCTCTATATGAGCTGCATTTGCTCCATTTAGATGCCTGAATATCAATGTATTAAATCTATAAAAGGATTTAAAAAATAACAGCCTGTTCAATTTTTTATTATAAATAAAATAGTTGAAATATTTCAAACCATAAAAATTTGATCAGCACATTTAGTTTTTGCCATTCAACTTGATAATTGCACTTCGCATCTAATTATTTTTCTAAGTATATTTCAAAGTAAGATGCATTTCTAACATGAGGCCAGATCATCTCAGTCTGCAGTAGTCTAGACTCTGCTCTAAGCTCTGTTGATAACAGAACAGAATAACAGAAGGAAAGGATCTTGAAGGTCTTCTAGTCCAACCCCCTGCTCAGGCAGGAAACTATATTATTTCAGACAAATGGTTGTCCAATCTTTTCTTAAACATTTCCAGTGTTGGAGCATCCACAATTTCTGGAGGCAAGTTGTTCCACTGATTAATTGTTCTAACTGTCAGGGAAATTTCTCCTTAGTTCTAGGTTGGTTCTCACCTTCATCATTCGTTTCCATCCATTGGTGGAATCCATTGGTGATAAATGGGATCTAGGGGAAAGGCATTTATTGTGGCGACCAAATTTAATATTATGTTTTTGAAAAAATGTAGCCTCACCTATAACAGACCGAACATGGTCAGATGAGCTACTTACTGATAATATTAACATATTTGTATTGCTCCTAAGCTTCACCTGACTTACATGCGATATAAGTAACACTTGCATGTTACCTGCTTATTGGTGACATTGCAGGTAACCTTAGTTAGATATCTTAAATTATTTCTTTGGTGGCTTTAATGTTAAAAAGAAATTGGTAGTAGAACATAAACCTACAAAATAAGCTATGAGAAGATACTATTAAATAGGAGACTGAGCTGTCTAGTGTATTATGTCCAATTTAACTGAATTTTCAGGATAAGAATTTCTCTACTACTGTTTTTCTGCTTCTCTTGAAGTTGACACCCACAGAAAGGCAATTAGACAGGTGACATTGTGTTGTACTTTACAATTTCCCAAATCTTTTGCATTGGCCATAATAGCTGAGATTCATGTAAATTATTGCTGAAAATATCTTAATGTACTTGGTTGCCCTTTTAAAAACTGAAATACTTAATAAAGCTGTTGATTACCAATTGCTAAGTATTCCAATTACATTAGAATTTAGGAAGTCTTAAAGTAAAAGTAAAAGTAAAATTTTTCTCCTAGATTTTTTTTTTAAAAAACCCCCTGAGATGATCGAGGTATAGAAATAGCGTGTTGCTAATGAGATGACATTTACATACTCTTTGTAGGTTATGTCTGCTGGTTCAGGACATCTATGGAATATTTAGTGAAATACAGCTTCCAGTTCTATGTTCCTCTTCACAACTGATAGAACAATATAGAAAAAAATGGGAAGGAAAATGCTGTCGTGTTTCTAGACTGAAAATTTTGCGAAGAGTCACCAGGGGAAGGTAAGAAAAGTCACAGTAATTTTTTGCATCTTAAGGTGGAGAGGCACCAGAAAACCCAACAATTCTTGCATATTCCTACTAGCATAGCTCAATGAATTTGAATAACGTTGTACTCAATTGTTAGAAAAAAATTACTGTGCTCTTAAGTTGAAAAGTTTTATTACCATGGAACATATTCCTTGGCCCTTATTGTTGTTGTACACTTCATTTTTGTTCTGCTGTTTTTGAGAATGGATCATTAAAACTCCATACAGTCATTGCTAAAGCAACTGGATTAATTCTATGTAAGGCAGTATCTTTGTTTCCTGACTTCCTTTCATGTTATTGTGCTGATTCATGCCTGATTACCTTTCTTCCCAAAGTTAACCTGAATACTTTACAGCTGTTTAACAGAAGGTGACTAATGAGAGATTATGATAAAAGAAAAAGAGGGCAGTGTGCTAAATTTTATCATGTAAAATGTTCTGTGTTGTTTTGTGCTGTCATTTTGTATAGGAAAAGAACTAAAAACACAACCAATAATTTAAATAAAAATGTTTCTACTGGCAGTAGATGTTATAATTGCACTGAAATTAGCATATTTGGTTTCAATGTACACTACAGAAAATAAAAGCCATATATCAAAAGTAATCTTTACTTTGACATCATTCCCAAACTATTAAACATATCATTAACTTGTTATATTGGATTTTCTGTAAAACGTTTTTCAGATTGGCTTTCTACCTTCCACTGCTTCCTTTACAACTTAACTTATTTACATCTTTTCTGTTTTTCATAATTAAATTACAGGCTTTAGTCATTGTTGCATTGTATTTTAATTCTACATATACTGGATTCTCATAGACACATACCATTTCATCTAGAATGGCTTCCATATCAATGTATTGTGAAATTTCTTTTACCGGTAGTAGTAGTACAAGATTCCATTGTAATTCAAAATAATTAAAATACAGATGCAGCATTTTAAAATACAGATGCAGCATAAACAACAAAAAATTATTTTGATACCGGTAGTATGTTTCTAATGATTACACTTTTATTGTACATACTCACATAGATTTTATCATAGTTGTGCTTTGCTTACTTGTTTTGACAGAACTCTAGGGCTTTTTAGTCTGATTGACAGTCTATGGCCACCATTATCACCTCTTCAAGTTCCGGGCAAAAGACAAGGAAATAAAGCAGTAAGATACTTTTAGACTTGTTTTTTTCCAAAATAATCATATAAATAAGATTTCCTTAATTAATTATTTTCTCAATTACCTCATTACACTTTAAACATTGTATTTTCCTCCCTTAATATAATATCACCAACAATTACTGATCCAAGTTATTTGGTAATGTGCAACAGAAAATATAATCTTCGTTCGGAAAAGTATTTAAATTTAAAAGCAAAGAGTCCTAAAAATTGAGATTCCTGAAGGAAATTAAAAATGTTCAGTATAATTACGTATAAAATTCCAAATTAATTTGATTTAACCTAGGTTCATTTTAAAATCTTCAAAGAGTAGCTGCAAATACTCTATTTTTTTTTCAAACAACCATCATTATTTAATCACAATCTTATATAAAATCAGAGATAGAACCATATATGAAGGAGATAAACGTCTATAATAGAATACTTTATGCATGCTAAAACAGTGCTGTTAGCTGTGAAAATGAGAAAATATGAAGTAAATAAAATGTATACAAAGCTATTTGTAGTAATTAAGAAACCATAGTTTGTTGTTTAAAATTTGACAGTAATTTAATAAGATTCTGAGCTTTTGTTGTACTGATTTATAACTATTGCAGTTTGGGAGAGAAAGATAGCTAAGGTATATTATAGCATGGAAAATGTATTTCCTGCTACAAAAGCATACTCAAAATGATATTAAGGCAAACTAGAATATTCTTGTAGTTAACACTGAAATCAATTTTTCTCAAATATCGCATAGAAATAACCATATTTTAACTGTTACTTGTCTTGTAGAAGTAGATAAGATCAATGTCGCATAGATTTTGCATATTCAATTTGCAAGGAGATTTTTCTGTGCTTCTTAAGGAATAATTTCAATACCTCTCTTTATCTTCCCGTCCCTCCCTCCCCCCCTCTCTCCCTCTATCCTCTCCCTCTAACTTCTCCCCCTCTCTCTATCCCAGGGGTGGGCAAACTATGGCTCTTTGAGGACCTGTGGACTTCAACTCCCAGAATTCCTGAGCCAGCCATGCATGCATGACTGGCTCAGGAATTCTGGGAGTTGAAGTCCACAGGTCCTCAAAGAACCATAGTTTGCCCACCCCTGCTCTATCCTCTCCATCTGTTTACTTTGACACCTCTTATCTCAGAAAAATAAAATATTATTTAAGGTTCCTACTTAATTATAACTTCAGTCTGGGAGGGACTCTACAGAATATTAAACCCCAGATTACAGTATGTTGATGCTTATGCTCTTTGTGTAAAATTTAAAGTAGGAGTCATGCAGGACTTGAATAATGGAACAGGTGGAGTTATGGTTAGGGCAGAAGTTATAGCCTGCTTTGCCTTGTATTTTAATTCCTTTATAAATAAATAATATTCTCAAAATGGAGGAACAGTTTGGTGCAATGGTTAAGGTACCAGGCGTTGTCCTCCTCCTCTCTTAGCAGTGGAAGACATACACTTTTAAGCAGTTCCATCCTGTCCCTGTGGGTGTAGTCCTTCCAAAACTGTCGTTCTGTCACTGCTATGTTTCCCTTCCTATTGTTAGTATGCTAGCTGTGTTCTGAACAGCATGGGAGAAACCCAGAAATGTTCCTTCACCAGCATAAAACTCTCACTGGGTTACTGCTGTGGGGAATTCACCACCAAAGCTGATTTGGATTAATGTAGCGTAAAACCCTTTTCTGGCCCTTCTGTGAATTTACTAAGTGCTTCACAAATCAATCTTTCTTTGAAAGCTCTTTCCAATCCTTCCACCCATCTGCACAACACCCACTTCTGCAGTCTGTAAGGAATCATGCTTTGTGCAACATAAAAAGCGCAAACATTGATGCAAGGGGCATTTGTGTGTTATGTCTTCTAGTGAAATGATATACTTAAAAATATACTCTCTTTTATGCTTTGCTGAGTTTCATGTTAATTCACATTGGAAATTCTGTGGAGGTATATTCAATGATTGGGTTGCACTTATCTCTTAGTTAATTTGGGTAAAGCAATGATGGTTGAAGGTGGGGTTTGTGAATTTCATATTGGCATGCATATGGACAAAATAGGACGAAAGCACCCGAGATCCTTTAGTCAGGATGTTAAATAAGTATATGGTGTTTTGGAACCTGAATCACAGATTTAATAAGTTGTGATATTTCAGAAATTCCATGTGCACAAATGAATATACAAAGATGAAGCTGTTTTCATTATTGCCATTCCTTTGTAATTGGAGTAATTTTCAAGAAATAACTCCCAATATTTATTGACCTTTAAATTTATAATTAGCATTATATTGCTTTATACAATCTTCAAATAAATAAAATAGATTTGATCTCATAACAGCCACCGATAAAGAGAACATGTTATGTTCTATCATTCATGTCCCCAATTATCCTCTTGCTGCTGGAGATTCAGTTTGCAGCATTCTTGCTTCTCAGTAACATAGCTTAAAATATTTATTGTTGGTTTCACCCTCATGTTTAATATTCTAAATGACAAAGTATGTGAATAAATGAAAATATTAGAACCCCGTTTGGCCAGTATTATCATAGCAAAACCAATTTCCATGATTTGTTGCTTTGTGCTTAGCTATATTCTTTTGTGTCATAAATGTGTGGGTGCATACTCAGAAGAAAGTGTAGATGAAATATTATTTCTGATTTTGCAAAGATGATTGACATTTGGAGAAGTTGTTGTCTGCTAACTGTCTCTTCTCAGTTATTTAGAAGGGCTTCCTAGTCTGCACCAAATAAATTAATTTAGTATGGAGCATCCATTTATTAAATGACTGTACTGTATTTTTATTATTTTCAGCACATTACTGCTAACCAGCTTCCTCCAAGTTTCTGTTATATTCTTGCTGCTTCTGCTGATTACATTGATGCAGATGAAACAGAACAATTGTCAAATTTATATTTCCCCCCAGCTGTTCATAGTCTCGAGGAAATTTACCAGGTATTGTTACCCTCAAAAATTTTACAATTAGTAAAGTAATAAATCAATAATAGTTTGGAATTCAATTCCAAATTTTAATTGTTTTTCAGATGGGTGATTTACCTCAGCGTTGCAGTTTTTGGGCATATGTTATATATCGAAGACTGCAGGTACTGTTTTTATGTAAATAATCTTCCTTTATATATCAACAAGTTATTTTTAATTATTATTGCATTTATGTTCTGGGTTTAAGAGCTCAGTGTGTGCATATAGGAGTCTCCCTTTATTTTATTTGCACAAAACCTTGTGAGATAGGCTGAGCTAAAAGGAAGTGACTAGATCAAAATCACTCACTTTGGTAAAACAGATTCCTGAACCTGATTCTTCTTATCCCAGTCCAAAACTAAACCACTGAATATGTTGTCAGTCTAAATGAGAATCCTTTTATTTGCCAGAGGATTCTTTGCGTTTGGTAATAGGAGAATTTCTTCTCCAGAAATATAGGAGCCATTTTCTACATTGAAACTGTTCTTTTGAAGTAGTAAATGAATTATATGTGTCTTCTATTCATTGCCATGTAAAGCTCTTTCTTTGTAAAGTGTATAAACGAAAGTTATTTGCTATTGTTATCATAAACAAACATGTTCATTGGTCCTATTCAGTAACAGTTCAGTTCTCCTTATCACAGTTAGTTTGTAAGAAGATTGTTGACATGTTCTCATAATTCCAAATATGCTCAACAGTTCAAAAAGATGGCCAACACAATTCCTTAAATGAGGGGTCCTTGGTGCTCTCTGAGCTTGGTTGTTTTTTTGCAGATGTTCATTACCCAAACTAGCACTGCTAATACTGATGTTACCTAGTTTGGGTAATGAAATGTCTGCAAGAAATCAACCAAGCTCAGAGAGCACTAAGCACTCCTCATTTCAACCCTGAGCTACAAATACTCTCCTCTTTTGGTACAATTCCTTAAAACCTGATGAGTTTCATTAGAGGATTTCCATCTTTATAGTTGTTTGATTGTTATTCTGTCTTTCCTCTAAAAACTTAAGGTTTACATGGGGATTCCCTTGCCTTTTATCCCAGGAGCAACAATCTCATGAAGTGGGCTCAGGGAAAATAACTAGCCCAAAGTTACCCAGTTGGTTCCCATGAATAAGGGCAAATGTGAACTTGGGTGCTTCCAGTCCTACTTCATATTGGCTGTCCAATTATTAAATCAAATTACTAGATTATATAATGTCAATAGATTCATATTAAAATTAAAAAATCATTTTAGAAAAGTTATTTACAATAAAATGAAAGAATAAAGTAAAAAACAGTATTATGATACTAAAGAAGTAATGTGTTATATCTAAAATAATCTTACTCATTTAGACAGTGGATACTATAAATATCTCCACTTACAAAAAGTTTTGTGTATACAGTACCAGAAAGAAGATTTTGATTGAACTGGAACTATTGCATTCACCAGAAACTACTCTACAAAAATACAAAGATGACACCAAATGCATATTTGTACGTTGAAAATATTACATAATTAGATGAGAGATGACTAAGTGTGTAAATCTAGAAACTGCAATAAAAACTGAATATATCTGGGTAGATTTCATTTGCCACTCCCTTTGCCCTTTATAATCCAGAGGGTTAACTCTTTATTTTTGCCTTCTTCTTTCCAAGCTCTCTTCCTAAGATTTCTAACATTTTCTTTCACTAAACATTTTATATGGGCTTGTGGGCAGCTGCTGGAGTTTGCTTGTCAGCACAGTTCTACAAATTACTCCAACAAAACATATATGACATACCTGGTTGAATTACATTCCAGCGATTTTAACTGGATATCACATTAAAATGAAACATGAAATCTTCCATAAAACTACACATGGGAGACACTAAGATTTAAAAGTCTTGTAAAATTTTGTTTGTTTTACTTACTACAATCTAATACTATTATCTGGCATTAAAAGACAACTTAAACATTAGGTTACTTTTAAGCAATAAAGTATATTTTACTTAGTAAGTTAAATAATGGTTGTCTTAGCTTTTCCAGAATCAGAGGTAGTTGAGTGAGTTCTTTTAACAGAAAGAAAGAAAATTGCCTTCTCAAGCATTGCTCCAGACATTTTGGGTTCTTGCATAATTTGTATGCCTCCTCGTTACATCTGCTTCATGTTTGGAAGCCTTTAATACAAGACACCAGCAAGCTCTGTTGAAATTAGCTGTACATCTGGGAAATCCTCAGTCCCCGCAGCTAAGCGTGTTCATGATGGCTATTTTATCCCTAAACTTCAGATTTGCCAATAGGATATTGTACCTAGGAAAAGGCATGCTGTTCAACAGTGACTTTTCTATATTTACATTATTGTAAGGTAGAGGGAGTTTAAACAAACTTTTTTTTAAATTTAAGGCAATATTTAAGACAATTTATATGTCATCCCCAGTGTTTTTCATTTCCTGTAACCATCTCTCTTCCTCCTACTTTAAAAGATACTGTCCCATCAACAGCAGGGTGTACATATAAACTCCTTTTAGGATTGTGCTCCAATTATCTGTTAAACTGTACTATAATTCCCAGAAGTTTGTGTGATGATAAATTAGTTTATATTGGCTTGAAGAACTGCTGGAAGAGACCAATAGTGCATATTTATAAGTCTGATCCTTTCACAACAACCAATCATAAGCCCATAATCCGGACAAGAAAGCATTAACCCTTTCGTGAAGATATTAAGTGGCTTTGAAGTTCTAGTGCACCAAATGTTATAATAGATCTATATCCTTTTTGAGATATAGTAACCAAAATTATATATTATATTCTAAATGTAATCATAAAATAGATGTCTTTAACCCCAGAGAGGTGTAGTCTATTTCTATAAGTGACTCGCCATGAACTGTCCATAGAAGAGTAGTTGGGCAGCATCCAGAATATACAATTACTTCCAATTTTGGATAATCCACTTCCAGAATTACATTAACCACCCAGGAATATTCAGATTTTTCTGTTTGAGTGGAACAGAGGAAAAAATGATACGTGTTGGGGGGAAATAAAAATTCCACAGCTCTACCACAGAATTTTGCACACCTCTATTATATTCTCCTAGTTCCAAATCTTTTATAACCACAATCCCAATCCTTAAATCAGATCTTCATGAGAAATCCAGCTATAAAGATGTGCTTGTATTCTTTCTCAGAATTTCTGGGATTATTGGACACAAATAAAACATGTATGCTTCTGTCTGATAATTTTATTCATTTTAAGCTATCCAATGCAGAGCTGATGGGCAGTTCAGAATGAGATGATATATATATATATATATAGAGAGAGAGAGAGAGAGAGAGAGAGAGAGAGAGAGAGAGAGAGAGAGAGAGAGAGAGAGAGAGAGAGAGAGAGAGAGAGAGAGAGAGAGAGAGAGAGAGAGAGAGAGAGAGAGAGAGAGAGAACATCCCAGGTGATTTTGTTTCACATGTGCATTAATTTTGTTTTAATTAATACGAAACATTTTTTAAAAATCATTCAGAATTCTGCAACTGAATGGCAATGTTAGTTCAAATATTTAATTGTAGGTAGTATTTTATAGTCGTCACTTAATTCTACTTTATCAGCATCTTCAAAATGGAAAAAAGATACACCATTATAGGGAATGAGATCCAGAAATTAGGAAAATGTAAGTGATTTCACCTAGGTTAACTGTTCCAGAAATAAAATGTCAGGGCTGGAACTTGTTTACTAGTTCAATCTCTGCTAGCAAGGATGTGTCCTTCATACGTCTACTATATCATAAAATATAAGGGAAAGACCTTGGTTCAGTTTAAAATTGTTTTGCAGACTAATTCATTCCAGGAAAAATAATCTTTTCTGACTACATTTTGTGTTTAAGAGTCAAATCTCCTTTTGTCTTCTTTTTAAACCAGAACTCCTCCAGAGAGCTAGTGGAACTAAAATTCCTCAGTTCTTTCTCTGAATTGGGAAATGGAAATATTGTCTTTTTATTATTACTATTCAGAATAAGTATTATGGTACGAAAGGAAAATGAGGAAATATATTCCATCTGGGCTCGGGGAACTCTACTGTCACATAACTCAATCCTGCTGCTGTTTGTCTGTTCTGTCCTTTTTGTTCAGAACAAATTGACACACATACAGGAAGATGATGGTTTTAAAATGACTTATTGTTATTTGCTTTCTGGCTGACAGTCTTGTTGGTCAGAATCTAAAGGTTAGTAATTCAATGTTCCCGGGTTTCTGCTTTATGTCTTTAAAAAGTATAATTAAAATTCAATTTTCAATTAACAATTGAAATGAGAACAGCAGAAGATTGAAAAATTATACATTGCAGTTTATTAACGCTTTTTGTCACTCATATTTTCCAGTGGGTTTTTTTTTTGAGACCATAAATAAAATTAATATACAATTATTTGAAAAATAAAATGCAAATATCAGATTAAAGCTCTAATATTCTTGATTCAGAAGAGATACGGTATCTATAGAAATCTGTTAATAGAAAAAGTGTTACTGTGAAATTTTAAGACTAATTTAATGGTTTGTTTATTTGTTTGTTTGTTTGTTTGTTTATTTATTTATTTATTTATTTATTTATTTATTTATTTATTTATTTATTTATTTATTATTTACATTTCTATGCCGCCCAATTCCTGAAGGAACTCTGGGCGGCTCACAACAGAAAGAAACATAAATAGAAAATGTAAAAATTTAAAAACAGATTAAAAATACATTAAAATTACATTCATGGGCCGACTTCATCTCTCATCACCAGAGGTCAATGGCCCTGGGCCTGTTGGAAAAGCCAGGTCTTAACGGCTTTACGGAAGGCCAATAAGGTAGGGGTGGTACGGATCTTGGGAGGTAGTTGGTTCCAGTTTTGGTTATGTCTACGGATGATGATGTTACAATAGTGGAAGTATCCTTAGTTCTACGATAAGTGGAAGTATCTGTACAGTTGGGTGGATGCCAATAGAACTCCAAATAGTTCTCTTAGACTTTTAGCTCCTGGAAAGGGCCATTTGGTTCTGTGGAAATGGGTGAATTATGGCAATAGCAATATAGCAATAGCACTTTACTTATATACCGCTTCATAGTGCTTTACAGCACTCTCTAAGCGGTTTACAGAGTTCAGCATATTGCCCCCAACAATCTGGGTCCTCATTTTACCCACCTCGGAAGGATGGAAGGCTGAGTCAACCTTGAGCCTAGTGAGATTTGAACAGCTAGACTGCTGAACTAGCAATCAGCTGAAGGTCGCAATGCTGCTTTTAACCACTGTGCTATCTCAGCTCGTATGGCAGACGTACTGATAAGAAAAGGGAGATTGTGATCCTGCTCACTTGTTGTCATTTTAAATTCAACTGCAGCATCACTATTTCAATTTAAACACTCTAATTTTATAGATATTTTATAACACATTTTGGTACACCACATGCCTTTAGTAGTATAATCTATACATGTTTCTTTGATTTCTGAGAGGGCCTACTTTCAGGAAAGTGTGAAGTATTTTATATCAAAATCTTGAAGAATGACAAAAATGTCAAATGATAAAAGTTGAATAAAATTTTAATCTGAAGTAATTCTGCAGTATCTTCAAGAATTACTACCTTTCGGTGTTTATATTCACTATTTAATAGTACGTTCCTTAGTACAAAACTGAAACGCTTTGGGTATAGAAGGAGCTAGAAAAGGCAAGCAATTTCATTATGAGATCATTTGTTTTGATGACCTTTATCTTCTGCTGAATATATTTATCTTCCTGTCCCAAATAGGATATTTATGTTGCTAGAATAGATGTTTTTGTTTCTCTTGTTACCTTTTATGAATCATTTAGTTTGTATGCATCCTTGAAAAATGTCGAAATTTATCCAGGAAGAAAACTTCCATGTTTATATCTATACAGTTTCTACCAAGAAAATGGAGCACATTACACAGTATAGGAATAATGCTTCTGGTATTTTCTTTATTCAAAGAAAAAAAACACATACCGGTAATAATTGTTTAAAATTTCAGAATAATACTAGTCACATCATATAGCATGTTTGAATTGCTCAATAATTATGAAATCCTCAAAGTGACTTATTTGAAAACCAATGCATATAAGGAAAACATTTATATTTAAACCTTAATTAAGGGTGAACTATTCATAGTTGGAGGCAGGACTTAATGCTTTTTAGTGGCCAGAAATTCTATGTGTGGAAAGATGAGGTAAATTGGGTAAGCTCAGAATTTTTCTAAGGGAATTGGTATAAGTCTCTGAGATTGATGTTGAAATCTACCTTCAGCCATGGAATTTGACTGGATGACTATCAGTCACTATTCAGCCCAACCTACTTTAAAGAATTGTTATTCAAATAAAATTGTAAAAAAGAGTACCATGTATGCTGCATTGCATTCTTGAAGGAAAAGCAAGATATAAAACTAACAAAAGAAATGAAATTTAGAACTTACAGGTTTTATTGGTATTTTTCACTTCAAAATTTTACTTTCAACTCATGTAGTAGAGTTGATTCTGGAAATTGCAAAAGGGGACTCAAAGAGCTGCAAATCATACCTGCACTATAGTGACTTTCACGTTGACCAGTAAGATGGCTTGCAACGATTTGCTGTGTCAAATTGCTACAGGTAGACATTACTTAACAACTGCCCTCTTTAGCCACTATTCAAAGGTATGATAGCACTTTAAAAATAATTTTATGACCAGTCCTTGTATTTATGACTGTTGCACTATCCCTACAGTCACACATGATCAAAATCCAGGTGTTTTACAACCAGGAGGTATTTACAATGATCATGATATTTCGTGGTCATGTGCTTGTCATTTGCACACTTTATAGCTGGCTTTAAACAAGCAGAGTCAATTGAAAGCCTGGCAGTAAAATTGCAGTTAACAGAAAAACAGAGTTGGAAGGGATCTTGGAGGTCTTCTAGTCTAACCCCCTGCTCAAGCAGGAAACCCTGTAATATTTCAGACAAATGATTCTCAAATCTCTTCTTAAAAATCTGTGATGTCTTGCTTAATGACTGTGAGAGAGTCTCTTAATGATTGTGGTAGAAGTAAGGTTGCAAATCCCTCACAGTCACTTGATAACTCACTTAATGACCACATGCCTTAGTGACAAGAGTGGTCCCAGTTGTGGTTGTTAAATGAAAATTACCTGTATAGCAACTTTGAATATGGTACAGCACCCACCCTTTTACTTTCAAATCTAGTCATATCACATAGTTGATTTATTGCAATCAATAGGCATCAATGATGATCATTGATTTTATCCCAGCCCGTATACAGGACCTGGATATCTTTCTGCTTATAGCTGGAGTACAACCATAATAATCTCCTGATCTTCTGAAGATTTACAAAATATCTAGTGATTCTATATGTCACCTGAAACGATATAAATTTTTAGCCAATATTTTGAGCTTTGGTGGTGGTGGTTAAGCGTGAGATATGGGAAGAAGAGAAACGATGTGCAGCCATTATCTTAAAATCACTCTAAATAGAATAAAATTGTGCCATAAAAATTTGGCAATTTTTTTCTCTGAACTTCAGTTCGGAGGGTAGAGTAGGCTGCATGTGTTATATGTTCCATTGATTGTACTCTGATTAAAATGCTGCTAGCTAAATTGAAGTTTTCATCTGCTTCATAGTCTTTAATTTTATGCTGGTTAGAAAATATTTTTCTTAAACTTTAACATTTAATTTATTTATTTTTCCTTTCAACCCTAGGAAACAGGCAGCGCTTCCCCAGACAAAAGGCTATTTGTCACTGATTTCTCATTGCAAAGAGAGTCTGAGATCAATTCTGGAACCCCCAAAACACTACCTGTCTCAGTTGCTTCATCTTGTGTGATTGATGTGGAAGTAATGGAAGTATTCAAGAGCTCGTCCCCTTGTATTGTTTTCTTCAAGGATGCTATGTGTGGAAATGGTAAGGGTTAGTATTTCATAACAAAATAGAAATAAATACAAACTAACAGAAATTAAAAGAATGAATACAAACGTGTTATAATGCATATAAATATACAGCAGTGGTGGGCTGCTACCAGTTCGGGCGAACCTGTAGTTCCGACTACATACACTACCCAGGGTTGCTTTGGATTATAAAATGGGCAGCATATAAATATAAACAAATAAATAAATAATAACTAAATAATCTGGTCTCACATAATTTTTCCAACTTCTAAGAATAATTCGTTGATTAGAGATAGCAAACGGAGGGCTGTTAAACCCAACTAAAGAGGCAATCTGAATTGGATATCATATGTAATATGAGAATATAATATGTCCCCTTATCCCCTTTATACTTCCAATAGCCAGTCATTCTTAAACATTCTCTGGGTATCCAATAAGCATAAAAATTAATATATTGTTGATTTCTTAAGATCTTACACAATGTTCTTTAAAACCTTATTCATTGAATTGTTAAAAGAGGATAAATGAATAAAATCCATACCAATTTAGTGTTCATTTTCACCTCCCCATCAAGAAGATGAGGATAATGTCTTCCAAAAGCAAATCACAGAGCTTTCAAAGAGCATGGAGCATAGTGATAGGAAACTTAATTACCCTGATATCTGTTGGGAGACAAATTTTGCCAAGCATGGTACTTGCAGGAAATTCCTGGCTCATCTTAACTGACAACTTTCTCAGTTTGGTATATCCTAACTTTCTCCTTCAAAGGATATAGCGCAAGAAGATAAGGCATATTTGACCAGATATCAACAAATACAGAATGCTTTGTTGATGAAATTGAAACATGAGAACATTGGGAGAAAGTGAGCTGGCATTTTTTTATTTTAAGGAAAGCAAAACATGATACTGAGATAGAATCTCAAATACTAAAAGTTGGAATGCCCTGAGGTTAATAAAGGATGCTAAGAACAGGCAAAAAAGGCTTATTTATATATCTTCAAAATAAAAACAAAAAATGAATTACTTTACACATTCCTCATTTACTACAACAAAATTTGTATAACAAGTAACAAAAAAAGAGCCTGTGAATTCTTCTTTGGATCAATTTTTTAAATAAAAGGTTTATCCCATAGCAGTAAATTATGCGGAGCAGAATTAAGGACAGAATTATAATTTGGAATTGATGAAAGCATGATTAGAAAATATTATTTTACTCTTAATTAATTTAAATCTCTAGGGTTGGATGATTTGACTAACAGTTTCACCAAGTGCTTACATATTATTTTTGAGACATCCTGGACAGTGTATAAAATACAAGATGCTTGTAGGAGAGGAATGTCTCTATGTTCAAAAGGGCAAGTGGAGGACGACCCAGAAAACTACAGATCAATCAGTCTGAGATTCATAGAGCAGATCATTAACAAGTAGATCTGTAAGCACCTTGAAATGAATGTAGTAATTACCAAGTAACAGCATTATTTTAAAAAATTAATTTTTCATTGGGAAACTTTCTTAATAGATAGTGGGATTAATATGGACATAATACATCTTGGTTTCAGTAAAGCATTTGGTAAAATACCCTAACATACAACCATCTCAGAGATCACAAGAACTCCACAGTAATATTTTGACTTTATTTTATTTTGTGTCAAATAGTATGCCAGTTGTGGGCACCACACTTAAAAAGCATTCAGAGAAACTGAAATAGGTAGAAAGAAAGGTAGTGAAGATGATCAAAGAACTGGAAACTAAGTTTTCTGAAGACAGTGAAGAAACTGGGAATGTTTAACTTGAAAAGAAAAAGACAGAGAGAAACTAAAATAGTATATTCAAGTACTTTAAAGAATGTCAGACAATATGATTTTGACTTGAATTCAGAGTCACAGGAAGGCAGATTCCAGCTGAATGACAGGGGGGAAAATCCTTGAGATATTACGTTACGTTACATTATGTTATGTTATTAAATATATTGTCAATATATTGTGTCCAGTCAATAATTGTCAGCAAGTGCATTCAGTGCAAGCATGATATGATCCCTGCTTACCTTCTCCAGTTTAAACCAGTAGCAACTTTCAAATACATGTTAAAGATAATTCTATGAAGAATCTGTTGTAACAGTTCGACAGGATGTGAATAAAATGTGAATAAGCACTGTTAAATCTGACAAGGTCATAATAGTAGTCTAAAGTTCATTATAAAAGTTCATAATAGTATCCTAAACTTAATTGTGCAAATGTTTTCTTTGCGAACTAAGAGGACAAACAGTTGCCAAGATTTTGTCGCTGTGACATGCTCCAACATTGGAGTCCACGTTGAGATGAATCTGATCAATTTTGTTCATAAAGGAGGATGCACATTTTAAGTCACTAGATGCTTCTTTGTTCTTGATGAAGACGCTGCAGCTGTCTTATGAAGATACAGTAAAGGCATAAAAGAAAGCTTCTATGCTGCCTTTTCCTGCTTGCAGCAGAATAGGAATCCAAAGAGTACTTCAGATAGGTCCTACTCAATTTGATTTGTCCTGACTTTGTTCTCCAGCTAATGTTCCATCCAGTTCATCACTTTCAGCTCCCTAGAAAAGGAAGGGCTGATAGTTTCTGCAATAGAGGCGAGAGAGAAAGACAATAAAGAATATTGTCAATAAATAGTTTTGTATCCCATTGATCAACCAGTGTGTTGATGGTATTGTTGACAGATGAGAGAGAAAATTCCCTAAGTGAATTGAGGAAACTATCCAGTTTCATAAGGTTTCCATATCAGGCTATTTTAACTAGTTCTGCACTCTTGCCAGGTGCTCATGTGCCAGGTCTGTACTTTTATTCATAATTAAATGCTGGATAATATGTTTAACCAGCAACTAACCTAGCAATCAACAGCAGGATTTATGATTATAAGACTCAACATCTCTCACTTTGAAAATTTTGGTTAGGCAGCAAACTGAAAAAGATGTGAGAAAGCATTCAATCTGCCTTTTCTTTATAATGGTCAAACTGCCGTCTCCCGCAGGATCACCCGATAATTTTTCATAGCTTT
Organism: Diadophis punctatus similis; assembly: GCA_023053685.1. NCBI lineage: Eukaryota > Metazoa > Chordata > Lepidosauria > Squamata > Dipsadidae > Diadophis > Diadophis punctatus. The sequence goes on from JALIGW010000003.1 coordinate 162,397,058, forward strand.
CATTACCATCCAGATTGTTCTCTAGATCTCTCCTAATACAAACATAAATATTGCACAATAAAAGGGAATTTCTTCAGCCTCTAGACCAGTGGTGGCGAACCTTTTTAGGCTCGCGTGCCAAAAAGGGGGGCGCTCGCTCGCGTGCCCACACCCATTCCCTCCCCCCCCGCATGCGCACACACCCCCACCCCCGCGCAAAGGCTTACCGGAGCCTGGGACAACGAAACCGGCAAACCGGAAGTGCGAAAAAAACGCACTTCCGGTTTGCCGGTGTGCTGTTTTTTGCACTCCGGAGGGTTCAGGGAAGCTCCCTGAAGCTCCGGAATGCAAAAAACTACAAAACGGACAAACCGGAAGTGCGGAAAAGTGCACTTCCGGTTTGTCCGTTTTGTAGTTTTTTGCATTCCGGAGCTTCAGGGAGCTTCCCTGAACCCTCCGGAGTGCAAAAAATAGCACACCGGCAAACCGGAAGTGCGTTTTTCCGCACTTCCGGTTTGCCGGTGGGCAACCCTCGCGTGCCAGCCGCTATGGCTCCGCGTGCCACCTGTGGCACGCGTGCCATAGGTTCGCCACCACGGCTCTAGACTCATTCTTTAGCCCCAAATTAAAAAGATATCTGACACTTAGATATTACAATATATTAAGAATAGAGAGTCAAATCTTATTTTCTGTGATTTTTTGCTGTTTTGTTAATTAAAGGATTTTAGCATACCCGCTCTTTCTTTACAAGTGGAAAAGCTTTTAAAGCAGCTTATTTGCCAAATAAGACGACTTTCCTACATCTAGGCCATCCCTACCAACAGAAAATAGTGATGATGACTCGAAAGGAAGAAGGGACTAAATAATAAGAAAACATAGAGGCTATATTTTAGAATTACAGAGTTTTGTAATGACAATGGAATGGAAACCAGTGGAACTGTATTGTTAACAAAGTTGAAGAAGCAATCCTTCTTTTCATGCTTTCCACTGCTTAATCTTTATTGATTTGATAGCGTACCAACCTTCAAGTTGTTGCTGAGAACACTTGATATATAATAATTTAATGTGCACTAGTAAAACCAGTTTGTTGTGCGTTACATATCCAGTCCAGTGGTATCAAATGGGAAGGAATTGTAGGGAATTATGCACCAGAATATGTTTTATTGTTTATATTATAGCTGCTTATCTCACTTCTGGAATATGTTCATTGCTGTTAACACTACTCCATCCTATAATCTTAAGTTGTTTCTCTAAATATAATGGCCCAAGCCTAACTTTTATTTTAAATAAAAATCATGCTTGTAGGTATTTCAATGAAGAGTTACTGGTTAAGACATCAGGCTAAAAACCAAGGGACTGCAAATTTTAGTCCTACCTTTGGCACAAAGCCAACTGGGTGACCTTGGGTTATTCACTTTGTCTCCGCACTAGGAAAAAGGCAGTAGCAAAGCACTTCTGAAAAACCTTCCCAAGAAAACCGCAGAGACTTGTCCAGGCAGTCTCCAAGAATTGGACACCATTGAATGGAAGGGGGGGGGGAAGTATCTGGATAGTTTCCACCATAGTACTAGTATCAATGCCAGTGCTGTAGCTAACACTACTTGAGAAGTATAAAATTAAATTCAAATCATGTTCAGTATAAGCTAATCAGTACATATTTGGTCATTGTTGGCTATCAGATTTAAACCTCTGGCCTATTTGCACAAATCTCTTACCATGCTTCCAGAACTGAATCATCCAGGCGACACTCCTCTGGGCAAAGATTTGACTACCTTGTTCTGGGGAGCAAAGTGCAACATGTGAATAACTTTGGAATAACTCCCAATCCACCATTAAAAGATAAAGAAAATTCAACGTGCAGCCAATTTCCTTTCTAAATAAAACCAGGTTAGTGGATGCTGGCAGACTATTAACAAGAATAGAGTGCTCATTTGAATAAATCAGACTAAAACAAGGTTACTGAAATGCTTGCAGGAATTTGTCTATATTGGCTTAGATAATTAGCATGGCCACCTTTTTCTTTGTTACTGTAACTTATCAAAATGTCTTTGTTGGCAGGTAAGATTATTTGCATTGAACGTACTGTTCTCTTGCTACAAAAGCCCCTTTTGTGTAGGGCTGCTGGTGCTGACATCACTGAACTGACTGGTCCTGTCAAACTAGATTATCTGGATTCTACTACTCAAATCAATTCTATTTGTACTGTAAGAGGTTTGTAACTATATTTTTTGTTATTTAAAATCTTAATGCTAACTGTTCTTTTGTCTGTTTTCCAAGAGTGTATGACAAATTATATTTCTTGTTTCTTGTTTCTTTAATTAATAATTTCCATTTGAAGAACTTATAGTTGACACCACTGGTGCAGTAGCAGATTATTAAAATGGCAATGATACTTTTTATAATAGTTGTTCTGTTGGCATTTTATGCGTGTCATTATATTGGATAGTGACCTCACAAACGATCCTGTACTGCAGAGTCTGGGGCTTGGGTAATTCCATTTATATAATGGGATGGTTGCAAGGATAAATTGGGAATGCCTATATGTACCGCCTTGAGAACCTGGGAAGAAAATTGGGGAAATTGGGGCTTTGGCTTACATTTCTTACTTTATCTGGTCTTTCATCATGATTGAAAGTTTTTTTTTAACTCATTGTAAAGCTTAAACTGTATATAAAAATAAAATATATCCACATTGCTTTTCTCACAACCCTGAATTAATTATATATTCCTGCACTGTTGTCTAGTACACGTAGTCTTCGACTTACAACTGTTCATTTAGTGATGGTTCAAAGTTACAACAGCACTGAAAAGGTGACTTATGACTGTTTTCACACTTACAATGATTGCAGCATCTCCATGGTGACATGATCAAAATTCAGATGTTCGACAACTGACTCATACTTATGACGGTTGCAGTGTCCTGGGGTCATTTGCTCACCTTTTGCTAAATTCTGACAAGCAAAGTCAATGGGAAAGCGAGATTCACTTAACAACTGTGTTACTGATTTAACAACTGCAGTGATTCATTTAACAACTGTGGCAAGAAACCTAAAGTGGGACAAAATTCATTTAACAAATATCTTACTTAGCAACAGAATTTTAGTCAATTGTGGTCGTAAGTCAAGGACTACCTGTGTATAGTATTATTGCCAGTCCTGATTTTCCTAATAATTTCATTTATCAAAAGACAAGCATGTTACTCAACCCCTCAGGGCTTTCTGGGCAATTTGCCTTTGACACTGTAGGATTGACAATTGTAATCCATTTATTTGCAGGTGTTTTAAGATTACTGATATGTTTTGCTTGCAAACATTAATGTTTATTGCTTGGCTCAGCAAACTGCTATTGTTCTAAATCTTTTTACTAGCCTTCCCATAAAATACCCATCTCGCTTGATTTATAACACTAAACAACAATGCTTACCAGTGATCCAAATAACTGGCTGACCTTCAGTTCTTTAATGGTTCTAGTCACGTATATGGCTTGGGAAAGCATACTTGAATCTCAGTTACCTGGATATAAATAAAGAATAATTCCTGGTGTTAAACCAGTGTGAATGCTTTTTAAAAACTGTGTCATGTCTGTTTTTCTTCTTCACTTTGGTTTGTTTCAGATTAAAGTAATAGCTATGTTTAGACAAGTATATCAGAACTTCATAAAATGAGATGAAAATCCTTTTGTTCAAATGACTTTTCTAAAGGATGGGACAAATATCAATAGAACTTGGACTTATATACTGCTTCACAGTGCTTTACAGCCCTCTCTAAGCAGTTTACAGAGTCAGCATATTACCCTCCAACAATCTGGGTCCTCATTTTACTGACCTTGGAAGGATGGAAGGCTGAGTCAACCTTGAGCCAGTGAGAATGGAATTGCTGGCAGTTGGCAGAATTAGCCTGCAATACTGTATTTTAACTACTGCACCACCACAGCTAATCAATTTATGGAATAAATTTAGGAAATCATCCATTAACTATAATTCCCCTTTTCATCCATATCAGAAAACTGTTTAATAGCTCTAGACAATCCAGAATATTTAATCATCATTTAAATTTGACTTCATGCCCTGGTATTGTTAATCAGAATTTTCTGATTCAAAGGAGGTCTGGTTTTTGACTTTTACCATGAGGACAGAAACCAAGGGAGGCACTATTTTCTGGCAAAAAATATTAATTTATTAGCTTATTAAATTGGCTATATAATCACTCAAACTTTGTGTTTGAAAACATTTCCTCTTTGATATGGAAAGAGAGAAATTAGAAATTAGAAAAATAATAAATCATAGGTTACAGCTTTTTTAATAATTAGGAGAGCAACTAGGATTGGATTAAAATTAAATCTGAAATCAATGGAAATCTAAATATTGCTAATTATCAAAAGGAGAAGAAATGGTATTTCCAAACAGACATGATTGTTAAAGGCGTTTAAAGTCAAAGTATACTAAATTTTGCAAATTATTTTACCTTTTTTTCAGGTACTGTAGTTGGCATTAATGAGAGAACTGCTTTCTCTTGGCCTATATGTAACAGATGTGGCAATGAAAAAATAGATCCGCATCCACAAGACAAGTAAGAACATGTTGGATTAACTGGCATATTGCTGATCCAGTAGGTCAGGGGTGTCAAGCTCGCGGCGTCATGTTGTCATCACGTGACGTATCACTACTTTATTCCCCTTCGTTAAAATGGGGGTGGGAGTGGCCAGCGCATGACACATCCGGCCCACAAGTTTGAGACCCCTGCAGTAGGTATTCACATACAAAGTCTTACTTCAGTTGTTGAGGTTCATCACCAAAAGGTATACAGAAATGGAATAAAAAGTCTTCAATGTTATCTTGGGCAATTCGTATCCTGGGCCTCTATCTATTTTTGGTCCAGATTTTATAGCAACATTGTCTAATTTCATCCAGAGGTGGAAACTTATCAACAAAAAAATTAAATGACATATTTCATACATCAAATAATCTCTGATTTCTTTCTTCTAATTTCCTTTGACTATATACCGATAGTATCATAACATATCAATACAGGAAGGGAAGAACTATGATTCTCAAAAAGAACAAAACTTTGGAAATCATGTAAATTGGTAAAGATTGAGGTTCAAGATTTATAGCCCTGGATAGACGTATCATCCAGGAATTTATCCAACTCCTTAAATCCATGCAAGGTAGTCGTCATCATCTTGTCTTATATTAGTGATTTGAGAAGGAGGAGAACCTCATGCATATCAACCATGTCCCTTTCATTTGTCTTTTTCTAAGCTAAAAAGTCCAAATTTTTCTAGTTTTTTCTCATAAGAAAAGTATTGGCGCCTTCGGTTCATTTGGCTTGTCTTCTTCCAAATCTTTTCCAGTTCTATCTTTTTCCATATATGGCAACCAGAACTGTGTGTGTGTGTTTGAGATGCATTATAGATTTATATATGAATAACATGTGGACAGTTGTATTTCCAATCTTTCTTAGTTAACCTAACATGGAATTTGTCTTTTTCTTTTTTCCCAGCTGCCATACACTGAGCTGATATCTTCATTAAATTACATATGACCCAATATCTTTTTCCTAGTTGGTTATATAGGCAGCTCAGATCCCATTAGTATTTATATAAAATGGAGAGGGTGTATGTGTTTCAGTATATATCCGTTTATACTCATTTAAATTGAACCGCAATTGTTTGATCATTTTCCAGTTTAAAGAAATTTAATTTTTAAAAAAGGTTAAAGAGCACCAGTTTGATATAGCGATTAGGGTGCTGTCCTAAGAAATCAGGACGTATGAGTGCTAGTTTTGCCTCAGGCTTGAAAGTTGGCTGGGTGACTGTGATCCAGTCAGTCTGTCTCAGCCCAACCCCCTCACAGGGAGTTATTTTGGGAAAATAGGAGGAGGAAGGAGTATTATGTAAATTCCCCACTTTAACTTACTTATAAAGTAATAAAAGTGGCATAAAAATCTTAAAAATAAAAAAAAATGAAAATCATCCTTGAGCACTTCACAGACATTTTGAACAATTTGGTATCATCCACAAACTTTTTTTTTATTAAAAAAGTTTTATACATACAAAGTACAAGCATTTTTTCTTTTTTTTCCTCCCCCCCTCCCCCCAAACCCTCCCCCCCCATCTCTCCCTCCCCCCTCCCTGGACTTCCCAGAACATATACAGGGTGTAGTATAGTATACACAAATATAAAATTAAAATATGCTAAAAATATTGTTAACTTCCAAATACCTTTAACTTATAATATAAGGAGTTAAGACCTAAACAAAAAGCTAAAAGTTAAAATATGTCCTTCACAATCTATTTAGGTCTTCTTAGTATCATCCACAAACTTGATCACATCACTGCTTAATTATCCCTAAGTCAACATCATTTATCAACAAATTGGAAAAAAAATATCAGTTCTTGAGGGATGCCAATTCTTACTTCTTCCATTGAGAAAATTGTGCCTTTATTTCAGCTCTTAGTTTTCTGTTGTTTAACCATTTAGCAATTCATAAAAATGGTCCTCTATCCCATTACATTTCCTTAAGATCCTTTGATAAGGAGCCTTGCATTCTTTACAGTGTCAAACAGACTGACAATGTCAGCAGGTCACCTCTATCCCCATGCCTGTTGACACTCTGAAAAACCTCTAGAAGATTGGTGAAAAAATATATATATTCACTGCAAAAAACACACTTAGTTTATTTCAGCAAAGCTTGTGCCTCAATGCTCTTAATGTGGAATGAGAGCAATTGTACTTATCACTCACCAGTTTGATAAGAACTGATGTTAAGCTGACTAGCCTATAATATTTATTTATTTATTTTTATTTAGCGATTCTTATATGTTGCCCTACTCCCTGGGGACTCAGGGCAGCGTACAACATATATAAGAACAGCTATAGTAAAAACAGCAATAAAGTACCAATTAAAAAAATAAAAACAACACAAGCAACAGTCACAATCACCCCGCCTGCAGGAAGAGCCATGTCTTAATGGCTTTCCGGAAGGCCAGCAAGGTGGGAATGGTTCAGATCTCTGGGGATAGTTGGTTCCAGAGAGCCAGAGCGCCCACAGAGAAGGCTCTCCCCCTAGGACCCATCAACCGACATTGTTTGGTTGAAGGGACCTGGAGGAGACCGACTCTATGGGACCTAACTGGTCGTAGGGATGTATGAGGTAGGATGCGGTCCTGAAGATAACCTGGTCCTAAGCCATGTAGGGCTTTAAAGATGATAATCAACACCTTGAATTGCACCCGGAGACCAATGGGCAACCAATGCAGCTGGCAGAGTATGGGTGTTATGTGGGTGTATCTAGAGACACCAACCACAGCTCGCACAGCCGCATTTTGCACCAATTGCAGTCTCCGAATACTTTTCAAGGGTAGCTCCATTTAGAGCGCTTTACAGTAGTCCAATCGAGAGGTGACAAGGGCATCTTGTCAGCTCTCTTTTTAAAAAAGTAAAGTTGCATGCACTGTTGCTGATTCTTCTGGATTCTAGCCCAATTTGAAGGATATTTTTCTTTGCAAATGTGAAGAAATGTCAAATTTGAATTGTTTAATGATTCTTGGGGGATGCCGCATGTCAAGATACCTTAGAATGCTTCTTATAATTAAATATTACTTGTTCATTCTATAAATCAGCATTGAAACAAGAGTACAACTTAGCATCCAAGAACAGTAAGAGCTTCTCTATATTGCCATAACTAGAGTTATTATTAAAACAACATTGCAATTGTAGGTCCGATAAAAATGCAATTCATCTATGAATTTAGTATTCAAATTTTGTCAGTGACTTTTTCAAGAAGAGTAATTGACTACAGCATAGTGCATCAATTGTCCAATGATAAATTATTTATTAATTTTTAAGTAATTTTTGATTTAGCAGCTAAGAGTAAGTACCCTTTTAAATTTAGAGTTAGCACCCTAAAATATTTAATATATTTAAACCTAATTTTGATGTGCAATCTATGTTTTTAGTTATTATTCTGACTTCTTCAAATACTTTTTCCCTAGAATATCTTCATTTGTTACCTTAATTTGTTTATGTTATTCTGATTTCTCCCCAGAAAAGTAAAAAAAAACTATAGAGTGTCTGTTCTTCATCTAGATATTGGCATCTGCCCTATTCTAAATTTGATGCTAGGCTTTTCCTCAAAAATAAATGTAAAAGCTGCTGTGCCATCTTTTTTGATGTCATGTGACAACTCCTCTCTCATACAGATTTAGCTGTATGAGAGAGGAGGCAAAAAGTTGCCTGATAACCAGTAAATCTAAATATCTTGCACAAGCTTAACCAAATGTGGAGACCACTGTGCTCTGTCTTTGAAGTCGATTTTCTGTGTGGAAGAAATAGTATTTCTCACAGTATTATCTTGGCAGTCCTGGACTTCAGTCATCTACCTAGCAGCTTAAATTAGTTCCAGGGTGGTTTACTTAGTTTTTTAATGTTGTTAATGTTAATGTATATAGAGCCGAGGTGGCGCAGCAAGTAGAGTGCAGTACTACAGGCTACTTTAGCTGACTGATCATTTAAGTTCAGCTGTTCAAATCTCACCAGCTCAGGGTTGACTCATCCTTCCATCCTTCTGAGGTAGGTAAAATGAGGACCCAGATTGTTGGGGGCAATGTAAATATATATATTGCTTAATGGTGTAAACCGCTTAGCAGTGTTTCCCAACCTTGGCAACTTGAAGATGTCTGGACTTCAACTCCCAGAATTCCCCAGCCAGCATTCACTGGCTGGGGAATTCTGGGAGTTGAAGTCCAGACATCTTCAAGTTGCCAAGGTTGGGAAACACTGGCTTAGAGAATGCTTGCACTATGAGGCGGTATATAAATATCACTAATAAATAAATAAATGTAGACTATGGCTACTACTTTTACCCCAATATTATCCACATGTGCATGACAAACCCAACTCATCTCGCCCACAATCAAAAGTCGTCTTATTATTATGGTATCATAGGTAATAATTGGGCTCATTGCCTACAGAAAATATATTATGCCATGCCATCCTTAACTCTTGTTCTCCCTGACCATAAGGGAGCTGTCATTCTGGGAGTAGGACAAAGCTGTCATATCCCAGGAAGTTTCATCCACATACTTTCATGGCTGTCTAATATCTGCAGTGGTTTCAAGAAAACAGATTAGCTTCATGAGAGCCAGGAATGCAGGAATGAATCATGACTTGTGCTTAGCTGGCTGGTACTTATATATTTAACTCTCTGTGGAGTAAACTGGAAAATACCTTCTCCCTTGGCTTTCTATCTTCATTCTACTTACTGTTAATAACTTGGATTTTTTTTTAAACAACTGTTTTATCCTATGTTACACTTTTACACAGTCTGTACCCCTGTTTTTCTCATGTTATTTCTAAATTCATCTTGCTACTTAGCTTTGAAAGTGTGCTTCATCCCCCTTTTAATTTTGTCATAAAATTCTCCCATTCCTATTAACTTGTTCTGCTTCTGAGCTTCAAATATTTCTCCTCTTTGGAAAGACTCCTGGCTGGGATTGGCTAAAGAATGCTACAAAGCCAATAGCCAATCTCTTGATCAGTGACTTAGCTGTAATCCCCTCCCCTCAGCCCATGTGCTCAGAGTGCAAGTAAACACACACCCAGCAAAGGGGGGGGGGGAATCAATCTCACTCAATTAACAAAGACCCTTACTTACAAATAGTTGATCAGCTCTCCAAATTCACTAGCTTCCTTACAAAACTGTTTCTGTCCTGGTGATGAGCTCCCAACTGGAAGGGTTATAAAATCATAAAGAGAAAGTAAATATAAAGTATTATTTCCCCTCCAGCATTTTATTTTTTCTTATAGTCATTCAGTAAAGTTGGTTATGATTATAGTAATAGTAGTTACAATAGTAGCAACATTCTTATTTCCTGGGCACTTATATAGAACATAGTACAAGTGTGTGAGTATTTGTGCCAATATCATGTGCTACACTTGATAAGAATAGTTCTAACTTCATTAAGTCTTGCAAAAACAATACTTGCAAAAGTATTTTAAGGGAAAACAAAAAATGCCTTCTTCATGAAACTATCATTTGTTGTCACAGAATGTCTTTTTAAAAATTAAAGTGATTTTGAGAATAGGTTTTGTGAATGATTCTTGACAGTCACAGAATAAAGATTCAGACTTGAATCTTACTGGGAACAAGATGTATCATCATAATTTTTTGGTTGCAGTCTATTCTCCTTGGCACCACAGTGAAAGCGATGGAGGTAGATTCTAAGAGACCATCTGCACTAGAGTCATTTTGCCCTTCAACTGTTCCATTTCAATTGGTCAATATTAGAATTATTATGTAATTATGATTATGTAATCATAATCAGGGCTGACTCTTAGTAACCTCATATGGTTTTTTCTCAAGAAGCCTTCCCTCAGTCTAGTCCTTCTGATTTTCCAGCATAGCACCCACTACTACTGTAACTGAGTCCATCCACCTTATTTCTGGTCATCCAATTTTCTCTTCTACCTTCCCAGTGTTATGGACTTCTATAAATGTTTGCATAATGTACCCAAATATAATAATTAAAGCTGGATCATTTGTGCCATGATGAAAAGCCTTGATTTGTTTTATCATCCATTTGTGTGTGTTTCTTGGTTATCTGTGATATTGCCAGGACTCTTCTCCAACACTAGCATTCAAAGTATCAATACTCTTTTATCCTACTTGTTGACAATAGGATACAACTTTTATTTACATAAGACTATCACTAGAAAAACTAGATACAGCCATATCATGGCATCAGAGTGTCTAATTCTAAGACTGGTTGATGTGTTTATTGTCATTTTTTCACAATGCTCCTTGATTTTAATTTTAAATTTAAATTTTCAGCTATCGGCATAGTATCATCAGAACAGTACAGAATATTCCTACTGCTCATCTTCTTTCAATCCAGCTTCCCTCAATATATATTTAGCATAAAGGATTGAACAAAATAAGGGAAGAGTATACAAACTTATGTCACTCCTTTCCTGAACAGGAATCAGTCTGTTTCACCATGTTCCATCTAGACTCTGGCTTCGTGATCTTGTAAAGGTTTCTCATGAAGACTGTAAGATATTCTGGGGTTCCCATTTTCCTAAGCACATCCCACAGTTTGACAAGTTAACTGAAATATTTCTATAATACATAAAGCATGTATTGACTTCTTTTTGGTATTGTTTGGCTTTTTCAATTATCCAGCATGAATCAGCACTAATGTCTCTTGTTCCTCAGCCTTTCCACGTAAAGCTCTAATCAATATTAGTTAACTCTTAAAAGTTTACAGATTCTTTTTAGATTGCTTGCCAAATTTATGTAGATACTTTATCAATTCCTGTAGTCTTCCAATTTGATAATGATTGGAGTGGTGATATAACTTCATCTTCTAATATTAGAGGTTTTTGTAAGTAGGAAATATATCCTACTTCGATATATTAACATCTCTACTAAGTATCTTGGATGTTGACATCTCTACTGAATTACAGTATATACTCCTGCCATCTTTGCTCAGTGTTCTTGGAATCAGTTACTACTGTCCGTTTGTATTTTTTAGCAAGTTTGGAACTTCCATTTGAATTTGGAGATTTTTTTATAAGACTTTCCTTGTTTTCCATGATTCTTTCCATCTTCAGTTTCTTTATAAGGTTGTTGTAGTACTACTTCTTGTCTCTTAACAGCTCTCAGAAGTTCATTTTAATTTCCTTCCTATTGGCCTTCTTGGCTTTAACATCTTTTCTTGTCGGCAAATTCCACCGTCCGCTATGCCATCCAGTTTATTTTTTTCTGTTTCCTGGTCTTTGCCATCTTTTTTTCACATTCATCTTTAACAACTTTTATTTCGTTCCATATTTCTATACTTTCCTACCAATGAGATTCAGGATTTAAAAATGATCCCTGATGTTTTCCTTGAAAATCCTGGATATATGTTCAAGATCACACCATGGAAATTTTCTTCTGCAATTAACTTGATTTGGATCTTGCATACAGTTATGAGCACTTCATGTTCTATTTCACAGTTAGCTCCTGGCCATATCTTTGTTGTTATAACTAAGCAATTCCATCACCTTGTACCAATAATATAGTCAATTTGATTTCTCTGTATTTCATCTAAGTTATGTCCATTGTAGATAGATACCATAGAAATCACTGGATTGACTGAAATTGTTAAATTATTCTCTATTTTTATTTCTTAGGCCATAAAATTCAATTACGGTATGTTTTCCTACTTAATATTTCCAACGTTGGCATGCCAATCTCCAACCACAAACAACTTGCTTAAATATTCTGTTTATTTCAAATTGAACTTGACCATAAACCTTACCAACCTCCTCTTCTGCATGAGTGCTTAGAATATAACGTGGATAACAATCATATTAAAAAATCTCTTCACAAAGTATTCACAAACTCTTCACAAGATGTTATTGCAAAATTGATTGTATTATATCCAAGTAGTATCTTTGCTATAACCTTCATGACAATGAAAGCAATGCTGTTCTTTCCTTGGTTTTGATGTCCTGAGTTACAGTAAAAAAAATTACTGTATATCTTGTAAGAATATGATGTCTCAGTTTGGTTTTCTTCTCCTAATCCCTTTTTCCTTTGCTTTTTGTTTCTTAATTCAGAAATCAAGTTTTTTTCCCAATGAAAGGCACATTAGCTCCTAACGAAAGAAGAGTCTTGCAAGATTTTGGCACTTTCATTGAGGTCTTGTAATAATTATAAGATTCTCACTTTCACTAACTTTTAAAATTGCACTTAAATTTTAATACCAGGATACTATGGGCATTGTTCATACTGTAGGCTTGTGCATAGTGAAGGTTTATTGTATTGATCATATAGAAATTGTACTGGGAAATTTTTTTAGCCAAAGAATAGGATAATGTTTTTAAAATAAGCTAGCACAAACTTTCTAGATGTATAGTTGATTGTTAATCAAAACAACTGATAAGTTGTAAAAGGTTAAAATCTTCACTTGTTTTTGCTAGTATTGACACTGGAACATAAAGTTGAGATTCTCGTGTTCTCTTTATTATCTTTTATCTCATATCCAGCTGCTGTGGCCTAGAGGTGGAGCTCTTGTCTCACAATCAGGAGGTTGTGAGTTCAATCCTAGGTAGAGGCAGATGTAGGGTCTTCTGCTTGGGCAGGGGGTTGGACTAGATGACCTGCAAGGTCCCTTCCAACTCTGTTAATCTGTAAATCTTTTACAGGATTGTTGCACATTAAATCAAGGAAGCTGGGAATATTTGAACAATATGTGTTCTAGCTTACAATGCAAAGTGAAGAATAGCAATAGCACTTTACTTATATACCGCTTCATAGTGCCTTACAGCCCTCTCTAAGCGGTTTACAGAGTTCAGCATATTGCCCCCAACAATCTGGGTCCTCATTTTACCGACCTCGGAAGGATGGAAGGCTGAGTCAACCTTGAGCCTGGTTGAGTCTATGAGCACACTTTGACATGGAAATTTGGAGATATAAATGGCCTTTTTCTCATGTATTTCAGAGGGTTACTCTACTGCAGCCATTGCTGTGAAGTTGTAGCTTCACCAATTTTCAAGATGCATCTGGAAGTCTTTTTGAATTGCCAGTCCCAATCAAAATCCACAGTAAAAATCAAGGTATTGTAAGAACAATATTGTTCTAATTCAGTATTTTATTATCAGCTCTAGGTGAAGAAAGATATCTATTTTTATATCTATATCTTTGATACCACAGTTATGTTTCCCAGAGCATAGAGATAAGATGTAAAGCAAGCAAGCAAATAGGCAAATAAATATTCTAGATAATCTGTGGTAGAATTAAATATAGATTACTATGTGTAAGGTCTTGACCAATAATTTTTTTTTCTGTGAAATTACAGATAACAGCTAGCAGGTAATAAAATACTTAGACCTTAGGGATTCAAACTGAGTACATTATTGTTTTCATAATTATAATACTTTATTCTTTCCCTGTTACAACAGCTATTACAGAAGTCTATTTCTTCACTTTTAGAATCAGCAACCATGGATGATGGGGTATGTGCATTTAAAATGGCAGCTTCATAATTCTAATTCTTATGACACCTCTCCCCACCCACCCAACTCTTTCTAGATCAGTGTTTCCCAACCTTGGCAACTTGAAGATGTCTGGACTTCAACTCCCAGAATTCCCCAGCCAGCATTTGCTGGCTGGGGAATTCTGGGAGTTGAAGTCCAGACATCTTCAAGTTGCCAAGGTTGGGAAACACTGTTCTAGATGTATTAGTCCTCAATCTCCACCATTTTCATTTAGAGTTCATAAAGATGCAGATTCTGGATAACCTGTTCCATTTGTAATATCTTGATTATATTGACATATGAATAAAAATATAATTATTAAGTGGGTGATCTTTTGGTCTAATGCTCTATTGAAATTCCTGGAATACTTTTGTAGAAAATTTGGCTTTCAGTTAAGTGGTTCAGAGAAATTTTTATTTGAATTTCTTTAATAAAATTATTTCTCATAATTGTTAGGATTACATGGGTTTGGAACAGTAAAAAAGCAAATAAGGAAAAAAGCCCTTAAGAACTTTCTTTACTGAAGAGTGTTCAGCGGTATGTTGGCTAGGACAAAATGTACAAGATTATTTGTTTCAATGACTGTGCTTTATCATTGCAGAGTTATGAAGTAACGAGTGTGCTGAGGAAAGAGGTGGGGTTTTTGAATTGTTATGTCCAATCTATAACCAGCCACCCATCTAGTTGTATTGGATTGGAAGAAATTGTTCTCTCCGAGGCCTGAAAGAACTGAAGGAAATATTGTCTGCTTCTGTCTATGATTTTTGTAACAAATTTGCTGCTTTTGAAACAAAACTGTTGTGCCTTTTTAAAAAAATACTCACATTAGGCATGTGTCAGGGAACAGTAACCATGAACAAATCTCAATTCAAGTGCAATTATCATTTCAATGAGAGGAGTTAAATGCACATTCTTAAATCTTTTCTCTTGAAATTAATGGAATTCACATACAGAGATATCTGGTCCTCATATCACAGCACTCAAAAGAAAACCTATTTTTTTCCAGGAGTTTTGTTGTTGTTTTGTTTGTTCTGGAGGTTATAATTTGTAATGAGTTCAGGGGTTGAAATAAGTTTTGACTAACTGTTAAATGTAAGTTTTTGAAAGGTTTTGAAATTAATTTCCAAGTTAATTTAGAAATATATTTTCTTAATTGACTCACATATAAATACTGTTCAGGATTTCATGTAGAATAAGTGTTCAGATACAGTATGTCTGACCTGATGTAGCATGTATTTTTTATCATTACAATTAAATATTATGAAAGAGTATATGTGAATACAGGCATATGCACAGCAATAATCATTTAAATAAGGAATTATTTATATCTTGTATTTTTTTAACCTTTCTATAAAGTAGATTAATATATTGTAATTAAAATGTTTATACCTTCTACTTGTACATTTTGATTTGTGGATGGAATTATTTGATGCTGAAACACTGCAATCATTTAGTATCTGATTCAAATTCCTGTAATTTCTTTTAGACAGAACTTGGCATGTATGGGATTTCCTGTTATTTGCATAAAATATTCCCATACTCAGCAGCTGGATCTGGATTTGTGTGTTTAGAAGATGTAGTGTAGAGGACAGATGTGGGGGAGAGGGACATGTAGATGGATCTGGAATCCTATATTGAACAGAATTTCTAATATATATATATATATATATATATATATATATATATATATATATATATATATATATATATATATATATATATATATATATATCAAGCTGTTAATTTCTCAAAATAATGGCTCTGTTGACTCTAGCTAATTGTATTTAGTGGGCGACTAGGTGACTGTTAGCCAAGGGAAATAAATTTAGGTGGTGTAGAGAACAAAATGTTTTCTATTGACACCGATAAGACAGAAAGGCAGAGAATGGAGTTTAAATCAGTCATGGTACAGGTAGTCCTGTGAGCTCAAAATTTTTGTTTTTAGCGTGAGGCAGTTAAGTGAATTTTGTCCTGTTTTACAACTTTTCTTGCCCTAGTTAAGTGAATCACTGCAGTTATTAAGTGAATCTGGCTTCCCCATTGACTTTGCTTGCCAGGTTGCAAAAGGTGATCACGTGACTCTGGGATACTGCAACTCTCACAAATATGAGCCAGTTGCCAAGCACACAAATTTTGATCACATGACCTTGGGGATGGTGCAAGTTTTAAGTGTGAAAAATGGTCGTAAATCACTTTTGAGTGCTGTTGTAACTTCAAATAGTCACTAAACAAATGGTTGTAAGTTGAGGACTACCTGAAGTGTGTACAGATAGTCCTCGACTTACAACCATTCATTTAGTGACTTTTCAAAGTTATAACAGCATTGAAAAAAGTGACTTATGACCATTTTCATACTTACAATTGTTGCAGCATAAATTCAAGCATTTGACAACTGGCATGTATTTGTAATAGTTGTGCTGTTCTGGGGCCAGATTCGCTTAATGACTGCATGATTCACTTAACAACTGCAATGATTTGCTTAACTGACAAAAAGGTCATAAAATGGAGCAGAACTCATTTAACTACCTTGCTTAGCAACATAAATTTTGCCTTCAGTTGTCATAAGTCAAGAACTACCTCTATTTTGAACTTTATAAGTAGCTTTGGAAGCCATGGCCGTTATGCCTTCTCTTTGTATTTTGCTGCAGAAGAAAATACATGTGATATATTATATGCAAAGTTTCATGTAATCTTAAAAAGGGGTTTTAAAACCTTTTCTTAAGCGTGTAAATCAGAGCAGTGGAATTATCTTGTAACATCACCATTCCAAATCCCACTCTTCTCTCATGTCCTTTTTTTTAGAAATAGGCCAATGTGTTTTGCAAATAAGGCAAAATAACCTTTATTTTTTTCTGTGGAAAAAATCCTTCTCACAGTTGATCTTTTTCTACCAGTTGGAATATTTTTTCCAGTGCTAACTACTTACTCTATTTAGAATTTTTTCTCAGCCTGTTAATCTCATGCCTAAACCCAATTTGTTATTGCATTGCAATTTCACAATACTGTGCATTAATCTAACTATGGCATTTGGCTCAAAGTATTTTGTGCAAATACTATGTCCTTTTGGACATATAGATAAATTTCCATTACCTGATTATTTTTATGCATCTCAATATGAATGGAATGTTTACCTATGGAAATAAAGGTCGTCTTAACAGTCTGAAGTTGTAACAAATTCAGTGAGGCATCTTTCCAGGTGTCTGAGACCCTTCTTTAGGTGGTTGGATCCTGTATGAAGCTAACTATGTCCAAGAGTGAATCATACATTTTCCATTAACTATCCAATCACAGCACCTATGTATCTTCTGCTTGTATTTGCACTTTTAGAAGTATTCAATAACGATGTAATTGACATTTAAATGTCCTTGAGGAAATATTAACCATGGCACTGTATCATTCATCTGGATGGTATACTTACATTTTGCTACATTCCCTCAGTACCTGTTCACATCACAACAAATACGAAGTCAAATACATTTCAAGGGATTTTTATTTTTAGAAATGCTGTAAAAATTTTATATAAAAGTTTGAGCATGCTCAGTCTACTTTTTCCTCATACTATTTATAACAAAAAGTGTTTGAAAAGTCTGAAAAATAATTGTTTCTTACAAAGTACCATAGCTGCATCAACAAAGGGGGAGGGGAAAGGGAGGATGATCATTATAAAAATAATTTAGGAGGAAAGACATTTAGCTTCTGTTCTGCTTAAAAAAAACAACTTTTTGGCAAGTTTTGTGGTTAAAAAGACCCAAGCTTAGCCCATTCAAACAAAAAAAAAGGCAAAACGCGCGTGCACACAGGTTGTTATCCCCCACTCCCCACTCGTTGTTCAGTCCGGCCTTCCAGGCTAGGTTTCTTGCTTGAGGGAAAAGGCGAGGCAAAGGGCGCCCCCGCGCCCCCCCCTCCGCGTACTTTTGGCACAGTCCCCGGGGCAGCCCGAGTCTTCTAGCCTGGCCCTCCCTCCCCCTCCCCCCGCTGCAGTTTGTGCGACTCGCGCTGAGGTATTCATGAAGAAGTTCAAAGTCTCTCGCGTACGGGCGGCCGTGGCGGCGTTGCCTGCAGCCGGTTACCGGCAGTCCGTGACCGAGGAGGGCTGCAGGAAAGAGGCGTTGGGCAACTGCTTGAAGAAGTGTCGGAGGCTAGTTAAGTCCCGGCTCAGTTGCTCAATCTTCTTATGCAGCCTGTCGTTCTCGGCGGAGAGCTCGACCAGTTTCTGCTGCATATCTTGATTGCGGCGCTTCGCTTTGTCGCGGCTCTTGCGCACCGCAATGTTGTTGCGCTCCCGCCGCTGCCGGTACTCCGGACTGAACCTGTCCACGCCCTTTTTGCCCGACCGCTCTTTGGACCCCGACGACGACGAAGCTGAGGAGCGGCTGCTATAGCTGGACGGCGAGGCGCTGCCCGGAGGTTCGGGGGAGGTGGGAGGCGTGGGCTGCCCGCTCAAGTTGACAATGGTTTGGGCGCAAGTAGCAATCTGGGAGGGCAACAGCGAGCCCGATGCCTCATCGCCCCACTCTGGCTCTTGCTTGACGGCGCCCCTGAGCGGGCCGGGGAGGACGCTGGCGTGCAGCAGGCTGGCCAAGGCGCTCCCCCCGGACGCTGGCGGCGGCGGCGCCTGTGGCGGCGGCAGGTAATCCCCGTAGCCCCCGCTGCGCTCGCCGCCCTTGTGGTTGTTGTTGAAGAGGTCGGCGAAGAGCTCGTCGTTGCACAGCTCCAAGTTCGGCACGGCCGCCATGGAGTCAATATAGGAGCTGAAGTCGATGGCGCTCTCGTCCTCGTACATGGCCGGCGCGGCGGCACTCAGCTCCGCCAGGTCGCGGCTGCCGCTGCTCGGAGCTGAGCACATCCCCCCGGACTCCTCGCTCGCCTGGGCGACACTCACGCTGCTCGCCTTGCAGGAAGGACTCAGACCGCCGATGCCTTCACCCGCCTTGGCGTCGTAGAAATTGGCGGGCTCCAGAGACCAGGTTCTGTAGCAGGAAAGCGAGTCCAAGGGGTCCAGGGTGGCGGCGCTCATTGCAAACTCTGGAGCCGGCGAGGTAAGCGAGAATTCAGAGGGAAGGTGAGAAGCTCAACTGGCCGTCGGCGCGGCTCGTTCCTTGACCTCTGGGCTCCCCGGACGTTTCTCGCCCGCCCTCCCGATGTCACTCGGGCTTTCGCGCCTTCGGACTGGCACGCTGTGCTCCGGACGCTTGAGAGCCCGAGATCGCACACGTGCGTTTGAAAAGGAAAACCTGGCGGCGAGGTCCCGCCACGGCCCTTTATATCGACATCGCTTCTCGGACCCCACCTCCTTGCCCCTTCTGACGGCGGAGGGTGTGGCTGGAGAAGTCCCGGGAGGTGGAGGCAGCGGCTCTGGCTCGGGGCGCCTCTCGGCCTCGCTGCCAACGGGGCGGTTGGAGGAGAGGCAGCTGCTGGGATTGGCCTGCAAAACCCGGACCTCCCCTGCTGCTTTGCCACCTTTGATCGGGACCGGGAAGCCAACCTAGGAGCGGCCTTTAACCCCCACCCCTCCCCTTTCGGGAGATAAAAGACTAACGTCCCTCGAGGGGCCAGGACGGCGGCTCTGCTCAGATGGCAGCCGCCTGCCTTGGCTCAAGCCGGGGGAGCGAAAGGGCAGCTCTCTCTGGCCCGTCACTCTCGGCTGGTTCAGGAGTTAAAGGGGTTTCTGGCCTGAGGCAGCGAAGCAATCGGGAAAGGAAGCCCGTCCTAAGAACAACCCGGGCCACTCAGTCTAATTTGGAGATAGACCCTTCGCCCTCCGCCCGATATTATTTGGGTTGGCAAGTAATAATCAAACTTGCTCCCAAAGCAAGGAGCCTTTCGTCCACCTAATAATCCACGCGAGGGGGGGAAGTTGGGGGTTGAGAAATGGAGCGGAATTGAACTGAAGACGTGAAAAGCCCGATCTTTAACTGGCTGCGCTGGGAGTGGGTGGGCGGCAGAGGGTGGATCGCTTTCTGATAGCCGTCCTGCCCGTTTGCTTTTGGATTACAGACGGCTCAGTTCTTGATCTCGGGGAGAGGATCCCCGACAGCCTTTCTGAGAAAGTGGAGAAAGAGGTTGAGTGCTAGTTTTGCCTGCCCCGTGCTGTGCAAACAGTCCCATTTTGGTCTTGCTAACGCCCTGCATGTATGGTTTTCTATTAAGATCTCTGAAATGACCGAGTTGGTCTCCGCTCAGAAGGGCTAGCTGAATCTACAGGCTCTACAGCCCAACTCCCAGAACTCCCAGTCAGCATGGAAATACACCAATCAGGACTACATATTTTATTGCTTTGGTGGAATCCATAAACCCACAGATATACATATGCGATCGTTCTAAAACACATCAAGCATAGAACAAGACATGCAACTTGATGTTTGAGTGAATTCAAACTCACTTTAAAACTGAAACGCTTGCCAAATCTTTAGAAAACTAGTTGTTTATCATTTTATCAGAAACTGCTAGCAAAATATGCAAGGGTTGGTTTGACAGAGCATAGCCATGGGATTTGGTTTTGGGATTCCAGTGTTTTCTCTACTACTGCTTTTATGTATACTTTTATTTATACTTGACATAGAAAATATAAATTGGTTATATCTTCATTGTATATTCTCATTTAAATATTGCCCTCTAGTGGCTAAATATTGCCCATACTGTTGTGATCCAGAATAGTTTCTCCTGCTTAGATTAGTTTTGCAGTCCATAGGAAATTCTGTTGCCAATTTGAGGCAATTTAAAAAATACAAAAAGGGTCTTCCTGTTTTCTCAGTTCTAATCATGAGTTTCATTCTAATTTTTTGTTAATACCATTTCATTTGTGCCTATAAATCAGTATTGACTCCTAGCAATTCTCATGCATAATAGTTAAAATATGAATATTTTTTGTTATTTCTTCAAAAAGGGAATTGTTGATTCAATATTATTTAAATGCCATTAAGTTAAAAACAGAAGCCATAACTCTATTGGTCCATTAGAAAAAGAATCAAAACTCCGTAAGGGTGTGATACTTTTATCACAATCAACCAAATTAAAGAAAAAGTGTGTCCAAAATCTCTGAAGAAATCGGAGAAGAGGATTATCAATAATACATTAGTAGTTTTTTAAACAAAACAATCAAAGCACTATGTACCAAACTTTACAACAGTTTTGTTCAAAAAATATATGCTTTCATATTATGTTACAACAAAAAGTATTAATGTAATCAGGGGTGGGTTCCTCCCGGTTCGGACTGGATCGCCCAAACTGGTAGCGCCCCGCTGGTGACATCACGATGGCATCACGGATCCGGTTCGGTCAGTGCCGGTCCTTGGGCGCCGCCATCTCTTTTTTTGATTTTTTTCCTAATTTTTTACTGTTTGGAAGTTTTTTCCTTTGCTGCTGCTTGAAAAAAGGCCCTCCCGCCCGCCGCTGGGTTTATACTTAACCTTTATTCTTTCTCCAGAAGCACAGCTGATCAGCTCCTCAGCTGTGTTTTGGGCTGATTCTAGCTACTGAGCATGCGCAAAAGCAGAATTGCACGAGGGGATGCGCGCGTGCATGCTTGCTCCGCTCGCGCTCACGTGCAAAATGTCGCAATGAGAACCGGTGGCGAAGGTAAGTGGAACCCACCCCTGAATGTAATTACTGTAATGTCAAGACATTCAGTACAGTGGTGACTGTAAGGAAGAAGCTGGCTAATTGTGAGTGGAACAGATAAGCCTCAATTGGGAGCAGAAAAAATATATAGTATTTACTGGTTAAAAACATTGATATAGCAATTAGTACCTGTCTGACTAGAGAACCTCTCTGGTTATTTCTGGACCACCCTAGTGGTTCCTTAACTGTGCAAGTAAAACCAGCTTACAGTCCTAGTTAAGGGTAAGCATTATCTGTATGGGAAAATTAATGATGATGCTGAGAGGATTTGATATAGCAGCTAATTCTCAGCACAGTCATCAGCATTATAATTCATATTCCGTTTTCCTTAGTATAAAATACAACCGTACACACTGACTTACAAAGAAGCTTTTTAATCCTTATATTCCTACCCATTCATAAGAGTAGTTTTAAAAAGAACTGCAATCTTTTACTATGTCCATAAAATTAAAATATATAAATAATTATGCAGTTGCAGTGGTATGAGCAAGGCTGCAAAGTGGATCAACAAACAGATAAACAGAATTCATTGGTCCCTTTCCAACAGGAGCTGATTTGTATTAAAAACTGGTTTCTAAATCCTTTTCACCATATGTACAAGGAGGAGTATCTTCTGTGCCCAGCAGCTATATTTGCTCTTCTCTTTGCAGCTGCAGGAATTCTCTCAGGATGGGAATTTAAAATTCTCAAGTCTAGATAGAACTATTTGGAGTTCTCTTGCTATCAGTTACTTGGTACATCCTGACAACTAATATGATCAGGATTGTTGAGGGCTATTGCTGTCACTCTTTTATACTTCTGCTCATTATTCTTTGGTTACCCAGTGCTGATAACTCATTTTTCACTTTATTTAATAAGTTTAAGGTCTGTTCCACTTTCAAACTACACATGGAATTTTCTGTCTTTTAGCTTTTATTACTGAATACCCTGAAACCTTTGCTCTGTATGAAGATTTGAAAGCCACTTGATTTTAATGACTGGATATCCCAGAGTAAAGGCAATAAATGCTTGCCAGAGTGCATAGTGATTAGCTTGATGATTAATCATTCTCTGTGGGTAGGAAATGTACTGTACTGTCAGTTGTTGGCTTGACATATACTGGTTAGGTTTCCCCTCATGCTAATTATTAGCCTATCCTTGGCTTTTTATTCGATTTGTCCAGAGAATTTGATTCTGACATACTAGTTTTTTTTATAAAAACGTAAAAAGAAATTGAAATTATTTAGATAAGCTAACCATGTTTAAAAAAATAAATCCAGGACCAAATGTAATATTGATTACATTCTAGTAAAAATTGTAAGGTATCAATTTTTACCAGACTAAATTGATCCTTTATTATATGTTACCAATAGGCAATACTGGTATATTTTAATCATTTGCTAGTCTTCTAAAGAACCATCAACATCTTAAGCATTTATTAAGCTTGAACTAGACGTTTCTCTGTATGTTCACAATTCATCAGTTTGGCACAGCAAGCATATCTATGATAAACTATATTATTAGCAAATTTTGTGAAGAATTGGGGGGAGGTGATCAATCCTAGATAGCTCTTAAGATGATCAGGCAGAAATTACTTCCCCACCAAATCTGGTCACCAGTGAGGATTAGTGTTCTAACACTTCAGTTCATATAGACCACTGGTAGAAACCTATAGAGCCCAGAAGCCCCAGTCATGGCCAACATGACAAGTTGTCCATCATCAACTTTGGATAACTACAAGTTTTCCACCTGAAAGCATTTATTTCTCACTTTATGGCCTGAATGTTTATTCTTTTATGTTTTCCTTTATGTCTGGAAGAGTTGGTAGAAAATGGGAACCAGGACGTCAAAGAACACGGGTGGCTGGACACCTTCCAAGCTGACACCAGCCAGAGCGTAGAAAAAAAAATCAAAGAAGTAGTGCAAGATTGGAAGATGTGGAGGGATGGATAACATCAACATTATGGCCTGAAAGACTTTAATAGCAACTGATAGAATCTTTACAGAAGATAATGATTTTTTTGGGGGTATCAAAATTGATTAAAGCGAACAAAACAAATTCCATATAATCCAGGATTTATTTTATAACAATGGAGGCATCACCATACAGAAAAATACACATGCAATACAGGACTTAACGTCAATTTTTTTCTTGTAGCTGCAACTACGATGAAATAATATTTAAAGAAAATTAAATTATTATTCTTTTGAAAGCTTTCTAATACCGACCAGACTCTTTGGAAAAATGATCTTTATTATACAGTACATCTGTCTGACATTTGGAATATGAACCTATAACAAGAAGCAATTGCCACAAGAACACTTTACTATGCATGCATTATGATTAAGGACTTGGTTAAATTATAAGCTTAGAACTTTGCCCTTTAAGCCTACGGGTCAAAGTGCTCAGTAAGTGAAAGACTGGGCAGAAGTACAAATTCATGCCTCCTTTTAAGGCAAGTACCTGAAGTACCAAAGCTGCAGCTTCCATTGAGCTTCACCTTATTTTCTTCACAGTGCAATTGCTTTAAAAGTAAAACATCTTTATTGATATAAATATAAAAAGAGAAGATTTGTCTCCAAGAGAAAACAATTTTAAAAATTCATTATACTCACCAAACAATGCAACCAGATAGAGAGGGAGATATGAAGGCAGAGGAACTGCCTTTTTCCAAGGACTGACTTACAAAAAGCAGAAAAGAGGAAGGGATGGATGTGTTTTCCCATTATATTTTTATCAGATATCTCCTATCTTTCAGAGTGGAAGGGAAAACTATTGGCCAACATTTCTATTAATCCTGAATATGGAGGCTGCATAACTAGACTATATTTTAATGCCCATGCAATATTGATTATATGAACTTTTTACATTGGCTTGGAAGATGAGGTTTCACTCTACCCTAATAGGATGATGATGATGATGATGATGATGATGATGATGATGATGTTATCCATTCAGTTGTGTCCGACTCTTGGCGATTCTATGGGCCAGGTCTCTCCACATCTTCCAATCTTAACCCTAATAAAAGATAGAATCCAAATAACACCTGGACACTGCCAACTGATCTTGGACTCAATCATTATGTTGAGGATTTGCATTTGTATGTTTTTAAAAATACAGCATGATGTTCAGTATAGCAAATAAGTTCATGCCATGTTTTTAAAAGTAAACATTTTGTTAAATTCAGTATTATTTATTCAAAACATTGTGGTAATTTTGTACATCCTAAAAACAGATTGATTTACCTATCTGAAACAGGGTACCCAAATAAACCACTTCTGTGATCTTCATGAGGAATTCTTCTAAGCCGTGTTTGGGAGTATCTTTACAGATGGGCCTGATGAATCTTTCAAAGGTACCCTTTTTCCCCTCTATAGTCTGGTTTCTATAGGAAGATAGGACCTTATTGACAACAGATTTTATTATTTTGTTTCATTTTAAAACTGCATACATATTAGAAATAACATTTCATGAGTGATCAATTTTGCTAATAATCATTAATATCTGTCAAGGAATGACAGAACTCAGAGTATGTATTTAAATGTATTCAGTCGAAGTGCTCTGTGCACATCACTGCTTGCTTGTAACTATTGAAATGTGACTAAACTATATTGTCTCTCTCTTCTGACGCATCATAATTTACAACTATTTTTTCTGTTCATGGAATAAATGATTTAAAGAAATTACTCACTTTAGCCACTATACTTATACCCATTGACAGGCAACATGACACTCGTGAAATCAATTCAGTGTATCACAGATTTATTTAATATTCATTGTTAATATTAAAAACTAGTTCCTACTAGATTTTTCTAACTTTTTGAGTAATAATTTTGGGTATCCTTTCATTAAGATCAGCAATTTAATGTATACTTGTAAAAACGTGTATAATTCAAGTTTTTCTACATTACTTAATTTGAAAATCAGTTTACAGAAATGCCAATAAATATACAAAATTCTATTGCTACATTACAATTTGAAATGTGTGCTTTAATACTTTTTGGTTATAAAAAATAATATCCAGTCCTTTTAGCCTTCATCTCCAGGTCAATTAAACACTGATAAGCCACAACTTTATCCTTTACATCCAGGGTTCCCATCCTTCCCAAGTTCTGCCAAGAATATTTGGGTCAGTGGCTTGATCAATAAGGCATTTCACTTGTATTTCTTCTGTAAGTCCATCCTTTGGTTCTTTGGCCCGGATGTTGAACTGTTCGCTCCCTTGTGCTACAGACACATATTCCCTGAAGGCCTCAGATTTCTCATGGCCCAGACGTAATTCATCACTTAAAAATAAAAAAAAGTGTATGTAGTACTTATTTGACAAACCACATTTACCCAATTACATCTTCCTGTTCCACCATCTCTCTACTAGACCTGGCATGCAACTGGCTCTGTTATTTAGGGGCCTACATTTGGCGGACCTGGTTGGTTGTGGCACCTGCGTTGCAGAATATCCTCCCCCTCCCTGAGGTTGGGTTGGCACCATCACTCCTGACTTTCTGAAGACCCCCTCAAGACCCGTTTGTGCCATTGGGCCTTGGGACCTCCAGTAACAGGCAATCTACTAAGATGGCACTGTTATTATTAACATCCTTTAGCCAATTATTTGTTTCAGCTGCATTTTTAATGTTTTAATATTAATAATTGTTATTTGCAAATTATAATTTTTTAATTTTGTTTTACACCACCCAGAGGCACTAGTTTTGGAACTGGGTGGCACAGTACATATACTTTATTATATACAGCAACACGAGCATCACTTAGTCTTATATGTCACTCAGTAATATCTGGAGAGCTAAGGAATGTAAACAGTTATGAGGCAATGTGTGTGTTCAAAACTCATGTATTGCCTCACATATTTAAAATACTTAAAGTGAAAGTATGTTCAATGATGTTTGATTTATGAGAGCTCTTACACACACCTCACAATGCAATCTTCAAGAAATGAGCATGAATGTGTGCATCTTATAGTTGTACAAAACAGCTAAAGGCTGAAATATTTTCATCCCCGAACGTTCTTTCCAGGCCTCAGAAAAAGCATATTGTCCTGCTCCATTTTCAGCACAAGTGAGACGGGCTATAATTTGATGTTATATAAATGGCTCATTTCAAATCTGGAACATTTTTTATAAAGTCAGAAAATTCTCCAAACATTTTACATACTTTAAATAAATTCATCTTAAAATAGAACATTATATTAGAATTCCTATTTTTCAAGAAATAATTCTTGTATTTGCATTTTTAATTCAGATCCACACATTTAAAATGTCAAACTCATACCAGGTAATGACAGCTGGATTAGCCCCTGCCAACTTTCTTCTTACAAATTTTACTTTTTGTAGAGGATACCAATTCACTTCATCTGTATTTATTTCCTTAGTCCATGTACCTCCTTTTCGCAACTGTTTCAGTTCAAAATTCTAAGGAGAAAAAAAGTCAATTCATGAAACCAATATTGTATAATACAGTGCATATTATTAATGGCAATTAACAATCAAAATTTAAATTCCTACTTCCTGTATGTATGTGTGTATGTACTGAATCTTGGGGTACACATATCAAGAGCAATTTTACAAAAAAAAATAAGTTTTTTGCTTAAATTTCTGAATGGCAAATATACTTTGTCATATTTATTTACTGAAGGAAAAGTGGGACTCAAATGTAAGAATGAAACTATTTTAAAATTCAGTGTTTGCTTGTTGAATAGTAATTCATTTAACAACTTTTTCTGTTTTTTCAGGTGTGCCAAAATTAAGCCATTAAGTCAATAGCTTACTTTCCAATCCAAAGAAGGTTCCTTTACAAATACATCCATTGTATTAATAAGAACATCTTGATTTATACGGTAGGCTCTTAAGGAATGTACCATGACACTGTATATAAGACCAGATTCTTTCATTGGCAGCATCAAATTAACAAATTGTCGAGTCAAGCGGAAAGGCATCAATTCTGGAAGTTGCAGAAACTACAAACAAAGAATAAAAATTATGAAAAAATCCATGTAATAAACAAGAAAACTTTTTTTGCCCATAGCAGAAGAGCCTGTGATTTATGAATAGCAGAAGTCAAAACATGATAAAGGAACATGGCTTCCAGTTATAAATGCATGCATTAGTACATTTTGTCTATATTATCTCTGACTTTTAAGGCACTCAAAGATGATATTAAACTACTAAAGGTGCAAAATAAGGGGACTGGCAAGTACTTTCCCTTTAAATTTCAAATCCATTCTGCCTAGCAGGAAATGTCTGCTATTGTAGAAGTGTGTGAAGAAAGTAAGCACTGACCCCAGAAGGATATTACATTTTGGTCCTCTTAGCTACTGGAATTGTGATAGCAGAAAGATTGGGGAGGGGGGGAGAGAAATGATGCTCTGAATGGCTTCTCTTGACCCAGCAAAGAACAAGAGCTCAAGGGATATCATACTTTCTGTGAACAGAAAAAAGCCTCTTAAAAGTCCCATAGTTCCTCAAAAACATCCCCAAGGCTGTCAGATATGTTCTACCCTGGCTTCATTCAATATAGCTAAACGTGTTTGCTGTAAACATTAGAATAAGGGCAAGAGGAGAATACCTGTGTTGTTGAACCAAACGCATATCCAAAGTCTATTCCCACCAAGCCTCCAGTCTCGGTACTGATCATGAAATTTGATAAGTGTCGATCACCAATGCCAAGAATCCAGTGGCTGATGCACAGCAGTGCATGGGTGCTGGCAAAATGAGATCGCAGAGACAGCAAGGCTTCTGGAGTTGTACTCATTTTAACAAAGGCTTTCCTTTAGAAAATAAATAGATTTTATATTAGCCGAAGTACAACTACCTTGCAGATAATTCCTGGAAATCACAACATTTAGAAACTCAGAAAAATGAGTTTCTTATCTTTTCAGACATGTAACAAAAAGTGAAATGAAACAACAAAATTGGACTGCTTCGCAAAAAACTCAGAGAAAGGTTTTCTTTAGAAAGTATTATGGCACTAGAGCACAGGTCACCAACCGGTGGTCCACTTTTGGTGGTCTGTGGAGAAATCTTGGCCCCTGGGCCGGATATGGCCAAGAGCAATTAATCCAGCCCGCGTGCGGGAACACAAGGCTGCACCGCCCAACATCACCCCACCCACCCGCCAGCCCACACTCTTAAGGCGGAGCGCAAACCTCACCTTGAGTATAGTAGTGCGAGCCACACGAGCTGGAACAGGAAGGTAAGACCAAGAACTCGCTGCGCTCAGCCGAACGGCTGCCTGGGGGGGGGGGGAGGTTCAGCCGCCTTTCGGGCCTACATCTCTCCTGCAAGGCCTCTGGATGCTAGATCGGCCCCCTGCAAACTCTTGTCTCTCGAGGAGCCCGGCCAAAGTTTCCCACGCCGCTTCAGCGAGTGCTCCTCGAGCAATGAGTTTGCAGGGGGCCGAGCTAGCACCTACAATGTACATATGGGACCGGCCATGGTGGGGCTGGAAATCTCTGCCCTGGGGTGGCACTTGAAATGTGCAACTTTGCAGGTGGTGCAATATGCAAAAAAGGAGCACAGCCCTTGCCAGCCGGAATGAAATAATGGTGCTGTTGCGGTGGGGGGGGGTGCACTGTGCAAGTGGGCCGAAGCGGGGGTTGCGATGGCTGGAAGCTGCGGGAGCGAAGTGCTACTTGCATTTGTGCGGCATCAGCATTCCGCCTCAGTATATTTGCGCCAGCCGGTGGTGCAAGGCAGCCCTCGTCTCCTGCCGCTTGGGACTCGGAGTGGTAAATGGCGTCCGGTCCGGGGAGCAGCCGGAGTTTGCTGTCCATTGCGGACGCTAGCTCGGCCTCCTGCAAACTCTCGTCTCTTGAGGAGCACTCACTGAAGTGGCACGGGAAACTTCAGCCGGGCTCCTCGAGAGACGAGAGTTTGCAGGGGGCCGAGCTAGTGTCTGCAATGGACAGCAAACTCCAGCTGCTCCCCAGACAGGACGCTGTTTATCGCTCCAAGTCCCAAACAGCAGGAGACAAGGGCTGCCTTGCGCCACCGGCTGGTGCAAATAAACCGAGGCGGAATGCTGATGCCGTGCAATTGCAAGTAGACCATGGGGATGCTGCAACAGTCATAAGTGTGAAAAATGGTCATAAGTCACTTTTTATAGTGCCATTGTAACTTTGAACAGTCACTAAAGAAACTCCTGTAAGTCAAGGATTACCTGTATTGTAAGACCTCGAATGCTCTTACCAACAACATTAATAGTAAATATTACTACTCAATCCACTACTCTTGTTTCAAAGCCAACAGCTTTGAAAGGTCACCCTTATCTTACCTTAGCAAATCTTCAGGAACACAGTCTTCTCGACGCTGGAAGGACATCACTGTTTCTGTTCGGCTAGCTCTTCTGAAAATTAGAGCAAACAGTGAGAATTATAATCAGGCAAATATGTGAATTGCAATAAAGGATCTTGTAGCAACGTTTATTTTTAACCTCTGCTTATCCTGAATCTCTTATTTTTTGCTTTGTCAGTCTATAAACTACAAACTCTATTAGGATGTGAAGCAGAAATAAAAGTGAAAGTGTAGCACAGTGGGGTGTGATGCTAGTTTGCCTCCTCGTGGTGCATCCTGGATCGGGTGGGTTGTGGATCCTTTCGCTGCTGGTTGCACTGGGCGCGCGCCCACAGCAATAAAAAAAATAGCTTCTGTGCAGAAGCAAAATCCAAGATGGCAGCGCCCACGGACCAACACCGACAGAACCGGCTCCGTGATGTCATCACCGGTATACTAACGGATCTAAAGAACCGATTAGACCCGGTAGGAACCCACCTCTGCCCTGGATAGCACGGTAGTGTGAACCAAACGACTAACAACAACTGGCAGCCAGACTACATTGAAGAATTGGCAATTAACGAGAGTTGGCAGCCAGATAGCTTTGTAGAACTCCTGGCTCTCTAAATACATGGCAACGGACAAACAAAATGGGCCTAACAGGACATATCGAGGCTGGTTTCCAGAGAGGCTTAAAAACCGCAGCTGTGTTCATCGACCTTAATGCAGCTTACGCTATCGTGTGGAAGAAGTGGGGTCTTGTCTCTACCCCTCAGTGTGACTGTGGTGCACCTTGACAAAATATCCACCACATTGTGTCCGAATGTCCATCAAGAGCTTACACCGGCCCAATGTCTGATTTTTTTCAACATAGACCACCCTGTCCTTGAATGGCTGGGTAGACTGGACATTTAACATTTGAATTACTATAAGTCTATGTATTTGCCATATGCTAAATAAATAAATGTAGCACAGAGAATTCTATTCTAAAATAATTCTTTTTTTGGCATTTTAATACCAATGTTTTATAATGTATAAATACTTGTACAAAACACCAAAATATTTGCATCAAAGATACATAGGCAAAAATAAATATAAATTAATTGTGTTGTGTTGTATACTTCTGTCGGATTTTAAATGATGCAACTTATGTAATATACTGAATGTAATTAAACTAAATTGTTCTTAATTACAAAGATGATATTCTTACCTGCTTGCAGATTGAACTACCGTGTTTCTCCAAATAGAAGGCCGGGTCTTATTTTCTTTTGACCCCTGAAAAAACGGCTAGGCCTTCTTTTTGGAGGGTTCTAATTACTGACTCACCTCGTGGCGGTGGCACCGACAGCCCCGCCCAGCAGGAGCCTGCTGCTGGCCCACTTCTCCTGAGGCCGCTTGCCGCCTCTCACACGCATCACCCTGGCCTCCGTTTCGCCTTCAGATGCCTTCTAGCAAGCATCTGAAGGCAAAACGGAGTCCAGGGCGATGCGTGCCAGTGGCGGCAAGCGGCCACAGAAGAAGGTGAGACAGGTGTCGGGGTGTGCAAGGCCTGGTAAGTAGGGCAGCTCAAACCCCCCATCCCCACCCTAGCTTATTTTTTACCTGTGTGCCTCGTCCCATCCCCTGCACCCCGGAGTGGGCGGGGTCTTAATTAGGGCTAATTTTGTGGGTGGGGCTTAATTTGATCGCATGCACTCAAAAACGTGATAGGGCTTCTTTTCAAGGTGGATCGTCTTTTTGGAGAAACACGGTAAAAACACAATCATAGACTTGCAACCATTCCTTAATTACCGTATTTTTCGGAGTATAAGACGCACCGAAGTATAAGACGCACCTTAGTTTTGGGGGAGGAAAACCAGGGAAAAAGGCCTCTGCCTCCAAGCAATTTGCCAAACAGCACAGATGATATACACTGTTTGCTGTGTATTTCTGTGCATGTGTGCTTGACTCATAGAAATAGCAAAGAATTGGAGAAATGTACATTATGCCAGAAAGTTTTCTTAAATGTAGTCACACTAACTCTTCCCAATTATTTAAATAGATCTACTCCAAGGTAACTAAACTCTAATACTAAACAGGATACTATTACATTTCATACTATACTTGTACAGAGCTGTTAAAATTAATTAAAATTTCTGGAAGTATACATTATTCTCTATTATTTAAAAGAAGATAGAATAGCACTGGGCCTCTTCAGAGCAAGCATTTATTTTAAAAAGCTTCTTTATTTTGTTAAGTTGTCTAGATTTACAGGGATCTCCAACCTTGGCAACTTTAAGACTTGTGGACTTCAACTCCCAGAATTCCACAGCCAGCAAAGCTAACAAAGCTGGCTGTTGAATTCTGGGAGTTGAAGTCCACAAGTCTTAAAGTTGCCAAAGTTGGAGATCCCTGGCTCTAGAACAATAATAAAGCAGTCTTTAAAAAGTAAGTCTAATAATTTGAACATTCTACAGACATTTAGTTATTCCCTTACCCCCTTCCATCCAGTTCAGCAAAAAATAAAAATCTGCCTGTCTCTGCCAGCTATCTTTGTAGTTAGTTTCACTTTCATTTTTCCATGTGGCTAATCAGCTGTAGATCGGGGAAACTGCTACTGACTTGCTTGGCTTTGCAGGCTCTTCCCTCTTTCCTGCAAGCAGGTAAATTGCTGGAAGACAGAGGCCAAAGGGTGGGGGTGTCTGGGTGGGGCTGCATTCGGTGTATAAGACGCACCCAAGTTTTCACCCTCTTTTGGGGGGTAAAAAGGTGCGTCTTATACTCCGAAAAATACGGTAACATTATTCTGTATCTCTATAATATATTTTAGTTGTTGCCTTTTGTTTTAACTGTGCTTTAGGTATGCTGACAGAATTTAATCCTGCCTCATAAATGTACTTCAAGCCTATAAATTGCTATATTCCTCATATTAAGTGCAATAATTCAACAAGCTATTACAAAACTTTCTGTTTGGTCCTCTGCAATACAAAAATACAAGGGACATCATCATTTATAAAATGATCACAAAAACTTATCATGTGGAACAAGTTAAGTAAATTTTACATAGCGGAAGAGGACAGATTATGATTATAGAGTCCATATTAAGGTAATTATAATAAGACTTACATCTGATCACTCTATCTGATGTCTTTCCTGGAAACTATATCCAGGAATTGCTTCTCACTGTATCACAGTGCTTTCAACACATCTGTTTCCAAGTCTTCTAAGCTAGTTCAAGCATAAGGTTGACTCAGCCTTCCATCTTTCAGAGGTCGGTAAAATGAGGACCCAGGTTGTTGGGGGCTATATGTTGACTCTGTAAACCGCTTAGAGAGGGCTGTGCTATTGATATTGCTGTAAGTATGTGGTATGCAGAGAAATGGAGGCGGGGGCAAGAAGGGGAGCAGGTGTAGATTATCAGTCACTGCAAAACTGTATCTTCAGAAGCAGCTCTAAATGCAGTATTTACTATTACTGAAACAGCAGACAGGAGTATCCTGCTGACAATAATTTGTGTGTGTGGTGCAGGAAGGGGAAACAAAGTATCTGGTGGAGAATAAACATTTCCAAGACTTACTTGAACATAATCATGTAACGTTCATTTCCATCTCTTTCCCCCATCTTGCACAGCCAATCATTATAGTCGGCACGAGGACCTCTGGGGCTTTAGCGAGGGAAGAATACAAACTTAATCTACATGCAGGCATTCATACATCATTTGAAATATTAAAAGTGCTTACTTTCTGGTTTGATTTTAGCATTGATAAATTATAAGAGAAATTAATGTCCAAATCTGCAGTCCTTGGTCTTCTGAACGTGGTTGTTTTCTTGCAGACACTTCATTACTAAACTAGGTAACATTATCAGTGCACTGGTGATGTTACCTAATTTGGTAATGAAATAACTGCAAAAAAACCAACC
The DNA here is from genome assembly GCA_023053685.1 of Diadophis punctatus similis. NCBI lineage: Eukaryota > Metazoa > Chordata > Lepidosauria > Squamata > Dipsadidae > Diadophis > Diadophis punctatus. The sequence continues at coordinate 162,430,842 of JALIGW010000003.1, forward strand.
ACTTTCAGAGAGCACCAAGGACTCTACAGTTCAATCCCAAGCTATAAATATTCTCTGCTATTGGTAATGTACTGTTTTACCAATATTCTAGAATAATATAGAGAGTAACTTTATTTGCAGATGACAGTTACATCTGTTAATAAAACATAACCAAAAAGAATGTGAACAATTGATTGTTATCAACGCTATATTCAATCAAGTCAGTTCAAACTGTTACAAGAACCCCCACAAACTGTTTAAATATCAATGGAAAAAATAGTTTGTTACATAAAATCTGTTCACAGAAAAATGCCAAGCACCTGGTGTAAACCAAAAGACAGAAGGTTAGTGGGGCTGAATAAATATGCAACTGAATTTGTACATTTAAACTCAAATGAAGCTATCAAACAAATTATGTCACAAAATATCACAAACTTTTGATAAGGGCCAATAAGTAAAGACAAGCATTGAAAAGTTGGCAAAAAGAATTTTCTTTAATTTGGCCTTCATATAAGCCTACAATCTGTACTTGATTTGTCTATACTTAAGAGCTGCTTTCATCACTAGTTAGCATTCATGAGGGGGGGGGGGAAACCTTCCATAATGAAAAATGGGTTAGATTCTGTTAAGTGATGCAACAGTGAGGGTTCCTCATAATCTTAATTTTTCCACAATAATTGCCTCCTGCTGCTATTGATCTGGTTTCCACACTAAACAAGCATCTACACAGATCTGAGTTCCAATTTAATTAAAGTTGATTTCCTAATTATTGAAACTAAAATGAAATTTAAAAATCCCTTTCTTGTAAAAACCAGAATATGGTGATAAAAAAGCCATAGGTAATAAAAATAATCTTGCTTAAGTGATAAAGAAAATATATAAGTGAACTCATGCTGATTAAGCAAACAGCTTCCAATTATTATCTAGGTCAGGAAGTACTTCAAATAACCTCTGAAGATAATTCTCAGCTGATCCAATGGACGTTAGTACAATGAGCAATGTTAACTGATTAGAGATACCTAATAATAGAAGCAAAGTAAGTCATTAACAAATCAGAACAGAGTTATGCTCCACTTACCTGTTATAACAACTCTTTTCCTGTTCAGACATGTTTTTCAAAAGGAACTCTTTTAATGTATAGGTATTCTCAAGCCATTCAATCAGTCCCAATCTGTAAAAAAATAAATTTGAACTTATTTTTGTTATGATATGGCTGTAGGATGATTGGCAGAACCAGAGGGGGGAGTTAAAAGAGGCATTAGTTTAGAATCATTACAAAGCCACAAGCAGGGGTTAAATTCAAAATTTTTCCCTACCAATTCTGTGGGCGTGGCTTGGTGGGCATGGCAGGGGAAGGATACTGCAAAATCTCCATTCCCACCCCACTCTAGGGCCAGCCAGAGGTGGTATTTGGCGGTTTTCCGAACTACTCAAAATTTCCGCTACCGGTTCTCCAGAACCTGTCAGAACCTGCTGAATTTCACCCCTGGCCACAAGTCAACTAAGCCCAACACCCCCCACCCCCAAATGCCATTGATCTAGCTCTAACCGGGCGCTAACCATTAATCTGAGAAGATTCCTGTGCATAGGCTTTAACAATAAATCTGTAATCTGGAACTTCTGTGTATGGATTTGGTTTTTCACACCCGACAATAGCAAAATAAACAATGTATTCCTTATGGAGGAAAAAATATCTAAAGGAACTAGACAAATCATCCATGTTAAAATATTCTAAACACACAAGAGATGGCACGGTGCATGTTTTCAAAACAGCTTTAGAGGAGGAGCTTAAGAATGTGGGGGGGCACAAGTAATTCAGAGGTGGTGCTCTGGAATATTTACAGGAATTATTTCCAACAAGGTCTTGTGATGGAAGAAAAAGTCTCTCTGCTACATAAGGGTTTAGTATGTGTCTACCTGGTAGTCATTGGTATAACTTGATAGGTTTTTATCTGCATGTTTCTTTGGCTGCAGGCAGCATCTCGTGAAAGAATGTTATTCATAACTTCAAAGAGCTGCTCAATGCGTTGATCTTGCCTCAGGTCTTCTCCTCCTTTCACAAGAAAGGGATATTCCCGCTCATCATTGCCTCTGATAACTATACGTTTTGGTTTCCGCATGGATTCCATTACTTTTATCTTTGACAGAATGTAGAAGAAAAATACAGAGCAGATAAGAAAATACTATGTTATACAAATTGACCCCTAAAGAAGCTACATATTTCTATGCAGCACCAGAAATGAAACCCAGAAATGAAATTCTCTCCTGAATTTTTCAAGCAATATTGTCTCCAAACGATAGCTTATATTGTTTATTTTTACATTTTATGTTTTTGTACGTCACATGCAGGGGTGGGTTCCTACCGGTGCGGTCTTGCCTGTTCGTCGCCGCAGAGCTGAAGAAGCTGGCGGTGTTCGTGGCGCGGGGCTTCCCCCGCCCGCTTTCCCCGGCCACCGGGACGCCGCCATTTACGTTCTTTTGCCATCTGTGCAACAGGCAAGACCGCACCGGTAGGAACCCACCCCTGGTCACATGGTTTTAGTGACCTGCAATTTGTAGTAATAATAAACAAGATTTACAGTAAATTAAAATTAATAAAATTGGAAAGTTTTGGAAAGAAAATGAGCAGAAGGAGGTAAATCACACCAAAGATGTATTAGAGATGCTATAGAATTACTTATGAACAAAAGTAACAATATCACCTGAAAAATCATATATGAAAAATCTTCCTATTTTAAAATGCAAACAATCCAGTTTTAGGAAAAGTCAAGGATATCTTAACAATTCTTAATGACCTTGATACTGCTCTTAAGTTTGGTTATACATACAAGCAACGATGAAAAAGCCATGTTGCAAGTTAACAGATTCAGTTTGCCGCAGGTCACTGGTTTTCAAAAGGCACAGACCTCAACATCTATTAATATATAGATTTCCAATCAGGAATCTCATTGGGTATTGACAGCTGTCATGGACCTTTCATTTCAACTTACAGCCACTTGTGTTTTTGAGAGTGGTAATAAAAACTATGTTCCTTGTAGTTATTATTTTTTTCAAAATGGATGTCACAGTTTGAGATTCCCTCCATTAGATCCTAAGTGATTTCTAAGTGAAAAATCAATATGTAGAATAGACCTGTCATTTATATGAGAACAGAATTCACCTTTCTTCTGGTGCATTCTGAAACACTTAGAATGTAAGAGATCAGGGAAAATCAAGCAAGTATACAGAATTTGTTCCACTATATATATTGTGATAGCATACAGGGCTTCCTTAATAGGTTCTTCCACAAATAATTATCTGTGACTGAGAAGGATATTTTACAAGTACAGGAGAGGCAAATGGTTTTTAGCAGTCCAGATGCCTTTGAAGATTAGAACGAATTTAGAAGGGGCTGTTTTCAGTTCATTTTTACCATTTTAATAATATATAAATAACTTTTTCCTTCTTTATAAGTTATTACTCTTGCTTCATTTTCTCTTCCATTTTATTCCATTTTTCCTTCATTCACTCGCCAGTGCAGTTACCCCTTTCCTTTCCTCATCTTTCTGCTTTATTCTCCCAGTTTAATTTTTGCTCTTTCTGCTAGAAGGAGGGAGAGGAATGAGTGTAACTGTGTGTTTCCATCTATGATAGTCAATGGGTTATATGCAGTGGGGAAATCAATTTTATAAATGGAATCTCTTTATCTTTCAACCAATTAATTTTAATTAATAGATGCTATTAACTTTTCCTGTTTTGGCAAATGAGTTCTGGAGAGGCAGATGCTGCATATGTATCAGAATCTTTTTTGCACTGAGTAGATTAATATGGGGGAAATGTTCAATTATTATTTAAAATTAAGATAAATTTCTACTACAATGCTAACAGTATGCTCTGTAGGTTAATAGTTTAACATACCCGCTCATCAAATCCAGAAATTTTTGCATGATATTCCGGCAATGGCTTTCCTTTACCATCATACTGACCTGAGTAAGTAAAAAGTTGTTTGTTTAAAAAATGTGACTTTTTAAAAATGCTTATTAGATCAAATAACAAATAACTTCATCAGAATGTATTATGTGTTTGATACATTTTTATCTGGTACACAATGCAGTATTACATTTGTAGAAAATCTCAGGTTATTTTTTATAGTAGAAAGGTAGGCGTATGGGAAGGATGCCTGTTAAGAGACCTTCAATATGATTCTTGCAATTCTAGTTTTGACATCAAGATTGTCAGCAAAAGCTTTTAGAAAAATGCTGCTTTGGAAAGTATTGTCAATTAAGTTCCAGTCTAAAAAGGAGCTCTAATATGTCACAATCATTTTAGATCAGTTGAGAAATCTGTCAGGGTGGTTCTGGTGAGTGATGGAGCACTTATTTACCAAAAACTCAATAGTTCAGGATTTTTTTTAAAAAAAGACTGACTTAGGAGTCTAAATGCTAAAACCTAAATGCTAAATCGCTTTTATGAAGTCAAAGTGGCGATGCCCAGAGATTACACTACCACAGAAACCTTGAGGAAAACCCATATAAAGTATCAAACAATATCAATTAATATACACACTAAACCCTCCCACAATATAATTAATAGGCAAAACTAGAAAGCAGAGGGAAATATACCCTCATATCTTTTATTTGCCATAGCCCTCAAATACTCCCCACAATCCTCAGGTTTCTTTTGTTCATTTATTTCAGGCACATGAGCACAATTTCAAACAAATTGTATGTTCTGGAGATAAAAGGGAGGCTGGCGATTAGTATGCTGTTTTGCAGCATTTTCACTAAAATTCCAATGGGCCAGGCACGCTGATAAGCACACTATGCAGGTACCATTTTAGCACCTCAGTCCTGAAGTCCAAGCAAAAGCAAAATGCCATTGTTCCTTTTCCTGTCACTGTACTAAAAACAGTTCAACGTTGTTTTAAATTCTTTTACATCACAAGATGCATTTTCTCATACATAAAGCTTTTGAATTAAAGTACCGTATTTTTCGGAGTATAAGACGCACCGGAGTATAAGACGCACCTTAGTTTTTGGGGAGGAAAATAGGGGAAAACAATCTGCCTACCAGGTATTCATCTGGCTAGCGTCCTTAGTCTGGTCAGCTTCAGCACATTATTTTATCCCCTGGTTAGGACTTAAAAAAACCTTCTTCGGAGAGAGTAACAATGAAAGAGCATGCAAGCCAGTAAGAGCTGGGAAGATCGTTAGCACCTGGTTAGGGCTAGAAAAAAACTTATTCGGAGCAAGTAGAGCAATGAAAAAAACCCTGCAAAGACTTAGGGCTGGAAAAACCTTCTTCTGAGAGAATAACAATGAAAGAGCCTGCAAGCCAGTAAGAGCTGGGAAGATAATTAGCACCTGGTTAGGGCTAGAAAAAAACTTATTCGGAGCAAGTAGAGCAATGAAAAAAACCCTGCAAAGACTTAGGGCTGGAAAAAAAGCTTTGAAAAAGCTACATTCAGAGTATAAGACGCACCCAAATTTTCAGCCACTTTTAGGGAGGAAAAAGGTGCGTCTTATACTCCAAAAAATACGGAGTTTGAAGATTTCATATTATCTCCAAAGTGGTAAAAACCAGAGATAGAAAATATTTAATAGTCTAGTCCAGGGGGTGGGCAAACTATGGTTCTTTGAGGATCTGTGGACTTCAACTCCCAGAATTCCTGAGCCAGCCATGCATGGGAGTTGAAGTCTGGGAGTTGAAGTCCACAGGTCCTCAAAGAACCAGAGTTTGCCCATCCCTGGTCTAGTCCAACCGATTGTGATTATATAATTCGAGGGTATTACTTCAATTAATAATTTTTTTTTCCATTAGGGACAATCTTCAATTTATAGGGAGTTTTCTTCTTTTTACTCTCCAAAAGTGTACTTTACCAGGGATTTCCAGTTCAGTCCTCAAGAATTCTGGTTTGAATTCACTCATCCAAGGGGAGCACTCCTTTAGATTCCCAGGTTCCTTCTGACATGCTTTCATCTTTGCAGAGAGAGCAAGTGCAACTTTATTGAAGATGCTGGCATTCATATCTAGCAGTTTTGAACCTCCTTTTCCAAAATGATTGTCGAGTTCCTTTCCAAATTCCTGAAATATAATTCATTTACAACAAAAGCACTAGTTTTAATGTAAGAAAAATATTTAGGCCGTTATGAAAAAAAAAGTACAATGGTATCCTTAACAAAGGACCAGAGTAGAACCTTTACAAACTGCCAGAACTTAACTGTCAACATGCCAAAAGTTAAGTGATCAGCAAAAAGTACAAGCTGTGGCCAGGGAAGGATGCCATGTTATTAAAGAATTGTGGGTTGTGAGTGATGAACTGCATACAATGGGGTGGGGGCTTCTTATGAAATTTCCAAACAAGGATTGTCTCCTTGTGATGGCACTTTTCACTGAAGCTAGTAAAAGGGTACATGGATAAATATGTCCTCCTAGAGAAGCTGCCGCACTGAACCGCAATCAAAGCTGCATGAACTCCTCTTTTCACTAGTGGAATAAAATGTAACTATGCCAAAAGGAAAGACATTTGGGAAAAGAAATCCTAGAAATTAAGGAACTAAATTCCAAGTATATAGTCTACCTCCATCATAGGAAAAATGAAATCAAAAACTTTGCAGGAATAATTCACATATAAGACTTTGAAACAGGCAAATTCACTGCCTTCTAGCAGTGTCCAAGAACAATGAACTCATAGTTTTTCTAATACTCATTTACCTCAGATCTACCAAAGCAGCACCAGTTATGTCTGGTTTCTAGCTGACCAGCAATCAGTTAATATAGGAGATTCCCAAAATCCTGCCAAATCATCATCCATAGAATACATACTAATTTTTAAATGGCTCAATTCTATCAATGAATATGCTAAAAAGCAGCTGCTGCAGTGATGGCTTTTAATTATTATTCCTAAAAACACAGATTATGCAGAAAATTTTCATCTTTCCTTTACTGTGCTCAACCATTTCAGAAAAGGCTGAGCCTTGAAAAAGGCTGAAAAAATTTTCTTGAAGTGGATCTAAACTCTCTTCTGTAGTTACTGTATTTTTCGGAGTATAAGACGCACCGGAGTATAAGACGCACCTAGAGTTTAGAGGAGGAAAACAAGGAAAAAAGTATTCTGAACCAAATGCTGTAGTAATATATTATTTAATAAAATACCAGTGTAGCAGAATACTTTTTACAACCATGTACACTTTTTACAACCATGTATAATTTTTACAAACTTCAAACTTGACAGCTTTAAGACTTGTGGACTTCAACTCCCAGAATTCCTCCTCCAGTCATGCTAGCTCAGGAATGGGAGTTGAAGTCCACAAGTCTTAAACTTGCCAAGTTTGAAGACCCTTGCACCCCTAACTCCTAACCCAAGGGTCTTCAAACTTGACAGCTTTAAGACTATGGACTTCAACTCCCAGAATTCCTCCTCCAGTCATGCTAGCTCAGGAATGGGAGTTGAAGTCCACAAGTCTTAAACTTGCCAAGTTTGAAGACCCTTGCACCCCTAACTCCTAACCCAGGGGTCTTCAAACTTGACAGCTTTAAGACTAGTGGACTTCAACTCCCAGAATTCCTCCTCCAGTCATGCTAGCTCAGGAATGGGAGTTGAAGTCCACAAGTCTTAAACTTGCCAAGTTTGAAGACTCTTGCACCCCTAACTCCTAACCCAGGGGTCTTCAAACTTGACAGCTTTAAGACTAGTGGACTTCAACTCCCAGAATTCCTCCTCCAGTCATGCTAGATGGGGTAATTAGAAGACAAAAACACCCCAGCTCGTTTTTCGCTCGGTTTTTTTTTCAAAAACAGGGCACGCAGAGGCTTTGGGAAGCCTGCAGAGCACTCCTAGGGGGTGGGGGAAGGCAAAAACACCCCAATTTTTGCAAAAAACGGCTCGTTTTTCGCTCATTTTTTGGAAAAAACAGGGCATGCAGAGGCTTTGGGAAGCCTGCAGAGCACTACTAGGGGGTGGGGGAAGGCAAAACCGCCCCAATTTTTGCAAAAACCGGCTCATTTTTTTGCAAAAACAGGGTATGCAGAAGCTTTGGGAAGCCTGCAGAGCACTCCTAGGGGGTGGGGGAAGGCAAAAACACCCCCATTTTTGCAAAAAATGGCCCATTTTTCACAAAAATAGGATGCGGGGCAGGGCTTCAGGAGGCCAAAAATGGCTGTATTCGGTGTATAAGATGCACCGACATTTCCACCCTCTTTTTGGGGGCAAAAAGGTGCGTCTTATACTCCGAAAAATACGGTATGTTCTGTAGTTATGCAACTGGAAGCTTCTCTAGTCTTCTTTCATTCCGTAAAATTAGAATGAATACTCCCTCTGGAGGAATGTTTCAAAACCTCTATTCCGCTTTCAACTTTTCAATTTGCAGCCTGAGTAATAATAATAATGGTGGACTACCATAGATTTGGGACTAAGTATTTTTTGTTTGACTGAGTTTTTTAAAAAATGTTTTCAAACTGTGCATAAAGCCAAGATTTGTGAACAGTTGCACTAAAGAATGTCAATATGACTTGGATATGTAACCACAATATACATATAAGGATTATTTTTTAAAAAATCAATAGTTAATTTATAAGCTCACTAGAATTCAACTGTAAAACATGATACATACTTTAATAAATTGCTTTCTGAACCACCCAAGACCGGGAGCCTCTAAATTTCCAAGGTTTTGGTACATCCCATCATACAATTGCTGAATGTTATTTGTATTTTTCTTAGTTTTTCCCAGCTCATTTTGGACATCTGCAATCCAATCCTATAAATGCAGAATAAAAATTATTTTCTCTCTTGGGAAATAAACTGATAGCAGACATCAGAATGTAATGGCAATCAGGTCATAATCATAAATCCATGCTGCTGAAGATAGAGATGTTTTATTAAATTTATATGCTACCTGAATCGCAGAGATTCTGGGTGTATTACAAATAGCTACATTAAAACCAAGAAAACAATAAGAGATTTTTTTTTAAAAAAGGGTAAAAATGGCAAGATGACAAAATTAGATGGGAATAAAAGAAAACAAAACCACCTAGTTACTGGGTGAACAGCAAAAACAGATGATTTTGGCATATTCAAGTCACTACATTAATAAATATAGATAATTTCAGATTATGAAGAATTTGACAGATGTACCTTGAATAGCATTGCTGGATTGGAAAGCTGTTCCAAGGAATGGACAAAATCTTGTATCACTCCTCCTTCATACAACTTGCTCTTCACTCTACAAAAGAAAGAAAGAGTGCAACAAGGAAAGAGAAATGTTCCCCTTAATTTTTTTAAAGTGATATCCTAGCACAGTTTTTCAACTAATAAGCAAACTATTTCAGCTACAATCATCTAAACCATGGTTGGCCAATCTTGTGGCTTGCTTGGATTGTGAAGAGAGATTGTCTTGGGCCACATATAAAATATATAATATAGTTAACATATATAAATAACAAAGTTCCTTTATTTTTTAATACTTTATTTTCTTGTGGGACTGGATTACTAATTGTCTAGGTCCACATATGGTCATGGGTTGAACATTTTTGGTCTAAAGAGAAACTATAACTTAGTTCAAAGTTTAATGATTTAATATAAACAACTCTCTAAATTAAGATTCCTTACTCTTTAGGTTAAGTTAAATAAATGTTTTTCTTTCTTTCTGAACAGATATAAGAAAAAACAAAATTAAAAAAAGACAATCATAGTGTCTGAGCCACTTGATAACACAGATTAAGGGCAGCAAGATCAATAAGCTGAATGAATCTACAACTTATAGAAACTTGTTTCAGCAATTATGTAATTCCTTAGTAGGAAGAATTAACCTACTGACATTTTTTTAACCTTTAGCAAACTAAAAAAAACCTTTTCACTTAAATGTAGCGTATGAAAGTATGTGCACACTACACTTTTGCCTAACCCTAAAAGAAAATTTGCTTTTCTTCTAAAACATGTTTTCTTTCATTTTTAATAATACCTTTCTACAAACTCCTTATTTTTATGACCTATGGCAGTTTCTGGGAAAGAAAAGCTTTCACTGCTGATCATGAAGGGATACACTATTGCTTGTGGGTAACTAGAAGCAATTTCTTCCACTATATGCTGAACGGCAGGTGCTTCATTCTTATCCAGCATTGCCATCAACTGGCTGATCCAACCAATGAACTGCCAGCAGGGAATTGAAGAAATCTGTGAAAACAGTAACTGTGAATGTAGATTACAGCAAATAAAGCATGCTTCTATCCTGACTCCCCTGAATTCAATAAAAACTAAAGCCTCTATCTATTGGAATATGGAAATGCATGTAGAATGTATAAAAAGTTTACCAAATTCAGCCAAGATCATGGTAACATGTTTCCAAGAACCAATGAACTTGAGATAAACAAAAATCAACTAGTTTTTGCCCAGAATTTGTAACAATATTCTTATTAGCTATGGAAGCAAACCACAAACCTTGTATTCAATGCTGACAGTTGCATGTATTGTTCCTTTGAGTGTCTATCCTAAACATTTATTATATTTAAATGTAAATATAGGCTTGACCCAGGACAAAAGGACAGGGAGAATCAGAGCACTTTTCCAGTTGTCACTGGAACAAAATGATAAAATGAGCCGAGGTGGCTCAGCGGTTAGAGGCAGTACTGCAGGCCACTTTAGCTGACTGTGATCCGCAGGTCAGCGGTTCAAATCTCACCGGTTCAAGGTTGACTCAGCCTTCCATCCTTCCGAGGTAGGTAAAATGATGACCCAGATTGTTGGGGGCAATATAAATATACATTGCTTACTGGTATAAACCACCTATGCAGAACCACGTATGATTGAAGCATCAATTTGTAGGATGCTGTCCTGAGGCAGGTAAGATGACCTATAACAGCAATGGCGAACCTATGGCACGTGTGCCACAGGTGGCACGCGGAGCCATATCTGAGGACACGCGAGGCGTTGCCCTATGTCAGCTCCAGCGCACATGCGCACGCTGGCCAGCTGATTTTTGGGCTTCTTTTCGGCCACTTTCGCTCTCCCCAGGCTTCAGGAAATCCTCCTGAAGCCTGGGGATGACGAAAAACGGCTCAACGGGCCAAACGGAAGTTTGTTTCCGTTCTCTAGCAAGGCCTGATTCCAGTGAGAGGTTAGGTACAGATGTCTGCAAGAATATCTTCTCTTTTTTCAAAGTAAACCATCAGTGGTTTTAATTTTCCAAAATTTATTTATAAATGTACATGCTGCCCACCCAAATGATTGTGAGGGGCTTACAAAAGTAGATAATATATTTTCCTTTAGAGATGGGAAGACTCACCTCTTGTGCCATGAGTCCCAAAATCCTTTCTGGATACTTCTCTACAATTTGCAAAAGTCGGGGGAATTTTAACCTTGCTTCATTTGAATTTAGTTTCAAAGCTTTTATTACTTTTTCCACTACAATTGCTGGAAATATTTGCAAATCCTCAGTGTTTACATCTGGCAGAACATAAGATTGTCAACAGAATATTAAATTTTTAATGTTGATTAAAAATTGTGATTTATTTAACATAAAGTTTTTTTAGGGCTACATAAAATAATACATTCAATTTTTTTCTCTAAAATACTTTGTCAAATTTTCTGTAGACCTGACATTTCACCTAGCATCACATTCTTCTCAAGAAAACAACATATAGTATGATATTTGAAGGCTGGCAGAAATAACATTTACAATAGTAGGAAGAATAGTAAGAAAAAATTTATTGGATTAGGTGCAAGGCAGGAAGTTTAGCATTTTGGATGATATAGTGGCCAATTACCAGAAACTTTAATCCAGGGCATGTGTCTGAGAGTCAGGAGATAATTAACAGCTACTAAAACTGATAGCTATAGCTCATTTCTTTTTGAAACTGCCCAGTTTCTCTTCAAATAATCTTAATTGGTTACCATCACATGCATGATATAGTGATAGATTCCAGCATTTAACTGTACACTGTTAATAGTGATAAATTCCAGCATTTAACTGTACACTGTTACCTACCGTATTTTTCGGAGTATAAGACGCACCTTTTCCCCTCCTAAAAGAGGGTGAAAACTTGGGTGCATCTTATACACCGAATGTAGCCCCGCCCAGCCACCCCCACCCTTTGTCTTCTGCCTCCCAGCAATTTGCCTCCTTGCAGCAAACAGCGCAGAGCCTGATTAGCACAAACAACTGATTATCGGCCTCCCGACCATCAGCTGATTCAGGCAGCAGGCAGGCGGCAATAGGCAGCCTGAAACTATTAGCTGCTTGTGCTAAAACTGAAAGTGAAACTAAAACTGCAAGGAGGCAAATTGCTGGGAGGTAGAGGCAGATTTTTATTTTATTGTGCTAATCAGGCTGAGCTGAAACTGGCTGTTTGTTGTTTGCTGCAAGGAGGTAAGTAAATAACTATAAATGTCTATAGAATGTTCAAATTATTAGACTTATTTTTTAAAGACTGCTTTATTATTGTTCTAGACAACTTGACAAAATGAAGCTTTTTAAAATAAATGCTTGATCTGAAGAGGACCAGTGCTATTGTATCTTCTTTTAAATAGCAGAGAATAACTATACTTCCAGAAAGCCACATCAATTTTAACAGCATCTGTACAAGTATAGTCTGAAATGTAAGTGTCCTATTGTAGTATTAAGATAAGGCAGCTGAGTTAGACCCTGACTTAGTCATGTTCGGAGTAGATCTATTTAAATAATTGGGAGGAGTTAGTGTGACTACATTTAAGAAAACTTTCTGGCATTAATATACTGCCATAATGTACATTTCTCCAATTCTTTGCTATTTCTATGGGTCAGGCACACATGCACAGAAATACACAGCAAACAGTGTATAATCATCTGTACTGTTTGCTGTTTGCTGGGAGGCAAATTGCTAGGAGGCGGAGGCAGATTTTTTTCCCCTTGTTTTCCTCCCCCAAAACTAAGGTGTTTCTTATACTCCAGTGCGTCTTATACTCCGACAAATATGGCAAGTACTCTCATTTAGCCAGACATTTTCCTGCATTATTTATTTAAATTGATTACCTTTTAATTTCAATAATGATACTTGTTTTAATGTAATTTTTTACATCTCTCATGATTTTTAAATACTTCTATTTTATCTCTTTCTACCTGTTTTGCTTTGAAGTACAATATCCCAAATATTGTACTCTTTTCAATAGGGGAAGGGCTTTTAACAATCCAATCATTTTGGTTGTCATGTTCTGAACATGTTTCCTGCCTACTATATATATATTTGGCATTATTGGGGCATTCAAAATTAATAAATACAAGTATAGGTGAAGTAACTTATATATTTTCTTAAGTGTATCTTATTTTTTAAAAAAATTACAAATCAACCAAGTTACATTTTTATACTGCACCAAAACAGAGTAAATTTTAGATAGCATGAAAAAAAATAGCAGGAATGTATCATTAGAATGGTGAGAACTGGTATTTACCAAAACAAAATAAAGATTAGAACATAAGACTGGCCATATGTTGCAAACACTAGCACTACACATGATCAACTAAAGGTGACAATGTCAAAAATGACATGTATCAATCTGAAGTGAATCTTCTCTGGCATTTGTTACAGAACTGAAATAATGAACAAGTCATCCTCTAACTTACCTGCTGAATTTTGTTCTTCTTTGCGGAGATGACTGTCACAGAAATTAGCCAATGTCATATAAGCATCCATAATTCCACTTGTGTCTATGTGGTCCAATGACATGGACTGTATTTCTTCCTCAGCTTTTTTCACAGCCCCACTGAAGCACAGAAAAGCTCTCTTGTTCAGCCCTGCTATCACCTGAAATTTAAATACGAGAAACCTGTGATCACGATCATAAAGCACAATAGGAAACAGTAAGAAGCAGAATATAAAATCATAAAGTTTATGTGTTATTGCTTATGTGGGTAATGAAATGGTTTTCATTCAACATTAAGAGATAAAACTAAGGGACACAGGTGGGAAGAAAAGATCCAACATTCATAGATTAAAAAATGGAAACAATGGAAGCAAGATGCTGGGAAGTCTTGATGAAATAGATTTATTGACTCCAAACCAGGGTATTTATTTAACCATTCTTCTGCTCTTAAAGATGCCAGACCTTTTCCATTTCTTAACTTCTGAGTAGAGGGACCTTTTGTCAGCCCCTATTTTGACCTTTCTTTGGAAATGGAAAGGAAAAAAGCACAATCATAAGCTCCTGCCAGGGGATGGAGGTGGGTGTAATAATTTGCATTAGAAATGCTTGTACTCATGTAAGAGAAAAATATTACCTGAAGAATCTAAATGGAATAGAATCACTGATCAGAATGTACAAATACATCTGCAAGAAATCACTGGAGTTAAAATTAATCCTGTTGTTATGGCCAGTTTATGATATGCTTGTACTTCAGGAATATATTTAACTACTTCAGATCCACAATCATTCTCATATCCATGCTCTCTGAGATCTAAAGGACACTTCTGTCCCAAACTGTGCCAATACCCTTCTCCTGTCTCTTATCCTGAACCAGGATCCAGTGGAAAATGTTTTTTTACTATCCCAACCAGTCTGACCGGGGCAGGGGGGCATGCTCCATTCCCATCATGCTAAGGAGTGTCAGCTGGCAAAGCTCAGGTGGACAGCTTTTTGCATTGTGATGCCTGCCCTCTGGCCTCAGTCCTGTTGGCATTCCATAAGGCTTTGAAGACTTGGCTCTGTGCTGAAACTTGGTGACCTAATCTATGACCGAGCCCATTTTTTGGTTGTGCTGAGTTACCAATTATTGCTTTTGAAATTTGAGGGGGGGGGGGGCTGCTGTGTTTCTTATGGTTTTTTTGTGGGCATATTTTTATTATTTTTTTATATTGTTAGGTCCTCAGAGCCATATATTTGAAATGGGCAGCCGTATAAATCTTCTAAATAAATAAACACATAAATAAATGTAAAAGGAATCACTGAGAACGAAAGGAGTTAAAAATAGACAAACTCAACAAAGTTCACTATGCTTATTTATTAAGCATAGTTTTTGGTTCTGCTTCAAGTATTTCCAGAGTCCATGAGAACAATAATATCTGCTGAATTTGCTGCAGTGTTTTGCTTTTATATCACACATTTTTGACCAGGTTAAAAAAAAATTATCAAATTCTACCTTCATTTTTCTAATTAGGCATTCATATTTTAGGAAATGGGCATCTTACTTTTTCAACATTATCGGGTCTTTCTTCTGAAAGCATCAAGACTTTTCTAGACTTTTCTTCTTCAATTTGGTCAAGGCAAGCTGGATCCTTGGAAAGAGCATTGGCCATTATATGAAAAGTGGTTCCCAAGAGGAGGTTTTGGTTACGGAAAGTAACAGCATTATTGCTCATGCTGCTCAGTTTAATCTCATCTGTTGACAAAAAAAATTATAAAATTAGTATGCTGGTATAACACTGCGTGCCTAGAAAACACAACCAAGAATCTTTTCCTAAAGTCAACATCATGATGTTCTTATGTAGCGATGGAAAACCTACACAAAGCACTTACCCAGTAGAGAGACAGTTTTGAGTACTGTAAGAATTTGTTCAGCACTACTTTGACTCCGGCTGCGACTATGGCTAAAATAACAATAGCTGTGGTTCCATTTTACTCGCCAATCTTCACAGGTCTTAGAATCTCCATGCAAATCCTTCAGAAGCTTTAAGGCTACTGAGAAACTGTTCTACTTTGCAATCCAACAGGAGAAAAGAATGAAGAGATTACCATAAGAATACGGAAGAAGGGCAAATCTCTTGAGTTCAACATATGAAAATTAATAGCAATAATAAGTATCACAGTGCTAGTAAGCAGGTTTTTTTTTGAGTGATCATGTGTTTTATTTAAATATTTTTAATTCAAAAGATCAAATAAGCCAATTTTTTTGCTCATTTGGTACCTCTGAATGTCTCAACTCAATAAACTGCGACTAAAACAAATCTTAGCATAATGGTAGGCACACACAGCCCTGCCATTCTAAAGAATATTTTAAAGGAATTAATATGACTGAATCTCTCAAAGCTGGCACAATATATTTTGATGAAAGGCTATATTATTCAGTTATATTTCACCTCATTTTGTTCTCATAAAGTAAATGTCATAGATACCTGTTTCCTAGCACACTCTATCATCTTCATTTTCATAGCAAACTTGCAGTTTTTAATCACTGTATGTGTATCTTCGTTCTCATTATCCATTTCCATGCTGAAAGTAGCATCTCCATCTAATTCCATGCTATCATCTAGGTGGGTACTAGAAAATTTCTCCTGAATTTTGTCAAGGAAAAAGCACCTGCACAAAAATTAAGAAAAAATTGAGAACCCAGCGACCAAAAGAGTGCTCTTGGAAAAGAGATTTTACTGTGGATACTCTTAGGTGTACAATAAATGTATGTAAACACCAATAACTGAATCAGATTGTTTTTTTACCTATTTGTAATTATATCATCCCAAACGTTCATAGGATCCATTTTGGTGTCAGGGTATCTATTTGTCCAAATATTGAGAAATCTCTTAAGAGAAGCCCAAGAAGTTAAATTACCTAAAAAGCAATTATTGAAAAAAACATTAATTTTTTTCCCTTCTCCTCCCACTTATGACTGTATGATTGTAACTTGTTGACTGTATCCTTACAATTTATATTAATAGTTTCCTGATTGCTTATTTGTACCCTATGACAATCATTAAGTGTTGTACCTCACGATTCTTGACAAATGTATCTTTTCTTTTATGTACATTGAGAACATATGCACCAAAAACAAATTCCTTGTGTTCAATCACACTTGGCCAATTAAGAATTCTATTCTATTATTCTATTCTATTCTATTCTATTCTATTCTATTCTATTCTATTCTATTCTATTCTATTCTATTCTATTCTATTCTATTCTATTCTATTCTATACTATACTATACTATACTATTCTAAATATTTAAAACTGTCACCAAGTGAAGAATCACATTTTAAACTAAATAAATCATTATAGTTAGTAACAGATTTCAAGCTCTGTAGGCATATGATTGTATTCATCAGGCTAAACCATAAAAAATAATTTACAAATCACAGTGGCACAGTACGCTGAAGCCAAATTAAATACGTTATACGAACCAAATACATTTATAATACATTTGTTTTAGAAACATCAGTTTCACTGTCATTAGAAACTCTTTTTAATACTCCTTGTATGTTAAAAACCTGTTTTTATTAAGTATAATATACAGCAAGTTTCAATCAAATTTTCATATGCCCTTATCTATTTGAACCAACTAATCCAAACAATAAAATAAACAGTAATGTCATAAAACCCCCAAACTCAAAATGCAATCCACCAGTGATATCCAAGACTATGTTAGCTATTATTTTACTAAAACAATATACTTACTACATAACAAGAGCACTGCATTGTGGGGGACAGGGGACTTACTTGGTTTACTTATAAAGTTGATGAAGTCTTGTATTTCAGTTAAAGCCTGAACTGACTGCAGTTTGATCATACGGCTATGGTACAATAGTGAATCAATATTGGAGTAGTTCTGTGGGAGAAAAAGTATTTCATTTTGAATTTCTATCTAATAATCAGTGGATTTTGTTGGGTTTCCCAGATATAAACATCTTATCCTAACAATAAAAGTTCTATGAACCCATTTATTCCATTATTAATACTGCTGGATGTGGTGGATCCATACACAGAACCTCTGAACGACATAATACTCCTGATTAGTTAATACAATTAGCATGATATTTAACAGATTAACAGAGTTAGAAGGGTCCTTGTAGGTCATCTAGTCTAACCCCCTGCCCAAGCAGGAGACTCTACACCAGTGATGGCGAACCTTTTCGGCACTGAGTGCCGAAAAGTTCATGTGAAAAGTTCACACTTGGGGCCACGCTCTGGAAAAGCCGAACTTCCGGGTTCTAGCGTGCATGTGCGCCTGACGATCAGCTGGCCGGCGTGCATGCACACACTGGTTTTTGGCACTGCCGCGCACTCAAAGGAGAGCTGATTGTCACCTGCACATGTGTGCCATAAACCCAGAAGACAAACAGGCAAGGCCGTGTTTGCCGGGTGACATGGCTTCGTGTATCACTTTGGGCACGCGTGCCATAGATTCACCATCATGACCCTACACCATTTCCGACAAATGGCAGTCCAATCTCTTCCTGAAAGCCTCCAGTGATGAAGCTCCCACAAGTTCTAAAGGCAAGCTGTTCCATTGGTTGATTGTTCTCTCTGTCAGAAAATTTCTCCTTTATTTCTAGGTTGAATCTCTCCTTGATCAATTTCCATCCATTATTTCTTATCTGGCCTTCAGGTGCCTTGGAAAATAGCTTGATCCCTTCCACTCTGTGGCAGCCCCTCAAATATTGGAACACTGCTATCATGTCTCCCCTGGTCCTTCTCTTCACTAGACTAGCCATGCCCAGTTCCTATAACTGTTCTTCATATGTTTTAGTCTCCAGTCCCCTAATTATCCTGGTTGCTCTTCTCTGAACTTTCTCCATGTGTGATATTATATTCATTCATTTTGACTTACCTGCATGAACACTTCCATGGCATTTTTGACATAATATCTGGCTCTGTCAAAATCATCCTGTAAAATGTAGAGAAGACTCAACTCTTGGCTATAATACATTTCTATTAGAGCTTTCTTCTCTTCGGCTTTCATAGCCTCATCAATAAATGTCAATAAAGACTGGTCATTGCCACCATGGAAGAGAAGTTTCAACTTGCTGCGAATTACATAGGGTAAATAGGCCTCCTAAAATAGTAAGAAAATTGAAATTATGTTTTTGAGTAATAAAACATACATTAGCATGGTATATTAAATTGTAAACTCTACAAAATTACATAATTTATATATTTAAAAATATATAAATACAATCAAATTCTCCCACATAAGTTTAATATTCAAACTGAGAATTATCCTACCCCACAAAGGGTAAACCACAGTATTGTACATATTTTAATGTACTATGCAAAGCAATGGCTCAATTAAACCCTTTCCCTTAGACCACGGGTGTCAAACTCGCCGTGTCACATTGCCATCACGTGACATTTTCCTCATTCATGGAGCTGGGGTGGGCGTGGCCTGCGCATGACACATCCGGCCCAAGGGCCGCCAGTTTGACACCCCTGCCTTAGACTCATAAATATAACATGAGAACAGAGGCATAGATATATCTATATATCTCTCTATATATATTTTTTTTCTGAAAACCTGATAGAATGGATCACTCCATATTTTATTTAGGTCTGCTGGTTGCCCATTATCAATGTTCACAGTCGAGCAATATTCCAGAGATTTCCATTCTGTCAAATGATTGTAGCATTCAAGAGATGCAATTTCCCAGAAATCCTTTTCTGCTTCGGTTGGCTCATCACCAGGCCAGTCTTGTATAGAGAGTGCCTACCGAAGCAAAGAAAGTTGCAGTTTAGCAATTAATCCAGAGAGAGGCAATGTGCGTTAGTGATTAACCTAGAGCAAAGCAGGTAAGCCTGGAAACCCTTGGCTGAAATCCCCAGAGTTTAAAAAGTTGTTTCAAAATTGTAATTTTCAATGTAAAAGTAAATAAATAAATGAGCTGTTTTAATACAAATGGAATGAAATAATTTTAGTTTTCGTTTTCCTGGACCATCAATTAAAGAACTACAGCCTGCTTTCATCAGTCAAAGGCTGCTGGGAAAAAATTGTGTCTGTGATTTATACCAATATATTTATGGAATTCTGAGTTATTTTTTCCCATGAAACTGAAATACGTCTATGAAATAAATGCCATGAGTTAGGGACATGGAAAGATTCTTACAGCAGGTCTAGATAGATCAGTATTTACATTCACTGTATTACAGAATACACTGCAATAAAATATTTAAGATATATTAAAATATGTAACCCAATGGTTATGAATGGTGGAGCAGTATCAACATATGCCATGGTACTAAAAATAGCTTCTATGAACCTAAATTTTAAAAAAGATACAGGATGGAAGGTATATATACAAATATTTTGTTTCCAAGTTTTTACGCTAGTACAAAAATCTGGCTATGTCTAATACAGTGGTTCCCAACCTGTGGTACGTGTACCACTAGTGGTACGCGAGGGCCTTCCAGGTGGTACGGGAACACTTTCGGGGTCATGAACGATTTTTAGTTAGTTATTTTTTACTTCACAAAAATGTTTACTGCCTAACACAAGATAATCTGGCAACGATTTGCAACTGTTGCCACACGCCACCCACCTGGTCCCAGCGGCCCGAGAATCCAGTTGCTGGATGCGCGGGGCCAAAAAAGGAACGGTACAATTATGGAAATAAAGTGATATCTGATCGAATTTAGTTTCTCTGGAACCAGGTGGTACGCGGCGACTGTACGGGACCTCCAAGTGGTACTCGATCACAAAAAGGTTGGGAACCACTGGTCTAATAGTATATCAATCATTGGAACAATTCTTTCAACAATAGTGTCACATGGTGCTAATCAGACTCAAACAGCAGCCTAACTGCATTTTGCCAGCCCACATTGCAATATTTAAGACATTAATTTATCATGATTAGGACTTATGATAATGATATTTGAGCAGAAAATGGGAAAGAACATTAATCACTGAGTGAATCTGCCTTTACTGAATTCCTTTTGTGGATTATTGTTTTAATAAAGGAGCTTCATTAGATGCCTCTGGTTTTGTTTTTGGCTTGAATGGTTTTAGTTAATAATTACTTTTGATTCAACCTCATCTCAAAGGTTATTCGTCAATCGACCCACCTGTTTAAGCATATTAATAACTTATAAAACTGCATTTAAAAATCTTTATAAAATTCAAATAAGTTTATGCACAATTCAGGTTCCTTGTTTTTCCTCAGGCACCAGTTATGCTGATGGTACTTGGATTTTGAGAGGCTGTGTTTGCATTCTTAAGTGACATTCAATCTTTGTTTCCCCTTTATGTCCTTGAAAATGTTGTACTTTATAAACATAATTGTACCTTATCATACAGCTTAGCTGCCTCGGCATAATCACTTTTTGCTTCAGCTAACAAAGCATTGCGGGTAATATCCTTTGTTCCAATCTTTCCACTAAAAATACCTCGGAGAACATCATAATCTCCAACAGATCGATAAAGCCTACACACATTTTTGGGGAAAAAACTTCAAATTACTAAAATGATTCATTCCTCAAATCAATGAGGTTAAGCTAAGTTTCCAAAGACCCAGATAAGGACAAATTTCATAGCTCAGGATACAAAGCTTTCTGTATTCATACCGCTTGTACAATACATATTACCATCATCATCAGTTTGTCACCTTAGCTAGCAAATCCTTTTTGGTTTGAGAAAAGAAAAGTTTGATGATTGCCTGGATCAAGATCAGGTGATAGCCAGTAAGGGGAAAGCTGTTCTGAACTAAATTGCAAATATATGCAAATCAGTGCCTGGCTTCAAGTTATAACCTCCACCCAATTATAACTTCATAGTAGCCAGTTTATTACAAATACAATCAAGTCCAAAATCACCCTTACCCAACATGCTTTTTCTATTTTCTTCTATTTCATAAACTGTTATCATTTCTTAAATGCATGGATTGTGTGATTCTCTGTCAATCAATTCTAATTCAAGTAGCCAGTAGGCTCATTTGGATCTTCCCTTCATTCAAGAGGGATGAAGGGAAGATCCAAAGAACTATTGAGGGAAGAACTATTTATCTTTTCAGATAAATAGTGGGAAGAGGGAAGAACTATTTATCTTTTCATTTAATCTCAGTTTTAGTCACGACCAAAATTTGCCGCCGCTGCCACCATTATTAACTACCCGAAAGCTAGGTACCCTGGGCAGAATCTGTTTTAATAATTTGCAACGAAGCTAGGTTCTCCAACCTGAATAAGTGTGTTGCTTGGTATGTCCAAATAATAAAGTTTCGTACTAAGGACCACTGAATCCTTTGAACCAAATCACAAGTTGGATACAGCCATGGTTGAACTAACTGTCTTTGCCTATTGTATTGGTGCCCATGAATTTCTGACCTTGAGTTCAATGAGTAGAGGATAAATAGTAAATTAAACATGGTGTCAAATAATATTCTAAAGCTTTTAGTCACATCTTTGATGTAGATCAGTGGTTCCCAAACTTTTTCAGTCCACCGCCCCCCACCTCACCCCCTCAGGTGGGCGTGGCTTAGTGGTCAGGTGACCAGGTGGGCATGGCCAACTAGTAAAGTGTGGTGAAACTCACTTAACTACGCTCTTGCTTAGCAACCAAAATGTTAGGCTCATTTATGGTCATAAGTCTTTCTTTCGTTCTTTCTTTCTTCTCTACCTTCCCCCTTCTTTCTTTCTTTTTCTTTCTGTCTTTCTTCCTACCATCTTTCTTTCTTTTCTTTCTTTCTTTCTTTCTGTCTGTCTTCCTTCCTACCTACCATCTTTTTTTCTTTTTCTTTCTTTCCTTCTTCCCTCCCTTTCTTTTTCTGTCTGTCTTCCTTCCTTCCTACCATCTTTCTTCCTTTCTATCTTCCTACCATCTTTCTTTCTTTCCTTTTTCTTTCCTTCTTCCATCCCTCCTTTCTTTTTCTGTCTATCTTCCTTCCTTCCTACCATCTTTCTTTCTCTTTGTCTTCCTTCCTTCCTTCCTCCCTCGCTCTTTCTTTCCTTCTTCCCTCCCTCCCTTCCCTCCCTTTCTTTTTATCTGTCTTCCTTCCTTCCTACCATCTTTCTTTCTTTCTGTCTTCCTCCCCCCTTTCTTTCTTTCTTTCTTTCTTTCTTCCCTCCCTTCCCTTCCCTTCCCTCCCTCCTTTCTTTTTCTGTCTGTCTTCCTTCCTTCCTTCCTACCATCTTTCTTTCTTTCTTTCTTTCTTTCTTTCTTTCTTTCTTTCTTTCTTTCTTTCTTTCTTCTTTCTTTTCTTTCTTTCTCCTTCCTTCCTCCCTCTCTTTTTCTTTCTTTCCTTTTTCTTTCCTTCTTCCCTCCCTTCCCTTCCCTCCCGCCAGCCGTGGCCAGGCCGCCGCCACCGCTCACCCAGGCCGATGGCTTGGTAAGCGTTCTCCGGGTCGTGCACCAGGTTGCAGAGCACCATCAAGGGCAGCTGCCACGTCAGCAGCTCAGGGTGCTGCAGCTCTTCATTGAGCTTGGGGAGGCCTCGGCGGCCGAAGGCCACAGGCGCCTTGGTGGGGTCGATGTCGGGGGGCAGCTGGACTGAGATCCGCGGGTGCACCATGCCGGAGGGGAGCCCGCTGAATTGCACATGCCGGGTTGCTAGCCGCTGCGGATGCCGGGCAGGAAAGTCCGCACACGCGCAGGTTCCGCAGCGGGGTCTTCCCGCGGGTCGGCGAGCACTCACCCGAGCAGCTTCGGGAGCGGTCGGCTTCCCTCGTCGCTGTGCCACGCTCAGTACCTAGCACTTGTAACTCCATTGCATTCCAGGCTATTGGGTGCAGGGCAGCCCATTCTGAAAGAAAACATCTTGTGTTTTCTTTCAGAATGGGCTGCCCTGCACACAAGAGCGAGGAACGCGAGAGAGCTTCAAGTGCTAGGTAGGACACCCATCACACGGTGTGACGCAGTTTGGGGTGACCAGTCATGCAGGGCGGGGCGGAGTGGAGCCTGGGCGGGGCTGGGCAGGCTACGAGACAGGCATCATACCTAGCACTTGTAACTCCGTCGCATTCCAAGCTCTTGGGTGCAGGGCAGCCCATTCTGAAAGAAAACATCTCGCATTTTCTTTCAGAATGGGCTGCCCTGCACACAAGAGCGAGGAACGCGAGGGAGCTTCAAGTGCAAAAGCATGGCGAACTACCTACCGCCCCCCTGGCCCCTCTCACCGCCCCCCTGTCGCCATCCTTGCCTCTCACCCCCCCCTGAGGGTTCCCACCGCCCCCCAGGGGACGGTACCGCCCACTTTGGGAACCACTGATGTAGATTCTCCATATCTTTATTTTTTTCTTTGTAGTACTTAGTAAAAGGCTTAGTATTTTGACTGTATTTCAAAGTCTGTTTTTGCAGTAATGCTTCTAATACAGTGCCACTTCTTACTCAATACTGGATAACTGAAGATATACTTTATAAATGGCTACCTGTATAGAGATTCTTTATCATTTAATTAAAATCAAAGAGACAGAAATTGTAAGTTCAAAAGTAAAAGGCAGTCCAAAATTCTGACAATACACAATCAAAGTTATCGCCATTATATTAATTTCATTAATTTCAATATTAATTTTTACCCAATTCTAAAATTTATGTCCCACTTAAGGGAAAAATCTACAAACATTTTCTTTATCAAGGAAAGAAACCTTACCTAGCAAGTTCAATCCACCTGGTCACATCAGGTGACAGTTCTGTCCTTCCACGCATTCTTTTGGAGGGAGGCTGCTGCTCCACAGGAGAAAGGTGAACCAAAGCTTGCTCAAGAAGAAGGATGCCCACCGGTTGCTGTAAACTTGCTAAACAGCTAGTACTTACACTGTCATAGTTGAGGTCTAGCAACTCTTTGTGCAGATAAGTCATCTCCTATTATTAACAAATAAACAATTAATGAAATTGATTGCATTCTGAGAATGGAGTAATATTGAGTTACAGTCACCATTATTAATTACTGAAGTTTTTAAAAAGAGATCTAAAGTACTTTACTTGTTTTTTGTGCCTCCCTAGTTTTCTAACACTACCCTGAAGAATTAGGGATGACATTTACAATGGCCTAGAATGCATCTACTAAGTTAATAATGTAATGAGAGAGGGAAGGAGGGAGAGGGAGAGGGAGAGGGAGAGGGAGACAGAGAGGGAGAGAGAGAGAGAGAGAGAGCTCTGGAAAGAATACTGGGCAGGCTCTATTGCTGGTAGAATGTGCCACCTTCATTTTTAGCTGTCTTCATTCATACTACCCATAAGTATAAAAAAAGAACTAAGAAATAAATTCACAAATATAATATTGAATGTCATACCAAGATGCAAGCTATGAATGGTGGGAAATACAACACAGTGGTGGTTAAAAAGTTATTGAAGTCATGTAATAGTTGCTGGATGATATTATTTCTTTCAGCCAGAGGCTTGGATTTTTTCATTTGTTCCAGAATTCCACTAAACAAGCTGCTGAAGAGTTGTTTAGCCAGTGTGGGATCTTTCTGTAAATTGCAGACATATAAATGATATGATTGCTTACAACATTCTGGAAAAGTATTGTCACAGTGTAAACAATATGCTCACTAGAGCAAGTAATGTACTGTTTCAAATTGGATGAATTTCCATATTGTAACCTAAATTACACCTTTTAAAATTTTGTGGGAAATATTAGACAATAACTAATAGGTTTTATGGAATCACAATAAACAATTTGTGAGTTCTTGTAAAATGTATGTTTTAAAAGGTGACAAATAATGAAACAAATTGCAATGAAACTTGTGAAGCACAGTTGAATAAGAACACATTACAAGTTACACAAAACATATTGTTTCTGCACTCTAAACTGGAGATTACGATTGCCTGTGAACTCTATGAAAAACCTGAAAGTAAAAGAACCAAATGAATTAAGTGATCTAAATAAATATGTATTTGCTGTTTTTTATATTAATATGCAAATTTATTTCCTGTTTTTTATGTTAATAGGCCAATCTCCATGGGTGAAAATATGATTCCCAGGGAACTGCTTAACACAGCAAACAAGAGCATCATTTTCGGTACATTGCTTACTACCTCTCCGTGAAGGACCTGAGGTTTAATCATGTTCAGAATCCATGAATCCTATGATGATGATTTAAAAGAGTTAGGACTTCGGGTCTTTCAACAGAAAAATGGAGGGCCTGCCATAAACAATTCTGTAGCTATTCTTGTCTTTGTAGCCATTGTATTCTTTGGGGCAAAGGGGACATGTAAGACAGAAGTCGTTTTTGTCAAGATCAGATAAACCATCATAAAAACCAGTGTTAGGGTAAGATGCTCGCTTGTCAAAACTGTCACAGAGAGCAGGAACTCTGAAAGCCTGGCTTCTTGAAGTTGGCAAGACTGGAACTGTAAATGACCCCCCTCCCCACTTAAATAAGCATGAAATTATTTGAACAGTCCAGCCTCTGAAGCATGTAAGAAGAACACACTTCTGGTTACATTAACTAACACTGAGCACTTTAAAAGGCCTCATATGTTATACCACATTTTAAATTTGAAATGCCCCTTTTTCAGGTTTGCTTCAGGGTCATTTGATATACGGTGAGAAAACAACCATTTATTTTTCTAGATGCAGTAAGCTAAAAAAACACCTGAAATCAAACTCTTCATATTAAATGATACACTAAGACTAAACAATTATGAAAACAATTTAAAGAAAAGAAATATTTAATAATTTAATATCTAATACATAAATTGGACTGACTCAATGCAATAATAGCAAAATACAGGGACTTAAATTGCATTTACTAAAATTGTTTAGCTCAGTTATTAAGAGTCCTTGATAAAATCAGCCTACCTGTGCCACAACTTGCAGGGGAGTAATTAGACTGCTATATTCAATCTGGATGTCAGGGAGATCCCCTTGTCTGTATTTCCTGTACAAAGTGATCTGAGCATCATGCTTTATTTTCAGCTGGGTTTTTATTTCCTGCAACAATTTATCATTTTGTCACAAGCAGCAAAAAAATGTGCACCTCACAGCCCTTCGAATTCCTAACTGTCTCTCTAATGCTGCCCTCTAGGCGGGCTTCAGGAAAGTGGAAGCTAGAGTAAGAGTGACCATACTCAACTACTGACTCCATCTTTTTCCTGTCCTTTGGCTTTGCCCCATTAACTGCAAATAATTATTTTCAAGCATTAGCACTCAAAATTCAAGAGATGATGACCGGGGTTATACACTAAATTTAGTGAGCACCTAGCTTGCTATTTTAGAGTGCTGGGCAACTCGATACAGTCTTCCACATGCTGACCTTTTATTCTTTCTTACAACCGATCTAATGCTTCTTTTAGATGCCAGGTTTTTTTATATATATACTTTGGTTTTATTTTTTAGCTTTTCATATTTTTAAAGATTATTTTTACTCTTTTTTTAATGACTGTATCCACCCACCTAATGCTGGTCTGTAAACCATAATAAAGATGCGATCTGATTTGATTTGCCCCTCACAGAGTAACTGTAATCATTCACACTTGCATTAGTTTGGTTTTATTACTAAATAATAGATTTTTCCCTCTCAATGAAAATGTTTATTTCCAGATCAGAAAGAAGAATCTAGAAACTCATAAATCTCCACAGTCATCTTCTAACTTTATAAAGGGAAGAGTTACTGCACACCCTTTAAACCAAATCAGCTACTGTATTTGTTCATTCAACTAATATTATCCAATCAAAATACATAAAGGATAGATTGGCTTTCTATTCATACATGCATTTTATGCTTTGTGGGTTTTTTTCAGTTGTCATTTAGATATTTTTGGCTCATAGTTTAACTTTGATTCAGGAAAAGGTAGCTAAAATAAAATACTTCTGGAACTGCTAGGTACACATTATATGGCTCCTCCACTGATCTAGACTGGATTCCTTTGTGAGTGAAATTGAAGAGAATTTCGGTCTCTTGAAATTGTTCATCCCATCTGTTGTCAGTAAACCCAAGAAGAACGCCTCAGATGTGCTTGCTCTTCATGAACTACTCTAGTACAGTGTTTTTCAAACTTGACAACTTTAAGATGTGTGGACTTCGACTCTCAGAATTCCCCAACCAGCATGTTGGGTAGGGAGTTCTGGGAACTGAAGTCCACATAACTTAAACCATGCTTAAGCACAATTGTGTTATAATTAAGACTTATAATAACCTTTTATAATCTAATATCAACCCATCAACGGGAACTCCATGGACCAGTCAGGCATATATGGAAAATTATACATGGAAAACTAACCTTTTCTTGTTTCTGATCAGCAACACCCTTTCTTGCATAGATCAAACTAAGCTTTTCTTGATCTTTTAAGAAGCGTCTCCGTAGCCTCAGAATTTCTGTGTGTTCATCTGTATCTAATGCATGTAGAAATAAATTCCTTTAAACCGACACAGTAAAACGATTTAAGAAATTACATATTCAATCTTGTTAGCCAAATCCTGGAATTGAGAGAATTTCTCAAATTGTACGACTTAAGATTTATAATAGGGCAGGGACAGAATTGGAACACCTTTAAGAACCATCTTATTGTCATGCTTTAAGTCAATTTTTTGTGATTCCTTTGAACAAAGAACATAATCTGATAAATTCTGAATTGCTTAAATTACCATTCCCTGCCCACTGTTACAGTCCCATGCAATAGTTCCTGCAAGGCTATAACTGTCACGCAGTGATTTTATATTGCCTGTTACATGTATATGCAGGGAGATGCATGGAGATGCATCCCTATCAAATATAATGGTTCATTCCTGAGCACGTGATTAATGTTCCTAGTACGCATGTGTACATTCCTTCATCCCTTTTGTACTATGCTTCGGACGAAGCAACACCTTTTATATAGCCAGTATGTGAACTTATTATTTTTATATCAAAATAAATATCTTATTCATTAGAATTATAATGCGGTTTATTTTGGCAATGTCAGAGTTCCAGGAAAAGATTCAGTTCGCCTCTGATAAGAGTAATTCTCCTTTCTAACAATAACTATTGTCACTTATCCACTGATTTCAGTTGTGTCCTTGAAGGTGTTCATATAAGCAAGCAGATTTCTGATTAGGAACTACTTAGTAACAGTATGCAGATTTCACAAATATTCCTGTACAGAAGCATATTCCTCTCCCCCATGTTTAATAAGGCTGCTAAGGGAGAGAAGAAGAGAGGTAGGAAAATGGTAGAATGGCTGAAAATATTTATTTTGCAAACTTTTTAACAAGATATCTTGCAAAAATGGATGCACTTGTTTCCACATTTAAAGTTAAAACTTGATTATTTCGCAGCAATTTTTTACATAATTTTGGAAGTTCAAATTTCCAAAGAAGAAATCTGTTTTAAGATACATATTATATTTATATCGGACAAAGAATAAAGGTCGTCATTAACGCAAGGGCGGGCGGGCTTTTTTTTTTAAAGCACAGGACGCAGAGAAGCCATCTAAACCCGGAAAAAAGCACCAAAAATTACATCACCACCAGGCTCCTACCGGTGCGGCGCACAGCACCGCACTGGTAGGAACCCACCACTGCTCATATCAGCATGCACTCGATGTGGGTTTTTTTGTGCATTCTACAAAATAGAATTTAAAATGCTGATGTTTGGGAAAAGGGCATGCAAATTCATGCAAAATTATGACATGTGTTATTGATTTACAAAGAACAGATAAGAGACATAGTAATGTTAATAAAAATACAAACCTCAATATTAGAATTTATTATTTATGGTGGCCTAGGTGGTGTTTATTCCCAGTATAAACTTAAAACAAATTATGCTACTGCTATCCAAATAAGCCCTGGTTTTGCCATAGGGGGTGGCCTGATTTGAGAACCATATTGAAAGAGCAAAAATAACTAGAGTAACAGCAACAAATACCTTTAGTTTTACTGTCTACTTCATCTCCTGGCAAACCCAGTCGTTTTTTCCCAAAATTAGGACTTAATGGTTTGAATGCAGTTTTGTGAGATCTGTCTGTACGCTTCTTAATGAGCAACATGGAAACTGACTCAGAAGAGGAAGGAACCGTAGACTCTGCAAAGGTGTCAACACTATTTCCTATTAGCCAGTTGAAAGAGCTTCTTCCACCTGTAAAAAGAGCATAAGTGCAGAGTTCAAGGCATGTAAAAGCAAGTTGCCTTTCCCCAGCAAATACTTTTCCTTTATATTGTCCTATTACATACTAAAGAATGACAGCAGAGAATCAGTTTTGATAGAAAAACTGAAATGCAAGCATGATATGCGATATGCAAAGACGTATATGAAAGAAAGGTAACCAATGATACCCAGAAACATACTACAAATATAATTTTGCATTGAAGTATTCTTTAAGGTGGCAAAAACATAAACATATGTCCATCACGGTTTAACAATTTCATGATGACATGCTAATGCTTTACAATAAAGGTGTAAGATACTTACTGATATTCTGGGTGGGCGTAAATTCAAACTGTTGCTGAGTAGCTCTTAGCTGGCCACCCAAATATCCTTCCTGTGTAACGGCACTTTGGGAAGCCTGAGTCTCCACAAACATCGGGGTAAGAATAGTGCTTCGATACCGCCAATTGGAATCAATGACAAAATCCTGGAGAACAAATATATGAAATGGTTGAAGCCCTCTTGATATCCTCACTCTGATGTCAACACAAACATTATAATCCTATGCAAATATATTCTGCAGAATCCTATTAAAATCAAAGAGATTACTAAATCTTCACATGCTTAAGCTGTATTATTTTCCTAATTATTATATTGTATAGTTGCTGTTTATTTTTAAATATATCAAAGATCAGTATATGTGGGAAAAAACAGATTACAAGTTTGCAGTTTTAATGAAATCATGCATCTATTAGCTTGGGGAAAAAACTACCCTATTTGACATTTACTTAAAAGAGATTCATTCCTTAAGATGATTTTAAGATTTTCAGTTTTTAAAAATGATAGCGTCTATCTGTTTTTATTTATTTCCCATCTTTATTATTTTGATAAGTTACTCAAGGCAACTAACACGACTCCTATTTGCCTCATAACAACAACCCTGAAAGATGAATTGGGGGGAGGGAGAGAGGGAGGGAGGGGGGAGGGGGAGGGGGAGGGAGAGAGCGAGAGCGAGAGAGAGCGAGAGAGAGCGAGAGAGAGAGAGAGAGAGAGAGAGAGAGAGAGAGAGAGAGAGAGAGAGAGAGAGAGAGAGAGAGAGAGAGAGAGAGAGAGAGAAAGGCTGGCCCAAAGAGAACCCAGCTGGCTTTCATGCCTAAGGTAGCACTAGAATTCACAGTCTTGTAGCTTCTAGCCTGATGCCTGGCTGTTAATTTAGTTATAAATTAAAAGTATTTTATAAACATTATAGTTAAAAGAAACTATAAGGTATTATATGTAAAACTATGTATACTGCATTTAGTATATAAAATCTATATTACATATTATAGTTAAATAGTCAAAACAAAATATTTTTTGCCCATTTATTCTCAAATTACTGGCTCACATATTTGTAAAAATAGGAAAACATTATCCCTTTCCCCCCCATAAAAAATAATCACAACAAATTGTAGGCAGCTCCATATTAATATATGTAACCTTTGTAAATATTTCATAAGGAAATTAAGGAAGATTCATACTTTTAAAGAGATGCATAACATTTATATGGAATAATGTGTAGCATAATTTACCATATTCCTCTCTTCCATTTTTATTTATTATGAAGTTTATATAGTAGTAAATGATAATTTTAATATCAATAAAATGTATCAAGGTAAAAATAGAAATGCAGTTGCATGTTTTTTAATATAATCATCAAAATTAATATATTTGCCTCTATTCAAAGAATTAACATAAAAATTACAATATTATGACATATTTTTAAAAAATATGTTCTACTTCTGATCTAAAGCATTTTAGTTTTTAAAAAGTACTCCAATAATCTCTTATAACTTTGCAAAATAATATACATTCACCTGAAATTTACATTCTGAAAGCGGATATTCAAACATTTTTCTAGAATAATCTGGGCTTTTGCTCGTCATTTCAAGGAGAAAATTTGTAGCTAAACTCAAATACTGAGTTTCAATTTTGTCAGAGTACAAACCCCTGAGTAAAGACAACATGCGATCAAGAGTATTTGTTGGTAGTCTAGTTTCATCACTCCAAAAATTCCTAACAATTAATCTGTAAAAGAAAACAAATATGCAAATGTCAAATAATCCATAGCTGTGTAAATATATGAACAAAGTGCATGACATATCCTTATGTCCTTATGAATGGTAGGTGAGGATTACCTCTATATCATTCCCAAATTAAAGACTTAGTTTTGCTTAAATCTAATCTTTATTTAAAAAAGGGGGGTTCAGAATTTATTAAGACATTTAGATTGCAATTCTATATCATTTTGAATAAACAAGATATATATTTCAGTTCAATTTAAAAATTGAATGTATTATACAGAGTTTATTCTGTAAATGTATTTGTATACATGCACAATTTTGCAATAGATACAATTCAAGTTTTAAAAAGAGAATTCTGATTTCAGAATAAAATTTACATTACTTACTGTAGTCCAGAATTTTCATCAATCAGTCCTTGAAGTAAACATTCTTTTGCCAGTTTCAGCACTTGCAAAGATTCCTCATCTGCTTGACTTTCTGAATCACTGATAAAAGAAAATGTATGCTCTACTGAACCTCAGTTACTCACACCAGAATACTGATGATGGTTTTCACCAGATAAAATATATTACATGAGACCACTTAGAATAATAATAAATAATTAAGAAACAGGAAAAAGCTCTTTAGGAGTTTACTTTACATTTAGATATGGTTGAATGTCATACCAAGATGCAAGCTATGAATGGTGGGAAATACAACACAGTGGTAGTTAAAAAGTGATTGAAGTCATGTAATAGTTGCTGGATGATATTATTTCTTTCAGCCAGAGGCTTGGATTTTTTTCATTTGTTCCAGAATTCCACTAAGCATACTTAAAAAAAAGCTTCTGCGCATGCACAGAAGCAAAAAACAAGATGGTGGCGCCTATGGCAACTCTGAGAGAACCGGCTCAGGGACGTGGCAGGCCTGGGTCGCTGCCAGTTCCAGCGACCCAGGCCGCCACGTTACTACCAGTTCTATAGAACCAGTCCGAACCGGGAGGAACCCACCTCTGTTGATACTTCTACTGTTTCTCTGGTTTTGTAGATTTTATGAGAAGTTTTTCTACTTAAGCTACTCCTTCTTCTTCCATGGAAGCAGAAGATCACAGAAATTCAGCTAATGGCAGTTTTGCTATAGTGAGCATATGCATGAATTTATTCACATTCTCCAGGATGTTTTCTTGCTAAAGACTAGGTTTTGCACATGGCTATTACACAAGTGTGTATGTGATGATTATTTGCACATCCTTACAATGTTACATGTCAAAGCCTGAATGTACGTAGATCCATTATGTAGCATTCAAATATAAAATCCTATGGGATTGGGCGGCCTATAAGAACTTTTAATTAAATTAAATTAAATTAAATTAAAATCAAAAGTTAATGAATGTGAATTCTGAAGTTTCCCTAGAAGTGGAAAAAGAGAAATGAAAGAGGCAACTGTTTAATGCACAGTACATCTGAAATATTCAACTGCATTTTCCAGCTTCCCCTACCTCCCCTTTAGCTGAAAATCTGCATTATGGCAGAAGTGAACGTTCTGCAGAAGTATGACCCAGGCCTTCCCAATGCAGTTTCCAACACTTCCTTTTTCTGCTGATTTGGGCAAAAAGAGTTTATAGAAATTCTGTGCAGAATTGGTGGTAGAAATGAGGTATTGAGGCATTTTGCCCTGTGGCTTTCCAAACTGTAAGACAGATAGATGAAAATGGGAGGAGGAAAGAGACAACTGTCTTGGGTAGGAAAAAATAAAAATAAAGAAAAAAGAGCCTGATCAACTCTAGTTTTTCTTTTTTTGAAAGAAAATAATTCTAATCAAGGCCTATTTTACAGCCTAGGTATTTTGTTAGATACAGTAGCACATAAAAATTAATTAAATTAAATTAAATTGCAGACCACCGAGAGATTTAGAATCCTGGAAAACTTAAAATAGCTTCAGATTGTTTATTTATAATACTATCAATGCTCTAGTCTTTACCTGTAGTTATCGTAGATCCACATGAGCACATCATACATTCGAGCCCGACATAATGGTGAAGGATGAGAAATGAATCCCGTTATTGAAGGAAGTAGCTCTAATACTTCAGCTGGTTTCAGCTTAGGTAACATCTTGTACACAATATTTAAGCATATTGTTTGCCTTTCATCGTCTCTAAGGGGGAAATGAATAAAACACCTTTATTGCCTTCATTACTAATCATGGGGGATTGTATCAAATGGCCTATTGAAACTGACAAGGGACACAATTCCAACATCTGTTATCAGGCAAAATGACAAAAAAAACCCTTGATCTACTCCCACTTTCTTAAGTGGAGTTTGTTCATAGACATTTTAATATGGACTATTCTACCAAGAAATAATTACAAATCATACGATCCCTCACCTGTGGCACATGACTTGGGTGAATTCCTTACTCTTCAACTCTAAGTACATATCAGCTGTTTCTTGAGCACGGCACATGACTACTTCCAAGCAATGAGTTTTCATTACTCCATGAAGTTTTGGTAGCAGAAAGAAGACAAAATTCATAAATCTTCCCATGACCAAAAAACAAAAAGTACAGGAAGTTAGACCAAGGTATTAAACTCATAATCCCAACAGTACAATACCACTCATAATTCTAATATACCTATCAGCAAGAGGAGGGAAGTTCTTTGTGATTTTATTCAGGCACACAATAAATTTGTCATCTCTGGTATTCTGATGCAGCTTTAATTGTTTTATGACCATGTCATAAATTGGACCTTCAAATGTCTGGAAAATTGAAAAGTGAATGTTAAAAACTTAACATGTTGGCCAAATATTTTGGCAATAATTAAAACTGCTGCTGCTAATTGAAATTTACCTCCTCAGTTCTTGTTTTAGGAACATTTCATAAAAACTACCTTTCTTTTTCAGTGCCTATAAATCTTCATTCAGAGACAAATGAATGATACTTTTATCATAAACTATTTTTTACACAGCATTTTAAGAGTTAAATGGCTGGCCTATCCTGGAGAATGAATCCTGGACTAGAAAGATCTTTCAGGATATCCAGCGAAGTAAATCTAACATTTTGTAATATCACTGTTCTTTCAATGCTATTTTCAATACAGGTAGTCCTTGATTTACAACAATTTGTTTAGTGACCATTTACAGTTACAACAGCACTGAAAAAAGTGACTGATGACCATTTTTCACACTTATGATTGTTGCAGGATCCTTATGGTCACATGATCAAAATTCAGATGTTTGGCAACTGACTCATATTTATGAGGGGTCATGTGATCACCTTTTGCGACCTTCTGACAAGCAAAGTCTATGGGGAAGCCAGATTCACTTTACAACCATATTACTAACAATTGCAGTGTGCTCGCTTTGGCAGCACATATACTAACAATTGCAGTGATTCACCTAATAACTGTGGCAAAAAAAAGATTGTAAAATTGGACAAAACTCACTCGACAACTGTCTAACTTAGTAACAGAAATGTTGGGCTCAATTGTGGTCATAAGTTGAGGACTACCTGTAGACTAGTCAAAGTATTTTAGGTGCTAGTATTAAAGTAGGTACTAGATTAAAAACTAAATTTATTTAAAAATTAACTCTTTAATTATTTATTATTTATTTATTTATTTATTATTATTATTTATTAGTGAGACTTATATACCGCCTCATAGTGCAAGCACTCTCTAAGCGGTTTACACCATTAAGCAATGTATATTTACATTGCCCCCAACAATCTGGGTCCTCATTTTACCCACCTCGGAAGGATGGAAGGCTGAGTCAACCTTGAGCCTAGTGAGATTTGAACAGCTGAACTGCTGATCACAGTCAGCTAAAGTAGCCTGCAGTACTACACTCTAACTGCTAACATAAATAACTGCACTCTAACATAAAAAGCATGTTATCCTCACATTTTCTTTCTCAGAAATGTACTGAAGAATGAGTCCCAGTACTTCAGCGGCAGCAGCATATACTTCCTTGTATCTTATCAGAGCGATGTTGTTAGACAAAGCTTGGAAATATCTAACATAAATGAGAAATATCATTTATTTCACAATATCTCACAAATGCATATTTATTCCTGACATATATTAAAACATGATTTCATCACTCATTTTACATTTAGTCGCAACAGGATGATTTACCAAATGTCTAGTGGACACATGTATTTAAATGTAAACTACTTTCATTACATCTTGAAATCTTCAGGTAACATCTGAAGAGCTCCAGAGCTATAGATCTGTCTTTTACATCTCCCAATTCTGTTATAAATTCTCTAAATGTAAGAGGGTTAATTTTCATTCAATGAAAATTATCCCAACACATCTACCTCTTTCCTATGTTTGAAACATGTAGTATTTCTGAAACACATCTATAAATATGAAATATAATAAAAAATCAATCAAATCCTTTAGGAAAATGACCGCTGATAGCTAGTAAACTATACTGTATGTCAATTTCATTATTTGTTTTCCAATCTATGCACTTGGGGGTCATCTCCTATTTTCATAACTTTCTTCTTAGCTAAAAGTTTCAATGCTCAATGTACCTGAACATGAATATCAGAAAGTTGTAATGCTTACCTTATATTATCTATTTCACACTTTGGATCATATGGAGGTAAATTATTAGCAAGAACAATTCCTAATAATTGAATTCCTACTGAATTGTCTTTTGTATTAGGATCTCCACCAGAAAATTGTTGAAATATTATCCTGTAGCAAGCAAAGACATAAATGAAGGTACTGAAAATAACAAGTAATCATTGGTACCAATCAAAACTATCAGGTTGGTGTTTTGTACTGAGAAAGAATAGACAGCAAAATATTGGTCACTTAATAACTGGAATTACTCATCACACTAAGTCATAAAGTTTACCTAAATAGAGATTGTTAGCAAACTGGACAAATTACTATAATATAATAAGCCATAAATTATGAACAATAGATGGGATTACTTCTCAAGCTTAGGCACCACAAACAAATGATTTAGTGTGATGCAAAAACATAATCCTTATTAAAATACTTTCTGATTTAGTCTAATAGAGGCATCTAACAAAAGGTATCCCATAGATGAAGCTGAAGCCTTGGTCTAGGCCAGTGGTTCCCAACCTTTCTAATGCCGCGACCCCTTAATATAGTTCTTTATGTTGTGGTGACCCCCAACCATAAAATTATTTTGGAGACCCAGAGAACAAAGAAGCAAACAGGGAGGGAGGGAAGAGAGAGACTGAGAGATATTAGCACAGGGCTAGCCTGATCATACGGAGCAGGGCGGCGGTGATGGACCATGCTCCGGCACCACCTCCTTCTCCAGTTCCCTCTGGCTTAGCTCCTCCTGCCCCTGGCGGTGGCACCCTCAGCACCAAGGCTGTATGATCAGGCTAGCCCTGCGCTAATATCTCTCAGTCTCTCTCTTCCCTTCCTCCGTTTGCCTCTTTGTTCGCTGTGTCTCCGCGCCAGCCGAGGGCGAGAGGGCAGACAGACGATTCTGACGCAGCTGTCCTCCTTCCCACCATAATGCGCTGTGAAACTTAAGTGGTTGTTGGCTGGCCGTTCCCTCCCGTGACTCCCTTTCCCTTCGACCCCAGCGGGAAGAAACTGCCGCTGCGAGCAGGAGACGGGGCGGCCACAGATGTCTTAAGCACCGCCTTGTACTCTCCAGCGCGCAATCTTGCAATGCTCCACCCCTTAGCTGATGCCGTCAAAGCTCGGCTGCCTGGCGTCACAAACGCCTCTCACCGAATGGCACCTCTCCCAACCAATTGGAGGGCTCGGGCGAGTTGAGCCGATATGGCCAGGCTTGTGGCAGTGGGGGGGGGGGGGAGCTGAGGATGCTGGGGCGACCCCTGGGAAATGGTCATTCGACACCCAAAGGGGTCCCGACCCCCAGGTTGGGAACCACTGGTCTAGGCTTTCAAGGCCCAGTATCAAATCCACCTTAAGCCATGGAAGCTGACTGGAGAATTCTGGGAGTTGAAGTCCACAAGTCTTAAAGTTACCAAGTTTGGGGACCCCTGTTCTAATGGTACTGACATGATTTTAATATTTCTAGAGGAAATCATAATCCAAGTTTAATTTATACATATTGTCTCAAATCACCAAATAAATAACAGATTAGTCCTAGTTTACTTAAAATGCAGATTTGACAATAGGCTTTGGTATAAACCAGCAGGCCAACAACTACTGAACTTCAATTACAGTATCTCTTAGTATGGCCAATGCCTACTGGGGCTTCTGTTGTACTTCAATAGTGTGCAGAAAGTCACCCCTACTCATTTTTGCTATAGCTCTTAGAGAACTGCATATACAACCACATTTTATTGCCATCATTTACCTGTAAGGTATGTTCAGACAATCCTTCCAGCACTCTATTACCGTCTTGATTATTTCCAGGTTATGTCTAAATACTGCTCTTTTCTGATGAAATACATTTTTCATTAGGAACTCCAACAACCTGTTTGCCAAGACTTCATCCTTTATGTTGTCCTGATATGAAAGAATTAGAAAAAGCATATTGCAAATATTCCTCTTTTCTCAATAAAATGGCAAAATATACGGTAGCTTAAACACATTATATTCAGACTTGCCAAATTCTCCGTTTAGGACTAATAAATATTCAGAAAGGACAGAAATGTCTTATTTTTCAGCAATACAAAATTATTTTAGCCACTGTCCTATCAAGAATATATGTACTAAAGAGGGGGAGGGGAGGGAAGAGGGGAGGGGAGAGGAGAGGGAGTGCAGCAGAGGTGGTATTCAGCCAGTTCGGACCGGTTCGGGTGAACCGGTAGTAGCTACTTGCTGGTGGGCCCGCCCACTTGCCCCGGCACTATGCCATTCTATTTAGGCACATTTTGAAGCCGCGCGCATGCATACAAGCCATGCGTGCGAACAACACGCATGTGCGGAAGGGGCGCGTGTGAGCGCGTGCATCCTCACATTTGCGAACCCGTAGGGAGAGTAAATTAATACCACCTCTAGAGGGCAGGTCCAGTCATATATTTATATGGCTGCCTTACTATAACCAAGTACATTTCTTACTTTAGGAGTTGCCACATTAGTCCATGAAAGCAGAGTGACCACTATCTCCACCACCATGTAATGTATTCCATCTCCTCCATTGTCTCCAGAAACAACCAGCTGCAGTAAAGGACTCATCCACCACTTTGCATAAGGCTGGAAAACCTGGAGAAGAAAAATCCAAGATTGCCATTGTAAAATTTGTTGCACGTTAACTTTGTTACTTACCTCTAATCAAAATGAATTATTATTTAAAAGGTTACCCATGCAAATACTCAACGATGCAAACACATGTCATGCCCTACACAACAATATCTAAGCAGATAGATTACATAACACATTAGTTTTTCAACCTCTGATTTATATTCATAATTAATGTAAGAACTACCTCAATCAAATCCCTCTATTAGTACGTATCAGTCAACTGCTACCCACAATATAAAATACAAAATTCTGGGTAATTACAGAATGTCTCCTGAATCATCAGGTTTTACTGCTTTTAAAACTACCATCCTTCAACTATTGTTATCTAGCATAACCTTGTATGAGTTCAAATAATTTGGTAGAGGGAGAGAGATAAATTAATCAACATTGCCGTCTACCAGGACGCCCATTAAGATCATAAGAATGTTCTTGTACTCTTTATTTCATGAACAGCTAACCACACTGTAAATTGTAACGCTGCTCATAAAGCTACCAACCAAATTGTATGGACAGTGGCTTTCTGTCTAGAAGAGATACTATTTAGCCAAGGAATTATCATCCCTTACTCCAGAGATTTGATAAAACTTGTGAATCAGAAGCAGCTATTACTTTGTTAGGAGGACTTATTTTTGAGCAACAGCAGAGACTGAATGATATTAAAGTTATTTTGCACCCTTGTCTGTTTACAGTCAAAATGTATATATGGTAATAACAATATTTTATGACCATAGTTTGCTCATGTGAATCATTTGTGAATCCACCTCACACAGGAGATACTAACTGCACTAATTACTTAAGAAATCAGTTAGGAATCTATATTTGCTTAGAAAATTAATATAGTCCAACAAGCTGCAAAAAAAAAATCCCTCACAAGATCAAAGAGAGAGTTTATTTGATTTCGTTATGCCTATATTTACTTTGAACAAGAAGCTTTTGTCACTTCTGGCAAA
This sequence comes from Diadophis punctatus similis, assembly GCA_023053685.1. Classification (NCBI taxonomy): domain Eukaryota; kingdom Metazoa; phylum Chordata; class Lepidosauria; order Squamata; family Dipsadidae; genus Diadophis; species Diadophis punctatus. The sequence continues at coordinate 162,470,664 of JALIGW010000003.1, forward strand.
ACTTGAAAATCTTGTTCATAAAAAGAATGTTAAACTGCCTCTATTTAATAAAACCTCCAGAACGATTATTATGAGTAGTCCTTATATACTGACTGTCTTGTTTAAAGACTGTTCAGTTAAGACAGTGGGGGGGGGGAAACAGCTTTGTGACCAATCCTCACATCTCATGGATGTCACACCCATCACAGCATCCCAGTCACAGGATCGCCATTTGGGCATTCCACAATTGACGCATATTTACAACTACTGAAGCAGTCCACAGTCACGTGATTGCATTTGCAAGCTTCACAACCAGCTTCTAACAAGTAGAATTATTGGAGAATGTAAAAGTGAAATCGCAAGTTGAGGTCATGTGATATCTTGAGGTCATGTGATACCACAGTGATTCCCTTGACGCTGGAAGTGGAAATGACACTGTAAGCCTGCCACGGTCATGTGATGCCTTGCTTAGTGACCATGGTGCATAACGATGGACTTGCTGGTCACAATTGTGGTTATTAAGCAAGGACTACCTGTAAAGTTCGGAGATTATTCTAATCTCAATATTAGCTTCTCTAATAACCCAAAGAAATGCAAGTATACCAGCTATATACTACAATACTTTTCTCTATCATAAAAAAGAACTTACTTCCTCTGTGTTCACAATGAGTTTTGCTACAAAGAGACGAATATTTAGAGGTATAGTAGAATTTCCCAGTTTGGTGTGCAAAAACTTCATCCATGGAGGAAGTTCTGGTGAATCTGTATCCTGAATATTCAAAAAAATTACAGATATATGTATTACAAATTAGGTTAACTGAAAGTCAACTCCACAAAGCTACAATGGAATACTTACTTTTTCTACTACCGGTGTGATATTATTTCTATGCATATGTTTGAGTAGGGTTGTCATAGAAGCCATGCACTCGTGTTGATTGAGCTCATCCATTTCTAACTCCATCACATCATCTGGAACCTCAATATCTGTAATCTCCTTTTAGAATAATAATTAATTTCAATTTTGTCCTTCTCTCTCCTTTTTGTTCAGATTTTTGCTATAATAACGCTACCCATAAAGAATGCATATATTATATCCTGTTATTTCAAGATGGTTTATCAGGCAAAGCTTGTATTTCTCAAAGTTGTTCATGTAATACCACTGTAGCTCTATTTTTTTTAAAGAATATGTTAGCAAGAAACTTGATTTAAATGAAGTATGAGCTTGGTATCTGATTAATATTCCATGTGCTAATCTCTCACTTCAATCAAGTTTCCTCTAAAAATCCCAAACTCCAAAATGAACACAAATGAACAATAAGAACAATGCAACAAAATTTGGGGAAAGATGGATTTATTGCAATAATGTAACTAAAAGGCTCTCCACATTTCCCTGGATTCTATCTGGAGCTCTCCAAGAAACAATGGTTTAACAAAACAAAAGTTGCTTGGCTATTTACTACACACCTAATTTATTACTTCCTTTTAGATTTGGGAGAAAATCCCAATTAGAATGTTCGTTTCAATTTCTATGGTCTGCACATTCCATGGGCTCTATCATTTGATGTGAAAAAGAAATTAAACCTAGCCTTATGAAGTTTGATCAATATATTGGAAAAAAAAAACCTAAAGGCAGGGAGCATTGTAACTGGAGTGTTGAAAACATTTTTGTACAATGTCCAGTAAAACAATAAAAAATAATAAATGACAAACTCTCAAATTTGCCTGAAGTGGAAAATTTTTGATCCAGCACACATCTCTTACCCGTCTTTCCTCTCACAATGTACTCAAGGCAGTTATTATTATAATCAAGCTTAATTAGACAACCTAATGCAGTGTTTCTGAACCTTGGCAGTTTGAAGATGTGTGGACTTCAATTCCCAGAATTCCCCAGCCAGCAACGCTGGCTGGGGAATTCTGGGAGTTGAAGTCCACACATCTTCAAACTGCCAAGGTTCAGAAACACTGACCTAATGTTTAGCTTGCCTATTTATTCTGCTGCTGAGGTACTAATATTGGAACATTCCTGTTTCTCAAAGCTGAAATCTGTCATTTAGATTTAAGGAATCACATAAATATTTGTAAATATTTGTAATGATAATTTGCCTGACTACTTATGGATTTAAGTCTTGCTCAAAAGGAGATAGTATTTTATGGGAAAACTAGATTGCTATTAGAGAGCAGTTATTACATCCTCATTAGTACTCCAATAAAGTATGGTTTTTAGCCTTTAGAAAATCTAACAAACAACTAAAGGAATTGTTTGGGCTAAAAACGGTATAGTTAAGCACACACTTACACGTGTATAAATTAAATCACCTTTTTCCTGACGTGAGAACCGGAACTGGTAGGATCTTCAGAGCTGTATGAAAAACTCTGTATTCCAGTTGAGAAATCAAATTGGCTCATTTCTTCACTTAAACTGCTATCTACCATATATGATGCAGACGCTAAATAGTTTGGTTCAGCTAGAAAGAAAATAATCTGGCTTAAATAAGTAAGAAGCTTCCCAATAAAAATTACAGAATCAATTAAACAAACCTCTTTGTATGTTTCCAATAAATAACGCTAAATAAATGTATTCTTTTAAAAATTTTCTGAATTTTCTGATTTCATCATTACATTGCATTTATCCCTTAATTTAAAAAAATATTTAGTGAACGTTAATACTGAAAACACTAAGAGACGTGGTCCAGATTGTTATTATCCTAGAATTTGTCCTGCTCAGTTGCACAGTCCACTTGTTTTTCACTGCTCTCATCATAGTTACACACCAAAGGTGTCACGGCATGATATCATGAAGAGCCGAGGTGGCGCAGCAGTTAGAGTGCAGTACTGCAGGCCATTTTAGCTGACTGTGATCCGCAGGTCAGCAGTTCAAATCTCACCGGCTCAAGGTTGACTCAGCCTTCCATCCTTCCGAGGTGGGTAAAATGAGGACCCAAATTGTTGGGGGCAATGTAAATATACATTGCTTACTGGTGTAAACCGCTTAGAGTGTGCTTGCATTGTGAGGCGGTATATAAATGTCACTAATAAATAAATAAATAAATAAATAAATAAATAAATAAATAAATAAATAAATAAATAAATAAATAAATAAATAAATAAATAAATAATGAGGCAGCTGGTTTTCAGCTGGCTTCTTGCAGACCTGATGCCAATTAGGGTTGAGAGGGAATGTCTGGCCTTCAAACCAAGGACTAGAACACGGGTGTCTCCACGCCCGATCCAGCACCTTAACCACTACACTATACCAGCTCTCTAGATTGGTTTTGTTTATTTCTGTTTTCAAAGTATATTTATATTAGTACACGTATATTCATGCTCGACACAGAATAACTTAAGCCACCATCAATTCCTCTTTTTGTTGACATAGCAAATACCTGAATCCCCACTCATTGTTTGTCTGGCTTCTTTCCTAATGGTTATGTACCGTTTTTTCTTTTCCAAAGGAACCTAGAAAATATAAAAAGCTTTCAGGTATTTAATATATTTACAGAATTTCTAAATAAACCAAGAAAAACACAACAAGGAATTCTATGGCATCTTAAACACTAATAAATGCAGGACTGCACTACCTTGTTTCTAGGCACCTGGCTTTTGAGTGGCATGCTGGATAGTGATATTCCAAAAAGTAGAGAATCTGGTTAGATAAAATTCGGTTTCACTTACCTAACAAGAGAGGTTACCCTCCACTTTTTATTAATTTTTTGTCACATTAAAAATGACCCTTTGGTAAGTTTTTGGGGAGTTAAATAATCATCGCAGGGGCTAAAGCTGTGTATCAATACTGTAAGAATTCGCCCACATATTCATGTTGTTTAAGATGGGGGGGCCAACGTCCGCTCCACACCCCAGTACTGGGCTGCAGCCTATTGAGAACCAGGCCGTGCAAGCAGGAGAGTGTATACGTGAAACTCCATTTGCGTGACAGGCGTGTGCACAAAACCATCCCCTTTCCCTTTCCCCGCTGATCTGCAGAGCTGGAAAGGTTGGGGACTGCTGTTTTAAGGTAAGACAAGGTTTAAATTCCACCATGCCAAAATTAAGCTTGGAATTCATCATAATCCATTATCAAGCAGCAGCCAGCAGGAAGAACTAGGTTAACATTTGCCAAAAGACACAATCCATTCATAGTACTATAGAGTTATATAAGAATACTAATTCAAGGAGGTATACTTTGATACTTGTCTTCTGTTTAGACTCCTTAAGCTTACTGTAGAACTTTTATAATTGAAATTTTTTTCTCAATAACCTTATCTGGGAACACTAACTTCTTATATTATATAGAGTCTCTGTGGAGTGGGCGGCATACAAATGCAATTAATAAATAAATAAATATATTATTTATACCACATTCTAGTATCATGCTAGACAAAAATGATTACAATTTCAGAACATCTAGGGAATAAGATTTCTTACCTCAATCTCTATGGGAAATGAATAACGATGCTGTAAATCTAGCAAATTTTCAAAAATAAGCAGATTCTGTAGGACAAAAGCAAATTGTAATCTGATCACCATGATTTACTTTATTACAAACATTTTTTAATTTAGTCATAATATATCGTTACTAATACTCAATATCCAACCTAGTTAGGTATATACAATTTTTAAAAAAGCAATATTACATACAAAAATAAATATAAAAATATAACACAGCATATTGTGCCAAAGGCAGCTCAAACACCAAAGACAAACACTCAAGACTAACTCATAAGACCTCTAGATTCAGGAAGCCTCAAAACCCAAGGCTACTTATACTTTATAGGATTGAGTCTGATTCATTTTCTCCTCATCCAATTTCCTGAGAGTCTTTCTACAAAGAACCTTGAGGGTATTACTTGGACAAGCAAGGGCTGATATGTACAAGCATCAGGACACGGATATATAACCTCATGTAAGAGATGACCTAACCAAGAAATCTCATTTAGACATTAAACAGGAGTGGATAGAACTGAACCATGAGGCCCCCCACAGAGTAAGGGCTGGGGACAAGGGTCACTATCAAAAATGACTGGAACCAATATTAGAAAAAAAAAGGAGAGCCACTGCAACACCATCTCTCCCATTCCCAAATCTCCCAAACCAGCCCAGAAAAATACCATGATGAATGGCATTTAAGGCAGGATTTGCTACATTTTGTATTCTTCTACCTATTGATAAGAGCACAATTCAACCAATTTTGGAAGATGAAGGTAATTTTTACTATGAAAATATTTAAAAAATTTATCCATTCAAATTCCATTAATTTCATCTTGGTGTCCATTTATTTACTTATTCACTCATTCTATTTATATAGTTGCCAACTGAACTGCATAACGCTGGATGGCTTACAGTAATTTAAAAACTACAAAATCAGTGAACTCAAACTACATAAAATATGTAAAACCAATACAAATTAATATTAACAAAACCCACAGGCAGGGTCTAAAAAATACTCTACCACTGTATAGGCTGTTAACCACCTTTCTACACCAAAATTCCATCTTGGAACTAGTATCTGTTTACTACTACGTACTTTTTCTGGTTTTTCAGTGAACAGAAAACCTTGATAGAATTTACTTTCATTGAAGACACAGCTGATAACTGCAATGGCACAATTATATGCAGCACAATGAAACTGTCTCCTGTTTTCCAACAACAGTGTTTCACCCGACATGTTTTCTGTAAAGGCATCATAACAGGACCTTGAAAGGAAGTTAAAAAAAAGAAAAAAATACCAAGATATTTTTTTTAAAAAATATGTACTCTTCCCAAACTGCTACCCTGTGTATGTGTGCACTAGAACTCCTAATACACCTGAACAACATCAGGGCTATTAGTTTAGATTTAATTTGTTGAACGAATACATTCCAGCAAATACCAAACTGAAGTTGTAGCTGGCTTTAGTTGAGATCTATTTATTTATTTGGTTAATATTCCATTCCAATCATAACCAACCAGTGGTGGTATTCAGCAGGTTCTGACCAGTTCTGGGGAACCGGTAGCGGAAATTTTGAGTAGTTCGGAGAACCGGTAAATACCACCTCTGACTAGCCCCACCCACATCTATTCTCTGGCTCCCGAGTCCCAGCTGATCGGGAGGGAATGGAGATTTTACAGTACCCTTCCCCTGGAGTGGGGTGGGAATGGAGATTTTACAGTATCCTTCCCCTGCCATGTCCACCAAGCCACGCCCACAGAACTGGCAGTAAAATTTTTTGAATCCCATCACTGTAAAATCAACCTTCAGTCTACGGTGTACCCTATTTATATAAATAAGGCTAAAAGATACAAATAATACCATAAATAATACCATAAATTTATGGGGGGAAATGATACAATATAAACGACAAGGCCAGAGGAAAAAAGTAAAAGTGTACATTCATTAATCTCCAAACTGCAGAGGGCAGCAGTTTGTAAGTCATCCTAGAGCAGGGGTGTCAAACTCAAGTCGTCATGGTGGCATCAAGTGACATATTGGGACTTTTTCCCCTTCGCTAAACCGGCCTGGGGCAGCACCAGCACGTGAGGCATCCGGCCCGTGGGCTGCAACTTTGACACCCCTGTCCTAGAGCCTTTTGAAAAAGTCCGATTTTGATGGCCTTTTTTGAAATCTTTATCTCGTGTGCCTGAAAAGGATTCAGACCAGTAAAATATTTTTATTTAATTGCTAACCAAAATAAAACTTATGAAGGAAAGCAACGTATTTTTTCTTTTAAGATTTTCAGATAAACCTTTAAGATTAAGAAAGAATTGTGATTTTTCTTCTAAACAAATAGGAAAAGTTTATTAAGTGTTTATCATTAATAGTGTAATACTGCTCCTCCATGTAGCTACCATGACATTTTGAAGGCAATATTTCAAAATATTTTTAACTGACTGTGATAACCAAATTAATTATTGGCAACACTGTTTTAAAGCATAAATGAACAATTCTCACTTTATAAGTGTTTTTGTAAGTTCATTCCCCTCTACATGGGTAGAATGCTGAAAAGCTTGGTTAATTCTGGAATCTTTAGAATGTACATCTTCTTTGGACAGACGGGAGTACATAACTTCTAGAATCTTGTAATAGCTTGTTTTCTTGATTAGCTGGGTTTCAAAAGAAGTTTCATTTGACTGGAAAAATACATTAACGGAACAAAATGTCAAAGGAGCTTCATACATGAATAGGTGTTTTATTTTTTAAAAAAATAATATAACTATTTAGTAATAATTCATCTTTACCTTCGTAAACCTGGACTTCAGTGTATCCATAGCCTCTATGATAATCTTACTTAGAAATTCTTTCAATGCATCTAAGCTGCAGTGAAGCAACAGAATGAGAAGACATCGATCTACATAGGCTTGTCGGGTTATATTTGAGTGAAGGGTTTCACTCTGGAACATTTGGTGCACGGTATCCAACAGCAGCACTTGCCTTTCACAGCTGCCCCTAAACACCACAATAAATTTAAGAAGAATCTTCAGCTATTTTCCTACTTATAAATTATATGTTAGCCATACATAATCTTTCAGTGAATTCTTTCTAAAGCAGTGACTTGGTTAAGTCATCATGAAATAAGGTGACACATATTTTTACAACAAATGCAACTTACCTAATGCTACAAACCAATCTGTTTTTCTATGTATCTGAGACAAACTCCAGCTAAATATCACAACCACAACCCATATTACTGCTATTAAAAAATCATGTGTGTTGTGCCTTCTCAAGTATGAGTATCTCTGATAGGAAAGCAAAGTGAAATACATATAAACACACACAAATTATATGTATGAATTTCAATGTGTAAACATAGCACAGCAGCTTTCATTGTTCACAGTTTAAGCATTTAACATATTACTGAACTCTTGTTTTTTAATCATGCTCTTAATATAATGCGATTAAAGAGTATGTTTTACTGACTACCTTTTGGCAATTCTTTTGAAGTTAATCTCAAATAATTCCTCCATTATATGCTTTTGGTCCCTACAAAGAATTTCTGTCATCAGCTCCAATAATGTAGAATTCTGGGATAGTTCTAGTGCATCTAAAAGCTAAAATATAAAAGAATTATTGTACAGTTAGTTTCCATACGCTAAAATGTATTCTTAGGCGTATATACAGTACATAAATTCATTTTTGTTTCTGGTATGTTTAATAAAACATTGATTGATTTGGATGGCCATCTCACTAGAACAATTCTGGGTGCCAACAGCCTTTAAAATTAAGATACAAACATAAATGCCTTTAAAAATTAAGGAATTTAGAATTTTAAGGTTATGTCAACTGATTATTATAATTTCTAAAAGTATAAAAATAGTTAACAATTACACATGAAATTTAGGTAAGTTTTTAAATAGCAAAATCTTTTTACAAATAAGATAATTTCTCTTTATAACACCGTAATATTGCATAGTCTATTTGTTCCTATAGTTTAGTTCATAGATTTGTTTGCTTTATATCAATTAGGACTTAGAATTAGTAATAAGCTAGAAATAAATAAACAATGCAAAAAGTCATTCTAGATTTTTTCACTTACTTTTTTTACGCAGTCCACATAGTTATTGTACTTTAAAGTTCCCTTAGGAAACTCATCTGATGTCAAAGGGAAATTATATGCTACAAGTTGATCAAGTGCATGTTTAAGGCTACAAAGTCCTTCTCCGACAAGTTTAGTGAAGAATGGCAGAATAATAATTGCTTGACTCTGAAATATATACAATTTACAATGTTTCATGTTAAATCTAAAATCGTATTGCCTTTTGAGAAACTTTGATGGAAAAAATGACACACAAACAAGATAAGAACGGTAAATTCTGGTCAGATTAAGATTTTTCAATTTTCACATTGAAATCTGAAAATGTTTTAAGCTTTAATTTTAACTGCAGTTAAATTACACATTCTGAATAGCATTTGGACCAATGTAAACTGTAAACATTTAAGATTGAGTAGGGAAAACAAAATATAAAAGCAGCAGGCTACACCATAATCTTTGCTCAGATGTAACAAACAATAATTTGCGAAGTCTCCTTGGCTTGTACGTTTGACCATTATACATACAAACAAATCATAACCTGAAATGGTCTTGGCAACTTTAGCTTTAGTTAACTGTAGAGTTTGTTGTTTCTTCCAAAACTGTTTTCTTATTTTTCAATTAAGTGCTAAGAAATGTAGATTACAAGGAGAGCTGAAACCACTCTCACATGGTCAAGTCAGACTCCTGTGGATATTTTTGTAGAAATCTTTAACCCTGTTAATTCTATTTAACAGTCAGAGGTTATTCTCATTTTTTCCCCTGCTAACAACATTCTGTTCCCAAGTGAAGGTGAATATACATGTCCCAGGATAATGCTGCAGGATCCAATCTGGGTCAGTCACCGGGACCAGAGGTTTTGTCTTCTGAGTTTTTGAACTCATACTGTAGCCCATCTTCAGGGAACTTCTCTCTAGCCACGCTGGCTAGACAGAAGTTCCCTGAAGAAGGGCGCCAACACGAGTCCAAAAGCTCGGAAGACAAAACCTCTGGTCCCAGTGACTGACCCAGATTGGAACCTGCAGCATTCTCTTCAGTTTATCTATCAGCAACAGATTACATGGGGTTGGGTTTCATTTACTCAAAAAAAGTCCTCAGTCAGATATCCACAGTAAACATATGAATATTTATCCTTAAATAGTGATACTGGCACAACTTCCATGAAGCATCCTCAGACTTACTCAGTGTCATTGAGAGTCAGGCAGCATTAAATAACAACAATAATAATTCTCACTGCAGTTCAATGTTTCTAGCTAATCTGAATAAAGCTAAATGGCCACTGTATGCAACACAATCTTTATTTACACTAATAAGCAAGCATAATGCACTTGCCTTGAGATTTAGACCCAACTTCTGGTCCATAAGCAGACATGTGTATGTATTAAAAACATGGGGAAATGCCTCATGATGAGTAAATGACACCGAAGAGTCGATCTTGAAAACATAAAAGAACTTATATTTTAAAATACACTTTAGAATAGTAATCTGATAATACACCACAGCATTTCATTAAGGAAAGTTTACATTATCTGTTTTATATTTCTATATACAATATATTTCTATACTTTTGTGTCATGTAGAACTCTTAAGAACTCTCACATTAATTACATTAATAAATCCAAAAAAACAGCAGCATAATGCCTATTAAAATCAAAGCATTCTTTCAAAGAAATAACTATTTTATTAGAATTTAATTTCATATTAGTCCCAATTCTAAATATATGCAGACAAATAAGAAACACTCTCTATTATACAATGAGGTTGGATACTATAAACCAAACTGACAGAAGATTTGAGTCATTTTTGTTCATAGTGCAGGAAAAGTTGGCAATTTCAATTGTGAATCATCCATCATGTAAGTATAGTTAATATGGGGAGTAATGCTGCAATATTCTTAGAAAGGCGGATTGAAGATCAAAACGCTACAGCCATGATAATACAGCAACATATACACAGATATGGGAATAAATATATTTAAATAAATAAATATACGTCTAATACTTCTGAACACACTGAACATTTTTACATTTCTAAGCACCCAGAATTCTCTCAAGGTATCCAGATATAACTATAGTCTTACCTAGACAACACTAGTAATCTCAATTTTCAAGTGTCCTCAACCCAGACCTCTATATTAGCTTTTATTGTTAGGTGTTTGCTAGGATGAAAGAGACCACTTTATCATAATTAGAAGTACAGCAAATCAAAAATTAAGGTGATGAATGGGATGCTGCTTTTACCTTGTAACGCTATCTTGAAATGACATTACAACCAATTACAACATACTTACCGTTTTTTAAACCAAAATAGAAAAGGAAGAAACAAGGCTACAATATTGGATACCTGTAGAAATAACACCGACATTTAAAAATAATAATTATTCCAAAATCAATTTTGATATTATAACCCTAGGAAAATTACCCAGAGAAGGCTGGGTAGATATATATGTGTGTATGTATATATGTGTATATATATATATATATATGTTTACCTGCAGAACTTTAGCCAATAGGGTCAAAACAGACATTTTGCTCTCAGGAGAAGCATCTTCGGCCCACCAATGATCAAGATGTCCCCAATTTTTTAAAATAGCAGCTACTAGTTTTACTCCTTGTTGTTTGCAAGTAGCACGGTCTTTAAAGCTTTGATCCAACATACCATTCAAAACTGTACTAACCTGCAGTGTAGAATATTGAAAATATACAATATTGACAGCATTTTAATTTAATTCAACTTTTATACTGTGGAACAAAGACACAAAATGTGAAAGGTAAGCAATTGGTAAGTACATTTTTAGATGAGTTTCCCAAACATTAGAAAGTATACTTCTAAGAAACTAAGAATGTAAAATCAGAATGTTCTAGCCACTTTCAAAACATCCATTACTTATAGAATGGTAACAAGAAGATCTAGTAGTAGATCTATTCTAAAAATAGAAGTGGTGTTCAAGGTAAAAGTAATAAAAGACTAAAAAAATATGATTAAAAATAATAACGAATGAAAAACAAATAATTCAACAGAAATAAAATCAACAAAGAACTAATGATTAAATAGAAGGATAGCTAAAATATAGTTATAGCTTCATTGTGAATTTTTGGGGAAATAAAATCTAAAAAAATAAATATGCTAGTATATTTTAAAGGAATATTTAAAAAATATAAACAACATTTTAAAGGAAAAATCCAGTACCATTTTGGGGCTATCTAAAGCTGATTTCATAAGCTCAAGTACAGCAATTTCCAGATTTTTCAACAACTCCCGGTTAATGATTTCTAAGAAGAGACTGTAGAAATATTCTCCATGAGAAAAGTTGATAAGACTTTCTTGGGCTGCTCCAGACAATGGTACAGATAACATCAATGTGTTCAACAAGAGGCTCACCAGCTTTATGCACTAAGGGAAATAAATACAAAAGAGCATTTTTTGTCATTCAAGTTTTCCCGTGTATCTTCTTAGTCAAAAAACACAAATAGAAAATAATACAGAACACATCAGGATTTCCAAAGAGAACCACAAATCTTTTGTATTTGAACAGAGGCAGATATCCTTTGGTGAGATGAGCAATTGTAGCCCAGAGCAATGGCTTTGTTCTTCTTACAAAATTCATCTCTACTGATGCCTAAGCACTAATCTTACAATGGTAGAGATGAAAGCAGGCATCCAGGTGGCACATCTACAAATGTCTTCCATCGATTGTGCTGTTTTCTCTTTTTGGGATATTTAGGTTCAGAGTAGGGAGGTTATTCAGTGCTTCCAGGGGAACAGGATACTGATGACAGCATAGTACAGGGGTCCCCAAACTTGGCAACTTTAAGACTTGTGGACTTCAACTCCCAGAATTCTAGGAATTGAAGTCCCCAAGTCTTAAAGTTGCCAAGTTTGAAGACCTCTGGCATAGTAGGTTGCAACTGTCCAGCAAAGCAAGTTGCTTTTGGCAGCAGTAGCTACTTTGGAAGATTTACCAGCAAACTAATTCTTCACTTCTTTGCTGCTTTTGAGAGTCTGTTTTTCTTTCCTCAATGAACTAAGCTTGGAAATAGGAAGGCAAAGAAGAAAAGGTCTCTTGACTAATGCAGTTCAGATGCAGAACTGAAGTATGGAAATTATAAGGGAGTTCCTTATGTAGATCTGCCTATCTATGTCGAACAAAAGAACTCACTCTATCCAGAATACTTTTCTCAACTGAGAAGGCAGGGTAAGGCTACAATATATAGAGAGCTGTAGGACAGTGAGATCAGTGGTGAATTAATTTAATAATTTAATAATTTAATAATTTAATAATTTAATAATTTAATAATTTAATAATTTAATAATTTAATAATTATTTAATAAATTAATAATTTAATAAATAAATAAATAAATAAATAAATAAATAAATAAATAAATAAACAAACAACAAACAAACAAACAAATAAATAAGGAAGCAGTATGCTCCCTCCCATATTTGGGTATACCAGGGTGACTCGACAGAAAAAAAACATATAACCCTTCCCTGGTACAAGCTGATATAGGAGGAGAGCCTGTGTCTTAGAGGTTAAAAGTACTGCCTTATAGGCAGGCTGCCCAGGTTCAAATCCCAGTAAGGGTATGGCTAGCTGATGAGAGCTAAATAGCTTGAAATAGATCTATACTAGTCTCCCTTCATTTTCATTATCAGCAAAAAAATGTGTTTCATACTGTATGTGTGTGTGTGTGTGTGTGTGTGTGTGTGTGTGTGTGTGTGTGTGTGTGTGTCTGTATGTGAGTGTAACATTTTTTGCTGATAAATGAAAATGAAGGGAGACCAGAGGTGGGTTCCTCCCGGTACGCTCTTACCTGTTGGTCGGCACAGAGCCGAAGAAGCTGGTGGCGTTCGTGGCGCGGGGCTTCCCTGCCCGCTTCCCCCGCCCGCCTGGACGCTGCCATTTGCGTTCTTTTGCCCTCTGCGCAAGCAGAACGCTTTGCGCATGCACAGAGGGCAAAAGAACGCAAATGGCGGCGTCCAGGCGGGCGGGGGAAGCGGGCGGGGGAAGCCCCGCGCCGCAAACGCCACCAGCTTCTTCGGCTCTGCGGCGACCAACAGGTAAGAGCGTACCGGGAGGAACCCACCTCTGAGGGAGACTATATAATATATATACTATTTATATATATATATATATATATATATATATATATATATATATAAATATATATATATATATATATATATATATATATATATATATATATATATATATATATATATATATATATATATATATATATATATATGTATGTATGTATATATATGTATATATATATATATATGTATATGTATGTATATATATATATGTATATATATGTATATATATATATATATATGTATGTATGTATGTATGTATGTATGTATATATACACATACATACACACACACACATTTAATTAATTAATTAAATTAATTCACCACTGATCTCACTGTCCTACAGCTCTATGGGTAAAGGCAAACCCTAACCATGCCGATTTTTAATTGAAGTTATTTCATTTTCTCTTTATGTAATATAACATTAACTTGGGTGGTGGCTTATACAAGGGACACAGATCAGCAACTGGAAGGTTTCTTAAATACATTTAAATTTAAAAAAAGAGACAGAGACAGAGAAAACAGTAAAGAGAATATGGCGCCAAGGCCTTACCCGAACACCAAAAGCAAAAGCCAGATGCAGAAGTCCCTCAGCTAATCGTTTACTGCCGATGTCTAATGAAGGAAGGGACCTTCTTTCGTCTCCTGGTGCAATACCTTTGTACACTACTAAAATGAGCTTAGAACCAGTTTCAAAATATAGATCGGCACCCTTTGGGGAGAGAAAAATGATAAAACATTTGACTAAAAACATATTTATAATTAACCAATTAAATAAAGGTCTTCTAAAGCAGAGTTCCCCAACGTTGTCAGCTTTGCAGACCGGGGGCAGGGTGGGGAGAGGGGATGGCTCCGCGCAAGTGGCCATCAAGCACACCTGCCGCGCACCTGCCGCGCACCTGCCGCGCACTTAAATGGAGCACGTATGTGCATGCTCGCCCGCTGCTCCACAAGTGAGGATGTGCGTGCTTGCCAGCCATTTCCGCGGCCTGGTTGCAAACCCCTCACAACCCATTAGTGGGCCATGGTCCACAGGTAGGGGACACCTGGTCTAAAGTTCTTACAGTCTTTATCATTATAAAAAAAAAAACCTACAGATTCTTCTTAAACTGAGTAACTGATGAAAAACAATGGCTTTCCTCCAACGCATTAAATCTCCCAAACTATTTAAAAAATGAGAACTGCATCATTTAGATGCCCCTAAAAGAGCGATACATACACAATACTTGGTAAGTGATGAATGCCTAATGTTCAGCGACTAACAAACATGTTACATTGGCATGATAGACATGTGAACTCCCATATATATCAATACATATATTTTTACCTTAGATTGCAAGATACAATGCAATACACCAGCCTTGTGAAGCTGTCTGCAGGCAGAAAGAATGGATACATATCTAACGTGATCTAGCCGGGCTTCTGGATTGTACAAATCAACAGTGCAAAGCTCTTCAATGCTAACAAATAGAAATGAATAAATTACGATTGTATAACAGACACACTAAATGTCACCCTAAAAATTATTTGCATTTTTTAAAAAATGTGATATTAGAATACTGATTCAAACGTGTCTTACCTTTTCATGGTTATTATTTCTTTGATACTGTTCTCTAAAGATTCATTATAGGGAGAGTTCATCAAAGCTTTTACTAGCCTCACGCAAATACTTGGGAGATTTTCCATAACTTGTACATCAGCTATATTAAAACCTACGCTTTTTGGGTCACAAATGGTTTTCACGAGAAGTTTTATTAGATTCTCATTAAGCAGCTCTTTCTCAAGCAGCTAGAAATGGTAAAATAAAAATGAGATAGAAAAGTATTTTTTAATTTGAAGTTTATAATTTGCATTTAACATTTACCCTTAAATATACCATCTCTGTGTGCATCCCCCTGAAATAATAATTTTGTTCAATCTACATTTTATTTTTATACATTTTTTTCAAAAGTTAAAGGATTTAGGTAGATTGTATTATGTAAGCTGTATGTTTATAGATGAACAACTGGATCAAATTTTCAAGAACACCTATGAGATTTAGTAAAGGTAACCGAGAGGAAACAGTTCTGCTATACTCTGACAGTCACTTCAGCATGCATCTAGTGGGCATACTTTCAACAAATTGTTCATAATATCATCGTCTTCATATAGGGAAAATATATTCCTATGGATTTGTATTAAACAACATGGAGCTGTTTAATCAGTGTATTAATTCAGCTCATTTGGTACAGTGTCATAAAAATTGCAAAAGCCGTTTATCTCAATTTGTCAGAAGGCAGCAAACAATGTTTGATATAAATACACTTTTAAAATTACATAATTCTCTTTCACTATTTTAACTCCACCTAAACTATATCACAAATGTATCTTAAACCTATCTTATATGCCAACTGTGCCACTCCTAAATCAGGAAGTCTTACTCACTCATGCCTTGGCTACCTTTCATTTGGATTACTGCAATATGCTCTATATGAGGCTTTAAGGTATATGCAGTCTAAGATACGGCACTAGAGGTAGTTATGGGTACATCTCAATATCATACAGGTAGTTATGGTACATCTTGCGACACCATGCAACATCGCTACTTTACAAACTACACTGATTGCACGTGGACTTCCAAGTACAATTCAAGATGCTGGACCCTTTGGCACAGGATCTAGATCTGTGCAAGATTGCCTGTATCCAATTACTGCTACTGGTCTCATAAGATCTGATAAGAGTTTATATGCTCCAATT
Organism: Diadophis punctatus similis; assembly: GCA_023053685.1. Taxonomy (NCBI): domain Eukaryota; kingdom Metazoa; phylum Chordata; class Lepidosauria; order Squamata; family Dipsadidae; genus Diadophis; species Diadophis punctatus. The sequence continues at coordinate 162,486,978 of JALIGW010000003.1, forward strand.
CCATTATTTAAGTATCATCTAGTAGAACCCAGGAAACATGCCTTCTCTGTCATCATGTCCACCCTGTGGAATAACAGTACCAATAGATCTGCATGTCTTGTCCTCCCCGCCTTTTATAAGGCCTTTAAGACTTTCTCCCCCATCCAGCATTAGGGCAATGTTCTTGTGATCTGGATTGTTTATTACTGTTAAATTGCCTTTGGAATACTGTCCTGTATGTCTTATAAATTTTTATTGTGTTATTGCTTTGATTATACATCACCGTTAGTCATGTTGAACTTGTATAACTTGACTAAATAAAATAAATCACAATTTCTAAAAAATAATTTGCCCCAAAGTCAAAAAATAGTGTGCCCATGTATGCATTTCTTAAGCCCCTTTAAGTGTGGTAGTTCATAGCAAACTTACTTGAACCAGTGAAGCCAAACCTACCTTCCAGAAATGTTGCTGGTGTCTCTCCAAAATCATGCTGCCAAAAACCATAATCCGAACTATGATTGTACATTTGCTATAATTGTATTCTTCTCTTTCTTGTGGACTCAACAATGTATCACCTTTGGATGCACTGCTAAAACATTGTTCTGCACCAGATATATTGTACAAGGCAATTTTGCCAAGGAAGAACTCCAGTGATTTTAAAAATGAAGACCCTGTGTTTGTAGCTTTAAACAAATATAAAAAAAATGTTAAAAATACAGCCATCACAATTTTTACTCCAGAATTCACAAGAACTTCCAAAAATCATTTATACCAACATACTGTATATTATTTTTTAAAAATAGGCCTTTGTGATGGCCAGCACCAAATAATGAACCTTATTAGGAAGAAAGTATACAATTGGAAAGTTCTTTGATGATAAGACTGAAATACTTTTTGGCAAAGTAAAGCATACAAAGAAGAGTGAGATCTTCTATAATGCAAATCCACCTCAGTGCAAGATTCCCCATTGGCACTTGCCAATCAGTCTGGTGCAACAGTGTTCCTAAATGAAGGGGGAAACTCTAGGACTTTCTGTATATTGGTCAAAAGATTATAAAAATTCTATCAAAAATAATTTATTTGCAATTAAACATGAACTTGAACATGAACCATTTTCACATCTGTAGTTATGTAATTTCCTCTAATGGACGTGGGATGATAATCATAGTGCAAACTGATTAGGTCATCTACCTACCTAAGATCTCATTTGGTTTTATCATTCCCTGTTCAATAAAGGTATTGTAACAGTCTAAGGCAGCTAGAAGCATATCCATCCATTGTACAACAGCTCGCAAACTAAAGTTCCCTTGCAACTCATAGAGGGTTGGATGAGATAAGATTCCAGAGACATTTTCACCCTCACATCCTCCTCCTTCAAATTTCTTTATGAGAAAATAGATTCCTTCTTTCCAGAGTATGTCACCCAACCATGAAGATGGAAATGGGTTTCCTGTTAGAGAAGCAAACAGATTAAAGACTCTGGATAAATTTGCTGCAATTCAATTCCAAGCTTACATTAAAAAAAAACCGAAAAATATTTTTATTATAAAAATGGAGGGAAACTATAAAAACTATTTCCAAAAATGGATCCATTTTTAAATAAATCCTAGATTGGTAGAGAAATTGACGAAGAATATTCTCTGCCACTCTTAGACAGTCTATAAAACGAATATAGCTCATTATTACAAGGATTTCATTTTTGGGGGATGATAATACAATTTTTAAATAATTATAGAAAACGGTAGTAACATTTTTATACCACTCTGATTTGGCAAAAGCCAATTTATTGAACTATTGAACATGTCCTACCAATGTAAATAAAATGTAAGTAACCTAATGGTATGCAGAACGCAACATTACAACCAGTCCACATACTTTCAAAATGTATTTATGTGAGGAAAGTAAAATAAATTGCTAGGCTTCCAAAAGGGACATTTTTCAAAAGGAATTTCCAATTTGCAACACAGTGCAAAAGTCAGTATATCATGCTAGCAATAGACTATTTACACATGTTGTAATATACATACCTGGCAATAAGGGAACAAATTCAAATAACAGTTCCATGACTTTGTGCCGGCACTCAGTTTGGGGTTGTCCACACTGTCTCAAAAGCCACATGACAACATCCTCTAAACAAATAGATCTAGATGCAAATCCCCTACAGAAATGAATTAAAACATAAGTCTGACATTATCAAGCAGTTATCTGCTCTGCTTTTGCATTTTGCATTTATATATAAATGTAAGATTTCAAATGCTCTACCAATAAGGGAATCAACAGATTCATATGCATTAGAACTTTATACCAGTCAGATTTTTGCCATGCCTTGCATTTTAATCTCCAATACTAAATATTATATTTGATATTAAAATATTAATTTCTCCTCCTGACTGCAAAATAAATTAATAATTAGTAACTTTCTTTATTCCCCCATACCACATCAGATCAAACACAGTTTCACCTTTTATATTTGTGACAGAATTGCACTATGATGCATGTAGCAAATATGTAGCTTGGATGTATTTAAACTAGATACATTCAATCTTTATGCAAAAGTCTAGATACAGAGGTTTATCCAGGTCAATTAAACTGGATGCCCACCTTAGCTGCAAGTAAATTTAGAGAACAAATTCAGAGTTTATAGAATGCTGAAATATATTCAGTTAGATTATAATAGTGTTTCCTCAGAAGAAAAATCACTAAAGCTAATGACTAAGTGCTATGTAATGATGTTCCCTCTGAATAAATAAACTAATACTAACCGAGGCAATCTCCGAATGCTTTTTTTGTTCAAAGAAGATGCTTTATGCTTAATGATACGCTTGAGGTGATCAATAGCATCACAGCATTGTTGAATTGTACCTATGCAGAAAAAGTAATATTGTGATTGCTTCCAAGTAAAATTTTGAACAGATATGAGCCTTAATTGGTTTTGCAATGATAAAATACATATTATTTAAATTACTTTCTAGCTTTGCTGATACTGTCTAAGGACTGTAAAATATTTTTTTATTTTCTGCCAAGTCGGAAACTTTTAAGGTTTTCTGAGAATAAGAAACAAAACTGTAGATGATATCTCTTCCGTGTGCTTTGTCTGAGAAGGTAATCTGAAATCTGATAGTCAACACATACTGTAGATTCAGTCTATGTTCAATCCACAAAGTTGTAACATCTAGCCTAATTTTTAATAGTTCTCATTTTTCCCCATTTTGGAGAACAGAAAACCCTGAAAAAGCCTCATTTAGCTTGATTGTTTGTAATAAAAGTCTTACATAGTAAAAGCTTTAAAAACTTGGCTATGTACTCAGATCTGGGTCTCAGAATGCATCGGCTGTGTTTCTTGGATTTACTATTAGTTGATTAATCATGATTGACTATTTTGAGAATGTTTTGGCTGTTTTAATTGGTTTATATTATTAGAATTGTAATAAATTACTAAAATGTAATGCTTAAAAGAACATAATACTGAAATAATTAATATAAAATATGACCCATACATAAAAGTATTTCAAGTCTATTTTTTAAAAAAGCATTCTTTCCAAAATGGTCAACACATTTCTATAATATAATTTCACAGAAACATTTTAACTGCTCTAAACCGAAATATTTCATTAGAAAACTATTAAAATATATAGGCCTGAAGAAGTGGTGAAATCCAATTTTTTTACTACTGGTTCTGTGGGCGTGGCTTGGTGGACATGGTGTGGCTTGGTGGGTGTGGCAGGGGAAGGATACTGCAAAATCCCGATTCCCACCCCACTCCTGGGGGAAGGATACTGCAAAATCCTCATTTCCACCCCACTCCAGGGGAAGGATACTGCAAAATCCCCATTCCCACCCCACTCCTGGGGGAAGGATACTGCAAAATCCCCATTCCCTCCCCACTCCTGGGGGAAGGAAATTGCAAAATCCCCATTCCCTCCCCACTCCTGGGGGAAGGATACTGCAAAATCCCCATTCCCACCCCACTCCAGGGGAAGGATACTGCAAAATCCCCATTCCCACCCCACTCCTGGGGGAAGGATACTGCAAAATCCCCATTCCCTCCCCACTCCTGGGGGAAGGAAATTGCAAAATCCCCATTCCCTCCCCACTCCTGGGGGAAGGATACTGCAAAATCCCCATTCCCACCCCACTCCAGGGGAAGGATACTGCAAAATCCCCATTCCCACCCCACTCCTGGGGGAAGGATACTGCAAAATCCCCATTCCCTCCCCACTCCTGGGGGAAGGATACTGCAAAATCCCCATTCTCTCCCCACTCCTGGGGGAAGGATACTGCAAAATCCCCATTCCCTCCCCACTCCAGGGGAAGGATATTGCAAAATCCCCATTCCCACCCCACTCCTGGGGGAAGGATACTGCAAAATCCCCATTCCCACCCCACTCCTGGGGGAAGGATACTGCAAAATCCCCATTCCCTCCCCACTCCTGGGGGAAGGATACTGCAAAATCCCCATTCTCTCCCCACTCCTGGGGGAAGGATACTGCAAAATCCCCATTCCCACCCCACTCCAGGGGAAGGATACTGCAAAATCCCCATTCCCACCCCACTCCTGGGGGAAGGATACTGCAAAATCCCCATTCCCTCCCCACTCCTGGGGGAAGGATACTGCAAAATCCCCATTCCCTCCCCACTCCTGGGGGAAGGATACTGCAAAATCCCCATTCTCTCCCCACTCCTGGGGGAAGGATACTGCAAAATCTCCATTCCCCACCCCACTCCTGGGGGAAGGATACTGCAAAATCCCCATTCCCCACCCCACTCCTGAGGGAAGGATACTGCAAAATCCCCATTCCCTCCCCACTCCTGGGGGAAGGATACTGCAAAATCCCCATTCTCTCCCCACTCCTGGGGGAAGGATACTGCAAAATCTCCATTCCCCACCCCACTCCTTGGGGAAGGATACTGCAAAATCCCCATTCCCTCCCCACTCCTGGGGGAAGGAAATTGCAAAATCCCCATTCCCTCCCCACTCCTGGGGGAAGGATACTGCAAAATCCCCATTCCCACTCCACTCCAGGGGAAGGATACTGCAAAATCCCCATTCCCACCCCACTCCTGGGGGAAGGAAATTGCAAAATCCCCATTCCCTCCCCACTCCTGGGGGAAGGATACTGCAAAATCCCCATTCCCACCCCACTCCAGGGGAAGGATACTGCAAAATCCCCATTCCCACCCCACTCCTGGGGGAAGGATACTGCAAAATCCCCATTCCCTCCCCACTCCTGGGGGAAGGATACTGCAAAATCCCCATTCTCTCCCCACTCCAGGGGGAAGGATACTGCAAAATCCCCATTCCCACCCCACTCCAGGGGGAAGGATACTGCAAAATCCCCATTCCCTCCCCACTCCAGGGGAAGGATACTGCAAAATCCCCATTCCCACCCCACTCCAGGGGAAGGATACTGCAAAATCCCCATTCCCACCCCACTCCTGGGGGAAGGATACTGCAAAATCCCCATTCCCTCCCCACTCCTGGGGGAAGGATACTGCAAAATCCCCATTCCCACCCCACTCCAGGGGGAAGGATACTGCAAAATCCCCATTCCCTCCCCACTCCAGGGGAAGGATACTGCAAAATCCCCATTCCCTCCCCACTCCAGGGGAAGGATACTGCAAAATCCCCATTCCCTCCCCACTCCAGGGGAAGGATACTGCAAAATCCCCATTCCCACCCCACTCCTGGGGGAAGGATACTGCAAAATCCCCATTCCCACCCCACTCCAGGGGGAAGGATACTGCAAAATCCCCATTCCCTCCCCACTCCAGGGGAAGGATACTGCAAAATCCCCATTCCCTCCCCACTCCAGGGGAAGGATACTGCAAAATCCCCATTCCCACCCCACTCCTGGGGGAAGGATACTGCAAAATCCCCATTCCCACCCCACTCCAGGGGGAAGGATACTGCAAAATCCCCATTCCCTCCCCACTCCTGGGGGAAGGATACTGCAAAATCCCCATTCCCTCCCCACTCCAGGGGAAGGATACTGCAAAATCCCCATTCCCTCCCCACTCCTGGGGGAAGGATACTGCAAAATCCCCATTCCCTCCCCACTCCAGGGGGAAGGATACTGCAAAATCCCCATTCCCTCCCCACTCCTGGGGGAAGGATACTGCAAAATCCCCATTCCCTCCCCACTCCAGGGGGAAGGATACTGCAAAATCTCCATTCCCACCCCACCCTGGGGCCAGCCAGAGGTGGTATTTGCCGGTTCTCCGAACTACTCAAATTTCCGCTACCGGTTCTCCAGAACCTGTCAGAACCTGCTGGATTTCACCCCTGGAAGTTTTTAAAGAATTTTGAAACACCAAATGTAAAGCTAATCCAACAAAAGCTGCCAATATCACCTAAAGACTTCTCATCTCCATGTGTCAAGGCCAGACTTTCCAGGTATACAACCAATGCTTCAAAAACAAACTGGTCCACCAGAGCATTCTCTTCTCTATGAAACGAAGGGGAAACAAATTAAGCTTATTAGGTGAGAACTATTTACAGCTAATGCAGTGTAAAAAACGGTAACTTTATTGTCTCAGTTGGTTCAAAAATGTTTAGAACAGAGGCAAATAGTAACAATTTGATCTCTTCTGGAATAAACATGAGTTATTAACTGGATTCTACTAAACATGAACAGACACCACAGCTGTGATACCCAATGCAATTTTACAATTTTACATCTGTGGTCTCCCCCATGTATGCATGGTGTTGTATGTCCTTGTTTAACTTTTTTAAAATTGTTTTTAAATGATTTTATTGTTTGGTGTTCTTTAAAATGCTGTACGCCGCCCTGAGTCCTTAGGGAGTAGGGCAGCATAGAAGAATTTCCAAATAAATAATAAATAAATAAATAAATAAATAAATAAATAAATAAATAAATAAATAAATAAAAAAATAAATAAATAAATAAATAAATAAATAAACAAACAAATAAACAAATGCCAATCATGCTGAACAATCCAGATTTTAATAACTACGAACACAGCAAAACTGGTGCAAAAATTAATAGATTAAAGTATTTCATTTATTTATGGTATTTGATTTTGAATTCAAATCTACTGCACTCAATACAGTATCATAAAAGGTTGTGGCAATGTTTATCCTCAGCAGATTTGCAAATACTTAATATCCCACAATTAACAACTTTTAATAGTATTTTAAAGTACATTTGATAGAAACTGCACAAATATTTGTACATCACTGTATTGCTTGATTCAGTTATTAATTTATTCATGGCTCACCTAAACTCTCGGTAAATGTTGTTGAAAGCAAGGGCAGCTCCTAGCCGTTTGAAAGCATTAGGGTGGAGAGCAAGGCTATACAGCCTCTTAAAAAGAGATTTGGTGTTCACTGGACTTTTCTCTTGCTGCTGTGGAGTAGTTTGCTTAATGGACCATTTCAAAAATTCATGGACACACTGACCACAAAAGTCTCTCAAAGTACTGTCTACAGGATCCACTATCCCATCCTGAAACAGAGAACAATCTAGATTCACTGTGTTTCAGAGTTATGCAACTTATGCAACACAAAATGAAATGGGAAGTAATTTACAGTATATTTATTTGTGAGATTTATATACCGCCTCACAGTGCAAGCACTCTCTAAGCGGTTTACACCAGTAAACAATGTATATTTTATATTGCCCCCAACAATCTGGGTTCTCATTTTACCTACCTTGGAAGGATGGAAGGCTGAGTCAACCTTGAGCCAGTGAGATTTGAACCACTGACCTGCGGATCACAGTCAGCTAAAGTGGCCTGCAGTACTGCCTCTAACCGCTGCGCCACTTCGGCTCTATATATGGCATTTTTAGGCTATCCAAATAATTATAAATAGCAATGACAGCAAAAATTGGCTATTTAACCTTTTCAAGTAAGCTGCTCCAAGAAATTTTTTTGGCTTAATAATAGATTGTTTTTTAAATAGAAAAAAATGATTCTCTAGTTGGTTAAAATCAACAACCAATTAATTAAATTCTATAAAAAAATAGAAGTCAACATAAAATAAACACAGCAGCATGAGACCCATATTGCAATGGTCGAAAATAAAACAATAGTAGTTGGGCAAATTGTCAACCACTGTATAAGAAATTGAAAATTAACTGAGAAAATCTTAAAACTTAAGACTGGTAAGTTACAATTTGACAGAAATCTTTAAAATTTATCTTACTTAACAATCACCTACCAAAATTGCTTCCAGTAGCGTCACAGTGTCTTGGCTTTCAAACTTCTTATTGTTTGTGAACCAATGAATTAATTCCATTACTAAAGTGCCATAGAGTTGTCTTGTAACCTAAAAAAAATGGAAGATTGGCTTATTCTCCATTTTAGATTTATAATTATACTGTAGAAAATTTCTCACAAAATGATCCCAATGTTTGTCAGACCTTTTAGAAACACATACTCACAACTTGATTTCATACAGCTTGAACTCTTTATTATATTTTATTAAATATTAAGCGCTATGTAATGATTTCCATTAGTTCCCTTTTGACCATTGAAACATACATGTATTGGCATGTATGCTTAAATTCAGAAAACTGACAAACTAGTATGTCTGAAGTACAATTATTGACTGTAAATCTATGCATACTGTGATAAGTGGAATTGTGATCTTGTACAGGCAATCCCAAAAGGAAACAAACGATGAATATATAAAAATGAGATTTTATTAAACTGGAGATTCACTTGCCTCTAGCTCTCAAGTAATTACAAATTTCAATCAAACAACCTTCTTGTCCTTATGAGTTTGTAGTAGGAATCCTTATAGTATGCAGAACATAAATGAACTCAAGGAAGAAAATAAATGGATTCAAATGTTTGGAGAGGACAGGAAGGCATTCACAGATTCATTAAAAAAATGTGAACAGTTAAAAAAAGACTTAAGGAGAGATTATTTGCTTAACACAGTATTCTCAAATTTTCCTAACGTATTTTTATTTCCTTCCTAGAGTTTTCCCCCACAAGTGCAGGATCTGTTTTTTGGGGAGGAGGGGGGAAGAGTTTAATCAATTGAGAGTTGATCCATTGTTTATATCAGGAATTGATTGACCAAACTAGCTCTCATTTTCCTAATATGTATTTAGTAGTCCATTATTAAATTAGTTCAGAAACACTGAGTTAACCTATATATTGACTGGACCGATGACTGGTTTTTTTTTTTATTTTAAAACTATTTTCCTCCTCTTTAGTTTTAATGGCTTCCATGATGTAACAGACAAAAAAGTAAGTCTTCCTGTGGGAGAGGCAATATGGCCGAAGATGAAATCCAAAATCATTAGAAATCCTCTCATAAGGTTGTTTTTTTTTAAACGTCAAAAACCAATCTCATTCTGAAGCAGTAAAATGAAATTTACTTGCCTGGTCCACATCACAAGCAAGTCGAAGCAGTATAGGAAACATACGTTTATACAAATGAAACATTGGTGGGGAGTTCTCGTGTCCTTCAGGTATTTGAGCAGCTTTTCCCAGCATGAACATAACAATGCTATGCAACAGCTCACAAGCTGCAACCTGAAAAATGTGAGTACTGATCAGCTACTAGATTGGATTGTTCCAAATTAACTTCTTATGAATTATGCAGCAAATTCTATTTGATAAAAATACAATTTAATGTGAAAGAATGCTATGTTACAACTCTAAATCTTTACTTTTCCTTTAAGACATACAAGCAATATATAGAGAGGGATTAATATTTCACCAAATAATTAAAATCTTTATCCTGCAATTAGAAAGCTGGCGTGAGTAATGCTTACACTGTTGGACATATATAGGAGAGAATCAAGTTCTACTTTCTATTCTAATGAGGACCCAGATTGTTGGGGGCAATATGCTGAACTCTGTAAACCGCTTAGAGAGGGCTGTAAAGCACTATGAAGCGGTATATAAGTCTAAGTGCTATTGCTATTGCTATTTGTCATGGAATTCACTGGAGCATTCTGGACTAGTTTCTGTTGGCCCAACCTATCCCACAGAGGTGCTGCTGTAAGCATAAAAGTAGGGCAGACTTCTATGTATATCACCTTGAAGTCTCTGAGAAAAGGCAGGGTATAAATGCAATAGCACCTAGACTTATATACTGCTTCATAGTGCTTTACAGCACTTTCTAAGCGGTTTACGGAGTCAGTATATTGCCCCCAATAATCAATAAGTAAATAATGTCACTGTATTCAAAGATCTTAAAAGTTTATATTTTTGGAATATTTATTTGTATCGTTCATATCTAGATTACTTTTAATAATGAACAGTAGCCTCAATCCAGAAAAAAAATAGTTCAACAGGAAAAGAATAGAACAAAAACATTCAGCCTAATACCTTAGTTTGTCTGTCGCTAGCACAAAGAGCCAATTCAGTGACCCGAGGCAAGAATAAATCCAAGTATATAGTAGGCTTCATATCAGCAAATGGAACTGCAAAATTCAGATGCTTCTCTATATCCCAGGATACAAATTTCTTCATCTTTTCCTCTGCAGAAGCAGCTGGCAAGTTTAGAAAAGAATGTCTGGTTAAAAATCTGAGAACTGGCTTATCCACAGATGCGCTAATACTTGAGTATGTACAATATATGACTCTGGGCAGCTTTCAAACAGTTAAAACCAATATAAAAGTGCAAAACCAGTGCAACTATTTAAAACAAGAAAAAAAATATAAGCATGTAAATAAAATTGCTACCTGTAATTAAATGCCGATTGATTTGTCCTCCCAAAGTTCCAAGAAGCCGTACAACTCTAGCTCTTACTGCTTCTAAAGATGGATCTTTCTCCTAAACCATAACAATGTAATGAGAACACGAACAGCTTAAAAGGTTTAAAACAACCCCAAATGCACTATTCTGATGTAAGATCAGGCAACAGACACACAAATTGGGAATACCGGTCAGGAGAATATTACGTAGAGGCATAAATAACCAAAGCATATACCAATGCTGCAAGAGTTTCCTGTGTCAGAAACCCCTGAATGCTACAAATATTCCTGGAACTTCTTACATTTATTTATCAAATTTAGAAAGTTTTCAACACAAAATGGTTTTATAAAATTGACTGGCCTGCAGATACTACATGTGTAAAGTGTTTTTCAAAACAAAAATAAGGAAAGTAAGATACTCTATTCTAATTTTATAAATCTTCAATACTTCATAACCAAACTTTGTCAGAAAGTTCTTTAATATTGTAAATTTTGAAGCCTTTTAAGAACATGCTATCCTTTGATTTTGGTAGAATGGAATATTTATTGATTCTGGATATTGCAAGATCATGCCAGCAGCTACAGTTTTATTTGTATGAGATTTTAGCCTGCCTGAGGATAAGATATTCTGCAATAAACCATACAGTGTTTTTATTACTACCAATGAAATATAATGTGAGACACTGACTGTTTACTGAGAAATTCTAAGCTTCAATATGAAAATTCAATTCAAGGCGTATTTACATAATAAATAAAATTAACTTTCTTTGAAATAGTAAAACCACCTATCACTTTTCCAAATGAAAAGCCAGTATTTTAGAAAGGCAAGAAAATTCTTTACCAATTCAAGATTCTTTGATTTTTTGAGATGCTGAATAACTACTTTGTTCATTCCTTTCTGGATGGCTTTGGAAAGTTTCTTCACTTCCAAATTATTCTGAGATTCACCTATTTTAAAGAAAAAAAACCCAAAAAATTTAATATGCAAGCAATAAAATAAATCTTAAAACAAGATGAGTATTTATGATTTTTCAAGAAACTAATTTAAACTCAAAGCTCCCCAAATGCAGCAGCAATGATTGACTACATACACCTTCCATCAATGCTATTATAAACGGCCACTAAATAGTCTTACAGAAAATCAGGAAGTTGAATTACAGCCCTTTATACCTCAGACGTTACTCACTCCAAGACTAAAAATTTAATTAATTTAATTTAATTAAATGGATTTGTATGCCGCCCAACCCCCAGGGGACTCTGGGCGGCTCACAGCATATTCGAATCCATTACAACAAATATAAAATACAATAATTAAAAAACATACAAAAGTTAAAAGAATCTCATATTCACAAAAACAAGGGGGGAGACCCATATCTAATCTAGTTGGTCTCACTTTCACCCCGCCTGCCGGAAGAGCCAGGTTTTTATTGCTTTCCAGAAGGCCAGTAGGGTGGGGATGGTTCTGATCTCTGGCGGAAGCTGGTTCCACGGGGAGGGAGCTCCCACAGAGAAGGCCCTCCCCCTCGGCCCCGCCAACCGACATTGTTTGGTCGATGGGACCTGGAGGAGGCCAACTCTGTGGGCCCTGACCGGTCGTAGGGAGGTATGCGGCAGGATGCGGTCCCTAAGGTAACCTGGCCCTGAGCCATGTAGGGCTTTAAAGGTAACGACCAACACCTTAAATTGGATCCGGAGACTAATGGGCAATCAATGCAGCTGGCGGAGAATCGGAGTTACGTGGGTGCATCTGGTAATACATGAATGATGTTAAAACATCTTCATATTCCTAGATTTACTGTTGTAAATAAATAGGATGTATATTTATTATTTTTACCTGCTGATGCAGAAGTTTTCAAATAACCATCAAGGCAAGGCACAATGTCTTTGTAATAAGGCTGAATAGTGTATCTGGGAATGTGGGCTGACCAGTCCTCCAGAGCATCCAGTGCCACATCAGCCATTGGAGTGTAGCTAAGACCCAGTTTAAAAGCATTCTGTAAGTTGTGCATAATGACAAGGAGATATAAGAAGTTTGGAGATATAAAACATCCACATTGTCGTGAAGTTATCTTTGACCATACAATGGACTATTTTCTTAACTGTTGCTACAAATATTTAAAATGTTACGGTTGTTAAAGAGACTTGTTCCTGGAATAAGGTACAGTTAAACCACAGAATCAAATAGACGTGATAAAACTACAACATCACATGTAACAGACATACAAATTTATCATTCACATTTTGGACTTTCTCACTGATTTGCTCACTGTTGTGATGGTAATATAAAGAGGACTGCAGTCCTGCCTGCATATTATAGCAATATAGCAACAGCACTTAGACTTATTTACCGTTTCACAGTGCTTTACAGCCCTCTCTAAGTGGTTTACAGTGTCAGCACATTGTCCCCAACCATCTGGGTCCTCATTTACAGACCTCAGAAGGATGGAAGGCTGAGTCAACCTTGAGCCTGGTGAGATTCAATCTGCCAAATTGCAGTCAGCAGGCAGTCAGCAGAAGTAGCCTGCAATACTATTTTCTAACCACTGAGCCACATATTATTGAAGTATCATGAAAATATATTTTGTATGAGTGAAATGAAGGAAAGAATACCAACAAAACTACAAAAATAAAAATTCTGCATTATTCGATCACTACATTAACCCACCTGTAAAGCAGGTATGTATGCTTTGATATCAAGCATAATGATGTTATATGGCAGAGAAAGCACAAAAGTCAGACAGGATGCCAATAATTCATCTTTGTACTGCTTCATTTTTGCAGTTACCTGAGGTAAGAAAATTTTTAATGGAAATAACATAGATGTTACCTGAACAAATGAATAAATAAATGTAAAAAATAATTCACTGTACTTCAAAAAAAGCAACAATATTCTTATAAAATAAGCCCACAAAGTGTCCTTTTAACTAAAATCAACAGGTCATGCATTTAAAGTAAAATATATACTGTATATATAAATGAAAAGATGAAAAGTTAGAATTCTTTGCCTTTTTCATCCCTGCAAACACTACTAGCACAGTTCAAAGAATAATATAAATAACCTCTTTTCCAAATTTGGAAAACAATGCAAAACAGGAACTCTTCTCTGGATCTTCAGGACATTTTTTCGTACTCTCTGGACTGACACCCTGACAAAAGACAAAATAGGATTAACTGTACAGATTTTATTAATCTTGTGTTTTATGTTTTAAAACAGGGGTCCGCAAACTTGGCAACTTTAAGACTTGTGGACTTCAACTCCCAGAATTCTCCAGCCAGCTATGCTTAAAGTTGCCAAGTTTGAAGACCTCTGTTTTAAAAGAACCTTTGGGATAATGTAAAAATGTTAGGCAAATCCATGTACCAACAAAAGTAAGTTTCAAAGATTACTACAATATCCTTATATATCATTTCCTTTGAAGACTGTTTGGAAGTTGGAATTGATTTAGAATAAAATTGTTTTTAAAATTTTGCTAATTTTTAAATGAATTACACTGGCCAATGATTTATTTCTGTGCATAACTCAAATACTAACGCCCTAAGAAAACGTATAGCAAGTATATCAAAAGTCCCATTTGCTCACATATACAGTGGTACCTTCAAGTCTCTGAAAAACATATAAGACTGATGAAGACTGAGTAGGGCTTCAGTGAAAGGCAAGGTCTTCTCAATTTTGATATCTTTTCTATAAGGAAGTATTTGTCAATTTCAGCAGGCTTAAAATTTAATATATATTTTTTTAGTTTAAGCTGTTTTTTTTCAGGCTGAGATACATGTTTTAAGGCACCTGTACTACAAGGAGTGCACACAATAGCTACCTCAAGGACTTTCGCATCTCAATTAAAAATACTATATATTTAAGCCTGCCGCTGAATAAAATAATTTTAATATGACACATTGACATGCACAGCTCCTTTTCTGCTGCTGCTGTATGTATGTATGTATGTATGTATTATTTATTTATTTATTTAGCGGGGTTTATACAGTTCAAATCACAGCCAACTCTGAGCAGTGTACAATCATCTTTGGTTACTTGATATTTAAATAAAATGCAATCAACAAATCAAGGCCAGAAAATCACGATATAAGATCCTGGGACTAGTTGAAATCTATCTCCCAATTAAAACCATTTCCAATACGGTCACTCAGCATTTAGCGACTACATTGGTTAGTAACCATGCAGTAACATGATGGTAATAAACAGTAATAAAAAATTCATTTTCTGACCAATGCCTGCATTTACAACAAAATTTCATGTGTCTGGCAAGAAAAGCCTTCAGCATGAAACTGGTTAAGGTTTGGTCAGTTTAAAGCAGCCAGCTAATCAACTAATTATTAAGCTTATTAGCTTGAGGTTAGCACTTTTTAAGGAAGTGTTCCGCTATGGAGAAAAGCAGCTCAGGAAGAACCTTCTTGGTCACTTACAATCTTTTTACTTAATGACCAAATTGTTGGAATGCAATGTTGTCAAGCAAGGAGGGGTTATAATGCTGTGTTTTAATTTTATTGCTTTGCGATATAACTTCTTCAAAAAATAAAAATAACAGAGTATGCTTTTAAAAAAACTATTTATTTATTTGTACCCCCGCATCATTATTTATAGAAATAACTTAAGGCAGAGATATCCAACACCTTCCTCCTCCTATTTTCCCCTGGAATATTATAAAAATCCAAATGATACTTCTCATTTGTATGCAAATATTTGTAAAAACCCAGTTGAGAGATTATGCATCATTCATCAGAATTGCTCCTAATCTCCATCAGCCTGAACCATGACCAACTCCTGTATCTGAAATGTTTATAATTCATTTCAAACTTGCAATTAATGTCAAATTCTGATTAGGAGAAAACCTACAATTATAATTAATGTGATAAAGAAATAATATGAACCATAGGTTCAGTGGGAGAAGAGAGAAGAACTTGGGAGTAGAAAAATGGCTCAATACTACCTTTCTCTTATAAAAATGAAGTAATCACAATTATATCTAAAATATGAAGGTGTGAACAGACCAATACAACTTCAGTGATCCTTTGAAACCCCCCGCCCTGCCAAAAAAAATCATTCCTGCAATAGCTTACTCACCGCAAAATATTTAGTCTTCTTTGCAATTTTCATCGCAATGGTAAGCAGCTTATAAAATCCACTAATAAAAGGTAAATGTGTTGCCTGTATAATCAGTTCATAACCAAATGAATAAATCCATGGTTCAAAATATTTAATATGCTTGTCTGGAAGGATCTCTCTGCATCAGTTTGGAAATAAGAACAAAAACAAGTGGACTAGAAAGTCAGATGAGCAATCTGAAAATCGGTCAGATGAGCAATCTGACCAATGATCAATTAAAACAATTCTCAATAAGTCCCCACTTAGGATGTCCCAATCAACCAAAGAGTCAAACACAACTATTTCAACTACTTTAAAAAAATCCTAAAGGCGTAAATAGTACATTTGTAAAAGCTTTGCCAGGATATGGCTTTTTAGTAAGAATGATAAAAACACAGTATGTTAAATGATGCATCTCGCACATATGTTGCTTTTTTAGTCCTATTATACCTGCAAAATTCCACTAAGTTAATGAAGGCTGAATAGTCTTTAGGCTTAGATGGCTGAAGGTTTGCAGCTGGATCAGAGGTAGGAATTGTCAGGTGGGCATCCCCTTCACTTCCATCCTGGGGGCAAAAAAGAGTATCAGAAGCAATTTTGGAACCGATTTTCAAGTTTGCCAAAATGTCTATTATAAAATTCTTGCAAACTTCTCAAATAAGAACAAAAACCCAATAAGGGACCTTGAAAACAATAATATTGGGGGGGGGGGGGAAGAGACTGAATAATTCTATATTAATGTTTATTTTTTTAAAAGTAAGTCCTACCTTCTCTTCATTAATGTTCTGTTTCTGAACTGTAAGATCCAGTTTATCAATTATTTTTATGACAGATTTAATGAGTTCATCATATAACAGACGATTTAGAGACTGGAGTGGTGAATTTTCAGTTAAACAGGCTTCATCTGTCAACAGGATGTCCTTTAATAGAGAAGGAAAGAAAGAAAGCTCTTCTATTGTACACTATATTGGGGTTTTGCCAATTTATCAGAAAAATGCAGATATTTTAAAATAAGTGATATGTATATAGAAATCCCAAACATAGGACCTCTACAACTCTTTTTTGGTCAAATGTATTTATGGCATTGTATTTCAATGTTCGTTTACAACAAGAAAGATTTAACTGCATATACTGCATCTACAAAAGCACTGGAGAAGTCATTTGTGTTCATGTCCAGCTAGTTTGATCGTAACATCTCTATGAGATCTCAGAAAAATAGAACTGGACATGAGGAAAAAGAAAACTTTGAACAATCTTATAAGATGAAGGTGAAAGAAAGAGTGTGCAATGAGGCAAAACTATTTATAGTTTTTTCCTGGAGAAATTGTATCATGAATCGTAACAATGAATTATTCTTCTTAACCTTGATAAAGTTCTTCTTTACCTTCATTGTATCACAGCTAAGTAAGGTTCTAAAGAGATCCAGGTAATCCTTATATGTAGGCACTTTCCATTTCCCAGTCCTTACTTCTCCAGATGAATTTGATTCTTCTGATTTGGAAACATTCTTCCCAAAAAAATCCTGAAAGACATTGCAATGTTGAAATGTCTACATACAGTAAGTAAAATTATGTAGTTTTCAATACTTAAATCTTAGACTCCATGACAATAAATAAGCAGGAACATTTTGCCAAGACATACTGAAATATTCTTCAAAATGCCTTCATCTCAGGAAAAAAATAACTGGTACAATACAAATTAACTGAAAAGTGCTGAATGGTTCCTAATACATCTGCTGGGATTCCTATTTATGTTTCTTGCAATAGAAATCAAGAGGTTTGCATTAACATATAGGCAAATGAAAATTAAAAATGGATATAAATAGTCCTTGAGTTAGGATCATTTGTTCAGTGCAGACGTGGGTTCCTACCGGTTCTAACTGGTTTAGAACTGTTAGTAAACCGCTGATGATGTCATGGAGCCGGTTCTGTTGGTGCCGGTCCGTGAGCGCCGCCATCTTGGATTTTTGCTTCTGCACATGCGCAGAAGCTATTTTTTGATTGCTGCGGGGGCGCGTGCGCCCGGCGCCACCCTGAGCAAACCGGCAGCAAAACGATCCACAACCCAACCCTGGTTCAGTGGTACTTGTGCCTGGTCCCCAAAGTTATGGCCACTGCAGTACACCCATGGTCACATGATCAACATTTGGGGATTTGCAGCCTGTCCGCAGTTACAACTATAAGGGTGCTTCTACTCCCCTATTCACCTATCTCCAGCTCCTTCTTTGCCCCTTTGGCCGCCCTATATAGTGGCACTCCTCAGTGACAGTATTGGGCTGAACTACAGTAAAAAATTATGGGGGTCTCTTCTGAGCCTCCCATTATCCAGCTGTGGACTATGCTGTCTCTTATCAGATTATTCCTAGGAAGCATCTCTGGAACCAGTCTCCCAAAGTCATTCCCCCATACCAGTACACCACATTCTAAATTTTCTGGTAAGGGAGAACATTGTTGAAATTCATAATTGAATAATTGCCCCTAAATTGTATTGTATTTTTACTTGGCTGTTCACCGCCCTGAGTCCCTGGAGAACGGCGGTATATAAATTTAACAATCAATCAATCAATCAATCAATCAATCAAAAATAAATAAATAAAAAATAAATAAATAAATAAATAATAAATAAATAAATAAATAAATAAATAGCACATAAGTACTTTTCCAATTCTGTAGATACACATTTAATTCCACAAAACCCCAGTAAACTTACCATTGAAAAGACCAGTGGTTTTGAACAGATTCTGATTAAACCCTGATGCACTGAAAATGAAGAGTTTGTTTTAATTTAGTATTTCAATAAGCTGGCCTCAAATAATAGCAATAGCACTTAGACTTATATACTGCTTTACAGTGCTTTACAGCCCTCTCTAAGCAGTTAGCATATTGCCCCCAAAAAACTGGGTCCTCATTTTACTGACCTCGAAAGGATGGGAGGCTGTCAACCTTGAGCCTGGTGAGATTTGAACTGCCAAATTGCAGGCAGCCAGCAATCAGCAGAAGTTGCCAGCAGTACTGCACTTTAACCACTGTGCCATCACGGCTCATACTGCTAATGTCCTAATGCAGGGGTGTCAAACTAAAGGCCCGGGGGCTGGATCCGGCCCGCAGGGTGCTTAGATCTGCCCAGCGGTGAAATCTACTTACCTTCCCTACAGGTTCGGAAGCACATGCTTTTTCACCCTCTGCGCATGCGCAGAAGGCTTTGTGCATGCGCAGAGGGTTAAAAAAAGAAAATGGCGGTATCCGGGCAGGTGGGCGGAGCCTCGCACTGCCGCCACCGGTTCTCTGAACCACCGGCGGCCGCCGCTACCGGTACATCTGAACCAGTCCGAACCGGTAGCATTTCACCGCTGCATCTGCCCCACGAGGCCACCCTAGAAACAGTGAAGGACTGGTCCACGGTGCCTCTGTCAGTAAAAATGGAGCTCGGGAGGGCTGCACACGGCCCTCCCATGCCCCATTTTTGCTGGCACAGGGTTGCAGGAGGCCGTTGCAGCTGAAAACTAAGCTCAGGAGCCTGTTTTCTCTTGCAGATCGCTCGGGCCACCACAGGCACCCCCGACACAAGTGACATGAGCTGGCCACACTCACCCTGGCCAAGGCCATTCCAGTCCCCCGAGGTCAAACACAACCCTGATGTGGCACTCAATGAAATCAAGTTTGACACCCTGTTCTAATGCAACAAAAATTCTATGTTCCCAGTATAGAGGGGAGACTGGTATTGAAACGATCAATCTTCTATACTTCTCTGGGGCCTAAATATGATCCCAATTTTATGACAGACTTTTGCAACAGGTAGTCTTTGACTTACGACCACAATTGGGACCTGAATTTCAATGGCTAAGCAATGCGGTCATTAAGTAAATGCAAGCCAGTTGCCAAATGCCCAAATTGCAATCATGTGATCACAGGAGTGGTACAAGAATAGTAACTTCAAGGATGGAATGCAAGCCATTTTGTCAAGGGTATAGTAACTTTCAGCTGTTGTTAAACCAATGGTCATAAGTTGAAGACTACCTGTACTCACAATTAAGTTTTACAATGACAACTTTGCACTAGCCACTGAAATCAAAGAAAATGAAAAAACTCTTAAACTCTCTCCTTTTAACATTGACAATGATAAATCTTAAAATGGTAGCTTAAAATGGTCCAGTAGTTAACTGAACAAAATTTATGGCATCCTTTATCATGTTAAACTAGCCATTACCACTATTTTTCTGTAATTTCTAAGCCCTTTTGCATGGCAACTTATGCAATGTATTTTCTTGATTTGTCAAGACTATCAAACTTCATTATTTGCTCAATTCACTAATCAACTGCTAATTTCTGACTGTATAATCATCCTATTTATAGACAAGAAGCCTTCCCCCTTATTTCCAGATCATAAGAAAATAAGAGATTAAAAAGGTTATTTCTGACCCAGTATCTTGCTGGTAATAAATATTTGTCTTCCTTCCATCCAGAATCCCGTCTAAGCAAAACTAAACTAGGATGAAAACATGGAACCTCTTATCTTCTAGCACTTAAAAACAGGGAAAATACCTGAGTCAAAAGAAAACTATAACGAAGTAGCATTAGAAACTGGAATTGGTACAAAACTCTAAGCCAAGATTTTAAAATCACAATTTGCTGCATAAGCCATAGTGTTCATACATAATGCTTAGTTTACTCAATGGGTTCATACATTTTGTTAAGCCTAAATCAAAATTCATTATGGTATAGGAAGCCTTTTTGTTACAAGAATGAGGAAAAGAAAAAAATAGTGAAAACTAATATTTAAGTCATGATTGTCAGGGAGGAGTTTAAAAAAACTAATTGAAAGTCAGTAATGTCCTCCAAAATGGTGGAGAGCATGATGGGAGTTTGGGAAAATGTCTCAGAAATCCAAATCCAAATTGAAGGGTTGTACTAGAAGATGCAAAACTTTAATGTAACAGTATATTCAAATTGGTGCAAAACTTACATAGCAATTATCAGGAAATGCCTAAGCTTACTATCACTACTGCTTCCTTAAATTTATAATGCTATTCAAACCTAAATTCATACTGAAGTCAAAGGAACAATACATGTTTGTACACTATAGAATACTCACCGACAGTGCTCATAAAACTCCACAGTACCGGGCCTTTTGCTGCCAAAGCTAAAAATACTTTCACAATAGACTTACAACATGCTGTTTGCATCCTGGCACTATATTGTGGGAAGCTATCTATTTGAACTATCATAAGACGTTCAAGAACTGGAGTGTATATCTCTGGAATCTAGAAGAAGAACAAGAGGAGATATCAGAAAAAAGCAGTTGCCCATTTTCTAAAATTTCTAAAATCTGTTGTATTTTTCAAAAAAAAACCCACAAAAAAAATTATACCAGCATCTTCATCAATGGAGGTCCATATATTTCCTGAACATACAAATAACATCACAAATTAGGTTTACACTGCTTACTTACAGTGTCCAAGTGGAATATAACACTTGCAATGGATTGAAGAAAGCTTGGGAGCTGATACACATGGTCATCAATTGTTTCTGCCTCAGTTAGATACATTTGCTTACAGCGCTGAAGGAGTTCCACATACATGAAGTCAACATCCTTTGGACTGATGACTTTACAAGGCTTTAAGTGGAGAAAATACAAAAAAATAATAATTATATAGGGTTAAGGTCAGGAATATGCAAAATTCATCAATTAGGGAATGGACAATTCTGGATTGTTTTACTCCTCTTATGGACCATGTCAAAATTTCTTTAGAAATTACTAAGTCATTCATTAATGTATATTGCCCAAAAGTCATTTCACATGATCTGACTTCTTTGAAATGTTCTATTCAATATTCAGTAGGAGTAATTTGATATAGAAAATCCAGAGAGATGTACAAAATGGTCTCTAAGACAGTTTGTTTAAAACTGTTTGTTTCTTCTACCTATCGAATAGAGGTAGTCCTCGGCTTACAACAGTTCGTTTAGTGACCATTTGAAGTTATCACGGGACTGAAAAGAGCGACTTATAACCATTTTTCACTTATGACCATTGTGGCATCCCCATGGTCACGTGATCAAAATTCAGGCATTTGGCAACTGACTCATATTTTTGATAGTGGCCCAGGGTCATGGAATAATTTTTATGACTTTCTGACAAGCAAAGTCAATGAGGAAGACAGATTAACGCAACAACTCTTTACTAACTTAAAACTGCAGTGATTCACCTAACAATGTGGAAAGAAAGGCAACATAATATCTAACGAATACTATTTTTTCTGTCAACTTTCTGCATAATCAAAACCTTTAATATAATCTTAGATCAGTGGTGGGTTCCTACTGGTGCAGTCCAGTGCGCCGTTCCGGTAGGGGCCCGCCGACTGCGCAATGTCGGCATGAGGGCTCAGGTGCTTTCTTTGCTGGTCCATGCGCGCCACCATCTTTTTTTTATTTTATTTTTTGGGTTTTTGGTTCTCTGCACATGCGCGGAAATAAAATTGTCCTTCTGCGCAGAGAGCCGAAATCGCATGAGGACGCATGCACGTTCGCGTAGCGTGTGTGTGTGTGCACAATGTCGCAATGCGCACCGGTAGCAGAAGGTAAGAGGAACCCGCCCCGTCTTAGATCTATAGTATATTGGTTTGAATTTCAACATCTAGCTGCATGAGTGGAATGAATTCCCAACTGCATAGGACTATAAGAATCAACAGCATCCTGAACTATTCGAAAAGTTCTTTTTCAGTAGGTCTCCTAAAACCAGTTTAAAAAACTATCGTTTGGAACAGAAGGCATCTAT
The DNA here is from genome assembly GCA_023053685.1 of Diadophis punctatus similis. Classification (NCBI taxonomy): domain Eukaryota; kingdom Metazoa; phylum Chordata; class Lepidosauria; order Squamata; family Dipsadidae; genus Diadophis; species Diadophis punctatus. The sequence continues at coordinate 162,509,509 of JALIGW010000003.1, forward strand.
GTCTTCTACACAAAATAAAATATTTATAAAAAGCCTTCAGGATTATCCATGTCTAATTTAATACCTCTAACTATAAAAGAACATGTTTAAAATGTATTTAGTAATTTTATTTTTGTATACGAAGGAAACAAAATTTATAGAAAAGGGGGAAATTCTTAGTTAGAAATCCCCATCTATATTTGCAATGTTCCTAAAGTCTGTATTCACATCAAGCAGAATTTTAGTTGTAGTACAGCACAGGGGTGGGTTCTGGATTCCTTTACTGCCGGTTTGCTCAGGGGATCGCCGCATGGGCTCACACGCGTTGTGCGCCCCGCGTGCACGTGTTGCACACCCTGCGCGCGCATGTGCAGTGCTTAAAAAACAAGATGCCACGCTCCCAAGAACTGGCTCGGGGGCGTGGCAGGCCTGGGTTGCTGCCGGTTCTAGCGACCCAGGCCAAGTTACTTCCGGTTCTACAGAACCGGGAGGAACCCACCTCTGGTACAGCATAGGAATTAACAAGATTTCTATAGGGGATGAAGAAATCTTTGGTTGGAATATTAAAGGTGTTAAATTATTGAAAATGATTGTACTGGTCTTGCTGAAGATGGAAGTCATTTCTTTTTATATTTTTCTTTCATTCTTCTTTTTAATATATTTTTCCCTTTTTGCCTTCTCTCCCTCTCCTTTTTTCTTTTTCTCTTTGCATTTTTAACCTTTTTTATATTTTTCTTAGTATATATTGGGTTTTTTTATCTTTATATTTTTAAATTTCATTAAAACATTATAAACAATTAACAAAATTTCTACAGAAATTATAAACAATTAACAAAATTTCTACCTGCCAGATATGTAAAATAAAACCTTATTCCCATTTGTAGCATTGCATTCCTTCAGAATGTCTTTATATCATGAAGAAAACTACATACCGCTGCAAATAGTCCATAACCACGAATAGCAATGGACAGTTCTTTGTTGCTGGCATCCATATTTCTGATGATACCATAAAATTCTTCCATAAAGAAGTGTAACTTGCTCTTATGCATTTCAACATCTTTGGCAACCATTGATGAGACCTTAAAAATCATACATAAAATTAGTAATTTTATCATTGAATATTCAAATATTTTCCACAGTCTTACATTTATCTATTAACATTGCTAATTGTTTTCCAAAATTACCGTATTTTTCAGAATATATGACGCACTTCCCCCCCCCCAAAAGAGGCTGAAAATTTGGGTGCGTCTTATGCGTCTTATACTCCAAATGTAGCTTTTTCGAAGCTTTTTTCAGTGAAGCTATCTTCCGTGCTTTGCCTGCTCCCTCCGACTTTCAGCTGTGTTTTAGAAGCTTTTTTTCAGCCCTAACGAGGTGCTAACGAGTGAAGCGATCTCACCCCAAGCAGGGGATTAAAAAGCGCTCAAAACCAGCAAACTAATGTGCTGAAGCTGACCAGACTAAGGACGCTAGCCAGATGAATACCTGGTAGGCAGATATCCCCCCCCATTTTCCTCCCCCAAAACTAAGATGCGTCTTATACTCTGGTGCGTCTTATACTCCGAAAAATACGGTATGTAATAAAATGCTAACACTTTTGGAGGAACAAGAAGCAATGATCTATTGACATTAAAAGTAACAATAAAACTTTAAAGAGGCCTACAATCCTAGAGGCCATGAAATCGTAAGAGATGAAAGGAAGATCTGCCTTTCAAAATGCAAATAAACTGTGGATGACCTCTCCACGCCTTCATGGATCTCTGAGACCCTCACAATTCTGAACCCAGTCTATTATTAATGAACATAAAAGGGAAGAAAAGAAATAAAATATGGTTGCCCCTAGGTAGATTTTGAAAATTTTTGAATTCACTGATCTAAAGCCGTTCCATTCTTCTTGAAAAATGTATGCCAGGCTAGAGCTAGTGTGCATAACTCATTTCTTACTAGTTACAACAAGGGGCAAACTTATATGTAGACTGTTTCATTATGGTATTTACATTCTAGGAATTCTGCCAGATAACAGTTATATTTTGTGTACCTGTTTAAGAAATGAATCCAACGCAGAATGACCAGCTTTCTTGAGTTCTGCATTTTGATGGCCACACCATTTGGACATTGTTTGAAACAAGGAGACATAATTGTCTAAAAGACAAGTGCTGAACTGAACAGCGTGCTTACTGAATAAATGTAGACCAGCTGTAAAGTAAACATTTTAATTTACATTGACCATTTTGTTTCAATTATATCCAAAATATTTTTATAGATTTTAAGAGTTTTGAATGATTGTTTATAAAATTACTTTTGACAAAACTGTTCAATTGTTATTTATTTTGTTATTTTTTAAATATTTCCTTGGGGAAAAACACCAGTATGTATGTATGTATGTATGTATGTATGTATGTATGTATGTATGTATGTATGTATCTATATATCTATGTATCTATGTGTGTGTGTGTGTATCTATCTATCTATCTATCTATCTATCTATCTATCTATCTATCTATCTATCTATGTTTATTCTGTCGAGTTTATTCTGTCAGCAAGAAATATTACATACATACATACACACACACATACATACATACATACATACATACATATATTCTAAATGGAAGTCACATGTCAACCTAAGCAAAACTTTGATTATATTGGATGATAATGGGAGATAAAATTAAAAAATATCTAAAGAACAAAAGCTCAATATGTTATCACAGAAACTATTTTGTCACCACAGAACTATTTCATAAGAAAATAAGAAATTCTTACCAAGAGGTACTGCATATCTTTTTAAATCAATCTGCAATTTCAAAAGGTCCAGAATAAGAATAATTTGTCAAATTAACATGTCAGAATCTTCTTTTAAGAAGAAGTTAGAAGAGACACTATATATACCTTTGGACTTATTGCCTTCACTGCAAAATCAAAGATCTCTTTTGATGTTCGGGGATCTGTAGATAGATGAACCATATAAACACAGTAATGACAGAGTTGTGTGAATTTAATCCTTTTCTCACATATCATAAAAGTCAGATATCAACAATACTTCATTCCAACATATTGCTTTGATTCAACAAGGACTTCCTAACAAACTAAGCCAAACTAATCCACCATGTTTATTTAGCATAGAGGTAACAAACAATCATTGGGATCAGAATTCCCGTTGCTAAGCAATATGGTCAGAAAGTGCAACATCGTGTAACTGCAGCGGAAATCCTGGAATTCTCTATTACCATTGATAACCAAATGCCACCAATCATTAGACAAGACCCACCCCAATCCAAGGCATTCCCATTTTGGTCCATTCCACTTTTGCTATTGTAGGAAAAAGAAAATCTCCATATAGCTGCATCATAAAGCCTAGAAAATTATCAGAATGAACTGTAGAGCACAATTGGAAGTTTTAATTTTTATCAGTTTGTTCTACTCTACTCTCACATATCCTAATTTTATAAAACCTTCAGAGAAGAAATCTGAACACTATGAACTATCTGCTAATCTGCTTTAAGATCCTAACAGAACTAATTATTTGAAAGGGGCACTAAAAATGCACTTTAATAGTCAAAAAATTTTTTTTAGAAAAAGGAGAAAAGCAAAGTATACACCTACATTACAACAAATTAAATAAAGAGAATTAAGGCTATTCCAATAACACAAATTACCAAGATCAAAGAATTCACAAAATCACCTTTGATGATTCTAAATTTTTGTAGGCTCCTTTTATATATGAATTAATCTAGGAAAGTATCCATAAGCTTGTTTTATACCAATACTTCTCAAATTGATAAATCAGTTTTAGTATCAAACAAAGCAAGAAAGTAATGCATAGAAAGTTTCCAAAGTTTATAAGCTGTCAGCAAGGCTTTTCATTTTAAATATGTGTGCAAATTGTTCAAGAGATTGTTGAGATTTTTTTTTACCACAAATTTGGCCATTTTCACTTTACTGAAAGTGGTCTGACCTTGAAGCAAATTATTCCAAACAGTGAAATGAGATTTAAATCGGATGGCTTGGGGCATGAACTTTCCAACCTTGACAACGTTTCCATGTCTCTACCTTTCAGAGATTTAGCCTTTTGGGTGAAACACAATTTTATACAGGAAGAAAATTGTATGCCTTTTTGTTATTGGGTTATTTTAGTAAAATAAAGTTTATACCTTCATCCATGGATTTGGTAAAATTATACATAAGTGCAGTCAGTCCTTTCAGACACCCTGCTACAATAGGGAACTTAGGTTGCCTTGTTGCAGAGGTCATCTGAAAATGAGAAAATAAATGATTGTATTAAAAAAACAGAGAAGATCTGAAGTAACAATAATAATAAATGTCAAAATTTTAGCAATGCATTTATTGTCAGATTATGGAATAAATGTGGTACTTCAGATGTATAACGGGGTACCAAAGAATCGTTTCATCACTGTTATTTCAGATAGGATGAATAATCCAGAAAATGTTGACACATAAATAAGCAATAAATCATACAGGGTTGTGACAGCACTAATCAAAAGTTCTTATCAACTGTCTTTAAAGTTATTTGGCAATTCTGTCAAATTGGCACTATATATATATATATATATATATATATATATATATATATATATATATATATATATATATATATATATATATATATATATATATATATATATATATATATATATATATATATATATATATATATATATATATATACATACATCATCATACATACATACATACATACATACATACATACATACATATATATATATATATATATATATATATATATATATATATATATATGTTAAATAAACAGACTTCTATTATAAATGAATAACTGCTACTAAAATATAGGTTTGTAAAATCTGCCCTTGTTAGAAGCGAGCTAATTTCTATAGCAATGAGAGATATATTCATCACTCTGATATACTGCATATATAGATCAGTTGTTTTATATTAGTGTTCTAAAAAGTTTAGAACGGATACAAGTTTAATTATATGTGTAAGAACAATACTATGTAAGCAACAAAAAAGTACATAAATATAAATTATAAGTTGCAAGTAAATAAAGGATAAACTTCACCTGATTCCCAGGAGTTTACATATAATTTCTAATATATTTACAAAAATATTTAACATGCTTTTCATTTATTTATATTTTAATACCAGTTACGCAAATTATTTTTGCCCTTCATTATATAGAAAAATTTAATTCAATGCAATATACAGATTTCTGAATTCTCATTCAATATTTTTTAAAATATTAAACGTGTTTATAAAAACATAGCAAATATCTCACTATCTCAATTTGCATTAATTATAAGTCTCACTTCTGCCAATTCCTGTTTATTTATATCTCAAAATTTATATATATATCAAAAGCACACATGGAAAAATATCTATTCAATTTGATACAACGAACTGGAATAGCCCATTAAAACCTGCAACATAATACAAACATAATACAAAAATACATATTAATCTTAATATGCGGTATTAAGAGTCAGCATTATCAACACTTTTAAGAAATCAACCTCAACCTTCCATACCAAATGCAAAATCCTTTCTTACCTGTACTTTTAATTCTAGCAGATAAGCGCGGAATAGTTTTTCAGAATTCTCAATCATTTCACTAGGTTGAACTTCACCCAAGACTCCCAAGAGCTCATAAATCCTTTCCAACACTTAAAAAAAATAATTAGCATCTTAATCACTTGATTATATTTTATGTCAACTACCCCAATTACTTTCCCCTATCATCAAATGTAGGAGGATTTAATTCAGAGCAACATATAGATTTCCAAGTTCTTACTGGCATTTGCATACATTGCCCTGAGGGGTGCCAATCTCACTGTATATATGCTCAGTTACTGAATTAATTATACAATTATACAATTTCTACAACTGGGTTTTAATTTAATTTGCCAAATTACAAATAAACTTGATAAAAGGAAAGATGCTACTTATTGCTCAAGCTTTCAACAATAACTTTTTAATGACTGAGGGAAGAAATAAAACATGTGAAAAGACTGTCTTCCCCATCGAGCCAGAAAACAGCAGAATACTCTTCTTCATCCAACTACATTTTTTCTACAACTTATTATCATGCCATGTTCCTTAGCTGGTCTCTTTTGCATCACCTGGGGAACAAATCTTGATGTCTGGCACATTTTTAAAAAGATGTTAAGTTGTGCATGAATTTTAAAAACAATTAAGTAGGATTAAATTTGTACAAAATCAATGTCACATAGGTTACCATCATTCCTTGCTTTCAATACTACTTATACCTTATTAGAGGCTTATTAGAAACTTTTGGTCAGGATATATCTCAATCTGTTTATTATTTGGGACACTAGCTAATTTACAATACTTGCTAAACACCTTTTAATCTTAGTTACTGACAAGACAAGTTAAATATTACCTGTATCAGGCACTTTGCTTTTTATAGCAATTTCTCCATAAAATTTGTTAAAGATTTCTCCGACATTCATGTCTTCCATTGCTTTCAACGATTGTAACTTTTGAAGCAGCTACAAAGATATTCAACATGCCAAGGGTTAGAATGGTAAATGATTTTTTAAAGTACAGCAAAATATGAAACTATGCCATCAATTTTACCTTGATCAGTAGCTCTACAGCTGGGATTCCACATTTTGCTGATCTGTCTTTTGTATAAGCAGTAACACATATCCGCTAATTTTTAAAAGACAAAAATTATAATATATTATTATATAGTAACAATACAACCAAAATCCTCTAACTTAAATATGGAATTCGTGAGGCAATTGTTCCTCATTATTTTACTTTCTTCAAAAATATACCCAAAGATATCAATGCAAATTTGTTTACCCACATAATAATTTTGGTTATTAGAATATTTCACATCCTTCAGCTGCATTAATCAAAAGCCAGGTTCTAGCAATGTCTTTTCTATACATTTTGTGGTAAATTAAATCTTCTCTTTTAAACAGTGAGAGTATTCATAAAAAGACATCCATTCAGAATATCCCAGTGGTAAAAACAAGAGAATATGAAATAGATAGACATCTATTATTCTTTCTGGAAGCATTAACAATATTAGAATATTATATTATAATTATAATAAATACTATTGTTAATATTAATATAAGATTAGAACGTTAACAATATTACAATAGTACAATTTCTAGATTGAGACAGGTTACAATCACAGTTGATTGTTCAGACTCAGAAGGACTAGCATGTTACAGACTTTTATATTAAAAGGGTACATTCTGAAGATAAATTATGAAATTAAGATGAAGTACAAATCATGTTTCCTATTTTCCCAACCTCCATCCAAAATACAATTTTCACATCTAATCTGTTTGGAAGATGTAACATTTTTCATTTGAGACACTTTAAATATTTCTCATGAAGTATAGGTAAGTATTATCTCATGTTTGAAAGTTTCAATTGAACAAATAATTCAAGAATTTCATGGAAACAATTAGCTTTTAAAATTACTAGTATTTTAATCCTAACATTAATTCTACTTTGCTCAGCAAAATTATCTAGTTTGACATTAAAAAAATGTACAATACTTTTCTTTGACCTACCTTTACATCTTGTGCATAAGGCTGAACTTTGGGGCCAATCTTTTCCACAAAGGCAAGAATAAATTTTAATGCTTCTTCTCTGCAGTCTCTAAACTAAAAAAAAAACCCATCTTCATTAAGAATACATTCAGACAAAATAAGGCTTCATATCAGCCTTATGAAATAAACATATATAACATATATACACCAAAGACAAATTCCTTGTGTGTCCAATCACACTTGGCCAATAAAGAATTCTATTCTATTCTATTCTATTCTATTCTATTCTATTCTATTCTATTCTATTCTATTCTATTCTATTCTATTCTATTCTATTCTATTCTATATATAAACACTGCAGTCTCAGATCACTTACTTAATTGCTACACACAGCTTTTGAAGAAGCAATTCAAATAACTTGCAACATTAACAAAATGTACCTAATTTGTCTAAAAGTAATATTCAACAAGGCTAAACTATTTAAAAAGTAGTTTCACCCTAGATTTTAAACTTACATCTTCAACTCTCAGCGACTTATGAATAAATGATAGTAGTCCATTTTCTTTAGAAAACACCAGTGAAATCTGCAAGGCTGAGGGAAGAATAAATGCAGATTAATATTTTAATAAATTAAGCAAATACTCTACAGGTAATCCTTGACTTTCAACCATTGGTTTAACAACCATTCAAAATTACAGTGGCACTCAAAAAAGAGACATGATCGGTCTTCTCATTTACAACCATTGCAGCCTTCCCATGGTCACATGATGAAAATTGGGTACTTGGCAACAACCATATATTTATGATGGTTGCAGTATCCCTGGGTTATGTCATCACCCTTTGTTACCTTCCCAGCCAGCTTCCAACAAGCAAAGTCAATGTGTGAAGTTGGATTCACTTAATTATGCATGATTCACTTAACAAGGGCAGTGATTTGCTTAACCATGGCAAAAAAGCTTGTAAAATCAGGCACAATTTATTTAAGCCTTGTTTAGCAATGGAAATTCTGGTCCCAATTGTAATCATAAGTCAAGGACTACCTGCATTTCCAAATGAAGAGTTACAGAATATAATATTCTCCCTTATGAATGTAACAAAGAATGGCACATTCAGGAAATACATGTCATATTGGGAACAAGGATCATGCTCTTGATTCTCCACATCACAAATGCAGGGGAAAATCTAAATGCAGTGTAAAAACTTAAGGCAAGCTATTTGCAAACCTTGCTTGGGTTTATACATCACGCTAAACTAAATAGTGAGGAATCTGCTACCACTGAAGTGTATATAACTATACATTTGCTGAAATTGGGTATGTCTAGTTTAATGAAAAGAATTAGGGGTGACATGATAGCAGTGTTCAGATATCTCATGGGTTACCACAAAGAAGAGGGAGTCAACCTATTCTCCAAAGCACCTGAAGGCAGGACAAGAAGCAATGGATGGAAACTTATCAAGGAGAGAAGCAACCTAGAACTAAGGAGACATTTCCTGACGGTTAGAACAATTAATTAGTAGAACAACTTGCCTCCAGAAGTAGTGGATGCGCCAAAACTGGACTTTTTAAAGAAGATTGAACAAGCATTGTCTGAAATGGTATAAGGTTACCTGCCTATGCAGGGAGGGGTTGGACTAGAAGACCTCAAAGTTCCCTTACAACTCTGTTATTCTATATTCTATTTTACTAACTCTTCCCAGCTTTCCTATTAGCCATTGTGACTGGCCACTCATTTCATTCTCACAAACTTTCTCAGACTAGACCGAGAAACAATAAGAGCTGAGAAGCACTTAGTCAAATCCATAGCTGGCTGAGCTGGATCTTTCCAACCCCAGTCCAACATTCTCAGTGTTTCTCAATCTCAGCAACTTTAAAGACTTCAACTTCCAGAATTCCCCAGATAGCATTCTAACTAAGGAATTCTGGGAGTTGAAGTCCACCGGTCCTTCAGTTGCTGAGCCGGAAGAACACTTTTTTAACCCTTAGGTTACACTACATCTCCCTGCTGTTGCTGCTTCAGAAACCAAATTGTACCAGCAGCTTTCTCACAACATACCAAGATTACTTATATGGTAGTTTTGTATATCACTTTTTTGAGAACCTAGCCCTGTAAAGCAGCTTAACGTAATTTAAATAAACCTCCATTTGTTAAAGAATGCCCTCACAAAGTGTTGTAATATCTGCATGGGTAACAAGTCGATTGTAAGTTCGCCTGCACAACTCATTCCTCAGAAGCAGTGTTTCCCAACCTTGGCAACTTGAAGATTTCTGGACTTCAACTCCCAGAATTCCCCAGCCAGCATTTGCTGCCTGGGGAATTCTGGGAGTTGAAGTCCAGACATCTTCAAGTTGCCAAGGTTGGGAAACACTGCTCAGAAGGTTGTAACCAAGCAATTATTCCTTGTTTTAATGCACAGCGTTTGCGAATGCAGAATTATGCCTACTTCCCAGGGCTGCGCGTTCAGTCCTAATCTGCAATTTTGTTTCCCGGTCTGTTTCACCTTATTCACTACCACCGATTCTGGAGTAAACAATCTGCTTCAGAATGGATAACAACCGTTGCAACATTCCGAAGTGAGGCTCGCTGAATAAACAACGCATCGCTTGCATTTACACTCCAAAGCCCGAACTCCATTTGATCACCACCGAAGTTTTTTTTTTTTTTTAAGGGGTACCATTGCTGAGAACTCAGGTCACCGCTTGATCAATGGTTTACACACCCAGGATGTCGTCTCCACTGCTAATGACACACGACTCCGCTAAAGAGCGGATTAAGCCGCAGCCGTGGAGCGCGGCGCTGCCGGGGTCTGAACTCCGAAGGGTGTCGTGCAGCTGCGAAAGGAAGCCCTGCAACCCACCGCCAGGCACTGCAAGGGAGGGCGCCATGCCGCCCGCCGCATCAGCAGCAGCAGGAACCAGCTCGGGCTCAAGAGGGAAGTGGAAAGGAACGGACGAAACCAAGTCCACCTCCGGACGGAGGAGGAACAAAAGAGGAATAAACCAACTCTATCAGGCGCGAGGAAATAATGACGGGGTTGGCGTTAGCAAGAGAAAGCTGCCTGCATATTATTACTAGATTAAACCATTGCCGCCTGAAAACGGAGGGGACAATCTGGTCTAAGATTACGGTACAAGGAAGAACGACACTCTTATTCGCTTGGTCCTGTCGGGACATTGAATTAGCATACAACGTTAGACAACCCTCCTCCCTTGAAATTAATTGGATGTTCTTTATATGAATAGCAGAGAGTCTCTTTGAGACAGAGCGGTACCAGTGGAACATAGGGGGAATTCAACATGGAAAAAAATTCCTTGGAAACGTGCGCGGCCGTATGATTCGGTCAGCAGCCCCTTCCACCAAGCCGACAAACGAATTTTCGCCGGTTCATCCACCCCACTCAAAGACGCCGCTTCAAATATTAAACGTGCGAGAGGCATGCGGGTATTAACTCCCCCCCCTTTTCGCGCAGATGTGGTTTCTCCCGCTTTGCAATTGGAGAGAAAGCCCGCGAAAACGCGCGGTCATGTGATTCTATTTGGCGCGGAATCCCACCGCCACCGCCGCCGCTGAACCTGTTTGGGGAAAACCGACCCAAAAGTTCAAGACGTTGCGAGGAGGATCAGGCTAGATTCGCCCAACTATGTCCTCGCCGGCATCGACTCCGAGTCGCCGAGGCAAAAAACGCTCTAGAGGGGAAACCACCCCAACTGGCGGGAACACGAATGCTCCTACTCGTATGTTGCTGATCCCCCCCCCCCCGAGCCCTAAGGCTCTGCTCCGTCCTTCGTTTCTCCGAGTCAGAGTGATCGGTGGGATGTGATCTCTTGAATAGTGCAACCCGGCTAATTGACCATGCAAGGAGCCACCGCTATATCATCCCGGATTGTGCATTTGCAAACAAAGATCTACCACTGCCTGGCTTTCTGTATTTGTGCGGGTGGCTTGTTCATTAGATGGGCTATTAACTGTTGAGTCCTATCCTCTTGATTGTTGTTCCTGTATTGTCCTATTATTATAGGAGCATTTCGGGGCGCTCGCACTGGTAAAGGGTAGTAACTAAACTGTTAAAAATGTTTTATCTTTAATTCATCTCCACCACACTGAGGTACACCAAGCAGAATGCAGCCGTACCACTTTGCTGTCATTTGAGTATGCTTGTTATATTAAGGAAAGAAAATACTTTCACTTTCTCTGTGATGCTCTAGATTAGTAGTTTCTTGTATAGATTTTTCTTGAAACTCTTTAGCTTGAAGTTTTATTTACAGAAGTTCTTGTTGCAGCTGCTTCCACTCAGTCACAGCAAAGTCGCCTGGATGACTCTACAGATTTGCAACCAATGCCAACTTCTCCACCAGTTGACATACAAAGCCCAAATGTTCCGGATGCTCTGTTTTCCAGTCCACCACAAATGCAAAATTCAGGTATCTTGATCATCAGATGTTAGTAATTGCATTAAACTATTAGGATTTTTAAAATTATTTGTCAAGTACTGGTAGTTTTGGGATATATAGTGAATAAGTTTCTAACATAATTTAACTCTTAAGTATTTCTAATTGATGCTCTTTAGTCATCAGAAAAAGTGGATGAAGAATATTAATGCAAATACAGAATAAAAAGAAAAAGATATACAGTCCTAAATTTGGGGCATCAAATTCTCATTATAATATATTTGAGCATGTGCATTACCCCATAAAAATACTTTATTTTGAATATACAGTGTCCAAAATAATATACCACTGTATTTGTATATAATAGCCATACATAACCATTCAAAATTGTGAACATCTACATTTTAATTTTCGTGCATTCCTAGCTCTGCCTTAATTGCAGACTTGGATAGTAGTTGTATACAAAACACTGTCCTGGGAATGAAACATTGTAAAATTTCCCAGTTCATTTTCTCTGGGAACTCACCAGTTTTGCCATTCGGGAAGGAAAATAGAATGGCTTATCCCTGATCATTGGAAGGTTTCGCATGCCCGTTTCAGATAGCTCTGTTAAGTAGTGATGCCAGGATAAAATATTACAGGTCATCAAATCATTCCAGAATATATGTTTCTGATGTCTTCATGATTGTTATATTTCAGAGGTTCAATGCACTGTCTTTTTATATGCACTGTCCTTTTAATTTAGAAAGACTTCACTTTTGGAGTCCATATCCAACCTTCTGGATTTTGTTGATTTTAAACAGGCTGGATTGTTGGAGGAGCAGGATATGTGAGGTTTTTATCTTGAAAGTTTTAATTTTTTTATTATTTTTTTATTATTTTTCTTCGTTAAACATCTAAATATTTTGATACAGACCTACACCCGTTTTTACAACATTGTTATTTCTCTATTATGCACATTAAATCATAAATTTACAGTCTCTTCTGTCTTCATTTTCTTCTCACGTTGTCACACAGTCTTTCCTCTTTTTTTTAGTCCAGTTGTACCATCTAGTCCATGTTTTGTAGTATTCTGAGTTGCATGCCCGGACGAAAAAATAATATCAAAACTATATAAATATCTGCTGGAATTTGATAAAATGGAGGAAATTGTTAAAGAACCCATGATAGCATGGGCAAAAAACGTAGGCCACAACATACACTTGGCTGACTGGGAGAGAACATGGAATATAAACTGCAAAATAACTAAGTCAACAGCATACAAAGAGAATTATTATAAAATGTTTTATAGATGGCATTTAGCTCCATCAAGATTGGCCAAAATATACCCAAAAATGAATTCGGCTTGCTGGAAATGTAAAAAAGACGTAGGTACATTCTTTCATGCGTGGTGGTTGTGTCCCGAAGCAAAGGGCTATTGGAAAAAGGTGCATGCTTGGTTACAAGAAATTACAGAGAGAACAATGGAATTCACCCCAGAATTTTTCCTGCTGGGGGTAATGGAAAAACAACATCCAAAAAACATACAATATTTAATACTACATATTACAACTGCGGCAAGAATAACATGCACAATATTGGAAAGACAATCAAACCCCACCAGAAAACATACTAATGGACAAAATATATAGATGTGCTGAAATGGACATGCTGACTATTCAACTCAAAGGACAATGCAACTCAGAAAGTTTTAATTTTGTATTGTTAATTGACATATGGTTATTGTTACCTATCAAGTGTCTCTTGACAGTGGAGAATATACATCTACTAAAGTAGCCTTGTATGGTTACATAAAGTTTTATATTGGCAGGAAATGAAATAAATCATCAAGCTTGTGTCTAAAAAAATATAACCTATGTTATAAAACTTTCCTCTCTAATAGTTCCCATGGATTTTGATATTAGTTCACCTCTGACCTATGGAACACCTAGTTCTAGAGTGGAAGGAACACCAAGGAGTGGTGCACGAGGGACTCCAATTCGACAACGGGCTGATCTTGGCTCTGTCCGTAAAACCAGGCAGGTGGATCTGCATTCTGATACGGTAGGTTTTTTTCATATATTTCAGGAGATACACATGTCAACTCTATGTATTAAAAAAGGGCTGAACTGAGTGGCATTCTCTTGGATAAATATGAAATTGTATCCTTTTGATTTATACCGGTATTAATAAGTTCCTGTTTTACTTAGCCTGCACCAGGTGATGCGATAGCAAGTGAACACTCTGATGGACAAAAGCTTGTGATTTGGGGAACAGATGTCAATGTAGCCTCATGTAAAGAAAGGTTCCAGGTAAGTAGTTGCATTTTATTATTTGATCTGAAATAGTGTTAACAGACATGAAATCTAAACATGCAATAAGCATGAAAAGCTTTGTGTTGAATGCTTCTGGGTATTTATATTTAATTATGCTTTCTTGTGGTTACATAAAATTGATAGCACTTGTGAAGATTCATTTGGGTTGAGGACCATTGTCAGGGTATTTTATCCTATTGTGATTTTGCTGGAAAGGCCTAAGCACTGAATCCATATCTCTTGTTTTAAAATATTCAGAGATTTCTTCAGCGTTTTATTGATCCAACAGCTAAGGAAGAAGAAAACATTGGCTTGGATCTTAATGAACCTTTATACATGCAGCGACTAGAAGAGGTATTATAGAAGAGGTGTAATTGTTATTTAAATTTGACTTGTGTTAGAAGACTTACATGTTAATTGTCAATCTTTGTTCACCTTGCAGATAAACTTAATTGGGGAACCATTTCTGAATCTAAACTGTGACCATCTAAAATCATTTGATGAAAATCTTTACAGACAGCTGATGTGCTATCCCCAGGTAATAGTCATTTTTAATGGAAGAATAGTCTTCGCCAAAGGTAATTTTAGACAATTTGGATTTATTGCTTTAAGTAATTTGGATGTTCATTAATGTGCATGATAAAGATGTTGCAAAAATTATAAGTTCTTGAGATTAGAAATTAGTTGCTTATTTTAATGAGCAAGCATTTCTTTTTATCTGAAAATTTTATTGAATGGTTTGAGACTTTACTTAATAATTATTTATTAAAAGATTTAGAGGCTGCCTAAGTCCAGATGTGCTAGTACTGAAGAATGTCAATATGTACTTTTCATTTATATCTAACTTGCATAGGAAGTAATCCCAACATTTGATATGGCTGCTAATGAAATTTTCTTCGAACGTTACCCTGATTCCATACTGGAACATCAGATTCAAGTTAGACCATACAATGCATTAAAGACAAGAAACATGAGAAGTTTGAATCCTGAAGGTAAGAAGTTTTGGTATAAGTTCGATATTTGTGTATTATCATAGAAATTGTTTATAAATGTCTTTATATGTCAACAGGTTTGTAACCAACTGAATTTTAGTACATTTTGTCACTATTATGCAATTTAATTTTAACAAATGTCTTTGCTTCAAGGGAAGAAACAAACTAATGTCATTTGGGAAATTACTTCCTATATCAGCAACTTTATTGCAATGGAATAATTTACCTTATATATAAATGTATAATTCTACAATGAATATTTTGGATGTGTCTTACTGTATCTATCCATTTGAGATATGTTTAGAAATGCTAGATACCATTTTACAGTAACACAATTTTCATTATGCTAATCATGTTTTTTTAAAAAACATTTTAAAATCAGATATTGATCAGCTTATCACAATCAGTGGCATGGTGATCAGAACATCCCAGTTAATTCCAGAAATGCAAGAAGCTTTCTTCAAATGTCAGGTCTGTGGATTCACAACAAGAGTTGAGATTGATCGTGGCAGGATTGCTGAACCATCAGCATGTAAGAATTGTAACACCACACATAGTATGAATTTGATTCACAATCGCTCTCTCTTCTCGGATAAACAGATGGTATGTTGCTCTTATCTTCAATCATAAAAATTCATTCTTAATTATCAAAAATTACAGTATGTTTCTGTTAGCTTTCAGCTCCACATCTATAATGATTTTCAAATGTTCATTCCTTGAGCTGCATGCTGATTAAGCAGTTAACGTTTATACCAAGCTATATTATACCTTCTTTAAAAATCCTACTTTTTTGACCTATCCAAAGCCAAATTAATTGAAAGTAGATAGCTGCAAGCTCAATTGATCCTATCTACTGAGATCCTATCTAGGAAAACACGTTTTTGCTCTTGATGGTTTTCTTGAAGATTATCTATTCTGAAATTATCTAATATAATAGAAAAATATATTTTTGCACTGGTTTTTTTTTTGTTTGTCAGATCAAACTACAGGAGTCTCCAGAAGATATGCCAGCTGGTCAGACACCACACACTATTATCCTTTTTGCTCACAATGATCTTGTGGATAAAGTTCAGCCTGGGGACAGAGTTAATATTACTGGTAAGGAAAAAGAGATTGATAATATTTTACTTTTTATAACCTGGGGACCACAATGCACTGGGAAGAGCAGGGGGATGGGCAGGCTGGTGGGCATGATATTGCTGGGAATGAAAAAGGGGCCACATCCACCAGGATATCCGGGTTTTGTTTCATCTGAACAACAGAAACATTCCCTGGTTTGCTTTTGCTGAAACTGGCATCTCCAAAAATTCTGCAGATCCTCCAAAACACAAATGACTTGTTCCAGTTACAAAACATTTTTTCTATTTTGGGTACATTATAATATTTTTTTTCACAAATCCAAGAATTATAGAGTTCATTTTAGGTGTGTTATCTTTCTATTGCTCAAAAAAAAAGTTCTTCATGTTGATTGCTTATTATAACATATTTCACTGAAGGGAAGACATAACCAACGAGGTGGGTCTATCTATTTGTTGTATATTACTTAAAATAATATGTAATACATATAATTGTATTGTGTAGGAGCATTACTAGTATCCAGTTGTGACTCCATAATCTAATACATAAATATATGTATGGTAAATTTAATACTATTTTATTTTGGATCAGGAATCTACAGAGCAGTTCCTGTTCGTGTCATACCAAGAATGAGCAATGTAAGGTCTGTCTACAAGACTCACATTGATGTTATTCATTACTGCAAAACTGATTCAAAACGTCTCCATAGAATTGAAGAAGGAACAGAACAGAAAATGTTTATGGAAGAACGTGAAAAAATGCTTCAAGAGCTTTCTCAAAAACCAGATATTTATGACAGACTTTCTTCCGCTCTTGCTCCAAGCATATATGAGCAGGAAGACATTAAAAAGGCAAGGAAAACTTAAAACTATTTTAGCAGCTGAACCAGATGCTATGTTGATGAAATGCATGAAATTCTTTGCACACCTCTTGGTACATGCATTCTAATAAATTAGTCAAATTATGAAAAATTAGTAAAGTGGGTTTATATTACATAAGACAACCTCAAACTATTACAGTAGGTGCAAGTATAGGATGTGAATTTCACTTCAGAAACTTAGGTAGCATTTTCTTAAAATGATAGTAGAGAACTTTGTTATATCTGGTTTACTAAAGGGGAAAATCTCTCAATTATACTGATGGCTCAGTATAAATGGGGCAATTCATTTTGGGGATATATAAAATAAGGTCCTTCATAATTTGAAACCAAACACAATATAAAATACTTAACTTGGATAGCTAATGTCTATTTCAAAAGAAAGAATTGTCCTGTCTTGTCAGAGGTTTTTAATACTACCTTAAATTGCCCTTTAAATTTTTAAAACATGCATCTTAAAATCAATTAAGATTTGCAGTTTGGAGGTTTAGTCTGATTTTGGATGTGTTTTTAAAAGGCTAATAAATGAGATAAGATATGTTTATAAGCAATGTACAGGGAGATTTTCTGAGAAGTAATGCCAAGACATACCGTATTTTTTGGAGTATAAGACGCACCTTTTTCCTCCCTAAAAGTGGCTGAAAATTTGGGTGCGTCTTATACTTCGAATGTAGCTTTTTTTTTTTCCCCAGCCCTAACTAGGTGCTAACAGATCTTCCCAGCTCTTACCTTGCAGGCTTTTTCATTGTTACTCTCTCCAAATAATGTTTTTCCAGCCCTAAGTCTTTGCAGAATTTTTTTTCATTGCTCTACTTGCTCCGAATAAGTTCTTTTCTAGCCCTAACCAGGTGCTAACTATCTTCCCAGCTCTTACTGGCTTGCAGGTTCTTTCATTGTTACTCTCTCAGAAGAAGGTTTTTTTAAGTCCTAACCAGGGGATAAAATAATGTGCTGAAGCTGCTCCGAATAAGTTTTTTTCTAGCCCTAACCAGTTGCTAACGATCTTCCCTGCTCTTACTGGCTTGCAGGTTCTTTCATTGTTATTCTCTCAGAAGAAGGTTTTTTTAAGTCCTCACTAGGAGATAAATAATGTGCTGAAGCTGACCAGATTAAGGACGCTAACCAGATGAATACCTGGTAGGGAGATTGTTTTCCCCTATTTTCCTCCCCAAAAACTAAGGTGCATCTTATACTCTGAAAAATACGGTATCCATGAGATTATATCACTTAGGTGTTCTAAGAAAATATTCCATATATACCCTGTTTTCCCCAAAATAAGACATCCCCTGATAATAAGCCCAATCGGGCTTTTGAGTGCATGGCAATGAGGCCAAGCACTTATTTCAGGGTTCAAAAAAATATAAGACAGGGTCTTATTTTCGGGGAAACATATTAATCAGATACCTAATTATTATCTGAATTTGAAATTTAAAAATCACATAGTTCATTTTGTTAATATGATTGAATCTCCTTTTTTTTAAAAAAGGGGGGGAAAGCCTTGACTTTGAGATTGTTTTGCAGGGCATTCTTCTTCAGTTATTTGGAGGTTCAAGAAAAGATTTCAGTCACACTGGCAGAGGTAACTTCCGGGCTGAGATAAACATTCTGCTTTGTGGAGATCCTGGCACCAGCAAGTCACAATTACTTCAGTATGTTTATAACCTGGTTCCAAGAGGACAGTATACATCTGGAAAAGGTTCTAGCGCTGTTGGTCTTACAGCATATGTAATGAAGGATCCTGAAACAAGACAATTAGTTCTACAGACTGGAGCTTTGGTCCTCAGTGACAATGGGATTTGCTGTATTGATGAGTTCGATAAAATGAATGAAAGTACAAGGTCAATGCTTCATGAAGTTATGGAGCAACAAACACTCTCTATTGCCAAGGTAAGTCCTTAAAAAAACCCCAGCATTTTAAAATTTTGGTAATTTATATTATTCCCTCTATATCTGGCCTCCAGGTGTGAGTGTAGATATCTCTCTACCCAAATAGAATAATTCATGCAAAATAGGATAGGACAAATAAGCAGGCATGACCGAGTCCCACAGAAAAAGATTAAATAGTATAAAAGAGGGAAAGGCAAAATGCTCAAGTTTATGAAGAGAAAGGAGGTGTCCTAAGAAAGGTCTATTGACCAGAGAAAAAGTAAATATTTGCATTTCCCACTGACATATTTTGTTTATGGTCTTATTCATACAGAACAATTGAGAAATGGTTCACTTACAGAATTTTTATAAAATAGTAAAACATATAAGAACTATGCTGCTGTACTTTCATGTAAATAAGATCCAGAATTGTAAGAGAATCTCAAATCTTTTCTTCCTAACAGGCTGGAATTATTTGCCAACTAAATGCTCGAACTTCCATTTTGGCAGCCGCTAACCCAATAGAATCTCAGTGGAATCCAAAGAAAACTACAATTGAAAATATTCAGCTTCCCCACACATTATTATCCAGGTATGCTCTGAAATATATGCACTGTCGTTGCTAGTAGTTATTTTTGCACAACATTACTCTTTTGCTCTCTGCAGATAATTTTTCACTAACTCCCTACTAGGGCTGTATAGCGCTTTGGATTTAAAGGCAAAACAGTGCATTGAAGTGTAAGGAAGGAGTACTTGTTTGTAACTCTTCAGAGCTACTGTATCTTCTGGGATTACAGTGAACCCTCGTTTTTCGCGGGGGTTACGTTCCAAAAAGAACCCGTGATAGGCAAAATCCGTGAAGTAGTAACCTTTATTTTTTTTACAATTATTATACAGAAATACTCCATAATACATTGAAACCAAAGAACAAAACCTTTTTACAGGCCCAAGCATTTGTTTAACAAATAAAAGTACTGTATAAACGTTTTTTTTTACAAATAACTACTGTACTGTAAAATAATAATTTAAATCATCAATATGAACTGAAGGCTTCAAATTGCGGAGATCAGCACCGCCCCACCGCGACCTGAGTCATTGGATTAGAACGGGAGAAAATGAAAAATGATTATGAAAAAAAATACAAAGTACAGTTGGACAAATAGTGACTCACGTGTATTTCACTGCTCTTCTGACTGAGCCGCTGCATCAGAAGAAGTGGAGAGACTGTTTAGCCAATCAGAATGCAGAACACAATGCACGATGCAAATCCGTGAAGCAGCAAGACCGTGAAAGGTGAACCGCGATATAGCGAGGGTTCACTGTATATGATTGCTTACCCAAGAAGAGGAAGACACTAATGTTACATATTCAGATGATGGGAAGCTGTTTCACTGACCCTTCTATATTACTTTCTTGGTATACTCCAAAAGGATGCATTTTGTCTGAAGATTGCAATATTCAGATCTGAAGTGGGCAAGAACACTTCAAATCTGGTATGGGTGCCCTTTCACTATCAGTAGCTGCTCCTTAAAAGAAGCCATGGCTTTTCTTAGGGCTGCATTCGCAGAGGAAAGTTTAAACATTTAAGGAGGCAGCAATAGGGATACATGTCTAGACCTAAGATTTGTAGTTTATAAGCATTCTAGTCCACTCTCAATCAAAGAAGTTCACTCTGTCTTGAGCAATCACTCTTGTCTCAACCCAACCTACCTCAACAGCGAGCTGGATGTGGGGAAAAATAGGAAGGAGCACTATGTATGTCCTCTTGTGCTTCTCTGTGAAAAGCAGGACAGAAGTCAAATAAATGAATATGCCATACATAGAGAACAAAATTCTAACTCTTAGATTTTACTGGATGAAGTTCACATTCCAGAATATAATAAAATTGTTTTTGTAACTTGAAATTAGTATTATCATTTTTAAGAAGCAATTCTATTAATGATGGAAAAATCATCCATATTGTTTTATTCCAAATAGATTTGATCTCATTTTCCTTATGTTGGATCCTCGTGATGAAACATATGATAGACGTTTAGCTCATCATTTGGTTTCATTATACTACCAAACTGAAGAACAGGTTGAAGAGGAATACATGGATATGGCAGTACTTAGAGATTATATAGCTTATGCTCGTAATTACATCAATCCCAAATTGAGTGAAGAAGCAAGTCAAGCTCTCATTGAGGTACAAGCGGGTCAAAACATTTTTTTAACTTTCGTACAGCACACTTTTAAATTACTGGCTGCATGGCTGGCTCAGGAATTCTGGGAGTTGAAGTCCACAGGTTCTCAAAGAGCTGTAGTTTCCCTACCCTTGGTCTAATGGGAAATATAATTAATTACAAGTGACTAGTTTAACAAGTATATAAAAAGGGATTTTATTTAAAAAGCATGATTTAAAAATAGGATACATGAGAATCCAGGAACTGGGCTCTGGATTAAATCCATTTGGATGGATTCCACCTTTGTGGAAACAGGAAAAATTGTGGCACGCTCCAGAACATTGTGCTGCAGAGAGAAGGAGCACTACTTAAGTGCTCTTGAAAGATGTATAGATCCTTAGAAATGAATGTATTGAATAGGCGAAGAAACATGATTTAGAACCGATTAGAGTCTTATGTCAGTATTAAATTTAAAATGGGATTTCATGCATTAATTTAAGGCTACTTAGTTGAATATGTGAACTTAGGTATTATTTGAAGAATTCTGCCCTAAACATTATATCAGTGTTTCTCAACCTTGGCAGTTTGAAGATGTGTGGACTTCAACTCCCAGAATTCTACATCCAGCAACGCTGGCTGGGGAATTCTGGGAGTTGAAGTCCACACATCTTCAAACTGCCAAGGTTGAGAAACACTGCATTATATCATCAACTCTTCTTGTTAACTGCACAAACCGAATGCCCAAGGATTTCATTGCAGGAAAATGGATGGGTGGTCAGTTTCTGCTGCAACCTTACGCGTGGATGCGAGAGGGATGAACTAATTAAGGGAATTATTTGCCTACATAGATCAGTTGTATGTTCAACTAAATTCTAAGTAATATACAGTACATACATCCATTACATAAATATGTAAAGGTGAGATAAAGCATTGATCCCATATATATTGAAAATTATATGAATAATGTCATCCCTCCCCCCCCACAATGGCTGAGGATAAACAATTTAGCCATTGTTTGGATTGAATAGTAGAACTGGTGTTTTTTATATTTGTATTCTCTTTCTCATTAATGTCTTATCTAAAATGTTTAATCCATGTGCATAATATATACAAACAATATTATAACCTTTTCTTCTCCACTAGGCATATGTGGATATGAGGAAAGTTGGGAGTGGAAGAGGGATGGTTTCAGCATATCCTCGGCAGCTAGAATCATTGATTCGTTTGGCTGAAGCTCATGCTAAAGTGCGCTTTTCTGCAAAGGTGGAAACAATAGATGTAGAAGAAGCAAAACGTCTTCACCGTGAGGCTTTAAAACAGTCTGCCACTGATCCAAGGACTGGAATTGTGGACATATCTATTCTTACAACAGGTCTTCATATAATAATACATGTTCTCTCCTCGCTTAAATGTGTATAAACATTTCCACATGATGATAAAACTAAAAATGCTTAATGCCATAATCTGACAGAGTTTTGTATGTGGTATTAGAATGTTGTGTAGAATCCTCTTTCCATGATTTGTTTCTATTTTTGCTCTTAAAGGGATGAGTGCCACTGCCCGTAAGCGCAAAGAAGAATTGGCTAAAGCTTTGAAGAAACTTATTCAGTCCAAGGGTAAAACACCAGCTCTAAAATATCAACAACTCTTTGATGATCTTCGTGCACAATCTGAAACAGTAAGTTTGATACAGGCTTAAGAGTTTGTATATTTTATCTATATCCGACAAGGCACTTCTATTTATTTTTCGATGTTTTGTCTTCAGTTTTATTATTTATTTCATAGCTACTGAAAAGCCATAACTACTAATCAAATAAAATATTATGTCTTATTCTGCTATAAGAATATATTTGCATTTTTCATAGGCAGCCAGAAAATGCAAAAGACAATGTGCATGTTTTGAAGAACAATAGTGATCTGGTTGTGGCCATTTTGTCTGCATAAATTGGAGAACAAAGTTATTTTCGAATACCGTATTTTTCGGAGTATAAGACGCACTGAAGTATAAGATGCACCTTAGTTTTGGGGAAGGAAAACAAGGAAAAAAGGCCTCTGCCTCCCAGCAATTTGGCAAACAGCACATATGATATACACTGTTTGCTGTGTATTTCTGTGCATGTGTGCTTGACCCATAGAAATAGCAAAGAATTGGAGAAATGTACATTATGGCAGTATATTAATCCCAGAAAGTTTTCTTAAATGTAATCACACTAACTCCTCTCAATTATTTAAATAGATCTACTCCAAACATGACTAAGTCAGGGTTTAATTCAGCTGCCTTATTTTAATACTAATACTTAATACTAAAACAGGACATTTCAGATTATACTTTTACAGATCTTTAAAATTGATGTGGATTTCTGGAAGGCTTTCTGCTATTTAAAAGAAGATACAATAGCACTGGGCCTCTTCAGAGCAAGAATTTATTTTAAAAAGCTTTATTTTGTTAAGTTGTCTAGAACAATAATAAAGCAGTCTTTAAAAAATAAGTCTTATAATTTGAACACTCTACAAACATTTAACAAAATAACATATTAACAGAATCTGCCTCTACCTAGGATAGAACTCACAACCTCCTGACTGTGAGGCAAGAGCTCTACCTCTAGGCTACAGTAGCTGTAGCTTACCTTCTTGCAATTTCAGCAGTGTAACATTGCCACCAGTTTATCTCCCAGCATTTTGTCTCATTACAGCCACCGTAGTTAGTTTCATTTTACCACGTGGCTTGCAAGCCTGTCAGCTGTAGGTCGTGAGGCTAATTAGTTTTTTGTGCAAATCAGGCTCTGCTGCTGTTTGCTGCAAAGAGGTAAATTGCTGGCAGGCAGAGGCCAAAGGGTGGGGTGGCTGGGGTGGGGCTACATTTGGTGTATAAGACGCACCCAAATTTTCACCCTCTTTTTGAGGGTAAAAAGGTGCGTCTTATACTCTGAAAAAAAAGTCTGATTCTCTGTTGGATTACAATTCCAGCATGGAATGTGATTTACAGCATTTATAGGATAATATCAGATTGGAGAAGGCTAAGTTGCCAAGATTGATCATGTTTTTCAGAAAGTTTTATCAGTAGTATTTCAGGAAGTATTCAAATAATGGTCTTAGATATCCAAATCTATTATATAATTTCTAGATTGTATGTACATTTGAATTATAGTTGAAGAATCTTGAACTTGAGATCAGTGAAGGAAAAGTGATGGGAGATAAAGAAATGCTTGCTGATATTATGCTGGTTAATTGAAAACCATATTTGTTCCTTTCAATTTTTTTCTTCAAGGCTATCACTAAAGAAATGTTTGAAGAAGCACTTCATGCATTGGCTGATGATGATTTCTTGACTGTAACTGGGAAGACTGTGAGACTACTTTAATTCAAATCCTCATTTTGCAGTAATTTAAAAATACTGTTTAACAGGCTGTCAACATCACCACTGAACATTAATATCTAAAGTTTAATTTTTTTAAAAAACTTGTAAATACTTAAAGCACAGTGGATTTTATCTTCATGAATATATTTCTTTAGGATTTTAAACTGAATAAATGCTATACATCTTAACAGGGATAGTAGAGAATTAGAATTCAAAGATTGTTAAAATAATGTTACAGTCACTATTACATAAAATTTTAAAATACTGTTACAATAAAAACAATCTGTATCACAAACTTCAAGTAGTTGTGTCTGTTTGGCTGAAATACAGTAGTAGATTTTTTTATTCTTAATAATTTCATGTTTAGAAAGCAAACAATTCAGGTGGAACACTGGGCCAGTGAGGCTTGCCGTAATCTTTTCAAAAGTTTTATGTGTATTGTGGACAAAATTTCTAACTTAATTTTCCAACTCTTTGAATATTTATAAGCTCACTTACTTTTGCATAAATAGTTTTGGTAGCCCTCATAAATTGTTATTGTTCTGAACTATTGGAATACTACATCAACATATGAAAGATAATATTTTGAGAAGCAAATTAGTGTTTTTGATTCCTCCAAAAAATACTTGATTCTGAGTTGCATAATAGGAAATGATTTTAATCTTTTCAGTATAGCAAATTGATGTCCTACTCTTTGCCTTTATCAATAGGCCAAATTTAATTCAACTTCTAAGTAAGCTTATGTAATATTTTTTATAAATGTTGTAGGTTATGACGGAAGTATAGGACACATTTAGTATATGATAGCATTGAAAGTCATGTGATGTAGCCATGTGATTGGACTGACACTTAACACTACCCTTAGCCGTGTAGATTATTTACTGGGTGACTTCAGTCCAGTCACGCACATGCTCAACCAAACCTAGTATAAAAGTTAACTGACTATTTGTTCTGGTAATTGGTCTAACAAGCAACAGCTACTATGTTTGCTCTTTTGCTACATTCTAGCACTAATTGCATTTTTTGTAGTTAGGCTTATCTCAAGTGTTTACACTTGAGCTCTGGCAATGAGCCAGACAGGGCTTTTCTTCCCTTGTATAAACGGTTGTGATTTAATTATTTGTATTGTGTTTTGATTGTTTGCTGCCTCATGGTTTCTTCTTCTATCTGGGAAAGGGGGGGGGTCTTCCTTCAAAACAAACAATAGATCTCTGTCAAATCTCACAAAATGAAAATAAAACTTTGATGGGGGAAGGAGAGGTAAGCTTCAAAGAGAAACTAAAAACAGGAACTAGCACAGAGGCTTTGAAACTGAGTCAGAGACACATAACATATTAATCATTGAAAGATCTGTTCCTAATTGTCACTAATATGCCAGTTCATAAAGCAGCTCCAAGCTGACTCTTGGATAATTTATGAACACAACCTGTTTATGCTTCAGCGTGTCATGTATAGGGAATTGTATAACTGAATAAACATTCAGGTCAAATGTGGGTAAGGAAGTACTCTGGATGTTCTCTGTTCAAGCATTTAGAAACCAAGAGTCTAAGAGCATTAGCACCTGGAAATAAATAGCCATTTTAAATTAAATCACAAAGAAAAAAACGTAGAAAACAAAGGAGAAGGTCCATTACCAAAGTGGTGAGCAGATAAACAATGCAGAAAACCAGAGGAGGGAGGAGGGGTCCAAAAGCATCTCAGACACTCCAAAATTCCCATGAAGATAAAAGCTGCAGAGAAGCAAATTCAGACTTAAAGGACTCTTGTTGCTATATTCAATCTTTAAATAGTTTTAGGCAAACCTGGCATTTGTTTCTCAGTTTGGTCAAATTACAACAGCTTTTAGTTCCTCATAAAGAATGACCAACTTGATTCATATTAGAAACGCCATACTAGAATGCTAAGTAATCAATAATACTAATCAGATGGTAGGAGTCCCTGTGGATTCTACTCTGGTAGTTGTTGGGTACAGGGAGGTGGTGCTCATCTTCATTTCAAGGACGTTGAGCCAGCGCAGTCCGAAGACATTTCTTGGTCATATGGCCAGCATATGTCACGGAGTGATGTTCACTTCCCACTGAAGTGGTACCTATATCTACCGTATTTTTCAGACTATAAGTTGCACCAAGATTTTGAAGAGGTAAGTAAGAAAAAAAGTTTTTGTCCTCCCCAGCCCCCAGGAGCACTCTGCAGGCCTCCCAAACCCTCTGGGTGCCCCGTTTTTTGCAAAAATGGGCCCATTTTTGCGAAAAATGAGGCACTCAGAGGATTTGGGAGGCCTGCAGAGTGCTTCTCGGGGAAGGCAAAAACACCAGTTTTTGCGAAAAAATCCATTTTTCACCCATTTTTGCAAAAAAACGGGGTGCACAGGGTTTGGGAGGCCTGCAGAGTGCTTCTGGGGGCTGGGGAAGGCAAACCCCCCCCCCCCGTTTATGCAAAGAATGGGCCATTATTCAACAGTTTTTTTGCAAAAATAGAATTTTTGCCAGCCACCAGATGCACTCTGCAGGCCTCCCAAACCCTCTGTGCACCCCGTTTTTCGCAAAAATGGGACATGGGGGCAGGACTTTGGGAGGCCAAAAATGGCTGTATTCGGATGCACCATTTCTACCCTCTTAGCGGGGGGGAAAAGGTGCGTCTTATACTACGAAAAATACTGTACTTGCATTTACAAACTTTCGAACTGCTAGGTTGGCAGGAAAGGACAGGAGTTCACCTTGTTGGAGCTTAAGGCCCGAACCTGGGTTGCCGGCTTCCAAGCTGACAAGCCCAGCATCTGAGCCACTGTGCCATCCCAAAATCAGATGGGGACTTGCTATTAAACTTCTTCGTGACAATAAAGTGGAGGCATGCATTTCAACACAGAAGTGGACAGAGGATAGAATTTGAAATTTCTCACCTTCAGTGTACAAGGTATTCATGAAACAGACTAGCAAACTTTTTCAGCTCTTTGTTACATCTGAAATTTTAAGAACGTCAAATGACAATCAGAAGACTTACTACTCAAAATGTCCATATTAGTGAACATAACTGTTACAAAACATTTTAGTTGCCGTCTCTATTCTTCTGCAGGATATTCCTACTATCATCTTTTGTCCCTTTTCTGGGCATGCTAGATTGCACACAGCCTTTATTTTTATTTTTTAAGGAAAAATTACATGGCGTATTTTGACATTCTTTGGAATAAAGATGTAATAATGGGCATCCTGCTTTGTCACGTACTTCTAATTTATTTTAAGATTTCTTACATTGAACAGATATTTTGTTCTTACATTTAAAAAAAACTAAGATTCCTGCAGCCTATATGCAAAACATTGTACTGTACGCCTTCTGTTCAAATTTCCTGTTAGCAAATTTTCTCATCAGTGCAACATAAAAATAGCAATGTTTTATACTGAATAAGGTGAAAGTTACACTCCAAAACTTCACTTGGGCTGTGTATTAAATTGATTCTACCAAATACCAATTTTGCCTCCCATCTTTTATATAAGCCTTATTTCTTGGTCACACTAAAAGTGATTTATAGTTCAACCAAGCCACTACTTAAACCTGAACTGGTTTCAGTTTGCACAGCTTAGCAAGACTTAACAAATTTTCCTCTGGTATAAGCAGTATAAATCCTTGCACCACAACAAAACTATTTTCTAAAATAAACTAAAAGGATTACTGTTAGACAGAATAGCATAGATTTTATACCACTGCTACTATTAGAAAAATATTTGTGTTTGTTGTAATAATTATAACCACAAGGAGGAGATGGAATCAAACTTGAAACTTGAATGAAACTGAATTACAATTCTAGTTATTTTTTCCCCATGGTGCAAATAAAGAAAACTATGTTAATCTGTTTTTAATTTTTTTTAAAAAAAAACATGCCAGGAAAAGGGACAGTAACAGATTAGTAATATTTGTAGGGAAATATTAACAATGACAGTTTATATATTAAATTCTATTCAGAAGCTAATAGAACAGTGATGGCGAACCTTTTTTTCCTCGGGTGCCGAAATAGTGCACACGCGCGCTATCACACGCGCGTGCGTGCCCACACCCATAATTCAAAGCCCCTCACTTGCCCCACCCCCTTGTGCATGCGTGCGCAACCCATCCCACTCCCCCGTTTTCCGACTTCCAGTGGGCCCGGTAGGCCCGTTTTTTCGCCCTCCCCAGGCTCCAGAGGCTTTCTTGGAGCTTGGGGAGGGCAAAAACGATCCACCCCTGCCACCCTGGAGGCCCTCCAGAGGCCAAAATCGCCCTCCCAGAGCCTCCGTGCGAGCCAAAAATCAGCTGGCGGGCACGCACATGCGCACTGGAGATGAGCTAGGGCAACGGCTCGCGTGCCGGCAGATATGGCTCTGCGTGCCACCTGTGGCACCCGTGCCATAGGTTCGCCATCACTGTAATAGAACATGTAGTTCTCTTTTCAGCAAAAGATAGCTAGCTAAAATATATTGAAATAGCTTGCAAACAGAAATAGAAAACTATATATACATATACGGTATTCATATTTTCACGATAATGAAATTAGTTCAATTAAGTGTATATCTGTTCATACCACAGCACTAAAAACATCATTATACACTGATGGAGAAAATGTTCATTTTTGGATTTTAAAAAAATGCTTTCAAATACATGTCAGAATTTTACAGTCTGAAAAATAATAAGATAGCGTCTTTGTGAAAGATTCTAGGATGCACCCAAAAGGGATGTGCCCCAACTATTTTAGACAGTACAATTTTGACTTTGCATTTAGTATGTAAAACTCTTTGTATTTTCCATTTGTGTTTGAAAACAAACTTCATTAAGCACATTAAACAGTAGCCCAAATTAGCCAAAATAGTAATTTCTTAGCATGAAAAGCATGGTTAATTTATCAGATTGGGATTGCACAGATCCAGATCCAACTGAGCTGCTGAACTGCACAAGCTCACTGGATGACTCTCGGCCAGTCATTCTGTCAGTCAAATCTACCACATAGGATTATGATGTGTGTGGGGGGGGAGGGGAATAAGGGGAGACAGTGTTTACATGTGCTGTCTTAAGTTCCTGAATAAATGGTAGGATACAAACCTGCAAATAAGTGTAGCTAAGGCTATTGTGAAGCTAACCTGCATTTAAAGGACTCAAGACTCAGCTACACGCCAAGCAGACTGCCAACATTCTGAAGTGAGTCGAAGCTGGGAACACATACACAGGGAGACTAATCCCCTAATGTCACTCTTTTTGCCACAAGTGAAGTTTTTGTCTGAAGTTGCTGAAGGAGGCTGGAAACAAGTGTGATGTAACATCCCCATCAGCTGCATATTTAAATTGGAATATGCAGGAAAGAAGGATTTCCTCTCCTGATAATCAACTAGTAAACAAGTAACATCTTTTCCAAGAGTTCTCTATTCAATAGTAGAGTATACATTTATTAAATTCTAAGCTGCTCTATTTCAATTCACTCTGGTTGAGTTCACGGAGTTAGAAATCACAGTACACAGTTATGTATACCCATAAAATAGCAATTGCTAAGGTGACCTTGCTCCAAATTCTTAATAATTCATAGGACCCATCCACCTCTATCCAAGGACTGAGAGATATGCCAAGGTTTTTATTTTTAAAAATGTTTAAAGTTAGGAAAGGTGGGACCCATGCAAATTTCAAAAGGCAGGTACAGTGGCAGAAAAGTCCCACTTCCTGGATCTCAAAAGTAACATTCTTAATTGATAGGACCTGAATCAAGCTAATCCTATGTGTAGGATGGATAGATGTTCCAACGTACAGGATGGATAGATGTTAAAGGAATTGGATGATCCTTCAGCATAGCACAGGTCTTACGCCATGTAGAGCTATATAGGTAATAACCAGCACCTTAACTTATCCACAAGCCAACTAGTAATCAGTGCATCTTACAAATCAGGGATGTTATGTGGGCACAGAAGGCTTATCTATAATAACTAGTACAGCCACATGTAGGAAGTTAGCACCCACCCCTCTCCTAGGAAAAAATGAAATATCCTAGGAAATATTAAAAGGCAGAATATATTCTATAGAATATCCCTGGAAACATGCTTTTAAGCAGACAAAAGACTCCTCTTAGAAACCCCCACCCTTTGCCAATGGGCCATTAAGGACTGGGCCCAGGTCACACATTCCTCTCACCTGGCCTGGAAGTCTTCTGCATAACAGAACCACAATAGGATTTGCCCAAGGCCCTTTCATTCAGCCAAAGCTGGGTCAGACAAAAGCCTATAGAGTTGCCACTGCATGGCCTTCTGGGAGCCTGACCACCAATCAGTTGCATTATATAAAACAAGGAACAGGAAACTAAGAGGTGGGACCCAACAGAGAGTATAAAACAAGGAACTCAGCATCTCTTCTGCCCTTTTTCTCTTCACCCACATCTGGAAACATGTAATCTACCTTTTCTGTACAGGGGCTCATGCCATGTGCTCCTGTCCACAATATTAAAACCTTCTTTCCAAGCAACTTCCATGAATCCAGTGTCTTTTTCCCCACTTGGAAATGAACCCAGAAGATATTCCTTACAACACACATTCTGCATCAAATGTAGCTTCTGAGTGGTCTTCAACTGTAGAGTTCATTGCAATAGTCCAACTGCAAAGTGCTTAAGGCATGATCATAAGTAGGGCCTCTTGATCCAGAAACAGAAAAAGCCAGCCAACACCTTTTGTATGTTATTTATTGCCTGATTTATTGCTTCTGGTATTTATTTTCTCTGTTCAAGTTTGGTCTTTATGTGTTTTACATAACAAGCAAACAGCAACTTGTAATCTACTCAGAGCTTTCTATTTTTCTTTATGCTTTTCTAATGGAGATGTATTATTTCTTTATTTCTTTAATTAATTTTTATAACCGTCCATCTCAATCAGTGACTGGGTGGCTTACAACTCAAAAAATATATTGCAATTAAAGCACTAAAACATTTTGAAAAATAAAAAATAAAAACATCCAAAATAAATATACACAGCAGCTGAGACACTTGGCTAGTTAGCAATAAAGCCAGAAAACAGGGCCCTGGACACATTTAGCACCCCAGACTCAGGAACATAGCCAGGCTTCTAGGCTGTTTTGATCTCCAAAGAGCCCGATGTACTAAAATGATGTGGAAACAATTACATGAATATTGCTCCTTTATCCTCAACTGTCACTAGATTCCCAAGAGGCAGCTGTGTGTTTGTGTGCCAGCTGTGACTCTTCCTGAGGTAACTGAAAGGTTTCTGGAAGCTCTAATTAGAATAAAATAGAATATTTTAAGAAAATAGAATAAAATAGAATATTTTATTTGGCCAAGTGTCATTAGACACATAAGAATTCATCTCCAGTGCAGAAGCTCTCAATGTACATGCAAAACAACAGGGTAATAATAATCATAACGTAATACCAATAAGAGCAAGTAGTGGAGAAGATAAAAAGAACAATAATAATACTACAGCCATACAACATGGGTAAATTAAGGTGACCAGACGTCCTGCTTTTGGCGGGACAGTCCCGCTTTTGAATAATTTGTGCCGTGTCCTGCGGCGTTTCAAAAAAGTCCCGCTTTTTTAATTTGAATTTGCGCAAAGCACCTCGCTTCCCTCGAGCGGCAGCGGGAAGCAGCCCGAGAGCTGGGGCGGGCGCCTCACATGCTCAGCGACCGAGCCGAGCCCTGCACACCCCTCTGCCTGCTGCCTCACCTGCCTCCTCCTGCCAGGCAGGGAGGGCAGTGAGAGGGGCAGCAGCCCCTGCCAAGCGCAGCGCACAGAGCCGGCGGGCAAGGCGTCCCCAGCACACCTGTTAATCTGGCCAGCCACGGAACTATAAGTGCGGCACGGAAGCCGCTGGTGGCTGGGTGGGCGGCAGCCCCCCGGGGGGGTATAGGGCCAGGCCTGCGCTTGGAAGGGGCTGCCGCTCTCGCTGCTCTCCCTCCCTGCCTTGCTGCAGACATCCACCTGCCCTCCCGAAGCAGCGCTGCCACAGTTCACTTTTGTTTCACAGTGGGAGAAGGAAGAAAGCGGGCAGCGAGAGTGGCAGCTCTTCCAAGCGCAGGCCTGGCCGTCTCCCCACACGGAGGGCTGCTGCCCGGCTGGCTGGCGGCAGCTTCTGCAACGGAGGCAGCAAGCGGCTGTGAAGAACCCTCACCACCCGCCCTCCCAAAGCACCACAGCCGCGGTTTGCTTTCTTCCTTCTCCTGCCATTGTCCCTCTCCGGGCCAGATGCAGCAGAGGCGAGCCCCGGCCATGGCAGCAGTAAGGGCTGCGATGAAGGGGGCGTATTTGGGGGGGGGGTGCACAAAGCTGCAGGATAAGAGAGACAGACCCCTCCCATCTTGCTCCCCTAGAAACCCACCCCCCGTCAATGGTGTCCCGCTTTACAAATATTAAAATCTGGTCACCTTAAGGTAAATATATTTAGACATAAAACAATACTGTAAGGATTAGATGTTCAGGAGAGTGATGGCATGAGGGGAAAAAACTACAGGTATCTCTGTGTCCAGTTGTTTTGGCATGTAATGCCCTATAGTAGTGTCCTGCGGGGAGGAGTTGAAACAGATTATGTCCAGGATGTGAGGGGTCTGTAGATATTTTCTCACTCCTCCTTTTGATATACAGATCTTCTATGGAAGGCAGGCTGGTTTCAATTGTTCTTTTTGCAGTCTGTAATTTTTATTTAAAATTTAAATTAAATTTAAAAAAAATAAAATTATTTAAAATTTAATGCAGTCTATAATTTTTGCAATCCATTGGAGTCTGTACCTGTCCTGTACATTGGTTGCTGTACTAAACAAGTACAGATGACAGACTCAATAATTCCTCTGGACAACTGTATCAACAGCTCCAGGAAAAGTCTGAACTTCCAAAGTTGATGCAGGAAGAAGATTCTTGATTGTGCCTTTTTAGTGATGGTTCTAATGTTAGGTGTCCATTTCAAATCCTGGGAGATTATAGAACCCAGAAATTAGTGCAAAAACATTACGTAGGTAGCTACTTAATCTCTAATATAGAGGTCACATGTTCCCCAAACTGAAAGATCTACAGTGGTTGCTAATGCTTGGCGTGATGCTTAAGGCCTGACCATTCGAGCACATACCATTCCTGTTACAAATCTATGGAAAATTATATTCTTCACAAAAGATCTTTATTTTCAAAGTTGGCAGATTGGAGAGAGTATTCTGTTGCACTGATTCTCAGAAATGGTGTTTTTCAAGATTAAAGCACAACATATATTTGATTTAATGGTTCCTTTATTTGTTTGCTTTCTGACATAAACAAGCTTGTGTTCAGAAAGACAGGATATAAATTGAGTTAGCAAATAATAATAATAATAATAATAATAATAATAATAATAATAATAATAATAATAATAATAATAATAATAATAATAATAATAATAATAATAATAATAATAATAACAAATAGCAAATAACTTACAAAAAACTGGGTTCTGTTCTGTGGAACAAACACATCAATTTATCAAGGTTATTTCTTTAAGCAAATCTAAATCGGTGAAGTATTGCTGTTAAGTATTAACATAAATTAAAAAGTGTTCACAACAGTAATCATTTTATAAACAACTATTAATATTAGTTTACTTTTTTCAAATTTCACTATTGTTTTGATTTTAATTAATTAATTTTAATTTAATTAATAGATAAAAGATATCTATTGATATCTTATATTGCAGCTCCAGAATTACTTTTTCTAAGATTAACATTTGAATAATCATAACAGCCCCAGAAAATAAAAAGAGAAGATAAAAGATTGTCTGGTTCCCTTTTTTTCTTAATTATGTTAATTATGTCAATTAGGCTGTTGATCAAAAAGTCTTGCAGTTACATGCTGCGTGTACTTTTCCAAAAAACAAAATAGTTCTTATTAAAACGGACTAAAAATGAAAACTGGAGAATGCGGGCATCGATCCCGCTACCTCTCGCATGCTAAGCGAGCGCTCTACCATTTGAGCTAATTCCCCTCCCTCAATATGCTAGTTTGGCAGCTGCTATATAGAAAGCTTTGTCAAAAAGAACAGGCAATTATCAGGGGATTTCTGTTGATTCGCAGTTCATTCAGCAGCAAAAGTGCAAAGCAACAGTCTATAATGAAAATAAGCCCTTTACATCAGGAGTTGGAAGTTTGTGCTCATGATAAAACAAGAGCAAATAATAAATCGTTTTTGTAATTCTCTTTCTGTTTAATGAAGCCAGTTCTACTTCTTACAATCGTAACCATTCAATTGCAGGTAGTCATGTGAAGAAATGGAAAGTTTTGCTATCCGATCTTCCATTTATCCCATGTAACAGTCAAAAGCAAAGCTTTATAATTAAAAACATGGTGTTAAAAAAGAAACTTACCCATGGAGAATGTGGGCATTGATCCCACTACCTCTCACATGCTAAGCGAGCACTCTACCATTTGAGCTAATTCCCCACATCTTTATTCCAGGCAATACGGTAGTCTGAAGAGTTTTTTTAAAAAAAAATATTCATCCCAAAATTATAAAGTAAGATTCTACTATATATTCGTTTTATTAAAAGGAATACATTGGAGACCGGGAAATATACACGATTTAATTTGAATATCCCGATTCCCCCCCCCCCCCCTTGTGTATTTTCTCTATTAATATAAAACACACACACACACACAAAATGGAGAATGCGGGCATCGATCCCGCTACCTCTCACATGCTAAGCGAGCGCTCTACCATTTGAGCTAATTCCCCTCTTAACAGGGTGCACTTGACCTCTGATGAATCACCACAGGAAATGAATGGCTCAGACTAAGTACTACGATGTATTCTCCACCACCACAAATACAGCATTCATATTTGGTTCCTTTGGAAGAAACTTAAAGCAATATCAAGAGAGCCGAAATACACTTTTTTAAAGGCAAAGATTCACCCATTCAGCTACTTGCAGCTGAAACCCTGATATGTCTGCTGCTTTCAGTCCCCCCCCCCTTTCTGAATAATCAAATATGTTTCTCTCTCATAAATATGTTCCAATCTTCCTCAAGTGTCAAATGCCCACGAAACTTTGGATATCCATCCAAAACCACAGTGGTTCATAACACTCATTGGTTCAGTTAATAACATCTCCTGAATGATTAACTAGCAATTTGCCTAATAAGGGAACTGTTAACTACTGGCTGTAGGAAGATCGTAAAAAAAAGAAAAAAAGCAGTACTGTACCTTGGAGAATGCAGGCATCGATCCCACTACCTCTCGCATGCTAAGCGAGCGCCCTACCATTTGAGCTAATTCCCCTTCCTAAGTGTACTTTTCAGTGTTCCATTTAAAAGTAA
The DNA here is from genome assembly GCA_023053685.1 of Diadophis punctatus similis. Classification (NCBI taxonomy): domain Eukaryota; kingdom Metazoa; phylum Chordata; class Lepidosauria; order Squamata; family Dipsadidae; genus Diadophis; species Diadophis punctatus. Next base: position 162,545,318 of record JALIGW010000003.1, read on the forward strand.
ACAAAGACGAAGTACTTGACGCTACATATACTAACCAGTAAACGGGATTAGTTATTCTGCGTCACTTGACAGCTTAATTAAAAGTGAAACATGCAGTTAAATGTTGCAAAGCTTGTTTTAAATCTATTCTTTCTCATATATCAAGTAATATTTCACATTACATACTTTTAAAAAACAACGCATTAACAAACTCTCAATCTAGTAAACAACAGAAAGGAGGTCTGTTAACAGAATGTATTCACTGCATCCAAATACGATTTTGAGGCCTTAAAACACACTCACATACGAGATTATGGTAAAAAATAAAAGATATTCTACTGTGATAACAGCAGCACTAAATGAGCAGATAGCCTTATCTGTGGTGATGAAGTGTCATGGCATTGTCATTTGCTGAGGGCAATGCTGTTTTGAAGGTTAATAAGTCTGACGAAACCATTCAATTTCAAACTGAATCTTGGAAATATACAGCTTCATTATGATTAATTCCTATAAGCAGAGTACTGGGAGTAGTAAGGCTGGATCTTAAACCAAGCGAGAAGTCAATAAAAGCTACCCCTCAAGGTAAAAACCACACAATTATGCCAAGTATTTCCTCCTCATCCTAGTCACTCCTATGATCTTCTTTCTCACCAGCCTAATCTGTAGAAATTGGTCTGCAGACTTTAAATTTATACTTCAGTGGCATTTCAGCTAGTGATTACTGCCCAGGGAAGCCTATTCCTCAGCAAAACTACATAGCCCAACAAAAAGCTAAGTATTATATGCTGTGAAATGAATTAACTACTCAGATGGTAAAATACTTGTTGAGCACATTAGCAGTAGCTTCCTGAACACAGTTCTATTTAGCAGATTTCTCCAGAATATTCCACTGGTTGGAACTGCCCCACCTTCCATTTACGCGGCAGCGCTTATCGCGCCCTCCCTTCCCGGATGCAAAAGCCCTCATTCTATGCTAGCCGTAAGATTGACGGATCTCACCACCACCACCAGGAAAAAATAAAGAGGTTCAGTGAAGGGGAGGGGCTTGTTTCCAGGAAATGACGTTGCACGCAAAGCAACACTCACGGCTGGCGGCCAGTGTGTTTCCGGCTGGTGGGGGAGGGGTTTGGACAAGATGGCCGGATCCACAGGTCTGTGCTGAGATTGGGGTGGGGGTCATTTGGGGTTTCCTGCGGCGCTGTCGGTTGGGAGGGAGGGGCCCTCCGATGACAAGGCTTTGAGCGTGGGGCTGAGGCTAACCCTCGGGAGGGAGGGGGGGTGAGCGGCGTCAGTACAGCCCGACTGAAGTTCCACCCGGGGAAGCGGAGGAGAGGCCGAGGGCTTGGCGCCGGGGCAGGGAATTCGCTCGGAAGAGACCCGGGAGGGGAAAGACACCGGGTTAGGAACGTGTCGAGGGCGTCAGACGCGCCCTCCAAGGCGGCTTTTGTATCTTGACGGGTGGGGAGCGGTTTTCTGGGTCTTCGAACCTGTTTCTGTGGCGGAAACTTAGAGGGCTTAAAGGGCTGTTCGAACTGAGCAACGTCTTCGGTCGCATCCCTTTCCAGTCAGAATGATGACAAATGCGGCTCTTCCCAAGCCAGACTGAATTCGGTCGCGTGTTTCGTATCGAAAATACAGACATTAAAGTCTGGGATTTACCTGATTAACAGAGCTTAAAAAAAACCCCAAAGAGTTTTGCGTGGCATCTTTATTGTTGGTTCTGAAGAATGCTTGTTCTTAAGGTTTTCTATCTGATAATCTCATGCGCTTTCCTCCTCCTCTGTCATCTTGGCTAACTTCCTTCGGATCTCAGGAAAGAAGATCTGCCACTTAAGCAGTTTATATAACCTTGGGATTTTGTTTTCTTCCTTTTTTGATTGTTGCTCTGCTTTTTTGTTTAGGCTGTATGATAAATGTGAATATTCTTGCTCCTTTGTAGCATGCAGTATGCCTTGTCTTTTATAATACTCTGACTTGGGTGTTCTTGGTATTGTATCCATATCTCCTCATTGTTCACATAATGATTAAAAACATTTGTTTGTGGAGAGGACATATAAGTTAACCAGAAATTCACCCTAAATTCATGATGTGGCATTTCAGTGAGTATGGAAAAATAAAACAATGATTCAGTGTGTATTCGTATTATATTTACAAAATTTATTTTTCTAGTATCCTAAATTAATAAAAAAAAATCTGGATTAAATCAGTTCTTTGGGTTCATGAAATGGCATCATTTCCTCTCAACTCTGTAGTTAAGTGTTCTAGTGCTACAGATCATTAATTTGATGCTTTAAGCTGTCTAATTATTCAGTTGTTGATACAGATGGGATTGTTAAATCAGTGAACATTAATCATAGTTACCTGGCGATGCTGTTTTATTCATAACTTCTGAGTTTCCCATGGGCATCCAATTGCCATGATAAGGCAACTAGGCCTTTGGCAGCTGCCCTTATATTCTGATTTGCTTAGACTGTAAATGTTGTTTCTTGTTAAACAGGATGTGTTTTGCACACAATGGATGCTTAAATTATTAAATGTAAGTAATGTACAGTATTTTTATATTTGTATCTCCCTCATAAGAGTCCAATGCAGTATACAAAGCAATAAAATAGGCCATTACTTTAAAATAAAGTACTTGATTAAGTTTGAAATAGATTTATTTCTACACAAATGTTTTAATAACAGGCATCTGCTTAAGAATGTAGTATTCTTAGTATTACTTCAAAAAGTATAATAAACATATGTGTTTTTAAGTATTATCTAAAACTTGACAAATTTAGGAGGTCTTATGGGAAGCAATGATAGTACTTCTTACATACATGAGAAAAGCAATTTATATATCTACATCTAGTTCAGATAAGTAGGTACTGAACAAATATAGTGTGTGTTTATACCTTACATTATGTAGAAATAAAACACACTGCTTTTCTGTAAGGAAAGGTAGCTGTTTAGAATTTGCTAAGATGTCCTTTTACACTTTGTTTGAATTCACAGCATGGAATAGATTGAGTCTCTTTCTTATTTGTGTATTTTAGTATGATAGCTACAATTGCTATTTCCCCCCAGTATATTTTAATAAAACAAAGTTCAGACTTCTATCTTGAGCTGCAGGTACCATCTAATAAAAACCCATAGATCAGTTTGTGCCTCCAAAAGCAAAATTACTATGTGGGCATAGTAATATTCAACCGACTTAATTGGTACTACATGTTTGCATAAATACAAAGAATCAGGTATGACAATATTTGAATGAATATCTGATACCAATTTCAGTGACCAGTACAAGTGTGGATTTGGAGCCTATAATTGATAAGAAAATGAAATATCATAAAGTCACGGTGTAATTATTGCCTGTTACATGTATATGCAGGGAAATGCATCCCTATTCAATATAATGGTTTATTCCTGAGCACGTGATTGATATGTTCTTGTATGCATGTGTGTATTCCATTCTCCGTTCTACCCTTCTTGCTCTGTCTTCCATTGAGAGAAGACGCACATTTATATTAGAGATGTAAACAAATGAGGATTTATTGTTTTTGTAGCGAAATAAATATTTTTACTTAGACTTTTAAACTGCGGTTTCATTTCTAATGCCTGATGTCCGGGAAAAGATCAAACATCTCCTCTGTGAGATTAATTCTCACATCTGTCACTTACTTTGCACTAGATGTTTTCCCAGACCTAGTACCTTAACAACAAAAAGCCTTTAATTTTTAGGCATAGTGTAGTCCTAATTTACAACAGTGCTGAACAAGCAATATGTATGAATGGTCTTCAAAGTTCCACACCCCTGTGGTCATGTGATTGTGATCTGGTGCTTGGCAACCAGCTTCCACTAACAATGGTTGCAATATCCCATGGTCACATTATGATCATTGCAACCTTCCCTGCCAGCTTCCCACAAGCTGGGAGGTGAAGGCATAGGTCTGTTCCCACTCCTGTCATTCTTCCATGCTTCCACCCTCTGGAGCACCTACCTTGTACCTGGCCATGCTATACTGAACGGCAATAGTCAGTTGCCTGCCCCCCAGAGCACTCATGTCTTGAGCAGTTGCCTGCTCAATATAATAAAACTAATCAGAATGTCTGTAGTTTTCTATTTTGTCTAAACCACAGAATTACTGTCGTCAGCTTTACAACAAATCAGAAATTATAAACCATAATCTGAGATTGGTTTCATATTCTAGCTTGTTCTAAAACTAGTAGTTAGAATCTAATTTCAGTGTCTCACTATGGAAAAAAGTGTTATATGTTCTGGAAAGAAAGGATTAAGTCAAGATTTGATTCTTCACATTTTATAATGTTTCATGGAGATTGATAACATGAACTGAAAAAATCCTCACTATCAAAAAAGAGCTATTTTCTGATGTAGAAAATTGATTTGATTTGACTTCCAAGTATGAAATTTGATATTTAGAATCTATCATTTAAAATAAGACTCATGATAAAGTGTTTTATTCCAAAATAAATTAAACATTTATCCATTTAATTTGAAGCATCCATCTAACTTATATACTGCTCATCTCGCAGTTCGAGGCAACTCTGAGCGACTTAAAACAACATTATTTTATGCATAATGGTTTAATTTTCAATTGGGATGTACTTTGTTTACCATGAAAGTGTTTTTGTTTTGCTTAAATAAAAACATTCTGATGTGTGATTTATAATGGTTGGATCAGATGAAACATATTTACTTAATACTGTTTTTAAAAATGTTAATATTGCCTCATTTCTCTCCAATAGTTAAAGTCCCTCGTAATTTTCGCTTGTTGGAAGAACTTGAAGAGGGTCAAAAAGGAGTAGGAGATGGTACAGTAAGCTGGGGTCTGGAAGATGATGAAGACATGACACTTACACGGTGGACAGGCATGATTATTGGACCACCAAGGGTTGGTGCTGCAAGTTAAATATTTTTCTAAAAAGAAACATTTGGGTCATATTTTAAGAGAACATTATCAGTGGTAGTTAATATAATTACATTCCAGTCTTCCTTTGAATGTAAATGTGGAATAAGAATCTTTTAAGTAATAGGAACTAATAGAGGAAATTACAAAAATTTATTTTCCCTTTTTGGCTATTGTTGGAAATATTTCTTATATGCTCAATCTAAGACATGAACAATATACTTAAAATAATAAGGGCAAATACCTTTATTTGTATATGTTCATTAACTCTGTAATAATATATATTGAGAAAATAGAGCTCACTGGTAGCTATTTCACAAAGCGAAGGATACATGAATTTTGAGTGATACTCTTCAATAGTGATGCAACTGAAATATATTAACTTATTCCATGGATTCAGTATAGCTACAGTTTGCAAAGAAATTGATATGATTTTCAGAAATAAAAAATCTTGGTCATATTAGGCTTTCTTGCAGATCATCCTCCTTTCCATTAGTGTGTGTATGTATGTATGTATATGTGACGAGGTCAATTGGCCTGCATTAAAGAATCCAAAGATATGTTGCTTTTCCTTCCCCTATTTTGTGGCCTTTTCCCCCAGGATTATGTATGTGAGATAAAGTGAAAGACAGAAGGGAATGTGAGCTCCTGCCACATGGAAACCTCCATCCACTGCATCCTTCTTAGATCTCCTAGATGTGTGTCTGTTGCTGGGTTTGGAGTATAATTTTCTTGTTAGGTATACCAACATTAGTTATTGTGCCTGTTTTAACTTAGACATGACTGCCTTGTTAGTTTTCTGTATCAGTATTATACAGCATTTTGCTCTTTGATACAAATTTGTATCTTAGAACTGAGCACAATTTAATGAATTTTGTTTATTTGGTATAAAAGAATTTTAGATAGGATGGCGCTTACACTGTAATTCTTTTATTTCTTTTTTGTGATTGTACCACTTATTAGTTTAAACAGAGAGAGGTTCTACAGAATGGAGATCCTAGCACTGAAAAATATGAGGATTTTCTCAATGCTGTTGAGGGAATTATTATTTATTATTAAATTTATTTGCTGCCCATCTTGTAATGAAATGACTCCAGATGGCTTACAGCATAAAACATATATATATATGGCCCCAAGCCATCTGGTAGAGCCAGGTCTTCAGCTTCTTGCAGAAGGTTAGGAGGGTGGCAGCCAATCTCATTTCAGGGTGTAAGATGTTCGAAAGGGCAGGAGCCACAGCAGAGAACACACTTCTCCTGGGCCCAGCCAGCCGAAATTCCTTAACTGCCGAAGCCCATAGCATGCCTCCTCTGCTGGTGCATGTGGAGAGGGCCAGTCTCAGTGGAGTGAGGTAATTCCTCAGGTAACCTTGGACTCATGCCATGCAGGGCTTTAAAGATAATAACAACCTTGAATTGCACCCAGAAGCAGACCAACAGCCAGTGCAGCTCGCGGAGCAGTGGTGTAAAATGGTCATTCTAGGGCCCCAAGAACTGCCCGTGCTGCCCCACACTTTGCACCAGTTGAAGACTCCAAATGCTCTTCAAGGGTAGGAATAATAAATATTTTTTCAGCCTGAATGCAGGAAGTTGAATTTGGTTGGCTCAAGATTCATTCAGGATATGATAGAAAAGTATATATTAATGTACTGTTGACAGTCACTCCTGCTTTGAAAAAGAAGCCAATATAATTTACTTGCAAATACTTTTATGATAGTCATTAGAATTGTCAGATGGGAAGAACTATAGAAGTAAGCATTCTGGAAGGACATATTAACACTTTTACAGTTTTCTCCCAAACTATTTTAGAGTTCTTGCACATATATTTCCAGTTGAGACTTTTATATAATACTCTACCAGCCAGGATGATTAATACAGTTTCAAATGCAGCTTTAATTAAAGTTTCTAATTTTTTTAAAGTCTAAAGTTGTAACTGATCAGGAGGAGGTTTCAATTTTTAGATTTCAATTAATCTAAAAGATTAATTTTATTAATTTATGGTAAGCAAATATCTCTTAAGTCATCATTACAATAAAGAATTGATACTTGGTTTACCATCTGCCTAATGTACTTGTAAATATAAAATAAATATATACACAGCACTCATTATGGATTATTACAGTTAGTATTAAGAATTTACATCATCGGTGTATTCATATGTATTATTTCGGTGATCATGTAGAAAATCACAATTAGACTTAAAGTCAGGGCTTTTTGTGTTACAAAATTCCAAAAAATATTTCTGTTTATTGTACAAAACTCATTAAGAATCTATCACAGTGGAATTATTATTCATTTATAAGGATTCCTTCCTGTTTTGCCAAATGTGTCATATGTTGGTGGTATAGAAGGTTTTTCTCCTTTGAAGCCTAAACATATATTTAGTTTTTGCTTTATATTTAAAATTTTAGTTTTGGAGTTCATAGAGTTTCAGATCTGAAATCCAGATTGAAAATAGGGGATTATAAACCCTCAGTATTTAGGTCCAGTAAATATACTATTTGCAACTTCACTGCCTGAAGCTTTAAGAATTAGTTCTATCTAGAATGTTTTAATTATAATAATATAGTTGTAATCTTTATGCTGAATACCATTCTTTCTAGGAAAGAAAGCAGTTGATAGCCCTATTTTGTAACATTAATTTTTAGATTAATCTTCAATCAGCAGAATTGATCTCACTGATGATTAGCTTGATGTATGCACACAATTTTCTCAGTTCTGTTTATGTATATATTCTATTTTTGAATTGTGCATTATCATTTGCTTACTAATGACTTCATTAATCATTGTATATTAATAAGCCAAATAGAGATTAAATAATTATATACTACCTAATATGGGTAACTAGCTGGGCATGGAAGCTAATTGGGCATGGGCTAGTTAGTACTTGAGTAGAAAACTGAGGATTCCCAGGGCTTTAGACCAGAGGGGGAAAAAAGCAAAGACTACAACTTCCATATTGCTGCAGAGAGCAGTATATCCATAAAGTCACCAGGAATCAAGTTTGACTTGAAATAACTTTACTTTTTACTTGTACACAGAAAAAAAAATCTATTGAAATAACCAACATTTTATTCTAGTTAGGGCAGTGCCCTAAATACTGTCATTTTGTATTATTTTAGCTCAAAATCTGAATTGCTTCTTGAGCAAGTATGGAAAATGGAAGTAAACAGGTGTGAAGAAACCTTCTACCTTAATGGGTTGAATCTTTCTACCTTAATGGGTTGTTATCTTGTGGTGGATACCATTCTGCCAGCAGAAATTATTTTTAATGACTGCATTTCTAGGCGGTCCTCAAATCTGCAGTAAAGGGATAGGGAACCCCTTGAGATCAGAAAATAACCTTGTATAAGGAGAAACATGCTTTGTAAATTTATATATAATCCAATCATTACATAGCCATGAATTTGTGAACTGAAAGGTCAATATCCATCAGAACATAATAGCAGCAAAATTTAAGGCATAAGGCTAGAAACCAGGAGATTTGAGTTCTAGTCCTGCCTTAGGCATGAAAGCTGCCTGGGTGACTTTGGACTAGTCACTTTCTCTCAGGCCAGCTCACCGGGTTGTTGTGATGAAAATAGGAGGACGAAGGAGTATTGATATATTTGATATAGGAGGAGGAAGGAGTATTGAGTATTTATAAAAATGATAAAGGCAGCATAAAATAAATAAGTGTACATGGAACAAGTATAAAGCATACTGTTGTTCAATGGGAAAAACTGGGTTGTAAGAAAATATAGCTTGGTTAAGTTGAAAAGGGAAATATGATTAGTCTGTAAATATAATTAGTTTTGATATTTATCTTCAAACTTACAAATTTACAGAAATTGATTTTATTCAGCAAGTTCTGTATTTTTGATAAATTGATTGCGTTTTTCCACCATTATTTTGTTCTGTCAGGTATGCACATTATTTTAGGTTCAGAGCTATAGTTGACCTATCATGGGATTCCAAGGTTGGCATTTCAAAAACTAAGTTCTACTAAAGAAATTGCTGTGGTATGACAAAAGCTAACTTTGATTTTGTTTAATTTGAAGGTATAGCATAGTTATTTAAGTTGTAAAGACAATTGGATTAGTTCACATGCGTGCAATATTTTTCCCCTTCCACACATTAATAAAAATAAATGATAACATCTGGAGGAACTTGAGAATCAAATAACGTGTTAGGAGTTCTCAAAGCTTTTTTGGGAGTGTAAAATTGATTCTTGGAACAATTATTGGGAATTGCTATTATAGGAATACATATTTTTAAATTTCTCTGATTTTTAAATAAACATTTGGCTAAAACCTTTAATATGGTATGCCTAAAATAGTCTGTAATGCACATAAAGAAACAAACAAGATAATCATGTAGTGGCCATGCTTATATTAATTAAATTGAAAATATTGTATTGCTTTTCCCCATTCAGTTAGGGTTTCTATGCATACACATTTTTTGGTGGAATTGAAACTAGGTTTACAAACAAATCCTTTGGAATGGTGATAATTCTATAATTAATTAGAATGGCTGTAAATGCAAATCGTAAAAAAGTCTAAAATTATTAATCAGCTGATTAACAGAAGTGAATATTGTAATATATCCCTAGCATTCTTCAATTTCTGCTGCATTTGCTTAGCAAAAGTCTACCAGCCCTGAAATATGGCTGTCTTTAGTTGTTTTCTTAAAATTGTGAATGCATATTTTATTATAATTAACTTTTTGTCTTCTCTGTTTACTAGACAAATTATGAAAACAGAATATACAGCTTGAAAGTAGAGTGTGGGCCTAAATATCCTGAAGCACCTCCAACAGTTAGATTTGTAACTAAAATTAATATGAATGGAATAAATAATTCCAATGGAATGGTAAGTTGGATGCAAAATGAGCCAATTAATTTGGCAGGAAAGTTGTGAAGGATTCTGCTTGGCAGGAGAGGTTGGGCTTAGAGTTAAGGAACATACCTCTTTATAAGTTGTCGTGTACTGTGTGTAAATATATACGGTACATCTGGATCACTTGCCAGAATGATGAGATTGATTACAAATTTTAAAAATTGCATATTGGTAAATACATCACAGTATTAAAATTTTGATTCAGATATAAAATAGCTCACAATAGGATAGTAATTAATAGTAAAAGTTAAAGCTTTTAATTCAGTAGTGTTTATTTGGTATCAGATTAGTAAAACATGGAACTGACTATGGGAACTGCACAGTGAGAGGGAGTAGTGGGAACTGTAATCTCATTTTGCTATGGCAGCTGCAAGGGGACTTTGATGGAGGAGAGGCTAAAGATGTCTGTTTCTGATAATCCTCTTAATGTATAGAACTAATTGAACTGCCTAGGCAGGCAGGCAGGTAGGTAGGTAGGTAGGTAGGTAGATAGATAGATAGAGATAGATAGATAGATAGATAGATAGATAGATAGATAGATAGATAGATAGATAGATAGATAGATAGATAGATAGATAGATAGATAGATAGATAGATGATAGATAGATAGATAGATAGATGATTGATAGATTGATAGATTGATGATAGATAGATAAACAATTAATGAGACTGTATCTGTAAACCGTTGAAGAATACTATAGAAGAATTTCTATTTTAAAAGTCAACAGTTATGCATGTTCCAGAAATTAGATATGAATAGCTGAGTATTTTTTTTAAAGATAAAGCAGTGTCATTGAATATTTGATGTACTATTCCCAGAAAAGGTAACTGGAGCATATTAACAGTTAAACAGTATTTCCTGAATATGACAATATAAAATATATATGCATAAATTATTTCCTGCTTTTCATACACTTTTCCATTTTTGAATTGTTGAGGAAAAATTATGTTCATTTCTTGAAAGCATCCCTCTATAGCAGGGGTATCAAGCCCATGGCCCGGATGCATCATGCGCTGGTCACCCCCACTCCCATTTTAGCAAAGGAGAAAAAAGTTGTGATACGTTACATGATTACATGTCGTTGCGAGTTTGATACCCCTACTCTATAGCTTGGGTTTAAAAAAAATTCAAAGGGCACCAAAATAAAGATTCTTATTTGAGACACTGAGCTATAATTTCTTTTATGTTGCAATAATCAGTAGTCATTTTCTGCATTTACAAATTAATGCAGCAGTTTGAACACCAACCCACAAGTTTAAATTGGTGTTCATATTTTCTGAAATATACACGCTGACTGTTGACATAATTCTAGAATGAATTATTTTACATTATTGGTTTAAATGTATGATTTCTTTTTTTTTATAGGTGGATGCACGGAGCATACCAGTGTTAGCAAAATGGCAAAATTCTTATAGCATTAAAGTTGTACTTCAAGAGTTAAGGCGTCTAATGATGTCCAAAGAAAATATGAAGCTTCCACAACCTCCAGAAGGGCAAACTTACAACAATTAATTTTAGCTGAATCCCAAACTTGTCTTAAACAACTTCTACTTATGTTAATGTCTTGATTCAATTTCACAATGCAAACCACCCACACATTAAGAGTTTCTGCTGGTGTATATGATCTGGACATTGAGAAAATATATATGTATATGTATGCCCCATATGTTTTCAGGCACAATCAGAGAAAAAAGGCAGCACAATTTTTTCCTCTTTACCAAGCACTATCATTTTAAGCATAAGCCTGAAGTAGCCTAAATTTGGAACTCCAGTGTTTCAAGATGAGCGCATGATCGGAAGTGTCAGGTTGCTGTGGAATAATGTTTCAGAAACTTTTTGCAAGAAGAAAAAAAAAACTAATGGCATGCTTTATCCATCTTGCTTTAGTGAAAGAGCTGCAGATTAAAACAATTAAGTAGCAGGTACTGCAAATACCATTGCTCAACTTGTTTAATTTTTGCAATGTGTGGGTGCTGACTGCTAGTAGTGTTTCAGAATATGGTCAGGATTGTTTTGATACTTGTATTTATAAAATGGGGGAATGATTTTCTTTTAAGCAGCTCCTGTGTGTTTCATGTAATGGACATTGCAAATATTTGTTTACAGTCTTCGTTCTAATAAACCATGCATTTAAGTTTTAGTGAAACCAACAAACAAAAAAAGGAAATAGGTGTATGGATATGTGATTGAGAATAAAGTTAGTCTTCAAATGTAAATAAAATGTGAAAAATATCCCCTGAGGCTGTGCTATTTCTAAATTTATGCTGGCAGTACCATGCAAGATTGAGAAGTCAAATGTTACTCCTAATCTTGTCTTAATTACTCTTTTTCTTGGTATCTAGGCTGCTGGAGCAATTTTAGTGGAACCAGTTATATTAAACTCTGCATGTGTAATTCTTTTTCTTTAATTTTGAACTAATGGCCCTCTAATTGTAACCTTTTTGCTTTTGTGATGCTCAGTTCTATGTTGAATTCTTGAACTCTCTTTGCTATTAGCAGGTATAGTATTAAAATTAATAAGAGGGGAAAGATACAACTCCTTGTAAGTATGTTATCGCTGGCTTTTTAGGTGCTTTTGTGTTTTGTGCAAATGCTGCTCGATGGTTCAAGGAGCACTAGATGGACAATAAGGTGTTGAAAATTCATTCTGCCTTATATTTCTTTTCCTTTCATATTGATTGAAATATGCATGCAAACCCCTTCTTCAACTAATTGAAGTCTGTTATTCATATGCCAGCAACTAAGGTACTATCTAAGGTACAAGAAGCCTCTGATCTGTGTAGCCATTGTGGATGGATAATTTATTAGCTCAGCCTAATCTTGTTTGCAGGGTGTAAATGTTAATTTTAGAAATATTTTCTTTTGCCACCTTCATTTTACATGAGAGGAGACATTAATTTAGGAATAAATTCTTTTTTCTTTGTTCCATTTAAATTAATGAACAGGATAAGCAGCTATTTAAAGGATGCTTTCTTAGTAAATGTTAAAATTTTGTGTTTCATGAAATGCAGTTTGCAGCTTCTACCTTCAGAATAAATGGAAATCAAGAAAAGGTTATTCCATATTTTCAGATATATTAAAAGTGAACAGCAGTTTCTTCATGATGTGGCCTTCATAACTAATGCATGTTTTATATTTGGATATATATATCTTACAAATTGTCTTATAGGCTATTGCCCTAAATATTCACATGGTAAGTAAACCTCAAACCTGAGTTCTTAAATGTATTTTGCTAGATTATGAGCTTTCTGAATGTAATGGAACTTAACTTTTTTTGTGTGTGTATGTGTATTTACATACATGCATTCTTTTATCATCGCTCCTACCGATTTGAGAAAAAAACCTCCACTATGATAATCTAATCATAAGAAGAAGGGTTTTGAAAAATTCTGATAGATACATTTCCCAAGTTGACCAGCCATTTCCATTCCACTATAATTTATTGATACATAATATTACTCTTTCCTTGATAAGGGTTCTATCTGGACTTAATTTGATAAACTAGGAGTATATATGTGACTGACTACCTGATTCTACATAAAAAATCTAGATCACATGAACTGAAGTGCCAGGAATGAAAAGTGTGGAACAGTATGACTGAGAGTGGGCAGCTGCAAAAAACATCTGGAGGAGCCTTGAAGGTTGATGAATTATTCCCCTAAAGCCACTTTGTGCCTTTTCCCTTTAAAGCTTGGCAACTTTTCAGTGTAATGATATTAGTACGTTTATAAAAACAAAGTTCCTTGAGCACAGAGCCATGTGTGGCAACTTGACATCAGCCTTAAATTATCTATTTGGTGGTGCAAAATATGTATATGCGATAACAGTATAAATAAGGCAAGCAAAAATGTTTTTCCTAAATCCCAGTGCACGATAATTTCTAAAAAATGTGCCTGGAAATAAAGGTTATTGCTAAAGGATAATTAACAAGTATGAGAATGGGTTTAAACTTTGTACTAAGCCATTGTTTTCTAACCATGGTTTCTGGAAGAAGCCAGAATTTGCAGAAGTCACACAATATACAAAATAAAAATATATTAAGTACGAATCCATCAGACCATGTATGATACACAATTCAGGCTTTACACATAGTGCTAAGCCATAGCTTGTTTTAATAAGCCATTATGGCCTGGTTCATATGCAATACTAAGCCATCAGTTATGCTTATATAAGCCACAATTACTGGGCTAACACACCACATTAAGCTAAAACTAAAATCACCTTATGGCATAGAGTTAGTGATGTGTCAACCCAGCCTTTGGGTGTGCAGGTTTGTTCTTACTATGAAAAAAAGGCAGCTACCTCAGCAAGTACTGAGGGATAAGGATTTGGGAAGCTGTGAGGTCAAAGTTGTGTGCATCAAATGATGGCTCCAAGGCCTAAGCTATCTTGGTTACTTTGGGGTATTAATGATAAATATTGCCTCATTGGTAGTGCTGAAACAAGATACAGCCATCAACTTGGTCAGCTGATGTCTGTTGAATAAAGAGATGTCATCTTGTCTTTTCCCTCAGGCAGCAAAATGTATTGCACCGGCTTTCTATGAGTGATCGTTTTTTTTGAGGGTCCGACTCATTCTGATATACTGAGAATAGTACATTATTAGTGTTCTGTTTTCTGATGTGTGTTGACTGCATTGGCTTCTCAGTGTTTGTTTGATTGTCTCACTGTAGTTACCTATAATAAATGTTTGGAACAAGTGCCATTTTTAAGCTGTATGTTTGCTCAAAGATAATCATGCTGTTACAAGGCCTAAACAACAGCAAAATAACATCTGCATGGAGAAGCCCTCTTTCCCCAATCTCCCAGTATTGTATATCTAACCCCACCCCACAAAAATCTGCTTTTCCCAACCCCCCCCCCACCGCAAACATGAATACTGTTAGGTTTAGACTTTGCAAAATGGAGATGCATCTTTTAAACCAGAGTTTCTCACCCTCAGCAACTTTAAGTTGCGTGGGCTTCAACACCCAGAATTCTGATCCTGACTGGGGAATTCTAGATGTTGAAGTCCATATATCTTAAAAGTTGCTGACATTGAGTAACGCCCTTTAAACAACATTCTGAAACTGGCAGTGTTTCAGTCCCTACCTGTTAAGAATATAAGAAGGAATTTCCCTGGAATTGGCTTTTCCAGGCAAACTCTACCTCTTCTTCATCATCATTGTATTCAATCATCTGGTACTGTTATTACTGACCTGGCTGCCATGGGCAATAGACCTTTACATTCTCCATTAATCTGGCTTGTCCTTTTCTAATTAAGCTTTACTGCATCTTGTAAGAACGAATTTCTAATTTTTTTTTGAGTGAAGCACATGAATTGGAAAAGGTTCATAGCTGACCCTGAGTTTGAGTACTATAGGATAGAGTTAAAACTTTTGTGTCATTTATTGTAGGTTAACTTAATACCAAAACACATTAGGTATTATTTCTGAGCAAGAAAATGAATAGGATAGTACGCTCAGGATAGCTTCATTACATTTTCACCCCAATAAACACTTCATAAAAGATGTTTAATGGCAGTGTTTAATTATATGCACAGATGTCTACCGTTTGTCCTGTGGAAGAAATTTTATTTATTCATTTACAATAAAAAAGATAGCTTTCTTTCAGCCAAGATAGCCATATTCAAATAGCTTCACATTCAAAGAAATGAAGTTTTTTGACAGTTTGATAATGTCCTGTTGGTCAGAAGGTCACCATCCCTTTCACCCTCTTCCAGATACCAATGATGATGTTCTATGTGAAATCTGAATCATGCTAGCTCATAAAGAGATTCAAGAGTTTGTAATTAAAATTTCTCTTCCATTTTTACGTTGTAAAGCAAAAACAAACAAAAAATTAACAACCTTCTGCCTGATATGCTGCAGTATTCTTCCATTGTTGTGCTGCATAAATAATGGCACTGATGCAAAACTTAAGTTATGACTTGACAAGCCCTCTTATGTAAACAGACAGTATTGATACTGTTTTCCAGTTTACAGTAAACATAGTGGTACAAGAAGAAAGGAAATGTGTTTCTTAGAAACATTAACTGGCACTATCTATTCAGAAGATTTTGTCATGGATTGTCTCCCTCATTCCTATATGCTGCTATTTACTTTTATGTGTTTTGCCTATCAATACTATATTTATATATAAAAGCAATATTTCATCTAACTTTCATAAGGATTTGTGTGATGCTAGTGTCCATGCACAAACACAAAACAACATGCTCCACTCTCCAGCTACCTTACCTTGTTCCATGATGGAAGTGCAAGTATACCTCAAGATTTTATACTGGGAAATTTCGTATGTTCTGTTTTCACCCAAGACAGATAATCTTCCATAGAAGTCGTCTCTGAGGATTTAACATGTATATGTATTTGTATGGAGAGAAAATACCTCTGTTCTTGGTCACACAAGTAATTGCCACAATACTCAAAAAGGCATTCACTATGAATCTTCCATTTAGGGCAAATGAGAAATTCTTGTTCTCATCATTTCCCCCATAGGCTTACATTTCTCTTGAGACGAGAAAAACAGGTCATCTTTTGCTCTTATTTAGAGAAAGTAAGCAGCAGCAGCACTAAAGAGCAGCAGCAGCAGCAAACTCAAGTACAGTTGGATATTGGTGATGGGCCTTATCACTTGACTTATACAACAGTCCTTGATATCTGCCTTGTTATGCAATGTTTCTGCAGCCTTCCGAACTCTTTGATTTTACTTAATAAGCAAAAGGAATAGAGTTTTGTATTACGTAGCCAAATTATTTGTAGTGGCTGCTTAATTCCTAAACCTATCATTTCAAGTCACCTCTGTTCAAGGGGGGGAAAAGCATCTAGTCTCCTCCAGTGAGATGATTACCATACAAAGCAAGATCTGGTTCTGTCTGGCTGTAGATGCCGCAAACACGTTGGATCTGTATCTTGCAGCCCCAGAATAATCCAACCCACAACATCAGCAAGTTGTTCTTGTACAGATTACATTCTTTCCTCCTGTTAAATTTCCCACCCATCTGATTGGGTAGCAAGACAACTTTGCAAGCTGCAAATCTTTTGTGAGCTGTGTTATTTTATGCCAATCCGGCTTTCTCACAAGAGGTGCACAAGTGGTGCTGAAGATCAAATGTTGCTGGCAGAAGAGCAGCCTGATTTGATTGACTCTCTCGATCTCCAATGCAAAGGGAACTCTAACAATAGTAATTGCTCTAGAAAAAACAGTCTTCAAGAGAAGGGAGATGAACATTCAGTCCATGAAAGTCTGGATTATTTGCCTTCACACAGTAACATTTATAAGAAATGGCTGCAGGAACAAGCTTACAGGTACTTGACTTAAATTTGTATTTATATATATATCTTAGAATTGCTATTATAAGAAGCAAACATGAAGTGCTGTTTTCAGATTACTTCCTCCTCTTTAATTTTTCATCTCCCTCTTCCCTTCAGTAGTCAGCTAGGATTCTGTGATCACTGATCAAGCTTAGAGCTGTGGTGGCGCAGTGGTACTGCAGGCTACTTCTGCTGACTGCAGGCTGCCTATAATTTGGCAGTCCCAATCTCACCAGGCTCAAGATTGACTCGGCCTTCCATCCTTCCAAGGTTGATAAAATGAGGGCCCAGATTGTTGGGGGTAATATGCTGAGACTGTAAACAGCTTAGGGCTGTAAAGCACTGTGAAGCGGTATATAAATTTAAGTGCTATTACTATTAATTCTTTAAACGGCATTGAGAGGTGTTGGTTGTAGGATTATTAAACAATGAGCTGGGTTCCCCCCCCCAAGGTGTCAGTGTTTTTAAAAATTTATTCAGGCTTGCATAGGCAAAAAAATCGGAGCTCATATTGGCTTACAATTTCATCTAATAAATGGATTAAAATTTAATTTTTAAATGGAAGTAGTATTTACTTCTTATCTCACCATAATCCCAAGAGGTACTTTTTTATTATTAATTAGGAAGCACATATGTTTATAAATTATGGTGGCGGGGCATGGTACTATAAAGTTTGAGAACATCTCCCATATTAATTTCAGAAAGTATTGAGACTATG
Organism: Diadophis punctatus similis; assembly: GCA_023053685.1. Classification (NCBI taxonomy): domain Eukaryota; kingdom Metazoa; phylum Chordata; class Lepidosauria; order Squamata; family Dipsadidae; genus Diadophis; species Diadophis punctatus. The sequence goes on from JALIGW010000003.1 coordinate 162,563,109, forward strand.
AGACTCTGGATATTATCCTCATAGAACTAACACTCCAAACTGGGAATTTTGCTAGGAACTGCCAATACAGGCAGTCCCTATTTACCAGCCACTAATTTAACAACTGTTTGAAATTATGATTAGTATTGAAAAAGGAGACTTGCAAATGGTTCTCAAAGTTGTGGACACTACAGCATTACCACAGTCATGAGATCAGGATTTGAGCACTTAGCAACTGGTGGACATTTATGACAGTTGCAGCATCCCACAGTCATGGCCAGCTTTTGACAAGCAAAATCAACGCAGAAGCTGGTAGAAAGTTGCTAGTTGTGGTCACAAGATATATTTAATGATCTGTGGTGATTCACTTAACAACTGTAACCAGAATTGAACTGACATTGTAAGTCAGGCACGGTCACATGACATTTTACTTCATGATCTCATTGCTTGATAGAGTTGCCAGTCCCAACTGCGATAAGTAGGTGAGGACTACCTGTATGCATTTATGATAATAAATCATAGATATGAAGTATGTTTACATGGTTGAAAATGCCTTTCATGGAAACAGTGACAAAGTACCAATAAGTACTATATTAATAAATGGTTTTGGGATGAAGGAATTGTGAATCTGATGCAATAAGTAAGCTAACAAAGTTTCTCTTGTTTAGAAACTTATCCAAATGAAATCTATAGTTTTTAATATTATGAAATGCACTTATGGCAGCTGTGTCCAGCTTGATGCCATCAGATGTGTATCAGGTTTCTAAAATTACTCAGCTATAATGGCTACCAGATAAATTCCTAAGCGATTATGGGAATTAATCGAGCACATCTGGTGAGCCTGAGGAACTAAACTGGGTTATAAGTGAGGGAGTAAATCCCAGAAAAATAGTAGGCCTGACAGGGTTGCACAATTAAATCGGGATTATTGTATATTTAGGCATATAATCTTGCTAAAGTGCAGCACTTTTTTAATAATACACCTGTTCACCTCACTAATACTAATCAAGGGGAAGTGGTCAAATATGGCAGAATAAGACCTATCCTTCATAAATAATTTATGTGAGTCGTATCATTCAGCCCATGAAATATTTCTAATGTCTGCAGCAAAATTAATCTAGAAATTAATGACAGCAAAGCCAGAATATCTATTTTTTTGATATTTGCAATTGCCATTAACAATTCAGCAGGTAAAACAGATTATTTACAGTACACTGGTGGGATTTTTGATTAAATTTGAGTTTGCTTCTCTTGAAAATACATTTATTATATAGTCAATTTTCTCCACAACAATTAGAGGTAGTTTTCTGAATACGCATATCTCTTTTCTCAGTCTGGTCCTCTCCAAATTCATTGAACTTCAATGAATCTAATTGTCAGCCAGTAAGATTAATTTTCTAGAGTTTATATACCACTCCAGTTCAAACCAAATCCGAACAGTAGCTAGGTTAAATTATAATATGAGTAAGAATATAATGCACAATTTTTTGGCACAACAACATCAGGAATCATTCAGCCATCTCAGCTATTCTCAAGGCCACCCAGAAGAACCAGGATTTTATTGTCTTCTGGATGAGGCTATTTCATAGGATAGGAACTCCTACAGTGAAGGTTACCGTCAAAGTTTCTGGTAAGATTTCTTAGGGATCGAGTTCTCACCTACTGGATCTCACTGGATGGATAGAGTCTACCTGGAGAATACAGTCTTACAGATATGCAATATGTAACATGGATATACCAAGTTGAACATGAGGCCTACTGCATTCAGGAGCTTCTCTTACTCTTTTGTCACCTACAAAATTATCATAAACATTGTCAATCTATGTATCCCTACTTTTCTACGTATACCAACCTACATATAGCACTTAGACTTATATACCGCTTCATAGTGCTTTACAGCCCTCTCTAAGCGGTTTACAGAGTTCAGCATATTGCCCCCAACAATCTGGGTCCTCATTTTACCGACCTCAGAAGGATGGAAGGCTGAGTCAACCTTGAGCCTGGTGAGATTTGAACAGCTGAACTGCTGAACTAGCAGTCACTGAAGTAGTTGCAATGCTGCTTTTAACCACTGCGCCACCTCAGCAATTAATATTTTTTTACATATTTCATAATTTATTCATAATTAAATCTATACCTTCACTAAACAGGATCAGACCATTGTTATTTTTTTGTAGCTTTCCCCTTTCTCTTGGTTTTGTATAAAGACATCTTTTTTTCTTTCATGTCATACATTCTAGTTCTTTTTCTTTTTCAGGGATGTCAAACTCGGGGCCACACCCACCCCCAGTTTAGCGAAGGGGGAAAAAGTTGTGATACGTCACGTGACGATGTGACGCTGTGAGTTTGACACCCCTGTTCTATTCACTGCAGGGGTGGGTTCCTCCCGGTTCGGACCAGTTCGTCCGAACCGGTAGCAGCCCACTGGTGATGTCATGATGATGTCACCGAACCGGATCGGTCAGTGTCGGTCTGTGAGCACCGCCATCTTTTTTTAAAAAAAATTTTGAATTTTTTTCCAATTTTTATTTATTTTTTCTTCTGCGCATGCACAGAAGCCAAGTTTCTAGCACTGTGCATGCGGTCGCCATTTTGTTTTTGGCTTTTTTTTAAAAATGGTTTTTTTTGTACTGCGCATGTGCGCGTGCACCCACGCGGCATGGCCATGCGGCGCGGGAAGAAGTGAACCGGCAGCGAGGTAAGTTGGAACCCACCCCTGATTCACTCCTATTGTTCTGATCCAACTGCCGGACCAAGGAACACAGCACAAACAGCGTCCGAACAAACCTTGTTTTAATATATACAAACTATTAATTATTTGTTTTAGCAGTTGTTCTAAAGTCAATGAAATAATAATGCAGTCTTTTTGGAGCAACAGCTGTTAATTAATTTTCTTAACAGCCGGCAATAGTCCAAGCAAAAAGAATCAATAGGCATTATTGTTTGCTAAGAATCTGAACAGTATGAGCCACTTTTTGGCACATTTTTGCCCTTAAACCAGTGGTGGGTTCCTGCTGGAGCTGTCCGGTGCATAGCTCCAGTACGGAGCGGCCGATTGCGCAATTTGCACGCGACCGCACCAGAGCCGTTTTCGCCGGTCCGTTGCGCGTGTTGCCATCTTTTTCTGACAATTTTTGGCCGATTTTGCTTCTGCGCATGCGTGGAAGCAAAACCGCGCCAAAATCTCTCAAGGGGATGTGCACGTGAGAGGTTGCAAAATTGGAAGCAAAATCGCGCCGAAATCTTGTGTGCGCGCGCGTCCCCTCGCGAGATTTTGGCATGATTTTGCTTCCGCACATACGGAGAAGCAAAATTGTGCAAGGGGGTGCGCGCGCACCCGAAATGTGGAGATGCACGTGCAGCGCACCGGCATGGGTAACTGAGCAACCCGCCCCTGCCTTAAACCACAAGCACAACCAAAGCCCAAATATGCTCACACTATTCTATGCAAACTAAGATCTCTAATCTAGTGAATACCTTGCAAATGAACATTCAAATGTGCTATAGAGATTAAAGTGTTGTGCTAGAACTAAAGGGAACCAAGTTTAACAATTTAATGAACCATTTAACCATGATTCAAAGTTACAGCAGCCTCAGAAAAAAGTGAGTTGTGACCTGTATTTGCACTTATGACCATTGTATTACTCTCGCAGTCATATGATTGCAATTTTGGCACTTGGCAACCAGCTCACAACTGTTTGCAGCATCCTATGGTCACATGATCTGGAACCTTTGTTGCCAATTTCTGTTAAAAAAACACCCATTGGGGAAGCTGGGTTCACTTAATGACCATATGATTTGTTTAATGACCCAGTGATTTGTTTAATAAGCACTGTAAATGCTGTCATCAAATCAGTTCTAACTTGATTTATGACTACAATGACTTATGACAAATTATGGTCTCAATTGTGGTTGTAAGTCGAAGACTAGCTACAGGGAATATACATTGGGGAAACTACAGGATCAATTGTCTCCCACAAGCAAATAGAGCAACAGCACCTGAGGAATCTTATCTCATTTGAGACACAAAATATTTCCTAGTTTGAAAATACCTTCCTTTACATCTTTTTCTCTGCACAAGGATTATAAAGTACTCCAGTGCCATCTGTTGATGACTATGAAAATTGCATGCAGATCAGACAGGAGATGAACTGAATAAACCAAAAGATTAGGAAGACAAATCATATTAGGGGGAAAAAATCATAACCATTCTTGAGAAATCCATATTCTGTCATTAGAAGAACCAAGAAAAATACCTAACAATCAAGATAGGGGAGCAAATGTTATAAACAAGGATGAGGAAAGTTTTAAATGCCATTTTACATTGTAGCCACATTTTAGAAAAATGCTTATTTCTAATTTCCTGCTAAAAGTAATCAAATAATGCACATAATAACAATAACAGTATATGCAATTTAAAAGTAAGAGTGTGGTAAAACAGTGGAAAGAATTGTGTTTTGATACTTAACTATAATAATTATTTGTGGTTTTATTGAAGAACTGCAATCTAAAACACCTGAACAACATTGTAAGACAAGATGTTCTTTGCCTGGGGCAGGAGTCTGCAACCCGTGGCTCTCAAGCCGCATGTGGCTCTTTCATTCCTCTGCTGTGGCTCTCTGTCGCTCAAAACATGTGTCACAATGTGCGACAGCTGCCGGCATGCGATTTATTGAGCTTTTCGACCCTTTTTTTTTCGGAGTTCAAAATGCACGCAGACATAAAAAATGTTTTCTCTGTAGCAGTTCATTGATTACATAAATGCAACACGCTATAGTTTTTTTATACATAGCATAAACGTAAAAAATGATATATGCAGTATTATCTTCATTTTAGATGTCAAAAGGTTTTTGTGGCTCCCGGTGTTTTCTTTTCTGTGGGAAACGGTCCAAATTGTTCTTTGAGTGTTTAAAGTTGCCGACCCCTGGCCTGGGGACATTGATGGACTTCTTGTTGCTTAAGGAAAACTGGGACTAAGCTTGCTAAACTTCTTGAAATGTTTTTGAACTGGGAATGATGGCGACAATGAGGCTGGATTTGGCAAACTATTTTCACATTTCAGCAATTAAGAATGAGCTATTATGTGAAGCGTTATGTGAATTTCGTTGTATGGGTGTACTGTGTATATACGTACAATGACAATAAATTATTATTATTTACCCCTGTCTATATTTAGTTCAAATGTGGCCACAGTATATAACAAAACAAGCTAAATGTTACCCATAAATAATATATCTCAAAAGCAAATGGTTCAGAGATGGGTTCCTGCCGGAGCTGTCCGGTACGCAGCTCCGGTAGGGAGCGGCGGATTTCTCAACCGCTCCGGAGCCCTCTCTGCCGGTCAACCCGGTACGCCGCCATTTTTCCCCGTGATTTTTGGGCGATTTTGCTTCTGCGCATGCGCGGAAGCAAAATCGCGCCGAAATCTCGCAAGTGGACATGCACGCGCGCAAGATTTTGGTGAGATTTTGCCTCAGCGCATGCTCGGAAGCAAAATCGCACCGAAATCTCACGCGCGCCCCCTCACGAGATTTCATCACGATTTTGCTTCCGAGCATGCGCAGAAGCAAAATTGCGCGAGGGGGCATGTGTGCGTAGCGAACGCCCCCCTGAAGCATAGAGATGCGCGCGCATGGCTCCGGCAGCAAGGTAAGTCAGCAACCCACCCCTGAAATGGTTGTACCTCTCAAAAGTTCTCATTAGAATACATAATGAAATATAAACCAGTTTGCTTTTGTTGAATTTTTTTCTTAAAGAAGTTGCCTCAGGGTTAATAGAGTGACTTGCAGTATGCCACACATGCTATTTAGAATGTAGGATTGTTGTGATGCAAAAAGGGAACCAAACAGGAGTAGAATCAAACAAAGTCATTGTTTTCTTAGTGGAGGTTTTCCTACATGCCTCTGGCTTCTCAGCATAAGTCACTGAATCAGTTTTAAAACCTAGATTCCATTATCCTAAGCATTAACTAATTAACTTTTATGTACTTCTTGCCGCAAAGCCACTAATTAACCCCATGTTATTTTTTGCCACTGATATGGAATTGCTTCCTCCCCCCCCCCTTTTTTTAAAGAACGGATTGGGATCGATGGTTGGTGATGGGGATCATTGGAACAGCAATCGGAATTCTAGGTTTCCTGACTCACCAAATGATTGATTACCTCGTCAGATTAAAATGGGGCTTGGTGGAAGACTATCTTCAGGTAAAAGAAAATTATATAATATAGCTTTTATTACAAAGTTAAACTCAACTGATAAGATTTGCTTTATTTTGTTTAGTGTATTATGTTGCCACAGATCCTACAGCCCATAAATGAAATTTTGGCGTGTTTTACAAATCCAGCCAAATATGACTCACCCATCAACATGCTTAAGCAAACTATGGCTTGGTAAGATGTATAGACCCAATCGCTGCATATGTCACACTTTCTTTTCACAAGATTGCCCATTTTTATAAAAAGGACTTTGTCCCAATTTGCTTGTATAACAATGTAGTGAGGTCATTTTCCTGTTTACTTAATATTAGGTGAGTTTTTTCAGCCCCCAAATGAGGACAACTAATGATAAATGTCAGTTTAGAATAGAATACTTTGTTAGCCAAGTGTGATTAGACACACACAAGGAATTTGTCTCAGGTGGAAAGCTTGGTAATAGCCTGTGATTTTCAAATGAGCCACAATTAGTTTTGATAGGGTTTGTACATTTGCATGTTGTAATCCATAAGGTGACTTGTTTGTTTCTGATTTTTGTTGTCTGCATAGGCACATATGCCTATTTGAGTCAACCAGGCAGGGACAGTTTTAGAAGCAACCATATGAGTCATTTTCAAAGGTTTGCATGCAACTATATCTGGGTCATATAAATCTGGCCACTGGGTCACTAAATGGCAAGCAAAAGGTAATGAAGTAACACACATGTACACACACAAGGGAAGAAAGATAATATGGGAGCAGAGGTTCTGTAAGGGGTTACTAAGAAAGTTAAAATAGATTATGTGATGAAAAGAGAGTTGGAGCTTTGATCATACATTCACAGTTTTTTGACACCTTCCCCCTGTCACACAGGGTGGGGCGATGGCACCTAATATGCCTTAGAAACCTGCTAAGATGAAGAAAAGAGCTTAGGTCCAATTATCCAGTTGGAGTTCTTTCTTCCACGCAGCGATTAAAGCAACCCTATGCAACATACCAGGTCCTATTTAGCAATTCTTCCCATTTTTCTTCAAGCTTGCTCATTGAATCTAATAAAGCAAATTATGCTGCTTTGTCTATTTTAGAAAAAAAAATTACCTAATTGAAAAATGTCAGGTACCCATAGAGACCTGTTGCTGCCTATATAAAGTAGCATTCTTTGGTTCCAGGTTTTCTTTTATTTATATTGAGAGTCAGATCAAAGGGAAGTGCTGAATGCTTGAAGTGGAGCAGCCTATAGGAAATCTGCATATTATTGAATGTGTTGACAACAAGGACATAGTTGTCAGCAGAGGAAGCCTGATGAATAAGTAGTTCAGCACATCTGGTCTTTATTTTAACCTGGCAGAGGTTAAAAACATCACTATGAAATTGAAAGCAAACGAAAGCTTTAACCAATATCTATAAAAGCAGCAGCCAGAAGAAACAAAAGGCATTTGTCTTTGTGCTATTGAATTTGGCCATAATCAAAAACATGATAGGGCTTACTTCAGCTGCAGGAAGAAGGTGCTGTTTTTGTCCTACTGGTGCTCTGAGACTGAAGGCAAACATGACCAATATTTTCTTCCATTATCCTGCAAGTTTTTAACTGCCACACCTCCGATTTTCATAGAAATTACATTTCAACCATGTTGCTCTATTAACCTTGCCTACTTATAAAACGCATCACCTCACTGAAAGAATCCAGCAATTCAATGGAGCTTTCAGAGACAAGCCCCTTTGGGTCTTCAATAAAGTATCAGGCTTTGCAGAATAGTCTTTTTTTTTCTAAGTAGTTTATCACATCCTTGCCCAACCCGAAATACAACTCCCTTAATTCTCCCTTAATTAATAGGCCCAGTACTCTTTAATATCTTCATAAATGACCTAGATGAGGGAATAGCAGGAGAACTAACCAAATTTGCAGACGATACCAAGCTGGCAGGAGTAGCAAACATGCCAGAGGACAGACTCAAAATCCAGAGAGACCTCGACAGACTCGAACACTGGGCCCAAACCAATAAAATGAAATTTAACATGGAGAAAAGTAAAATTCTGCACCTAGGTAAGAAGAATCAAAAATACACATACAAACAGGGCGAAACCACACTCAATAGCAGCGATTGCGAGAGGGATCTCAGAGTCCTGGTAGACAGCCAACTAAATATGAGCCAGCAGTGTGCAGCAGCAGCCAAAAAGGCCAATGCAGTCCTGAGCTGCATAAATAGAGGGATACAATCAAGGACCAGAGAGGTACTAGTACCACTCTATAAAGCCTTGGTCAGACCACACCTAGAGTACTGCATCCAGTTTTGGTCACCACACTACAAAAAAGACATTGAAATTCTAGAGAAAGTGCAGAAGAGAACAACCAGGATGATAAAGGGTCTGGAAAATAAAACATACGAAGAGCGGTTGCAGGAACTGAGCTTGGACAGTCTGGCGAAGAGAAGGACCAGGGGTGACATGATAGCAATATTCCAATACTTGAGGGGCTGCCACAGAGAGGAGGAGGTCAGGCTGTTCTCTATGGCACCAGAAAGCCAAACAAGGAATAATGGATGGAAGCTGACCAAGGAGAGATTCAACCTGGAAGTGAGGAGAAACTTTCTGACGGTGAGAGCAATCAACCAGTGGAACAGCTTGCCAGTGGAGGTTGTGAGAGCCCCAACACTTGCGACCTTCAAGGGAGAACTGGACTGCCATCTGTCTCAAATGGTGTAGGAACTCCTGCTTGAGCAGGGGGTTGGACTAGATCCCCTACAAGGTCCCTTCCAACTCTAATAATAAATCTAAAAAAAAAATCAAAAATTCCCAGTCAAAAAGTCCACTGGTCATGATGGACTATGACCTTTAAGGAGGATGGCGTCATGGTCCTCAATATATCCAGAATATTGCCTGATCTTTCATTCCTAAAGCATTAGAATAGACAGTTCTAGTGATTCATTCTGATTATATGCTTGTTTCAGTGAAAACTGCAGTATATTATTCATACCACAAAGCAGATTATGGAGATAAAATTGGATTAATACATACATGTGATGCCCATCTCATTTCCTTTTCCATTCTATTTTCGCTTCCCTGATATAGTTCTTCTGGTAGCTTTCCACATATTTTGTTTGTTGTTTGATCCAAACTTTTGAACTCTGAGATTCTAAAAGTGCAAAATAGAGCACTGTAAAAAAATAAGCATGTCTTCTTTTTAGGTATGATAACTTTAGAATTTAATAGCTGATGTCTTAAAACTACATGAGCAACAAGGCATTTATAGCTGTTTACCATATTTTCTGATGCTGTACTACCTACTCTTAAAATCTATCCTAAAGGGCTGACAGCTCACAAAAGCAGATTTTTGAAAGCACTGAAAACACTATACTTTCTGTATAAGACCTGCAGAATTCAGTGAATACACAAGCATTGATTTATTGCTAACAATGCAGAAGATCCTTTTAAAAAATCAAGTGTGTGGTACAAGTAAAAGCCTGTTTTTTATGTTGATAAATGAAAAATCTGAATATAAATAGTCTGAGAAATATAGCTGAGATATAAAACTACTGGCATTTTAATATCTTGCCATTCTGGAACTCCAGCATAAAAAGGGTGTTTAAAACAATGCATTTCAAAAGTGCATTTCAAACTGTCCATAGTTTCTGGATGTTGGATGGTCTATAAAATAAACAAATAAATATGCAACTCTTCTAAGTCTCTTTGCTCTTAAATGTTACTCATGTCTTCTTGGATGACACCTACATTGGGTTTTGATCATGGTCCTGTTTGATCTCAGATTCTTTGCTTCTAGCTTTTGCAGCTTAAAGTCATCACAATTCATTCTTAGCTTTCTACCACTGAACAGTCAGAGGCAATATGGTCAATACCTTTCTTTCTTTCTTTTTTTCATTCCTAGTGTTTTCTGCAGGATCAGCTTCCCCCCACCCCCATGATTAACTGAGTATTGATCCATTGGTTGGAATGGAAATTGATTGACCAGCTTGTCAACCAAGCCTGACATTTGAGAGAAAACAACTGGCCCAAAGTTGTCCAGCCAGCTGTCATGTTTAAGGTTGAGACTAGAAGTCACAATCTTCTGGGTACTAGTCTGGTGCCTTAATCATTAAACAAAACTGGCTCTCAATACCTTCCTTTCTTTTGTAGGGGAAAACGTCCAGGAGCATTTCAAAGCTGACTGCTGACCTCTACTCTTAATATAGGAAGTGCTGTTCTTAATTTCGAGGCCTGTCTTTGGGTCTTATATTGAGTCCACTAACATTCTGGGTCAAAATAGAGATGGTGATTAGCAAATGTCTGATCAAAGACAAATAACACAAATCATAGGTATTGGCAAAGCATCGTGAGTGGAGACCGGGATGTTCAAGGGATCAGATTACTTGCATCCAAAACAGAGAATGCCTGCAAAGATATCACTCAATATAAATATAAAAATATGATGCACAATGTAGCAATAAAGCATCTACAGAGCAAGGAGGGTTTTTTAGACTTGGGCTGTAAATAATTGTTAATGCTAAGAGATTGTAAAGAATGGCTTTTTAGTACCAAAGACTTAGAGCAGATTTTAGCCCATAAGTTTTTTTTGTGTGAAATTTGTGTTATCAGGATTCTGTTAAAACCCTGATTCTACTACTAGTGATATGTAAGGAAACTTGAGAAAATTATGGAAATGTTTCCAAGACTGAGGTAAATACCACTTAAATTTGTGAAGTGGTAGATTCAGGTTTATGTATCTGGTCTTCCTGAATTACTACAGAGTGCCACATGTTTGCAATTTACAGTCAAAAGATCTGGCCTGAGGTTACAGCAGGAAATTTGTGGTAGTTTGGTAGAACTATTTCATCTTGGAGGCATCTTTGACGTTTAGCCACAAGTGAATCCAACCTCAGTATCATGACATTTTTGCAAAAGCATGGGAGTAAATTTATTTGTGATGGGCACTCCAGACATCTTGACTCCAGCCAATCCAACACAAACAAAAGGAAAAAAAAGTTGGAAGCTGGAACAATATTTTGCTGAAGATATAAATATAGGAAATATATTATATGGGCTTCTGTGATGATGATTTTATAAAGTACTAATGATCAATGAGTTGGATGGAAATTGTCACAATTATACTCAAATCAATGGGATTTATTTCAGAATGTGTAACAAACGTCTGCTCCCAATATCATCCAGCCTGTATGAAATCAGTTGGGTATTAGTATAAAGTTGGTAGTAGAAATATTTGTTTAGTTGGAATGATAGATGCAGCTGAATTACAAGATAATTTGCAAAGCGAACACTGCGATTGACTATTATTGTAGGAACTGGACAAATTATTAAGTCAGTATCTTTTCAAAATTAAAGTAAATAAACACTATATACTAAATATATGCAATAATATATGTAGCATTCAGAAACTACTATTTTAGCTTAAGCAATGTAGCCAATTTAGTATGCATTTATTTAAAAATAAATGTATAAGTCTAAATAGATAAATACCAAAGATGGCTTTCTGCTTGTGCATATGAATCCACTGCTTCATTATATTTTTATTATAGGGCTTGGAGGCTAATGAGGTGGCTTATTAGATGAAACTGGGACTGCTATATGTGTGTGTGGGAAGTGAATTCTTCATATTTTATTAAATGATAAAAATAGCACTAGACATTGGCAGAGATGCAGTGAATGTTAAACAAATAAACATATGCTTAGCCTCAACACATAAGCCATTGACATCAGCAATTGTACCTCTGTTTTCAGCTAGCAATTCACTATTGTCATGTGGATTTGATTGTGAACAGAAATACATCTAACAGTGAGGGATGAAAGTCAAGAGTTCAGTACAAAGGATAAACATTATTATAGATGTTCATGACCATGATATTACTATTTGCTGATACCAGTTGGACAATGATGTTTCTGTGGACTGGTTGAATCCTTCAAGCAGAGTTGGAAAGATAATTTAAGTACTCTTAAATTAAATTTAAATTAAATTAAAAACTCTTTTATCTTCCAGCAAAAGGAAGAGTGATTGGCAATACTGTTGATTTGCTTCATTATTATTATTTTTTCTGAAATCCTCTTCCTGAAAATTATGACCATTCCCTGTTTTTGTATTCTGAGATGATAAAACACAAGTTATGGTTTCTTTTGTATGCTACTCTTTAAGATACATGAAGAATGCTTTTATATTCCTCTGTATTCATATTGTTGGAGATTAGACCATCTCTTTGCACCTACATGCCTATTTAATCACTAGAGCCAATAACAAGCCACTAATAAGGGTATTCATACACTATTCCTATGTTCAATTCTCTCCTGTTCTTTTGTTAATTAATAAAATCTCTTAAGCAATAAGGTAATTTTTTTTCTCTATCCTTTCCTCCCTCCCTTCAGACTTCATCACACTTTTAAAATGTATTAATTTATTAAATTTATATGCTGCCCATCTCACTATTGAAACAACTCTGGCAGGGGTGGGTTCTAACTTACCTCGTCGCCGGTTCGCTTCCTTCCACGCCACGTGGCTGTGTGCGCATTGCATGGTGCATGGCTGCACCGCGTGGCTGCACCGCATGGCTGGGCGCATGCACAGTGCTGAAAATTTGCAAAAAAATTTAAAAAGCCAAAACAAGATGGCGGCGCATGCACAGTGCTGGAAACTCAACTTCTACGCATGCGCAGAAGAAAAAAATCAGGAAAAAATTCCAAAACAAAATATTTTTTAAAAAAAAATCCAAAAAAAAGATGGCAGCGTTCACAGACCGGCACCGACAGAACCGGTGCGAACTTAGAGGAACCCACCTCTGAACTCTGGATAAAATATAGTTTACACAGAAGTGAAGGCTTTCTGTATTCATATACTGTACTTCTTAATAAATCAAAGTTTCAGTTCAAGTACAATCATGTCTGTAGCTAATAATCGATAACTGGGGTAAGCCTACACTCTGTGCCAAATAAAACAATATTCATTTTGAAGATGAGCAGTTTTAATTGGATGTCCTGTTACTTTATTACTCAGGAGTCTTCTGCTTTTGTACAGGAGCATACTCTTTAACAAGGATTCATGCTGAATTCGGATCTCCAACATATATTTTCCCCAAGCTAAAATATATCCAGTTTCCATTCCTCTGATCCATTGTGAGGTTTTTTTTTCATATCATAAAGACAGTATGTAGATCACAGACAGTATGTAGATTAAATAAATCTTAAGAGGTCATACAATGCTTTAACAGAATATGTAGAACAAATGAATGTGATAAAAGTTATAACATTCCTCTTTTGCTTACCATGTATTTGTAAAATGGACAGAAAGGCAACTTTCACATGACCTGGATTTACATGTTGGGAATTGGACTTGCGATGATCATTTTATCATCAGGATTAGTTGTGGTAAGTGTTAAATATCTTACTTAACAATCTGAAATAATGCCTGAAAGATGGGAAATATTTCCTTATAGTGAAAAAAATGAGACCCCAGTACAAATGACTGAGAACTCAATATTTATGCTATCATACTTTAGAAAGCACATTTTAAACATTAACATTATGATGGACAATGCCCAATTCTTAAAGTAACTTATCTCTGGGGCTATTGTATTTGGGCTGCAAAAATCTGCATGATCACGAGATCATAACAATATCATTTTATATGAATATTTGATCTGGGAAGTTATTTGTTTCTATGGTCAGCCAGTTTCTAAAGTTCTTATGATTTTACCAAAATTCTACTTTACACACACACACACACACACACACACACCACAGAGAGGGGGGGAGGTAGGTAGGTTTGGTAGAACTGTTCTCTGCTTCCCAAATCCATGCAATCCACTAGTTAGTTTATTTCTGACAGAGCATTGTTAACATATTATAATTTCTAGGATTCCTTGGGACCAAACATTATGATTTAAATAAACAAGTAAACTTTTGATTAGAGCAACAAAAACTTAGATTTAGCTATGAATATGATAACTACAGTAATATTCTTCCTTTCTTTTTGTAGTTCTTTTGTCCAACAGGTGCCCCAAGTGGATTACCTGAAGTCATTGGTTTTCTGAATGGAGCTTCTATTCAGCAAATTTTTAATATTAGGACATTTGCAGGAACATTTGGCTCTTGTGTTCTAGCTGTAGCATCTGGACTCTTCTGTGGACCAGAAGGGCCTATGATTCATTTGGGGTAAATAATTTATGCTCTTAAAACTACATACTGGTAGAAAAATAAAGCATTAATTAAATAGATTCTACTGCATGAATCTACACAAAAGGTAGAATATCAGGGACCCAATTTTCTCATTCAGCATGTCGAATAAGGCAAGATACACATTCTAACAAAGTGCAGGTCATAGTAATGAAAATCAACTAGGTTTTACTAATCTAAGTAAAGTTCTATAATTTTTTTGACAAACACCAACAGAATGTGGTGTAACCTAATAAACATTTATCATATTTAATGGATACAAATTCAGAAATAAGTGAAGGGTAAAAGAAAAACTTGGACGAGGAAGAAATAGAATGGAAAGAATCCAGATGACCGAAGAAAAGTATGTTATGCTGCAGTTTTTACTGTAAATTCCACTTCTAAATTGTAAATGAATATATAATCATTAATCTGAAAAATATAAATAACTCTATAACTTGATCAGGGGTATATATATATTTTTAATTTCATGAAAATTTATAAGGAGACTCATATTTGCAAATGTTTTTTCTAGGGCAAACATAGGATATGGATTGAGCCATTTCAGACCAAAGATTCTTAGAATTTATTTTCCTTCCCTCATCAGATTTTGGAATACAGCTGACAGGTATGGGAATTTATTAACTGTGTGCTTCTAAATTGTTACTGAAATAAAATAAGGACTGCCTCAGGGTAGATAATGGAATGTATAAGAATGAAAATATCAGGTGAGTAGTGGACCAAGGAAATGCTGTGGATTTAGCATTTGCATGTGTACTTGGACATTAATAATACATTTGATAAAGTTGGCCATAACCTCCTTTTTGACAAATTGCAAAAATGGAGGATGGAGGATCCCATTACCAAATTGATTTGCAGTTGGCTGAAGAATTGGAGCCAGTTTTTGGTTCTTATGCCCATGCAGACGATGATATGCAATGAGGTACCCCAGGATTCTCTCCTGGGTGGGTCCAATATTCTTCACTATCTCAAAAAACAATGTAGATGAGGGGAATAGAACTCAATTTGCAGATGACATAAAGCCGGGGGGGATTGCTAACACCCCAATAGATTGGTTTAATGTTCAAAAGGAACTTGATACACTTGAACATTGGGCTCTTGTCAACAAAATGTTCTTCAATTATAAATATAAGGTTCTGCATTTAGGAAAACATATATGCAGAAATAGAAGACAGAGGGTATATCTGACTATGAGAGCTATTAAGCAGTGGAACAGCCTGTCTTCTGAAGTAGGTTCTCTATCACTCTTAAAAAAAATTAGATATTCATTTTGTCTGGAAGATTCTTGAACTGGGCAAGGACTTGGATTAGAAGATCTCTAAAGTTCCTTCCAAGCCTAGACAATGTTTGTATGATGTATTTGTACACTTCATTTGGGGATAAATAAGGTTCAATGACTTTCAAGTGAAGATACACAGTACAACTATCTTATCTTCACTGCAAAAATTCAGTGGTGGCATCCGGATACTATCTTCTATTTCTAATTCCATCTTTACTTCTCTTTATTTCTTAACATAAAAAATTCCAGAAGTGAAAGTTGGACTCATTGTCACCTGTCTTTAGGGGTTGGTTGCAGTGGTTGTAATGATTATGAATCTCAAAGGATGTGCTGTGGACATTTGGGACCCATCTTTCTTCAATATCTTTACATTTCCACTGCAGAAAAGAGCAGTGAGCCGTTTATGCAATACATGAGCAACATCACTTTTCCAGCGGTATCTGCAGGGGGAGGGGACTGAGAAAGACGTCAAGATAATGGCCACAGCTGTTCAATCATAGCCATACACCTATGAGTGTTGAACACAAAAAAGGGTCAGGGCTTCAGTTGGTTATGACCACCATCTTAAGTTTTTGTTACCATATGTTTATATCTATTACAAGTAAGCATACATTGGAAGACTGGGTTGCACTACAAATCTTCAGTCTGAGCTTCTTCCAAAGCTGTAGCCTCAATTTACAACCAGAATGAGACACCAAGATGGAGAAAGATTGTATAATATATCTGAAAGCAACACATCAACTTAGGGTGATTTGTTTTTAATTGGGAAAAGAAAATTAGAGAGATTAGAGAGATCAATTAATGCTATACTTTTGGGCACAGTATTTCTGGCATATAGATAGCACAAAAATATGATAACATTGCCAAGTCAAACGCATAAAAGAATATCCCAATTTAATTTTCTAGAGTTGATTTTTGATTGTCTTCTGTCATGAACTGACATAGTGGCTGCTTATCATACTACAGGTGAAAATTTTCTATTAATACAGGATTTTACATGGATATAACTTGCATAACATGCTAAATTTGTATGAAGTAACAAACTTCTAAGATATTTGGATGTGATAAATCAGCAGTTTTTGCAGTATGAATATGAGTTCAAACCCTATCTTTTATTTGTAAAATGATGGCATTTGCAAATCCATGGTGTACCCAAAAAGTTTTATTTTAAACAAAATGCTAGTGTTATTGTTCATGTCAAGCTCAGATTTTGGAAAGGGTTGAAGGATCAAATTCTATTGCTTTAAAACAGTGATTATGAAAATATGTAAATAACATCCAAACCTTTGACCATACTGTTTGTTATATCTCCAAACAAAAAGCTATTACAAGTTATCTGTGGCCCAAGGACAACTTGACAGCCCAAATAAACAAAATATATTTTGTCTTTTAACTGGTTTCAGCAATTTGTGAAAGGGATATGGGATGTGTTTCTTAAGCTGTTACTTATGGAAAACATTTGGCCCATGACCAATAATGTAGACTTCAGAAATATCTTTGTACATTCACTTAAGCCCATGGAAACTTAATTCTTACCTGATCTGCATTACAGCCAACACACTGGGTTCTGAATCTTTCTTCACAAAAAACCTTGATCTGATTCAATTTGACAAACCAATTCTAAACAAAATTGTTTTTGTGTTAGCTGTAACCTACTTAAATATTGGGACTCAACCTAACTGTAATATGTACCTACATAAAGTAGTGGGTTTGGAGTTACATTTTTCTTTTTTCCTTTTCCTTTCTTATCTCACAAATCCATGGTTAATATTTGGACCGAGATGTCCAGTTTTATGAAGTGCACAATTGTTTTATCATGTAATATAATCCTATTGAGTAATTTTTAAAAATAAATCCTTTTTCACCTTTGTTACAGAAGGAATTTTGTTACAGCTGGTGCAGGAGCAGCACTCGCCTCTGTGTTCCATGCTCCTGTGGGTGGACTTTTATTTACACTAGAGGAAGTGGCCTCTTTCTGGGATATCAAATTGGCCTGGCAAACATTCTTCTGTTGCTTGATGGCTGCTTTCACTTCAGATTTACTATCCTCTTCTCTCTATGGGTTTGTATACAGGGGCCAATTTGGATTTTTCAAAGCAGAGAAGAGGATTTTATTTTGGGTATGTATTAAGTTGATACCAAATCAAATAATGTCAACTCCCATATTTCTTAGGGGCAGTTAAAAACAAACTCTTTTTATCGATAACATCCTCCTTTATCCGGGGTTGTTAAGGACTATAGTTAAAACATAAAAATAAAATAGTCAACAGGTAGCAAGTAATTGCAAATTTGCATCCCAGGTTATAGGGGAGTTCAGTTAGGTTCTGAACGCTACCGAGTTGAGATATGCTTTGCTGAATTTATTTTGGCAACCATCACCAATATGCATGTCCAGGAACTAACTTGACTAGTTGACCATTTTGATTGGATTATTTAATCGCTTTCAATATGCATTCAAACCTGATTATGGAACAGAAATGGCATTAGTCACACTTTTAGATAATCTCAGGTGAGAGTGGGTGAAAGTTGTACATTCATCCTTGTTTGGCAGGATCTCTTAGCAGCCTTCACTATCACTGATCATGGTGTCCTTCTGGATCAACTTTGGGGATTGACGGTGATTGGCAATGTATTGTGCTAGGTTCCCCTTCTATCTCCAGAGTTGATATCAGTCAGTGGTGACTGAGAAAGGGAGAGATCCAGGGGTGAAATCCTCCCGGTTCGCCCGGGCCAGTCCTTCGGCGTGTAGCCGATGGAACTGGCGGCGGTCGCAGCGCGGAGCTTCTCCCGCCCGCTTTCCCGGCCTGGCTGAACACAATCACCGCTTTCCCGGCCCGGCTGAACACAATCATTCGGGTTATTTTTCCCTCTGTGCATGCGCGCGCATGCACAGAGGGAAAAATAACCCGAATGGCGGCGTTCAGCCGGGCCGGGAAAGCGGGCGGGAGAAGCGCCGTGCCACGACTGCCGCCAGTTCCATCAGCTATACGCCGAAGGACTGGCCCGGGCGAACCGGGAGGATTTCACCCCTGGAGAGATCCCTAGTATGTGAGGTGCTGCAGGATTCAGTGCTTTTTCTGCTCCTATTCAACGTTTACATGAAACCACTGGGTGAGCTCATCCATTGCCATAGGCTGAAGTATCATTAGTACGCTGATGATACCTAATTATACACCTCTGTCTAAGCAACTAAGTGTGCTTTTGATATCTTATCCCAGTGCCTGGAAGCTGTGAGGTTCTGGACAAGGAACAACAGGCTTTAACTGAATTCTGGCAAGAATAAGAGGTTCTGGGTTTGGGGGCCTGCCATTTGTGGAACTATGACATCATTGGTGATGGATGGGATTGCACTGCCACAAACAGATAGGTGCAAATTTGGGGGGTTCTTCTGGACTTGCAACTCCTATTTAAAGAGCAGGTGGAAATCATGGGCATGAAGGCCTTTGCATAGTTTTGTGTTATGTGCCCATTGCACCCATTCCTGTATCAAGAGGCTCTGCTTGTGGTTCATCTTCTGGGTGAACTACTGTAATGTGCTCTACATGGGGCCACCCTTGAAGTGTGTCCAGAAACTTCAGCTGTGCAGAATGTGGTAGAGTGGGCAGTTATTTGTGTCCCTAAAACAGAACACTTTACAACTCTGCTCTATGAGCTGCATTGATTACTAGTTTGCTTCCAGATCCAATTCAAGGTGCTGGTTTTTTACCTTTAAAGCCCTTCATGAGATGGGGCTAAGTTATTTGATATAGTACCGGTTACCAATTAGATCTGCTCATCCCATCATATCTGGCAGAAAAGGTATGTTGTAGGTCTCACCTGCAAAGGAGCTAACCTGGCAGGATCCAGGAGATGAGCTTTTTCTGCCATAGTTCCCACCTTATGGAACATCATCCCCTTTGAAGTGAGGTTGGCTACATCCCTGTTAATTTTCCATAAGTTCCTCAAAATTTGGTTATGTCATCAGGTCTGGAAGTCTAAGGAGAATTGTGATATGTTAAGGTGGCTTCACTGGTAATATTGTTACTTTCTCCTTGCCTTTAATTATAACTAATATTTTTACTTGTTTTTATAACACTGTTTTTTAGGAGTTTCTTTTACTGTACTCCACCCAGAGTCATGTTTTATGAGATGGCAGTCATACACAAATGAGGAATAGATTAACAGATTAACAGAGTTGGAAGGGACCTTGCAGGTCATCTAGTTCAACCCCCTGCCCAAGCAGGAGACCCTTACATCTGCCTCTACCTAGGATCGAACTCACAACCTCCTGATTGTGAGGCAAGAGCTCTACCTCTAGGCCACAGCAGCATGAATGAATGAATGAATTAGAAATACCATGTAGCAAACGAATGAAGAATTTATGTGTGCATATTGAATTTTGGTAGGGTAGCCAACTCAACCATTGGAGAATAGGCTGTAGATGACACCCCATTTTCTGTTGGGCAGTTAAAGAGTGTTTTTAAGTGAAGCTTTATTTTTAATAAGTACTCTAAGCATATGACAAAAGTAGTAATTTCTAACAGAAAAGCAGCAGTTAATTTATTTACTTCCTTCGCATGTTTTCTCCATTCACCAAAAGAACAAAAGAAAAGAAAAAACCTGTCAGAATATTTATTGCCTTTCTTTAAACTAAGATAGCTTTGTAACTTCTCTTCCAGCCATTTCAGAAATCTCACTAAAGAAAATTTTATAATAATTGTTCTTGGAAAAGAATCATCAGTTTAGCCAGCTGATAAAGAAACTAATAGAATGGAAGCCAGTGAGGTGGATATCTCTGATTTTCAGGTCAGAGAAAGTCATTTTGTAAACAAGTGACACATAGTAGGAATATTTAAAACTTGGAAATGAGCAGCTACTCAAAAGATAGAATGAAGCAACCCAGAATTTAACCACAAATCTAGAAAGGAAAGTTCTGGGGTACTTTAAATCAGCAATCCCCAACCTTTGTGGCTTGACGGGCTGGCTGAGTGGGGGAGAGGGGAACTGGGCTGCACAAGTAACAGACTGGCACGTGTTCAAGTGCACTCAGCCCTCGTGTGAGCAGGCTAGCGCACACACATGCAGCTCGACTTGCACAAGCAATGGACTGGCACGCATGTGCACTAGTACCCACTGGGCCACCGCTTGCGCAAGTTGGGCTGTGTATGCCCCAGCCAGCCACTTGCATGGCCCAATTCTGAACAGGCTGTAGTAGTGGCCCAGTAGTGGGCCGCAGACCAGGGATTGAGGCTTTAAATGGAATTTTTTATTTATTTATGGCTTTTTATTTCTCCACAGTAAATGTATTTATCTAAACTTTTTAGGTCTGCTTGGGGATGTGAAGAGACACTCATAGCTATATAAATCCCTGAAACAGCATGTATGAGTTTATCCAATAGGTTATTTCAGTCAGTTCTAATATTATCAATTGTACAATCCCATAATAAGCATTTGTATTTTAATCTTCAAGATAAGAAGGACCACTGGAGACAACAAAAGTTCTGGAAAAAGACTTTGGTGATGACCTATAAACTATTATAAGAACAATCTCTTTTTATGCACCTAATTTCATTTTATATGTAGAATGGTTGCATCGTGTATCTTTTACCCTGGAGGCTGCTATATATCAAATAATTGGCAAAAATTACAGAACATTTTATTTTGTTTCCTTTCTGTTTAGGTTAAGAACTTACTGGATATG
Organism: Diadophis punctatus similis; assembly: GCA_023053685.1. Lineage (NCBI taxonomy): Eukaryota > Metazoa > Chordata > Lepidosauria > Squamata > Dipsadidae > Diadophis > Diadophis punctatus. The sequence continues at coordinate 162,584,407 of JALIGW010000003.1, forward strand.
AGTGTGTTGGCCTTTCTTCCGGCCATCTTCCTTGGAATACTTGGGGGTCTTTTAGGAGCTTCTTTTGTTTTCCTGAACATAAGGATTAATAAAATACGTCTGTGGTTCTTCAGCACAATTCAAAAACCATCCCTCAGAAAATCAATCAAACTTCTTGAATGTATTCTGATCTTTGTAAGTATTGAATGTTATTTTCTTGAGCATTCTAAAAATATATTTATACCAGATTCAGAATGGTAAGACATAGATATCTAGACACTTTTTCAATTTACTGATGTAGACTTTCACTGTTGGGTAGCATTGGGCTTCCAGGTTTAGTAACCATGGTCTAAACAACAGATATCTTGACATTTTGCCAGCAGCTATAGTCTGCTATACAGATTTCTTCTGAAGATACCAATCATAGTTTCTGGCAAACATCAGGAAATCTATTTTCTAGACCATGGTAACTAAGCCCTGAAGTCCACAACATTGCTCAATTTTTAAACATTTGAGTCCCTACCTGTTAGACTATAAGAAGGAATTTCCCTGGAGCTGGCTTTAACCAGGGAAACTACATCATCATTGCATTGCACCATGAGCCATGGTGGTACAGTGGTTAGAATGCAGTACTGCAGGCTACTTCTGCTGACTGCCGGCTGCCAGCACTTTGGCAGTTTGAGTCTCACCAGCTCAAGGTTGACTCAGCCTTCCATCCTTCCGAGGTCAGTAAAATGAGGACCCAGCTTGTTGGGGGCAATATGCTGACTCTGTAAACTGCTTAGAGAGGGCTGTAAGGCACTGTGAAGCGATATATAAGTCTAAGTGCTATTGCTATCTTCTTCCAATGTTTTACACTCTTTCTGAATTTTCTCAAAGGCTTGGTCACTATCAGTTGCATTTGGATTGAAAATTGCAACCTTTGAACAGTAATAGTTCCTTAAGCAATAGAAAATACCATTAATACAGGCATTCATAATCAATGTATTTTTAACTTATTTTACTTTACTATATGTATAGAAATTGAAAGTAGTTTGGACTAAAAAGGCACAAAAATGTCAGTTTGGTCTAGTGCAGTGATGGTGAACCTATGGCACGTGTGTCACAGGTGGCACGCGGAGCCATATCTGAGGGCACGCGAGGCATTGCCCTATGTCAGCTCTAGCGCACATGTGCATCTGGCCAGCTGATTTTCGCCCTTCTTTTTGGCCATTTTTCGCCATCCCCAGGGTTCAGGAAAGCCTCCTGAACCCTGGGGAGAGCGAAAAACAGCCCAACGGGCCTACCGGAAGTCCAGAGGCTTTACTTTATTTATTTATTTTATTTGGCAATTCTTATATGCCGCCCTACTCCCTAGGGACTCAGGGTGGCATACAATATATATAAGAACAGCTATAATACAGTATAAAAGCAACAATAAAATAACAATAAAAAGAATAAAAAAAAAAAACCACACATGCAACCCACTCAATCACCCCACCTGCAGGAAATGCCATGTCTTAATGGTTTTCCGGAAGGCTTCAGTGAGGCCTGTGCGCATGTGGAGGGGGGAGTACTGGGAGATTGTGCACATGCGGGGGAGCAGCACACATGCACAGGGGGAGGGTATTGCATTATGGGTGTGGACACACGCGCACATACTATCTCGCACGCGCACACTCTTTTGGCACCCGAGCAAAAAAAGGTTCGCCATCACTGGTCTAGTAGTTAAGGCACTAGACTAGAAACCAAAAGACGGTGAGTTATTGTCCTGCTGGCCAGATGACTTTGGGCCATCATTCTCTTGTAGCCCAATCCACCTCACAGAGTTGTTGTGGGGGAAATAGGAGGAGGAAGGAATATTAACTAGTTTTGCCACCTTGAGTTATGTATAAAAATAACGAAGGTGGGATGGGATATAAAATATGCCAATATAATAGAGATAACAAAAACTAACTGCAAATATGTTCTTTTTAAAAATAACATTCATTTTCTAATCTTCATATTATAAAATAGAAAAACTATTAATAAAAAATAAAATCAGAATGTTCTTTCCTTGCAAAATGTCTTACCTGTTTTTATTACAAGGAAATATATTATTCAGTTGTTAACAAAACAGGGTTTCTATGATACTGGTGAACAGTTGAAAGAACTGGAAATATTACTTTAAAAGTTCAACTATATCATAATGCTTCCATCTGAATTATGTTTAAGAATGAAGCTAAGCAAATATAATCAATAAACATTGCTCATGAATATAGGAATATGTCAATGTATCATAGAGAAATTCAGTTGATTACATATGCATTGAACTTTATTTGGCCAAGTATACATATAGTACAGTACAGTACATAAAGCATACTTAAAGCACAAAATACCTTCCTTTCTGCAAACTGACGTTATCAGATAAGTCGAACAACAATTCTAACACACTCCCAAACTTGTTGATTGAATTCAGGCCAAATACAAAGTGGTGTTTTGAATTAGATTATTATCATCAAACATTAAGCTGCAACATGACCCGATTTGTCAGTTAATTGTGTTGCAGTTTATTTTAGAGGAACTGAAATTTCCAGACCATTTTCAGAAACAGATCTTTCTCCTTTAATGAAGTGCAATATTGTTGTCTCTCCCAATTCAATGCCTTCCATTATGTCACTCACGTAGCCCACCATTCCTAGAATTCATTGGGCAGTGGCATTCAACAATTAAATTTCAGTATCTCTAGAGGGCAACAGTTTGCAGAACTGGAGACTAGCCAACTATGGGCAAACTATCAGTCTGGAGACCAGCAAACTATGGGTAAAAATAGTTTTTGACAGTTCTAGTACTATGAAGATAATTTTTATTGGATTGTTGGCTTTGATTTTTCCTCTATCATGAGCTTAAATGTCCCTCTCTGAAATATTTTGTGAATCTGATAGGCAAAATTGCTTGATTTAGATCAAGTGAATATAACTGTAGATGTTCCTGAGGTGTGAACTGAGTGATTTTAGACTATCATTAAACATTTATTTCTGTATTTTAAAATACTATATGTAGGTTTTGACTATTACTGCTACGGTCTACTTGCCATATTTTTTTCACTGTACTCCTGTCAGGAGGCTGCCAGCATCTGATCCAACTAGTAAGTCACAGAGGTAAGTAGTGAAAGGGATGGAAGCACATGTATATTAAAATGACTCTTGCCTACTTCAGTTTGAGAACTGATTCAATTGTGTAGCTTCAAGGAATGTCATATGACCTGGGTGGAATACTTGGAGGGCTAGTCCATAAACATATTTCATAGTGGAGACACAGGAAATGGAATGTATGCTCACTTCAGATATGCAATACTGCACTTCTCATAATTAGAGATTCTGTAATGATTTATGACAGTACCAGCATCCTTTCAGAGTGATGTCAAAAAGTATAGAATCAGGCACTTTTAAGGCCTGGCAGGAAAAAAAAGCCATTTTCATATGCAGGTTCCTTAAATAACTGCAGAACCTTTAGTGCTTGAATTGTTGACATCACAACACAAGTTTCCTAATAAGCCCTGTCTTCTGGATTAGGAGGCGAGAAGGCTAATTGCCGCATACATAAAAATAGGAAGGTTATATCATATATCTAGCTAAGCCTCCCATTCCCCAAAAGGTGATTAAAAATTTAAGAAATAGTATACATACGGTAGAACATTACAAATAATCACCAATTTTAGAATGATTCACTGGAAAACAACTTTTTTGAATAGGTGGATGAGTGACTTCACAATGCATTGAAAAATAACCATGTAGGTGAAAAATGTATTCTACCCCAACCACTGGCCAAATGTTTGACTGACATTGAAAGCAGTTTTTTTTTACTATATTGCATTTTTTTGTTAAAGAGATTTAGCTCAGATGAAATCTTGAATGTGAAGGAACTTTGCAAGCACATTAAGAGCTTCAGATACTGTTGGGGAAGGAGAACATGAATAATAATTGCCTTAGCATCAGGGATGGGCTGCTGGGGGTTTGCAGGGGTTCAGGAGAACCTCTAGCTAAGATTCTGTGCAGTTCGGAGAACCCCCAAATCCCACTCCTGGCTGGCCCCGCCCATCCCTCCCCTCCCAAGAGTCCCCACGTGGCCCGTTTTGGATGCAGGTAAGTGCAGGGCGTGCATGGAGACTTGAGGAGAGCGAAAAATGGGCCTACCTGAAGTTCAGGAAGTTCCAGGTTCTGGAGGCCCTCTGGAGGCCGGAAACCCCCCCCCCCGTGGTGCAGGAGGCTGACTAGGACACGCCCACCATGGCCACGCCCACCCAGCAACCGGGCAGAGAACCCCTTGCTAAAATGTTTGAAGCCCACCTCTGCTTAGCACCTGCATTATATATTCTTATCATGAACTGATTATTATTTCTTTTCATTTTGGTTACAAGCATACATCATCTCAGCTGGCAAATATGTGAATATAACTGTAAACCAGCCACTTTACAAGGTAGATCAAATGAAACAGAATTTTTCAACCAAACCTTCAATGAAGGTAAGAGAAAAAAAAATCTCTTCCCTTCCCCTCTCTGTTCAAGAACAACTTTGCTTCAATATTCTTCTACAAGATTCACCTACAAATGTTTTGAAGACTGGTCCTTGATTGTAATACCAATCTATTAGTTTTACAAGAAGTCATATGATGTTGTTAAACTTGGTTTTCAGCAATATCTGGATTCAAATTATGCCACTTTGGGAATTTGTGGACTTTCTGTACTTAAAACATTCTAGCCATACTATACTCTTTCAATATTTTCTCCCAGAACAGGGATGGACAACCCAGTAGTCTTTGCCCTATTTTGTAATCCCAGTTTGTATCACCAAAATTGCTAGTAAAACTGATAATTTCCAGTGCTGTCAATTTCCTCCTTTGGTCTAAAAGGAGGCTAAATCAAATCTTTACTGTAATTATTAACCAACGCAGAGGGTAAAGGTGTAATTTCAACTGAAAGAAATTTAAAGATAAAATGTTTCAGTTAATAGTTGATCCAAGAATAAATCTAAAGGGATTAAAATAAATGATGGGGTAAATTAAAAACAGAAATTTTAACTAAAAGAAAAAGCTTTACCACTTAATACAAGTGGTTTTGGCTAATACAAACAACAGGTAGTCCTAAATGTAATGCTGGAAGTAGTTTCATATCTAGCAGACCATAATCAAACATGTTCAGCTGCTCTTATTTACCATGTGGCTCCTATTCAGCCACACATAACCTGAATATGTTACAACTGGTGTCAGATAGCAGGAACCATGCATATTTGTTAGATGGTAAATTCTGTGACATTATTCAGAAATGGAATAATTAGGACTCTATGGGGTTCCCTGTAAAACTGGGAGTAAAAGAGAGCATGCTCAGTAGAATCTACCTTTCCCCGCAGGGGCATAATGGCTGTGGTATCTTCTTTTACAGTATGTACCGTATTTTTCGGAGTATAAGACACACCTTTTTACTCCCCAAAAAGGGGTCAAAAAGTGGGTGCGTCCTATACTCTGAATGTAGCCCCCACCCACCTGCCAGCCGCCACTTAGCCTGGGGAGGAAAGCGTTTTTAGGCAGCAGCACTGCGATCCCCTCCCCGATTCCAAAAACAGAGCGTGTGGAGACCAAAAAAAAGCATCGCGTTTCAGGCCGGTTGCACGCCCTGTTTTTGGAATGGGGAAGGAAGTGTTTGGCCACCGCCGCTGCCACCGTTGCTGGCCAGAGCTGCAGCCGCTGTTGCTGGGAGCCGCTGCCGCCCCAGCTGCCCCGTTGCAGCCCCCGCCCCTGGTGCAGGAACAGCCACCCCCCATTGCAGCCCCCGCCCCCAGCGGAGGACACGCCGCTGCAGCCGCCCCCTTTGCAGTCCCCGCCCCCAGCGCAGGACCCGCAGCCGCCCCCGTTGCAGCCCCCGCCGTAGGACACGCTGCCGCAGCCAGCCCCGTTGCAGCCCCCGCCCCCGGCGGAGGATACGCCGCCGCAGCCACACCCTTTGCAGCCCCCGCTCACAGTGCAGGACCCGCAGCCGCCCCTGTTGCAGCCCCCGCCGCAGGACATGCCACCGCAGCCGCCCCCGGTGCAGCCCCCGCCCCCGGTGCAGGACACGCTGCCGCAGCCACCCCCAGTGCAGTCCCCACTGTAGGATACTCACCACCGCCGATACTCGCCGCTGCCGGAGCCACCGCTGCTGCTGCCTGAAGCGAGCAGCCTGACAGGTATGAAGACAAACTTCCAAGTTTGAAGAGCCCTGGGTTAGCGGTGCAAGGGTCTTCAAACTTGTCAAGTTTAAGACTAGTGGACTTCAACTCCCAGAATTCCTCCTCCAGTCATGCTAGCTCAGGAATGACTGGAGGAGGAATTCTGGGAGTTGAAGTCCACAAGTCTTAAACTTGACAAGTTTGAAGACCCTTGCCACCCCTAACCCAGGGCTCTTCAAACTTGGCAACTTTAAGACTTGTGGACTTTAACTCCCATTCCTGAGCTAGGATGACTGGAGGAGGAATTCTGGGAGTTGAAGTCCACAAGTCTTAAACTTGCCAAGGGGGTGCAAGGGTCTTCAAAGTTGTGGACTTCAACTCCCAGAATTCCTCCTCCAGTCATGATAGCTCAGGAATTGGAATTGAAGTCCACAAGTCTTAAAGCTGTCAAGTTTGAAGACCCCTGGGTTAGGGGTTAGGGGTGCAAGTGTCTTCAAACTTGGCAAGACTTTTTACAACCATGTACACTTTTTACAAACTTCAAACTTGACAGCTTTAAGACTTGTGGACTTCAACTCCCATTCCTGAGCTAGCATGACTGGAGGAGGAATTCTGGGAGTTGAAGTCCACAAGTCTAAAAGCTGTCAAGTTTGAAGTTTGTAAAAAGTGTACATGGTTGTAAAAAGTATACATGGTTATAAAAAGTATTCTGCTACACTGGTATTTTATTAAATAATATATTACTACACCATTTGGTTCAGAATACTTTTTTCCTTGTTTTCCTCCTCTAAAATCTAGGTGCGTCTTATACTCCGGTGCGTCTTATACTCCGAAAAATACCTATAGCAGGAATGAAGGCAGGACATGTAATTGGGCTAGCACGAAAGCCCTTTTATGTATTGGAACATCCAACTGCATGGAATATGTAGTTGATGCCATGATGTATCTAAAACTCTCAGCTTTTAAAATTTGAATATAAGAATTTGGATTAGACTCCCCCATAGAGTCTAAAAAAAAATTAAAGTAAAAGGAGAAAGACTGAAAAAATTGGCCAAACCCCTTGATAAGATCATCTCATCACCAGACACCTCCTCAGCCTATTAGAGTCAATAATAATAATAATAGCAGTCCTGGCCAAATAAAGTTGCTTGTAACTCTCATTTAGGATATGAGAATTTACTGTTTATGTAAGACATTAAGCTATGGTAAGTAGTCAAGTCACAAAGACTTGAATGACTTGCTTCCAGAAGTTCTTAAAAACCACACTGGAAGTTTTTAAGAAGAGATATTTCAGACAATCATTTGTCTGAAATAATATAGGATTTCCTGCTTAAGCAGCGGGTTGGACTAGAAGACCTCCAAGGTCCCTTCCAACTCTGTTGTTCTGTTATTCTATTATCATCCTTTTGAGAGAAAGCATAGATTATTGCAATAATAGTAACAATAGCAACAACAGTGTACAATCTGTGTCCATGGCATTTTACTGAGCATGATGAACTAAAAAGAAAAGAGGGGGAACCATAATGAATGTGGTATATATCTTTGTGTCTGTGTGTTTTACAAATCTAGATTATGAACTCTTCTCTCTTCTGTCTCTCTCCATCCAAATTTAAAGCTGCTGCCCTCCTGGCAGAAAATGGCATGAAAGGAATCATGTACTTATTCAGACGTGGGACTCATGAGGAATTTGGATACCCTTCTCTTTTTATGGCACTTCTTCTCTATTTTTTGTTGTCCTGCTTGACGGCAGGCTCTGCTGTTGCAAGTGGCTTGGTTATACCTATGCTGTAAGTATGCTATTCATTTTCTACTGCTTTGGGATGCTGTCATCTTTGCTAAAAAGCAAACGGGGGATATGGCACAAAGATTAAAGAGACACCTAATTTCTGCTCAAGATTTAAATGGTGCTAACACCTGTCCTTTAACTTCCCCAAGTTTTCTCCTATTACAAAGAAGATTTTCCCCATCTTATTTTCAACATTTCAACCAGGAGTGGGTTCCTTCCGGTTCGGACCAGATCGCCCGAACTGTTAGCAACCCGCTGGTGATGTAATTTTGGCATCACAGATCCGGTTCTGTCTGTACCAGTCTGTGCTCGCCGCCATCTTTTTTTCTGAATTTTCGGCCAATTTTCCTGTGTTTGGATGGCTTCACAGCGTTCTGTGCTTTGAAAAAAGCCCTCCCGCCCGCCCCCGGGTTAATACTGACCTTTATTTCTTCACCCGAAGCACAGTTGATGAGCTTCTCAGCTGTGTTTCGGGCTGAATCCACCTTCTGAACATGCGCGGAAGTGAAATCGTGCGAGGGGACGCCCATGTGTTAGAGAGGAGAGCGTGCGCGTGCAACGTCGCAATGCGAACCAGTGGCGAAGGTAAGTGAAACCCACCCCTAATTTCAACATTTCAAATATTTATTTTGAGGCTGTTTTTGAGCTACACATTCATTGCTTCTGCTTTCTGAACAACCCTGTGGGAGAAGTTCCTTTGTAACTTAATTGTAGTTATAGAAGGATCAGGACATTTTTCAGTGGCATCTGCAGAGATGGCCAAATCAGTCAATATGATGAAAGCATATTGTTGAACTCCAAAGCTCCAGCTGTTTGATATGTGCTTTGAGACATCACATATATGCCCTAAAGGGGCAGAACTTACAGCACAATGCTGCTTTCATAATTTTTTTGGGGGGAAAGCAGCCTGGACTGTGAATACCCATAACACTTTTAGGGAAATAATTGTGCTATGAAATATAAAATATTTACAAATATTAATTTGTTGATTTAAGCATGACTCCTAGTTACTACCTGGATTTATTCATATAATTTTCTTGGCAACAATAAAGAAATGGTTAGCCACAGACTGTTTAATATTTTTTTAATGTCCCAATTTAACCCGTAGTGTTCCTGGTGCTCTAATCACTTCAGCCAAAGTTAGTCAAGAGCCACCCTTCAATTGCTTTGTTGCTAAATTAAACACGAGAATCTTGTATTCCCATCCACGAGGCTATAACCCAAATGTTCTCATTATATATATATATATATATATATATATATATATATATATATATATATATATATATATATATATATATATATATATATATATATATATATATATATATATATAAAATTTATCATCAAATAGGCACAATGTGAAGCATTTTCAGTGCAGAATTGTCTCTCTCTTTTTCTTTTGCAGATACATAGGAGCTTTATATGGGAGAATTGTTGGTTTGGTATTAGTTTCCATTTTTGGAATTCAGACTGATGAAAGTCATGCATGGATTGATCCTGGATTGTTTGCTGCAATTGGAGCAGCTTCCTTTTTCAGTGGTGTTTCAAGACTAACAATATCCCTTACAGTCATCATGGTATGTTTAAGATAACTTGTAGGAAGAGATGTTTGATCAAAAGCCTTAGATCAAAAGTGTATTTGATGAGGTGTTGCCTGATCGGGAGACTAACAGTATGGGAATGAGTGGCTGGAATAATTAGATTTTTGCCCTGAAGAAGGGTTTTTTCATAAGAAAGTTTGGAAGATTTTGCTATGCTGGGAAGGGATAATGAGAGACTTACTGGATTCATCTAGATGTTGCTAATTGGGTGAAATATAACTATTTGATGTAAAGAGAAAGTTATGCCCACAGGTCTGTAATAGTTCATTTTTTTCTATCATATGTTTATATACAATATTGCCTTTCACAAATTGCCTCCCTAGGCAGTGCAATAATTGAAAACTACATTAAGTATAGTATAAAATATATAAAACATACACACAAAACAATACAATGTCACTTTAGAATAAGCATAGCTTTTAAGGTGAGGCTTTAATACCACTGGCATTCAGATTTTTCTAATCTGGCTAATGATGTCTAGAATTGCCCTAAATTCTGACCAAATGTTAGGATTTGAGGAATATCACATTTCTTAAAGGAACTGATAATTAGTTACCAGATAAATGTTTCTACTGTATACTTTTGACCAGGCATTATAAAATAGAGATATTATAGGAAATTTGGGGAGAAGGCATAAGATTTAGATGACATGTGGCATTTTAAACATGTGGGGATGGGAACCAAATTCTTGGTTATCAGAATCAACATCTTTATAGATTTAGAGAATGTTCTTAAGAAAGCTGCTTCTTGGGTTTGAATCAGTCCCTGATTTTGACACCAGATCTAGATTCAAACAAATAAGTCTCCAATGTGTATTCCTCTCCTTTGAAAAACTCTAAACCTAGAAGACACTGACTTCCCAATAATAAAATGCTTTTTATATAGCAATTATGTTATCAATGTTCTTTTGAGATAGAATATAAATATTATTTATCCCGGACTACTTATATCCTACCAATGAAATAACCAAAGGATCTACCGTATTTGGACTTTAAGACAATCCAAACCCTAGTCTTAATATCATTTTTCTGGAAATAAAATATCTGAGGAGCAAAACAAAACCTTTATCTGAACATTGTTCAGAAGATTTGTGGAATGTTATGTTCAGTGCAACTGACTTCCTACGAAAAGGTCAGAAAAACCTCAATATTTATAGAAGCAGAAAAGGATAGCAGCAGCATAAAGGAACGGCTAGTATTCACTCTGGCACCTAGCATTGCACATGTAGTCCCTCTAGATGGCGATTATAACACTTGTGAGTCTTTTTCTTTAGACTGGGAAATAGAAGTACTTTAGATGTCCCTCTAAAGTAAATACAGGCATCATATATTTTTGACAAGAGTAAAAGGACTTGAACAGTGCAATAACATAGCTGAAAAAATAAACTGTAAATGCACACATTTCTTTGTCTGATAGATTCCAAAATAATTTTGAAATGTTTGTTTTGGCTTTTTGCACAGTCTCTCATAGACTATGCGAGATGGAGAAATATGAGGTACGGATAAGCAATGCATGGATGGATGTAAAGGAAGAGGTGTGCATGTACTATATATGAATGTGTGTGGGAATACAGTATATCTTTCATTCTATTTGCGCAACCCTTGGAATAAAAAATGTTGTTTATACACTACTTATGGGCTCAGTTGTTGATAACTCTTATGGACTTTGTTTCCTATATAAATACATAATTTTTATGTTACTGCTGTTTTGGGGTAAAAATGTGCAAAGTTCAGAAAAGCCAAAGAATTAAAGCATGAGATAAGAAACAGATATAGTTAAACTTAGTTTACATCGGTTTCATTTGTTATTTAACTTCCATATTTTTCTATCCTTAGAAACTTTCTTTCCATCTTGACTATATAACAGTTCATACTTTTTTAAAAAAAAAATTCTCTTTTTTGAGAATCCAGCTATAATTTTCTCAATCTCTTTTCTCTTGATCCATTCATTCTCCCTTCATGTTCTGTTTTCACATTTATTCTTTCTATGCAACCAAACTATCTCAATGTAGCTCTTTTGCACTGGTCACTTGTTTTTATATTTAGTCCATATTAATTTAGTATCTATTAATTGTTGCTTTGTCTCTTCTAAAACACACACATATCACCCATTTCCACAGTATTCAATGAGTTTGATGTAATGGTTAAGGTGCTAGAAACCAGGAGATTGAATTCTAGTCTTGCCTTAGGCATGAAATCCAGCTGGGTGACTTTGGGCCAGTCACGCTTTTTCAGTCCAACCCAGGGGTGAAATCCAGCAGGTTCTAACAGGTTCTGGAGAACTGGTAGCGGAAATTTTTAGTAGTTCGGAGAACCGGTAGTGGAAATTTTGAGTAGTTCGGAGAACCGGTAGTGGAAATTTTGAGTAGTTCGGAGAACCGGCAAATACCACCTCTGGCTCGTCCCAGAGTGGGGAGGGAATGGGGATTTTGCAGTATCCTTCCCCTGCCATGCACACCAAGCCACCCCCACCAAGCCATACCACGCCCACCACACCACGCCCACAGAACTGGTAGTAAAAAAATTGGATTTCACCACTGGTCCAACCCACTTCATGGGGTTGTTGTGAAAAATAGAAGGGGGGCATTATGTATGGTCATTGCCTTGATTTACTTATAAAGTAAAAAAGATAAAGAATCAAATAAATAAATAAATAAATAAATAAATAAATAAATAAATAAATAACAAATAAACATTTATGTTTCTAACTATATACCCAACCTCAACCTCCTAAATGAAAGGAAGGATAGAAATCAGTAAATAACAACTTTAAAGTATTCTGATAATATACTTAACTTTAAGATGTACTATATATTTATCTATGTTTTCTTTTGTTCTCTTCCCTCATCTATTGTTATTAAATTAATCCAATTTTCTCTCTCTTTTCTCTCTTTTCGTCTTATACTCCGAAAAATACGGGTAACTTAAATATAATGCAAGAAGTGTAGGTTATTCCCTGCCAATGTCCTTGAAACCATCCCCTGACCCACTTTTCTCCCTTTGTGTGAAAACAAACATATGAAGGGAAAAAAACCTGTGATCACTCAGGGCTTTTCCAGAAACCTTCCAGAGTAGTAATTTGTAGCATAACTCAGGTCTTGCTATGGCAGTAAATCACTATTGCAGACAGGCCTTATATTGCCATATCAGTGATTTGGTGAGGCTAGTCTGGAAGATTTCCTTGGCAAGAATACAGCTTATCTTCATTATTTGTTCAGATGCATATTGAATTAAAGATGGTAAATTAAAATATCTAGTGCCTGCAGTTCTATAATGCTTACCACTTCTAAGCTTTATCATACTTTAGCTTCTGTGCACCAAAATTCAACAAAAAGATATTTCCTTTCAATTTAATTTGATGGGATGTTTAAATCTCTGGTATATTATAACGCTAAATAGTCTAGAGCTGTGCTTGCATGACATATAAAGCCAAAAGATTTACAAAATGTGTGCAATCCATTATCCCCCTTCATTGTGCCCAGTTCTTTAATCACAGTTTAAAGCTTACTCATTGTGAGGACAGTTGCTAGTAGACTTTTAAAATAAGTAACTATTTCTATGGAGAGAATTTAGGAGAATGTTACACTTCTGCTCAGAAACCAGTCCCATTGGCTTTATGATAACTTTTTAAAAGTATAATATTTTATTCTCAATCTGTCTGAGTACAACAGCAGAACTATTGCAAGAGAAAATGTAGATTACTTGCCAACTGACACTTGATTTTCTCTTGTGCAAAGAAGGTCAATTTCCCAGCTGTTATTTTTGGCTACAAATGTATTTGGCTCTTGAGATTTACAATGTTTTTCTCCAGCTCATTTGCTCCTCATTCTATTTTATCATCTAAATCCAGTTACTGCCATCTGTACTAGTAGATTATCACCACTTTCCTGTGGGATGTAGTCCTGCAGCTGTATGGATTGCTGTTTAAATTGCTACTAAAAATGTAGCAGCATTTTACTATTCCCCTTGAGCTTTGTCAGAAGTGCAGTGTGAATGGTTTATGAAACTTATATTCTTCTGTGAAGAAGCTAAAGAGAACTAGCAACCTATGAACTTGTGCAGAAGTAGCAAAACAAAAAGAGGACATAAACAGAAAATATAGGAAGATATATAGATGTGCCAGGAAGCATTTAAAAAGAATCAGACTCAATAATATAGAGACAAAGAATGAGAAGCACAAACTGAGATATTTGTGGGAACAGGGATATAAGCCTAGCATGCCTTATTCTTTTGGACAGCATGGACCAATATCCACCATCTCAACTGTATCTGGTGGCAGTCTTCTCTTAGTTCTATCAGTCTACATTATCTATCATCATATCTTCTATTTCCCTCCAGACCACATTATCATATCTTCCCTCAACCTTACCCATATACTTTTCTATTCTGTCTTGTTTCATATGATCTGCTGCCTGAACTTAGCTTCAAGAGAGCAGTCAGTTTTATTTGGTACAGAGACTGGCTAATTTTGCAGCCCATGTTACTGTTTCCAATCTATAGCATAGTTCAGTGATGGCGAACCTTTTTTTCCTCGGGTGCCAAAATAGTGCGCACGTGCGCTATCGCGCACCTGTGCGTGCCCACACCCATAATTTAAAGCCCCCCACTCGCCCCACCCCCCTGCGCATGCATGCATGACACCCCCACTCCCCCATTTCCCGACTTCCAGTGGGCCCGATAGGCCCATTTTTTGCCCTCCCCAGGCTCCAGAGGCTTTCTTGGAGCTTGGAGTGGGCGAAAACGCTCTCCCCTGCTACCCCGGAGGCCCTCCGGAGGCCAAAATCGCCCTCCCAGAGCCTCCGTGCGAGTCAAAAATCAGCTGGCGGGCACACACATGCGCTCTGGAGCTAAACTAGGGCAACGGCTCGCGTGCCGGCAGATATGGCTCCGCGTGCCACCTGTGGCACCCGTGCCATAGGTTCGCCATCACTGGCATAGTTCATAGCATCTATATGTTTTTTTCTTGCTCTGTCTCAGTTATTTAACATTTATAGTCATATATTACCAATGGAACATCTTTGCTTTATATGTTCTGATATTTCTAATCATAAAAATATCCTTATTCTTCATCATTTTATCTACATTGGCTTTCCTCCCTAGGATTAATTTTCCCCTTTCTTCTCCAGCATATTTTCTAACTTTATCTATTCTTGAACCCAAGAAAACCACCTACATCTTTATTTTTTTCACCATCCACATGGTGGTGGATCTTAATTTTCTTACCATTAACCCAGATATATTTCCATATTTATTTTATAATGAACTTTTCTAAGTCTTCTTTATTTTTAGGTAACTAAATGGTATCATCTGCATATCTGAAATACTGTAGTTCATGCTTTACTCTCTTGTTTTCATTTCAGTTGTCACTAATTCCATTCTTACAATACATCAATTTGACAGTTATGGGGACCATATGAATTCTTGTCTTATTCCTTTCCCTATTCTAAACCAATTCAAACCTTCAAATTTCATGAAGCGTAGTTCTTATTGCAGTTTTTGTTGAAGTTGAAGCTTCCTCAGAAGAATAAGCAGATGTTCAAGCACTTCCATTATTTTTAATATATGTCACATTCTAACATGATCTAAACAACCTAAATCTTTGACAAAGTCATTAAAACTCATGCAAGTCTATTCTTCATGATCTCATGGTCTCTCCACAATCTTGTTTTAATGTTAGCTATCTGATTTCATGTCTGTTGGTTCATTTACTATTGTCTTTTATCACGTATGGCTCTTTCTTCTTTGATCTTAAACAAAACTTTGCTTGCACAAAGAATTAGTGTGATACTTTGATAAATTACACATATTCTTTTGCATCTTGCTTCTTTAGCATAGGTATTTAATTGATTTTATCCAATATTCCAGATGTCTCCATTTTTCAACTTTTACATTCCAATCACAGATCAGTAGTACTCTGTTCTTCCTTTTTGAGCACCTCGTACAATTTGCCACATTCTTGTTCTATGTTGACATGTAACTGTTAGCACTTTAAAGCTGCAGGAGAAAATGAAGTTATATAGTCACTCTAAGGAATATTTATTTATTTATTTTATTTGTCAAAACGTACAAGATAGCAGGTATGGTATAAACATAAACAAAAGCAAAGTAGGTACAGGTAAATTTTGACAATAGGACAGTAAGACAGGGACAGTAGGCACAATGGTGCGCTTATGCACGCCCCTTACAGACCTCTTAGGAATGGGATGAGGTCGACTGTAGACAGTCTAAGGTTAAAGTTTTGGGGGTTTGGGGAAGAAACCACAGAGTCAGGTAGTGCATTCCAGGCATTGATCACTCTGTTGCTGAAGTCATATTTTCTGCAGTCGATTTTCGAGCGGTTTACATTGAGTTTGAATCTATTGTGTGCACGTGTATTGTTGCGGTTGAAGCTGAAGTATTCATTGACAGGTAGGACATTGTGGCAGATGATTTTATGAACTACATTTAGATCAGATCGAAGGCAACATAGCTCTAAGCTATATAAGCCCAAAATTTCAAGTCTGGTGGAATATGGTATTCTGTTGCGAGCAGTGGAGTGGAGGACTCTTCTTGTGAAATATTTCTGGACTCTCTCAATTGTATTAATGTCCAATATGCAGTGCGGGTTCCAGACAGATGAGCTGTATTCGAGAATTGGTCTGGCAAATGTTTTGTATGCTCTGATTAGCAGTGTAATATTGCCAGAGAAGAAGCTACGCAAGATTAGGTTAACAACTCTTAGTGCCTTTTTGGCAATGTTGTTACAATGGGCTCTGGCACTTAGGTCAAGAATAAGTTCTTGAACTCCTTTTTCTCTCAAATGTTTCTCTTATTTTATAATACTTTTAATTATGGTATTTCCATCTTCCTTTAATTTGCCTCTTTTGGGTTTCTTTCATGATTACTCCAAGTAATTCCATTGTGGCTATATGAATATTTCTCTTATCTCTTATCTTATCTTATTTAAAATAGTTCTCATTTTTCTTTTCTTGTTATTATCCATCATTTGTTGATATTCTTGATTGAGGTATTGTTTATTGATCTTTATTTGTTTAGCTTAGCTTAGCTGTGCTTGTTTGTTTATTACTTCAATTAGCTTAATTTTGCTTATTTTTTTAATCTTCTATCTTTCTTCGTTTATCACAATAACTTGTTCCAAAAGCCATTTGGATTCACTTTGAGATTTTGATATTATTGCTTCAGCTTTCATAACAGTATATCTTAGCTGTTCTTATAGTGTCTCATTGTCTTTTGCACATTAGGTAAATAGACTTAGTCTCTTCTTTATATTCATCCTATATCCTGACTTACATTATTCCACTCCTCCTGCTCCTTTCATTAATTTTCTAAGTGTAACTTGAAATATTTAACACAATTTATTGTCTGTTCTGTATTTTGTACCTGGAAGTGTTTTGTCTGATAGGATTGCATTTACTCATCTTCTGTTGTCCATTATGTATTTGATTTGATTCCAGTGTTTGCATCTACTGGCGTCCCTTTGTAGAACCTGAGTTTATTTAGCTTGAAGCAGGCTTTGGCAATAAACAAATACTCTCTTCAGAAATCCCCATAAGCCTTTCTCTTCCCTTATTTCATTGCTCAGTCCAAATGTTCCAATGATTCCAGCTATCTCAATTTTCAAACTTTTGCTATTCAATCACTGATTAATAGTACTCTATCTTTTCTTGATTGAGCACATATTACAATTTGTCACAAAATTCCTCAATGTCTTTCACTACTACTACTACTACTACTACTACTACTACTACTACTACTACTACTACTACTACTCACACACACACACACACACACACACACACACACACACACACACACACACACACACACACACTGAAATTCAGTGTGAATTTAGGTTCAGGTTCAGGTTCTGACAGGTTCTGGAGAACTGGTAGTGGAAATTTTGAGTAGTTTGGAGAACCGGCAAATACCACCTCTGACTGGCCCCAGAGTGGGGTGGGAATGGAGATTTTGCAATATCCTTCTCCCAGGAATGGAGAAGGAATGGGGGTTTGCAGTATCCTTCCCCTGCCATGCCACCAAGCCACACCCACAGAACCAGTAGGGAAAAATTTTGAATTTCACCCCAAACACACACACACACAGTGTGTGTGTGTGTGTGTGTGTGTGTGTGTGTGTGTGTGTGTAAAATTGATGTTCATTGGATATCCATTAATTCTAATTGATATGATCCTCATGTATGTTGGGTTATAGCCAGAACATACATAGCAATGCTATTTTTAAACATAATTGCCAAACCATTTCTCCATTCCTTTATCTATTTCTATTATCAGATAATCATATATCGGGTCTGTTTTCATTCATTTATATTCATTTATTTCTGAAACAACTAGTTTAGAATCATTTCAATTATGACAATTTCAAGTTTTATTAGATTCATATTTTTTACATTCTATTTTTTTAATATCTAGGTGAAACTCTTCCTTCCTTCTTTGAAATCAGATGTTCTTGTTACCTTTATTTTTCTATGACATATTCTCCACATCTGCTTATGAAAGTTTCACTTTCTTCCCCAATAATACAGCAGTGTCTGACCAATATGGGTGTCTTTTTATTTGGCTCCCAGACTGATTTAAACATTTCAGCTATGTTTAGTTGGGCTTTTTGGCAACAACACAGAAGTGGATTGTCATGGTATAATTTTGAAGTTACTATTTCTGGGTGGATTAGATTCTTCTATACCTGCAGGATTTCACCTGTCCTCATGCTCTGGGTTTCTTAGTTTCCCTCCACCTTTGAAATTAACAAGGGTGATCCTATCAGGAGCTCCGACTGGCATTGCTCTAGAGCAGTGTTTCCCAACCTTGGCAACTTGAAGATGTCTGGACTTCAACTCCCAGAATTCCCCAGCCAGCATTCGCTGGCTGGGGAATTCTGGGAGTTGAAGTCCAGACATCTTCAAGTTGCCAAGGTTGGGAAACACTGCTCTAGAGGGCAGTGTTTCTCAATCCCACCCCCTTGAAGAGGGGTGGACTTCAACTAAAGCTGGATGGAGAATTCTGGGAGTTGAAGTCCATCCCTCTTAAAGTGGTCAAGGTTGAAACACTGCTCTAGAATTTTGGAGGATTCTGCGTTCCTGAAAGTAGTAATTCAACAATAGACAGTTTAATAATAGGGAAGTCATTTCTACAGGTAAAAAAAAAATCTTGATTTATATTTTCACCTGGTACAATTTTCAACTTTCATAGATATTCCAGATGGATGCATATTATTTATGTCCAAATAGTGACAAGTAATGGCAAAAACTAACTCAGAAAGTGATAAACCTTCCTCTGGCATTATTACTGTGGTAAAGTACAGAAGAGTTTACTCTTTTACTAAGCATGAATACATATAGAATAAAACCTAGGATTGACAGAAGCAGGATATCAATACTCGTGTCTGTACAACAGTAGTACAGCTGGTGTCATAAATATTTGCAGTCTATGGCAAGATCACATAGCAGTGATAAAAGTTTGATACTCAGGAGTAAACTGTCGCAGTTTGATGTCATGGCTGGATCACAACCCTGTTGGCATTTCCTCCTGGGAAAGAAAAAAGAAAAAGCTTCCATCTGCTACAAAAAAGCAAAGCAAAACATATGTTGGTGACATTAAGTGCTTTTCTGGCTGTGTTCAGCCCAAACCAGCACAACTTCAAAATGGAACTGTTCGGTTTTCGTGAACAAGAAAACAAAAAGGTATAATTTCATGGGAAAGTATATCTACCTAAAAGAGTTTAGTGAGAGTGTAATTTTATGTAACATTTTTCCAGAATCATGGGTTTGTTGATTAGGCTTACCCCTCCCAACGTTAAGGAAACAGACTTGTTAAATTGTGGGCAAAGATCCAGGAGACAGACTTCAGAACAGCTCTTTTATTAGCTCACTCCAAAACAACCAGGAACTTGCAGTCTGACAGATAGCCCTTTTATAGGGAGCTGTCAGACACAACAACCAATAGCGTATGAGCATTCAAACACATGACCAGGGTGGCAACAACAGTTCAGGTAGAGTTCAACTATAAACATAACAACAACAGTTCAGTCAGAGGTCGTCTAGTCAAAACAAGTTTATGGTTCAGTTATAGGTCAGTCAGAACACAACAAGACTAAAATCAAACATGTGTTTTATTCATTTTTAATTAAATTATTACCTCAACTAAAGTTATAATTATACCTAACAGTCATAATATGGTACCCACATTTGAAGTTTAGGAGAAAAAAGAAGGCACTTTAAACATTCAATATGGGCAGAGAAAAATGTTTGCTCTTCTTCTTAGAACACATTTTGTCTGTCAGAGTCCAAAATAATAAGTCCCCAATAGAATAAATGGGAATGAAGCAGTGCTCACCATTATGGGAGCAATCTTCTCCTAAGCCCCAAAGGAAAAAAAAACATATTCAATTATTGAGTGAGGGATATCCAGAGGAATATATATTTATTGTATTATTTTCTCTTAACTGAGAATATATTCCAAATAATGAAAAATCAACTGGCATAGAAATGCATCACAACAATTGGGGAAATGCAACAAACCAATGTGTGGGATAAATGGGTTTGGAACAGCTTTTCAGATCAACTCTTTCTTTGATAAATCAGGGTTTGTTCAATCAATTTAGCTTTTATATATTATGTTTTGGTAAAGGAAATAAAATCTCACTTTGTTCAGGGGAGAATAAAATCTCTGTAGCAATCTCGGTCACACTCAAGCCCCTAAATGCTGTATGCATGCTTGCTGGCCACTTCCTCTTGCCTCATTTCTGCTTATCAGAGGGCAGGAAGGGCAAGACACCTTTCCCAGCTACTGTAGGAGGGAGGCAGTGGTGGGTTTCAATTTTTTTTACTACCGGTTCTGTGGGCGTGGTGTGGCTTGGTGGGCGTTGCAGGGAAAGGATACTGTAAAATCTCCATTCCCACCCACTTCAGGGGAAGGTTACTGCAAAATCCCCATTTCCTCCCGATCAGCTGGGACTCGGGAGGCAGAGAATAGATGGGGGCGGGGCCAGTCAGAGGTGGTATTTATCGGTTCTCCGAACTACTCAAAATTTCCACTACCGGTTCTCCAGAACTGGTCGGAACCTGCTGAAATCCACCTCTGGAGGAAGGCACTGGCACCCCCCATTCCTCCTGACTACTGCAATGCCTCCACCTCTAAAGTTGCTTTAACTAGTTTCTTCAAACTTTGCTGGGTTTGGGATTCCTGTCCAGAAAGAATGTTTGCACTTTAAAAAAAAGATGGTATGCTTGGAGGGGAAGAAAAAAAGAAGCACATAGGACATAATTTTAAAACAATGGGAATCCCAATTAAGCATTTGGTATAGGCACTTGAAACCTGAGACTAAGATTGGGAAGATGCATATAGAATTATGATAGGCCCTGAGAGAAGGGATGATTACATTATTCTATTGGCCCTGCAGACTTGGTTGAAATCCCCCCAGTAGTTGTTATTTAGTGCAAAGAAATTAACCTTTCATTTCCAAAAGGGACTTGACTGATTAAGATTGCAGTACAGGAAGAAAAGCTTAAATCCCCTTCCCTGTGCAATAAAATCCCTGATCAAGTTGTCCCATCCTTATTTTTAAAAAATCCACACGACTATGTCAAATAGGACTTAACATCATGTACAATCAGCCTTTGTCTATTGAATGTGCATAGAAATGCGTATTCAAGAAATAAGACTGTAGAGAAGGTCAGAAAATCATATGCAAGGATTCTCTATGGCATTTTCAATGGTAGGTTATTTTAATTTTTTTTTTGCATGCATTCACTACTAAGTCTGAATTTTTTTTGGAATACATATTGAATATATTTTGAATCATTAGTTTATCAGGAAGCTTGAGAAGGCACAACTCCTGATTATGTATAAGTTTTTAAGCACTATTTTCTGATTTTTCCTCTGGATGACTAAAATCCATAGCTTTATAACTATGTTTTATAACTTAGTTATAAATTATGTTTTATAACATAGTTTTAGAACTACCTCACCTTTGATCTGATCTAAATGTAGTTCACAAAATCATCTACCACAATGTCCTACCTCTCAATGACTACTTCAGCTTCAACAGCAACAATACACGAGCACACAATAGATACAAACTTAATGTAAACCGCTCCAAACTCGACTGCAGAAAATAAGACTTCAGCAACAGAGTGATCAATGCCTGGAATGCACTACCTGACTCTGTGGTTTCTTCCCTAAACCCCCAAAACTTTAACCTTAGACTGTCTACAGTCGACCTCACCCCATTCCTAAGAGGTCTGTAAGGGGCGTGCATAAGCGCACCATCGTGCCTACTGTCCCTGTCCTTCTGTCCTATTGTCTAATTTTACTTATACATACTTTGCTTTTGTTTATGTTTATACAAATACCTGCTATCTTGTACATGTTTGACAAACAAACAAACAAACAAACAAACAAACAAACAAACAAACAAACAAACAATACTATATTGGAGGAAGGGTTTCGTAGAGAATTGTTCTGAGATTCTGGGTAGATGTCAATGGGGGGGGGGGTTTGAAGGTTAAATCAATGTCATATCATCATACTAGCTCTACATTTTCTATTTAATAGGGTTGCTGTGAATTAAGATATAATTCCAGAATTGTAACAGTTACATGTTGTTGCAGAATCTGGTTCTGAGTTGCAGGAGGAAGGGCATCTTTCCCAAACAGCTAAGAGGCAAATCAATCCTTGGCATGCAGAAAGAGACCTAGGAAAGATCCTCCCTAAATCTTCACAGGACATGTGTGATAATTATGCAGTGTGCGCTTTAGTTTGGCAAGATTCCTGTCTATGGTTAACAGTCATAAAGAAACTTCTCTGAGCAATTATTCATCATGTTGTTCTTGGTTCCTTGAGCTTAATACATTGTTATGTACCTAGTATCATAAAGGTGCATGATTATTTTATTGAATAGCATCTAAAGCTATTAATAAAAATGTTAGATTTTCACCTAACTATGATTTTAAGCGACAGTCATGCATCTCACAAGGCAAAACTGATGGGAGCATCAGAGTAGGATCTCTCATTGTTTATTTTTCTTTTTATGAACAATTAAAGGCAGCAATGGCTCTCCCTGATTTGGATTAGGATGGCATTGGTGGGGGAAGATTGACTTCATTTTTCACTTTGTTCTAATTTCAGGGAAATTTAGATCATCTGAAGCTGCTCTTTGTTTTATAGAAGAATGTTACACAAGAGAAATAATTATATGTTTTTCTGCCCATGGATAAAACAGCAGTTTATGAGCTAATTTTACCTGAGACAATAGCATGGGGGAAAATTTTATTTCTCCATTTCTAATAGCTGCTTTTTTCCTTCCCGTCTTCTATCTTCCATTTACTATTAAGATGTTGAAACTTAGATGATATTGCTCACAGCTCTTTCCTAATTAAGTCTATACTGGTTTAAGAGCTCCTATTTGACAGCAGCTGTTATTATCTCTGTTAGTTGGTGATGCTACTGCCAATGAATTGATTCATTTACATTGAAATAATAAAGAGGGGAACCAGCCTTGTAGCTGTAATTGACTAATCTTAACACAAAGCTTGAAAAGGTATCTATCACTTTTACAGGTAGAAACAAGTCATTGGAGACACTAGAGTGGTTGCTGGAGTTGAACTATTAAGTGGTATCTTCCTACTTTGCCAGCCATGCTCAGTGTAGAGTGCTTGCTTTCCAAGTGAAAGGTCAAAGGTACAATTTGCAGGCTTCTCTATAGAATTAACTAAAACAATACTTTGTCAGGCAGAAAATCATCATGTAAAAAATTACTATGTGCCATATTCTATCTCCAGATGACATAGTTTATTTAATGGTAATAATTATTTAAAGACCGCATTGTAATTATAACTCAGTTTTAAGGGCTATTGATATCATTGATACATTTATTTTCTAGTAATATAGTCTTTCTTTTCCCTCCACATTTAGGTAGAAATCACAAATGATGTACAATCCTTGTTACTCATCATGCTGGCTGTCATGTTAGCAAAAATGGTTGGCGACTGGTTTAATGCGTCTTTGTACAGTTCGTTACTGAAATTAAAAAGCATACCATATCTAGATGTTGAACCATTTGCCTACCAGAATAAAAATGGGTGAGTGGTTTTAAATTTTAAATGAAATCTGGGGAAATGGTGGAGTAAATCACTGCACAATGGGTGGTGTTCCTTGCTTGGTCATGTTTACAGGATTAGACCTCAGATGACATTTTGTGTGACTTCTGATCTGAAATTTGTCATAGAGTAATATTTTGGGTTATATGTCTGCAATACTGTATATAATTACTGTCAATAACACTGGGTGGGTGGAAACATGGAAAAAAGATGCAGAAAAAATAGGCCATTTGGAGACTCAACAATGAATGAGAACAGTAAATATTTAACAAGCATCTTGTTAGATTAGCACGGGAATCAGAGTCAAGACGTAGAACAGTTCAGCACCTTTATTGTAGCAAGTAAGCTCAAGGAAAAAAGAACTGGCGCCAAGCGGCAGGGAAGCTGCTTTTAAGGGCTTCCCTGTAACCTGGCCGACCAGTGACAGGTGTTCAAATCTGCCGCCGCTATATTGGCCAATCAGCGGTGGCTATGCAAATTTACTACATACATCAGTACGTAACACATCTGTATGGAAAAATTATATGTTTCAAATAAGTGTTTAAGAAGTCTTTCCGTACATATGGAAGTAGAAAAATGGCATTATTGATTTTCTTATTTATAATTAAAAATGGAAAGAATTGATGAAGGATGCAAGGTTTTGATGAAATGTTCAGAATGTGGGACTGACCATTATTTGTTAGGGTTGAAGTTGCCTCTTGGGAAAAAATAGACTGTAGAAAGATTTTAAAACGGTAGTCTTTCCTACATTCAATATTTCTCCTATTCACTGATGTGATTATTTGTTGTATCCAATCACTCACACTCAGCCTGACTACCCAAAGAAACATGGAAAGGCATGGGTCAAATTAATAGGTGGCAGAATTCATATTACAAAGAACCCTGTTTGTTTAATTGAGTTTTACAGTTTCAAAATAATAATAATAATGTAAACTAAGTGCAGCAAACCATTTGAAGGCTTGAAATATCTATTTGGAATTTATTTAGCGTATGGCATATCATACATGGACTAGCAATATATATTTACATTTCACGTAGATTAGTAAAACAAAATAAAATATAAATGTTAAAAAGATCTATGTTCAAATATCAATATCTGGATCATCTAGCCATTGAAGTGCAGCATTGTTTATACAGGAAAAAAAATCAGATACTGGACCAATATATGCCCTCAGCTTACAGCCTGTTGTGATGTGATCTACAGTTTATCGTGGGACCCCGCAGTCACACAGAAGGGACTGAGTCCCGGCAGACGTTATGTGAGGTGCAAATCCTATTCAGAATGTCCATTGCTGATGTGGTAATTCAAAGCCAGGCACATTTTTTGATGCCATTTGATCCCACTAATACTTTCTAAGAGAGTTAGTCTGGTATAGTGTTTAAGATACCAGGTTAGGAACAGGGAGATGGTTAGTCCTGCCTTAGGCATAAAGCCAGATACATAACTTTGGACTATTTACTCTCTCTCAGTTCTACAAAGAAGGCAATGACAAACCACTTTTCTTATTTCTTTCATATTAGAAAATTGCAAGGAATAGTCCAGGTAGTTGCCAAGCCAGGTGACCAGTGGCTTAAAAGCTTCCTCTCTCTCCCTCTCTCTCTTTTACCCCCCCCCCACCTTTGAAAGGGGCCAATTTTCTTCTGACAGGCTCTTTGGTGCCAACAACTGCAGTAGCAGTGT
This sequence comes from Diadophis punctatus similis, assembly GCA_023053685.1. Classification (NCBI taxonomy): domain Eukaryota; kingdom Metazoa; phylum Chordata; class Lepidosauria; order Squamata; family Dipsadidae; genus Diadophis; species Diadophis punctatus. The sequence goes on from JALIGW010000003.1 coordinate 162,609,730, forward strand.
AATTGCAAAAAGACCTGGCATCACTTACATTAAGCACCTTGAGGCAAAGTAATCCATCAAATCAGCCATCTGACCCTTAGGATTCTGCCTCAAGGTGTGTCAGAAATCAAGATCTGTATGATATTAGAGGTTTTTTTTCTCCTGTAGTGGCCCATCTAGTGTTTTTTTGCCATAGCCTCAAAGATATAACTATCTATGCCCACGTCTTGCTGAGGCTACCTAATACCTCCATGGCCATATAACTAAATGGGAGTCTCCAACCCAACCAGAATGCACACAGGGCCTGCTGTTGGAAATACCTTTCACTGGGCTTCCCCTCAGCATACAATAGTACCATTCACTCAAACATATAATATTAAGAATTATTCCTACAACATAATATTGCAAGCCATCTACCCCTACTTTTTCAAATCTAGATGGCAACAACTCTCTCTCCCACTACAGTTGGGGACAATCTAGGTAAGCCTGTGGCAGAAGATTAGGGCCAAGATGATACATTGGGAGGAAAGATTAGGGCCAAGATGTCCCCAATCTCACTCTTGGTGCCCAATTTCAAGTGACTGCAAACTCATAGATCTTTTCTTATCTTCCATCAATGGCAATCTGTTCTACCAACCAGCAAGCTGTTCAAGTTCACTTATTCAGTAGGTCTATTGCCTGTTCCAATTTAAGACCATTCACTCAAGTCCTATGTTCAGACCCCCTGTAACAAATTCCAATGGGTTGCAGCTGTCAGTTAGAAGGCTATAACTGAGTGGCCAAGACTTTATTGACCTTGAATAGTATCTTATCCTTCTATTCCCATGGTTTTTATAATCACATATCCATAATGGCTGCAGTGTTATAATTAAAAGTGACTTAGAATCAGTGGTGAAATCCAATTTTTTAAACTACTGGTTCCTTGGGCGTGGTTTGGTGGGCGTGGTGTGGCTTGGTGGGCATGGCAGGGGAAGGATACTGCAAAATCTCCATTCCCTCCCCACTCCTGAGGGAAAGATATTGCAAAATCTCCATTCCCACCCCACTCTGGGGCCAGCCAGAGGTGGTATTTGCCGGTTCTTCGAACTACTGAAAATTTCTGCTACCGGTTCTCCGAACTACTCAAAATTTTCGCTACCGGTTCTCCAGAACCTGTCAGAACCTGCTGGATTTCATCCCTGCGAGAATGTAATGAATGATGGCACTGTAACTTTTTTTTTGAGGAGGAATGGGAACATATATGTTCTTCTGTCTCTCTGCTCTTTTGTGGAATAGATATATGTTGAACTGCTCTCTCTTTGTACTCTGAGATGAGAAAAAGGCAATGTATTCATCATAGTTTGTTTTCAGCCAAGTTTGACTGATTCCCCAGATTGAAAGTCTCAAATGTTGAGTATGCTTTCCATTAATAAACAATGAACAAGAAAGACTGTTTTTCTTATTGCATAGTGTAGTTATTCACTTTTGTGTGCAAATATTTATTTCTGGTCACATGGGCTTTTATGTTTCAGATTTTGGCTGATTGAGATGAATGTAAGTAAAAAGGGTGCTCTTTGACTTCTACTTATGTTGCATTTCTAGTTATAAACTAGCAGGCTGGAATGCTCAAGAGTAGCTAGGTGCCAGGAAGTGCTTTTTAATAAGGGCAAGAGTTCTTGAACACATCCACAACTTGGCAGAACTTCTTGCTTTTATAAACCCCTGTACACTTCAAGAGAAAATATCTTACATCTAGCACTTTAATGTGATAAGGTCAGTTAAAGACTTGAGTAAGTCTGATGCTTAGTCTGTTCTAGTTTAACATTACTTCTGTCAAAGCTTTCACTGGAGATTTCTGCCTGCCATACCACACAAAGCTGACGAGCTGATAAAGCTGAAGCCAAGAATTTTGAGCATGCTGTAGCCATTGCACATTGTTTTAAATAAAAACAGGATGCCGTTATATTGAATAGTTGATTATTATTGCATACTTGAGCTTTTCAAATCTCCTTTTCCACAATGCTAATATGGACTTTGAAAATTGGAATGTATGCATATTTTTAATTGATGGAATCAATGTATAGAAACATTATTTTGAAAATTTTTAGGTGGGAATCTGTCACCTTGAAGTTCAATGTAAATTATATCTGAAATAATTCCAATTTTTCCATGGTGACATGGGTATTTTTTTCCTCAGTGAGTTTGAGAGAAGTGTGTAGATCTTAGGTATGAGGTTGTATATTTTAGCAATCTCATGAGATCAAAAATAAAAAATAAGACAGAAGAAATGGCTGTCAGAATACCCATATTTTAGTTGTGATATAGTAAATCCCAGAAGTTGCTTGTCGAACAATCATATTGCTCACTTTTAAATTTTGGGGATTCTAATATGATGATGAATTGCCCTATGAATCTTATTGAAGAGCAGAGTACAACTCAAGTTAACATTTTTTAAAAATTCCATTCTTATTTGTTTCTTAAAGTTATTAATAGCTACATTCTCCAGATCGAGAGAACATTTTACAATACATTTTAGAAGGCAATTTAATATCAGTAACATAACGGAAATTTTCTCTATTTTTCCATCATGGAATGTATCAGGAGCATATAGCAGTACACATGTATGTACATATAACTAAAATGAATGAGAAAAGAAATTGCACAAATTGCATCACTATTTCATATTATACTTTAGGTTGGTCATGATACAACTTATTTAACTAATCAACTAATTAATTAATTAATTTCCACAGACCACTGGCTAAAGCCCTGACTATCTTTGTTTTGGGATCTGCCTATCTATACCATCCTTCACATAATACATTAAGCCCTATATCAATGATGGCAAACCTTTTTGGCACTGAGTGCGTGCGCACGCTCATTGGGGCCGTGCTCGGGAAAAGCCGAACTTCTGGGTTCTAGTGTGCATGTGTGCCCGATGATCAGCTGGCTGGCGTGCATGCGCAGGCTGGTTTTAGGCATTGTTGCACGCCGGAGATCGCACTCCGGAAAAGCCAAACTTCCAGGTTCTGGCATGCATGCGCACCCAACAATCAGCTGGCTGGCGCACATGTGTGCACCGGTTTTTGGCACTGCTGCATACATGGAGGACAGCTGACTGTCACTCACACATGCGCACCAGAAACCCAGAAGGCAAACAGGCAAGGCTGTGCGTGCCGGGCGACATGGCTTCGTGTGCCACTTTGGGCACGCGTGCCATAGGTTCCCCATCACGGCCCTATATCCTCTTTTCTTCTGCCTGTGGGGTTTCATGTCTACTTTTTATCCAATCCAGTAATGTAGGACCAAGAACATTCTTCCTTAGTACTTGAACAATACACCAGCAAAAGCTCAGCAGATGCTGTAGCAAAAATTGTTATTCTTTATGGGTATTTGCGTTGTATTAAAACACTCCCTCCTACCGCACTGACTTCTATTTTTCCTATTTCTGATAAGCTTCATGAAATAAAATCTCTTCCATGTCCATACACTTTGCAGAACAAAGCTCAAAAGAGCAACATATGGAGTTCATATATTTTGTTTCAGGCTTATGGACTGCTTATGTATCCTCCATTCTTTTTTTGGGCTATTATAGATAATGTGCAGAGAGCAACTGACTTCCTGCTGAGAGAGAAAAACAGAGGTTGAATAGTTTCTATGTGCCAGAAAGAAGGTTCATTGATCTCAGATGCGGTAGTTTGCAGGTGGTAGACACAGTGAATCTAGTTACTGGATGGGATACTCTATTAATTAGTTACGGCTGTTCCAATATCTAGTCACCAGCTGGCAGACAAAAGAAATTACTGAGGTTTTCTGCTTAAAAACAACCAGATCATCCCACTGTGATGATACAGACACTGATGCAGCTGGCTTTTTTTAAAAAAACTTGAGGTCTATTTATAAATGCAGATCTGTTGTATTTTAGGAATAATAACAACGTGATTCCTTTTCTTTCTCTTTTCTGCCTGATCTTTAATATTAGTCAGAATCCTATTCCATATCTACTGGCATAATGAGAAAGCTGGAGAGGTTCAGATAACCATTTCTCAGAGACCTAGACTGTGGAATGATCTCCCCAAGTGCTAAGCTTGGTTTCCAACATATACTTAAAGCCTCTTCATTTAACCCAGTGGTTCCCAATGTGGGGCCCACGCCCTACAGGGCGGCAATTTGATTTTTAATGGGGGGCAATTGGAACCTTGTGTCAGGGTTCTAAATAGCATTGAAAATTAAATCAGAGTCCGAGGCAAAGTATTCCTCAAAGTTCCAATTTATTAGCAGAGCCATGTTGGCACATCTGGGAGAAACCCGAATCTGAAGTCCCCGGGGTTTCTGCACCCAGTTGAAAGTTCAAGCACTTGTCCCCACACCCCCAAGTCCATCACATTGACCAATCTTCAACTGCCACCCTGCCAAGAATCCACCCATCTCCTTCTGTGTAGGTGCAGGAGTGCGAACACAAAGGACGACCTTGACTATCTAGGAAGAATTTGTTATGGCTACATACAGACAGCCCTCATGCAATTCCCCCTCCCAAATTCCCACAGTAAAGAATGCACATTAAACTACTATAAAGTGTGGCAGGCCAAAGACCCCAACTAAAATGGCTTCGGCCTGACACCTAATTTATTTATTTATTTATTTATTTGTTTGTTTGTTTGTTTGTTTGTTTATTTGTTTGTTTATTTATTTATTTATTTATTTATTTATTTATTTATTTATTTGGAGGTACTTCTATGCCGCCCTACTCCCTAAGGACTCAGTTTAAACCAAGTTAATGGCCTTTTAGGCTTCCTCCGCATGAGTAGGAGTTCACTTTTTGAATAGTAAGAATTATATATCACGGGGGGGGGATGATAATTTTAGAAATGCTTAAGTGGGGCATGGCCAAAATAGGTTGGGAACCACTGATTTAACCTCTGATCACCACTGTCTTGTTGCTATATTTTAATTGCTTATGAATAATTGAGATATATTTTATATTTGTTATGGTGCTTTAACATGTGTTTGATTAGATCATGTCACATTTTTCTGGTTTATGGTTGACTGTTGGAGCCTTTCTTAATTCATTATTTACAATGTCACTAGACATGTCTGTCTTGCCCAGTTATGATTTATTCAGCCTTATTCCGGGTGAATTTATGGAAATTATGCAACATTCTGGATGAATGGAAAAATCATTCTGTTAGAGAGCATGAATGGATGGGTGAGAACGGGATAAACGAATGTATTAAAATTACTGAGCTGAAAAGAAGTTATTGGGCATCCAGGAATGAATAAAAATGGTAATTATTTAGTGACTATCTACTAGAAAAAGTTCAGTTCTGAATGTGTTTTAACCATAAATTTCTTCAAATCATTAAAAAATAGAATTGCAAAAAATAAAATTTATTGTATTTTAATTTAGAAAAAGTGTATGACAAAGTGAATAGACCTAAATTGTGGATTATTTTGTGCTAATATTGAGTTTAATGTTGGTTGGTTAATCTGAGAGGAATATTTAATAGAAGTGAAGCATGTGTAAAAATATATAGAATATTTAATGACTGGCTCAACAGTGAGTAGAGATTAGTAAATCTGTGATGTCCCTTTAGTTATAAAATATTTTTATGGATACATCTATATGAAGTTAAACACTTAATGGTTTGGGATATGAAGTCCTTCGGGAGTTGGGCGGCATATAAGAATACCAAAATAAATAAATAAATAAATAAATAAATAAATAAATAAATAAATAAATAAATAAATAAATAAATAAATATATGTGTACCCTTTGTGATGATGCTGTGTTGTTGACTGAGGAGCAGTAAATAATAGGTAGATTGCATGATGTAATGAAAAGTATGAATCTAAATATTATTAAATCCAACATTCAATGCTTTATAGATAAAAGTAAAAATAACATTCTGTTGACACTGGAAGCATATTAGCTGTGGACATGAATATTTATTCAATCATGATGATGCCACATGGTTGGTAGAGAAATGCTAGAAACATTACTGAAATGAAAACTTTCAGCCTCCTATTGATGAAATTCTAGCTTCAGAAAATGGTTGGAAATCAGAAAATCCTATTTTTACAGCTATAACTTAATACTATGTATGTTATTAAGATAATATTGAATATAACAACTGATAATGAGCCATGGTGGCGCAGTGGTTAGAGTGAAGTAAGTATGCAGGCTGCTTCTGCTGACTGCCGGTTGCCTGCAATTTGGCAGTTCAAATCTCACCAGGTTCATGGTTGACTCCGCCTTCCATCCTTCTGAGGTGGGTAAAATGAGGACTTATATATGATAACTTATATAAAATGAGACTTATATATTGCTTCACAGTGCTTTACAGCTCTCTCTAAGCGGTTTACAGAGTCAGCTTATTTCCCCCAACAAGCTGACTCTGTAAACCACTTAGAGAGGGCTGTAAAGCGCTGTGAAGCAATATATAAGTCTAAGTGCTATTGCTGTAATAGAATTCACAGTAGTAATGTGGCTTTCTTACTATCAAAATTGCTTTTAGCACAAAGAAAGATTAAAAAGAGGGAAGCAAAATTATTTTACTGGATTTTTGCAAAATTCTTTGCTAGCTTACCTTATAAAATTCAATAGAAATGCCCACAGATGGATTCAAGTAAGATATATGCCTTCAAAAAAAACCTCAAAATGATTTTGTTCTGTTTGCATTTGTGACTTGCACTCTCCTCAGAATACATATAGAATGTTATGTCTCATCTGTTCTACTGCTAGTTGAAAAACAACTAACTTTTAAAATCTTCTGTGGAGGAACAAGTGGAACAGGTATTAAATTAACTGAAATATATTTCAAATATAAGTTCGCACCCGCTTATGTAACTGAACAATCAAATCACCTTTCTTTTTATATAACCTGACAGAATTATCACCTGACATTGCTAGAACCCTTCCCTCATTTTGAAAGGAAAAAAAACAGATATAAAGGGGGACTGAGTCTTTTCTAGTTTTTTATTTACTTATTAAATGGTGCACCAAAATAAAATATAAACATTCAACAATGTAAAGAATCAAAATGTGAATATGAAACATAACCTTATAAGTAGGGGCATTAATTACTTTTTTTCCAACCAAAACTAGATGCACTGAATAACTGCAAAAAAGTCATAAATGGTAAACAACCAGTAAGACTAATCATGGATCCAGTTAATAATAACAGGCAAACCTACAGTGTTGTATATAATTCAAAATCCAAACATTGCTGAGCTAACCAAATGAAACGGGCAATTACCATGAAAATAAAGCCATCTCCAAAATAAACTCATGAAATATATTTATATAAGGTTTAATAGTTAGTCAGCATAATAAAAAAAATGGTTTACAAGAAAGTAAACTAAAATCCAATGTTGTTCTGATGAAAATCTCTAGCTAAATAACAGATAAACATTCCCACCAAATGAAGTGAATATCTTGAGTTAGAACACAAACTACAGTAAAACTTATGAATGAATAAAACTGTCAGTTACTTTGCACTGATCCTTATGGCTATGTATTCTATTAAAAAAAGTTATTCCAGAGGAATGTTCTTGTAGGTTTATAGCAGGATTACATATGTGGGCTGCAAGCATCTGGATATCCATGAGGTGGCAGCAAAATGATACAGAAAATTCTGATGTATTACTTTGAATGCCAGGATCCTTGTACCTAGTTGTGATAATTTTAGTTTAAGATATTTCATTATAGATCAAGTCAGGACAAAATATTTCTTTCTATAAAATAAAGGATTGTCTTTGAAACAAAAAAAATACAATATAGAGCAGTGATGGAGAACCTTTTTTTCCTCAGGTGCCGAAAGCGCGTGCGCGTATGCTATTGCACACGCTCGAGTGCCCACACCCATAATTCAATGCTGCCCCACACCCCATGCAGGTGCGCACAATCCCCCCGACTCCCCCATTTTCAGACTTTGGGTGGACCCGGTAGGTCAGTTTTTTGCCTTCCCCAGGCTCCAGAGGCTTCCCTCTCCCGCCCCCCCGGAGGCATCCAGAGGCCGAAAACACCCTCCCAGAGCCTCCACGTGAGCCGAAAATCAGCTGGCCAGCATGCACATGCATGCTGGAGCTGAGCTAGGGCAACGGCTCACATGCCGGCAGATATGGCTCCGCGTGCCACCTGTGGCACGCGTGCCATAGGTTCGCCATCACTGGTATAGAGAATACAGAATAAGAGAGTTGTAAGGGACCTTGAAGGTCTTCTAGTCCAATCCCCTGCTCAGGTAGGAAACCCCATATTATTTCAGATAAATGGTTGTCCAATCTTTTCTTAAAAACATCCAGTTTTGGAGGCAAGTTGTTCTACTGATTAATTGTTCTAACACAGGAAATTTCTCCTTAGCTCTAGGTTGCTTTTCTCCTTGATTAGTTTACATCCATTGCTTTTTGTCCTGCCTTCAGGTGCTTTGGAGAATAGGTTGACCCCCTCTTCTTTGTGGCAACCCCTTAGATATTGGAACACTGTTATCATGTCACCCCTAATCCTTCTTTTCATTAAACTAGACATACCCAATTCCAAACTAGACATACCCAATTCCATACCCAAATATCTTAAGCGTGACTAAATTGCCTTGCTTCATTGTAATAATCGACTCCCTTCTAGGGCCAGCAGATTTTATCTCAAATTTTATATCTTCTTAGTCCATGAAAACTCTATGAAAATTGTGAGATGATCAGATTTTATTACATTGTTAAAATATTCTAAATAAAACCAACATGGCACATAAATGTTCTCTTGTTATTCATTGTGTAAGCAGTTGTTCATGTTTTTTAAGATCACCAACCATTCTCATAGGTTACTGACATAAGCAGGATATTGAACTGGACAATTGGTCTCACCCATACTTAATCATTATTCTATTATTATAAAATTAAGATTTATTTATCTTTTCGTCATACTTTTCTTCACTCCAAGAACATTGTGTTAACTGAACGTGGTTTTCTAAGCATTTCATTTTCAGTTAGGCTGTTAAAACAAAAAGCTAAAAAAATAAATTGATGAAAGGTGCTTGTCCTCTAGTAAAAAAACATGACTTGCATCTGGTTGAATTTATCATGGATTTTACTCATAGGTAAGAAGGCTATGCTTGCTCACTACTTTATTGGGTAATTATGCTTTAAACAAAATATTCATAAATAAACCTAATTTTAGCTTGAAGTACTTCACTAACACACTATAAAATCATCATATTCTAAAATGGTATTGCATGCCTAGTTTCTTGTTTACTAAATAAATTATGCCTGTCTGCTTTGTATTTTTCAGGTTAAATCTGGAATTGTTTGCTGCCAAAGATGTCATGAAGCTTCACGTCAGAGTCCTCAATTTAAAGGAAAACATTGCTTTCTTGGCTCAGGTCCTTGCCAGCACCAGCCATAGTGGATTCCCAGTGGTTTACAAATCTAAACCAGACCAGTCCAAGGTGTTTCTGGGAACAATTACAAGGTAAGACACTACATTCCTCCTTAGAGTAGCCCCTCGGGTCAGTGTTTAGAATTTAACACAGTATATTATGAATAGATGCCTTGCAAACTACAACTGTGTGCTCTTGAAACAACAGTGTATATAGCTTTATCCAATATTGGACACATAGGGTTTTTTGTGGGTAACTGTGCAATATGACATTAGAAACAGAACAAAATCTTAGGAACTTGAAGGCATTCCAGAAAAAGGCAGAAACATTTATTTAGTCAACCTTCTCATACAACTGAAGTAAAACTGGAAGGAGGGGAAATCAGTAGCCACCTTTCTTATTTTTATCCAAGTCCATTTTTAAAAAAAGATAAAGTATATCAACATGCAAACAGCAAAGGAAAGACCGAATACTTAGGATCGCTTCCCCAGTATGGCTGCAGGAATTAAACAGATATACTTTAAGGAAGAAAAATGGCAATACTTGTGGATTTTGTCGTAGGGAAGGATCACAAAAAAGTTTTTGTGCTATAATTGATTTTCATTGTTCACCACTTGTGGTGACATTTAAAAAAAAGACACTTGCCTGATGATGTCATTACACAAATTCCACCATTATATAGTTGTGCCTGATGATCCAACTTATCAGTCAAGTACATAATTTATGGAAATTGATGACATATTTTATTACTTTTTATTACTTATTTGCTGTACGCCGCCCTGAGTCCCTCGGGAGTTGGGCGGCATGTAAGAAAACCAAAATAAATAAATACCACCGCCTCCCCAATACTCATGGTTTTCAGGAATTCATATCAAAACTGATAATTTTAGGGCACTTCTATATAAGCAGCTTTCTTATTAGGTGAGCCTACTGACCTCACAGTGAAAGTGAAGCATATCTTGAAGAGGGTGGTCAGATAAATTATGGTCATCCAAATGTAACTGCATGTGGGACATCTGCTTCTGCAGAGAACCAAACAGCCAAATTAAGATGTCTTTCCTTGCCAGAAAATTAGCATTGACATTACTCACCCAATTGCTACTTGTTGGCCTGCAAAGTATTTAAGGTGTCTTATCATCTTACTTTCATGCCCAAAATAGCCATCTTTCCCCGGGGGGAAAAAGTTAACTTTGCATAATCTTGCACACTACAGCTCTTCTTCTTCAGTATCTGAAGCCTTAACTAGCTCTAGCCCAGTTCTGATCTGGGGTTATTGTAACGGGGGGGGGGGGGATGTGCTGTAATCTTGTCTACTGTAAATCATCTAGAAATGTATTATAGCATCCTGATTTTGCCCGCCTCCACTTGTAGAAATACAAAATAGCTATAACACTTTCGATTCAGGCCACCTTTAAACCAATCAGGGATCTGGGATTTTGCCCCCCTCCCCAATGGAGTATTTGATGTTGGTAGAACAATGCTGGTACTATGATTGCTATATGGATGGAAGTTAATTTAAGAACTACTGGTAAACACTACAATTGCTTGCAGAGGAGTAGGAATGTAAAATAATTTAACATTTTTAGGCATTGTTGTTGTTGTTTTTTGTCCCCAGCACATCCATGGCAGGATTAAGTTAAGTAAGATGAAGCATATATTAAACATACTAGGATGAAACTCAAGCTAAGTCCCCAGGGAAAAAAATTAGTTTTCCTTCTGAAAATGTATGAAGTCATCATAGCCACATCATGGGTTTTCTTCTTCCCTTTTTTCCCTTTCAAAATAAAAAATACTTTACATCAAAGCTGCCAAAATGTGTCCCAGAGCTGCCTTTGACTCACCAGTGTAGGTGGCTCCAGACATTTTAGCCCTTCCCTTTTGCATTTTTTAATTGGAGGATTTTAAAGAATAAAATCAATTGCTTAAGTTCCTTAAAAAATTACCCCCTTTTAGACATAGTACACATGGTCTATCATGCTCCTTAGACCAATGGAAGTCGCACATACTTTCTTTACATGCTCAGAGTTGCACAGGTACTTCTTCAGATGTGATCAAATTATCATGCATGGTCCTTTAGGAAGTTGAGGGAATAGCAGCTTTTGAGGAAAGTTTCGCATTGCTATGGATGTGTGGGAAATATGAGCTGACCCAAAGCAGAGCAATGAGTTTATATGGACATAAATCTGTGACAGAGGAAATGTACCTTATAAAACAGAAAGTAGAATGGATTGGAATTATACCGATCCATAGTATTGGGGAATACAAATGTTTAAAACAATTAGATATTATTACAATTAGATATGACTTTCATATTCCAATTTGAAGGTGGTGGATAAAAAGATCAAATTATTCATATCATTTGAGTGTTTTAAGCAAATACAAAATTATTCATTAAACTTAGAACTATTTGATTTAAATTCAAGCTATCAAATTTATACACTTTACATACCATTTTTGAACATATCTATATCATGCATAATGTATTGATGAAGTTACCTTACTCTTTGTACCGTATGTACATCAAATAAGACGGGTAACCCCTACGGCAGAGGATCACTAGTATTGACGGTATAGATTGTAGTAGATGGTGTACTGTCACATGATCTATCTATATTTGTAAAATTTACTCCCCTTTTTATGTGTATTTTAAATTGGTCTTCGACCGCAATAAAAGCTATCTATCTAACTTAATTCCCATTGAAATTATTAGACTTAAATCACAATTGACGTAGCCTATTGATCTGAATGAGACAAGTTCAGCAAACCTAGTTTGGATCCAACTCAATGTCTGAAGGGGCCAGCTGACATTCTTAAAATGCTTTGACTTTTGTCTTATTGTTGCATCCATTAAATGTTATCAAGAAGTGTCTGAAAAATCACAGAGCTACACTTCTAATAGTTAGTAAACTATGGAGTCTGCACCAGGTTGAATTTGTTACATTAAATAAGCTTAACCCACTCATTTATTTCCCAGCTGTCTGCTGCAATAAAACAAGAACCGATGTTAATAAATAATTGAGCCAAAATGATTGTCTCATTCTTTCCCTGTTAAATTGTCCATAGCATTCTGAATTCTATAATGGTAGAGAGTGGTAGAGTTCAGATATTTGGATTTTATATTTATACACCCTATATAATACATTTTAAAACAACTAGAATAAAAAGCTAAAGGTACTGTACGTCTCACATGTGAAATAGTAAAAGATTAAAAAGTAGAGACCTTAAGATATCCAAACTGTTAGAATTATTCCTTTTCTATAGAACCTGTAATTTTCTGGGAGAGAGCAGCAGGCTTTTTCATTCAATACCAAGTTACAATTTTCATATATATATATATATATATATATATATATATATATATATATATATATATATATATATATATATATATATATATATATATATATATATATATATATATATATATATATATATATATATATATATATATATATATATATATATATATTAAAAAGAAAACCGTGCATGGCCCTCTCTTTAACGTTTTAAAATTAGTTTCAAAAGAATAAAGACATACTTATTTTACCTAGTGTAGGGGTATCAAACTGGCGGCCCGGATGCGTCATACGCAGGCCATGCCCACCCCAGCTCCGCGAAGGGAAAAAATGTCATGATACGCCACATGACGGTAATGTGACGGGACCTTAACTGAAAAAGGGTGTAAGAGTTCCTTAATTTGAACGGATGAATGGGGAGGAAGAGAGATTCTTTAACTCCTCCCCAAAGTCATAGGAGAAAAGATAGTAGGACCCCATATTTTCATCCATTTGTAAAAGTGGCTTAGAACAATGTTGAGAAGACACACTGCAGAAATGGAAGGCATCAAGAAACCCTTTTCCTCTCTTTGCTTTAAATAATCAAGCCTTTCATATATTTGTATTTGTATTTGTATTTGTTTATTTTGTCAAGCATATATGATTATAAGCAAAGTATAAACAGTAAAACATGATTGAATATATATGTAATAGTACAAGCATGAATAAGAGTAAAAGAGGTATGAGTATATGTGTACATTAGGACAGGAACGGTAGGCACGATTGTGTTAGTCAGTTAACAAATATTAAATATCAAAGAGTCTGCAATGGATTGTCAGAAGGGAAAGAGAAGATAGGAACAGAGGATGAAGAATGTGTGTGAGAGTTGCTTCTTCTATACATCTTCTATATAATACCAAAATAGTAAAACTTCATTTGATCACAGTTTGCTTTCCTTGTTTGGAGGAATCATTCTACCCAAACATACTCAGTTGCAACAGAGTATTAAAAATAGGAAGGAGGTGTGAGAGCAGGACAAGAATTATGACAGAGAGAGAACTTGATGGTTTAAAGATTATCTGACTGTAGCCATAGTCTTGAACTAATTCCTCAGTAGACAAATCAGTTTTAAAAAATCATCTGTATTAGCGATGGCTGAGCAGCTGTATTTAGTAAAAATAACGACACTATTGCTGAGAGAAACATTTTTACAATGATCCATGGGAATACTAAAACCAAACTACATTGTTTAGCTAAAACATGCTTTCCCTCCAGTAAAGTGCATGTTGCATAATTGAAAGTAAATTGAAGACATTATAGTTTAGAAAATATGACAAAGTTGAAAACTTAAAGCTGCATTATCTTTCGAGACAGAAATAACTTATTTATGTCTATATATTTACTGGCTGATTTTTAGTGATTTCTTTTCATTGACAAAGAGAATAAAAAATTTACTAAGCCAAAATGATATGGGGCCAATTTGTTTCAGAACCGTAAATGTGTGCTTTGGATATGTGCTGCTTGAGAAAAAAGAAAATAGAGTTGATATATAGGTCACAGTTCTTGTTACAACATCTAGTGTTGGATAATCCCATAAATTTTTTTATTCCTTCAAAAACGGTTATTGATCTTCACAATGTTTTAGGAAAAAGAGAGATGCTCATGTTTAGTAACTTAAGTAGTACAATAATTTTGCAATTAACTAATGTTAATAAGGGAAAGAAGTCTGACCATTCTGAACCTCTTATATAAATAACGAAGATGCCATAAATATTGATGGAATTGTGATAGTGCATAAAACTGATCCAACTGCTTTCTGTATAATATCTCTTCTAAAGAAAAACAGATGAACAAACCAAAACCAAATAAAATAATTATGCATGAATTTTTCATTTGTTGAATGCAATCTCACAATCTCTTTTCTGAATTGTTTCAATTGCTAAGTACAGAAGTACAAAATATCTGGTAAAAACTTTCAAATTTATTGTATTTTTATTTCTACATTGTATCAACGCTATAAGTATATTATGAATAGGTTTGGGTCATAATTAACAGTACCGAGACTCTGTATTTAAAGCAATGCTTTGGAATATATGCTGTCCTCTGTAGCACAATCTCATAGAGGAATTCTTACATTGCTTATATATTTTCACATAATCAAACTCAATCTGTAATATTTTCCAACTGCCCTGTTTTAGAAAGCAATGGTGCAATAGTTGTGATAAGATTGTACGTGTACCAGGGGTGGGTTCTAACTTACCTCACTGCCGGTTCGCTTCCTCCCGCACTGTGTGGCTGTGCTTCATAGGCGCATGCGTGCATGCGCAGTACCATGAAATAAAATTTTTTTTAAAAAAAAGCCAAAAACAAGATGGCGACACATGCGTAGTGCCGGAAACTCAGCTTCTGCACATTCGCAGAAGAAAAAAAAACCTGGAAAAAAAATTCCTCCCCAATTTTCCCCCCAAAAAAAATTCAAAAAAAGAGATGGCGGCATCCACGGACCAGCACTGACAAAACTGGTTCCGTGACATCATTGTGACGTCACTAGCAGCTTGCTACTGGTTTGGGCGAACTGGTCCGAACCAGGAGAAACCCACCTCTGAAGTGTTCCATCACTGACTCCTTCATTAAGAAAACTGTTCCATCAAGAAATGTTTCTTTGCCATGCATGAAATTTAATCAGATTAATAGAAATTAATGCCATGCAAAGATAGAAATATATTTTTGAAAACTAGGAATGGTCTGAGGCATTGCTCTATTTATAGATTTTCAGGAGAATGGGGAAGGAAGGCAGAGGAAGAGAAATTAGATTGGTGATATAAAACATGTCTCTCTTGTGAATATGACTTGATGAAACAATGCTAACTACTGCTAGAAAGCATAAGGTACACACTTTACTAAGTGCTTTATTAAAATAACAACAGTAGCAGTTTTGATCTATGAACAATTCCCAGTCTTATACTACAACCTGGATTCCTACATTTGATGTGCATTTGAACTTCTGCCTATAAAACTGATGCAGTTAAAAAGTATTTTTTTCTTAATTATGAACAGATTTTTCTTATGTAGTATTCTAAATAAAAATAATCTGAGATATACAAACACACACACAGGTACCCACGCACAAGTTTTATTTTATGCAGTTTTTTTAACTACTCATTGAGAGAAGTGCTTGGGTAAAGATTTTATATAAGATCTTAAGGATGATTTTTAAAATTATTTTAAGCATCAAGAGTTCATTTTTTACATGAGCAGCTATGCAGATGCACATTCTTCAGAACAAATAAAAATAATGTAGAATGTGAATTAAATTTCTGAAAGGTCAGTTAAAAACAGATGTAGCTGAATTGCAATCTGTAAGTGTTTTTGAGGCAAGAGCAGTTTGTTGTCAGGTGTGTGAAAAAAAATTGCATGCATATAAATATTGATCCTATATTTGTCTTATAGCTTACAATAAGCCGCCCAGAGTCCCCTGGGAGCTGGGCGGCATATAAATCCATTTAAATAAATAAATAATAAATAAGTACGTGGTAGAATTGTCTAAAATTGAAAGTTAATTGAACCATTTGAAAACATTTTTTAACAAATGTTGACATGGATTTCCTCTCCAATAATTTCTTTATATCATGTCCATCCAGCTAGAATAAGAACTAAACAGTAAAAAAGCAGTAATAGTATAACAGAATAACAGAGTTGCAAGGGACCTTGGAGGTCTTTTGTCTAACCCCCTGCTCAAAAGTATGCACCCTCCAAACCACACCAATGGGCTCCCATTCCATTGGCAATGTCCATTTTGCTCTCCAAATTCATGGAGACCAAGTGGATTTTCTGCAAATAGAATTTTCCCATGTATTTTCTCAGGAAACATACATAAAGCAGGCTCGAAAGGTATGCACGCTCCTAACCATACCCATGGGCTCCGAATACATTGGCGATTTCCATTTTGCTCTTCAAATTCATGGAGCCCTAACCCTAAGTGGATTTTCCGCGAATGGGATTTTCCCATGAATTTTCTCAGAAAACATAGATAAAGCAGGCTCAAAAGGAATGTCTGTTCCAAACCATACCCATGGGTCCTGAACCCATTGGTGATATGCATTTTACAATCCAAATTCATGGAGACCTAACCTTAACCCTACGTTGATTTTTCGCGACTGGGATTTTCCCATGTAGATTCCCAGAAAATCGGTGGTGAAATCTAAAAATTTTCCCTAGCGGTTCTACTGGCATGGCTTGGTGGTCATGGCTTGGTGGTCATGTGACCGGGTGAGTGTGGCTAACTTGTAAAATGTGGTGAAACTCACTTAACAATGCTCTTGCTTAGCAACCAAAATTTTGGGCTCAATTGTGGTCATAAGTTTCTTTCTTTCTTTCTTTCTTTCTTTCTTTCTTTCTTTCTTTCTTTCTTTCTTTCTTTCTTTCTTTCTTTCTTTCTTTCTTTCCTTCCTTCCTTCCTTCCTTCCTTCCTTCCTTCCTTCCTTCCTTCCTTCCTCCCTCCCTCCCTCCCTCCCTCCTTCCTTCTTTCCCTCCCTCCCTCCCTCCCTCCCTCCCTCCCTCCCTCCCTCCCTCCCTCCTTCCTTCCTTCCTTCCTTCCTTCCTTCCTTCCTTCCTTCCTTCCTTCCTTCCTTCCTTCCTTCCTCTTGGTCAGTTGCTCGAACTGTGCCTATAAATTGACTATCTGCCCAGTAAGGCCCTGGTTGTCTCCTGTGGGCTGGCTGATCCACCTCCTGCTCCACAGGGGCTCTGGGCGGGGCGTGATCCGCGCCTCATACAACACCTGTGGTTTATTGCATTTTATCCACACAGGTCTGGCTTAGCTGGGCTGAGAGAAAGTCAGCGCTGAGAGCTTCTGCCTCTCAGCACCTTTTAAAACAACCTGAACCCCCCCACCAAACTACCATCTGGCACCCTAGCCCTCCCCCTCTCAGCTATTTGGCGGTGTGATTCAAATGGCCAGCCCAGCTCTATGCTGTGCACTGGCTGCCATGATGTCATCCGCCATCGCCAGGAAGCTGGATCGCAAGCATTGCACTGCTGTTGGCTGTCCTCCCACTGTCCCGTGCTCCACCAGCCTCTGCATGCTCACCCTCTGTTTCTCCCGCCCCCCCCCAGGTGTGTGTGTGTCAAGCCTTGGATTGGAGCTCGACACTCTCTTTCTCTCGGTGGCAGGAGAAGGAAGAAAGTGCTCTGGAAGGGCAGGTGGCCAATCCTGGCAGCAGCCCATCCCCTATCATGGGCTGGATGTGGGGAGTGGGACCCAAGGTGGAGGGGAAGGCAAACGGGCGGCAGTCGGCCAAAGGCCCCACGGAAGCTGAGTGTGCCAGGCCCAAAAGGCGAGCGAGCCTCACCATGTCCCTCTGAAGCGGCTCCTCAGACGAGTGCCATGGGTCTTCCCCCCCCCCCACGAGCCTTACCTTCTAGATCCTCCACCCTTCCCCATGGGCCGCATGAATATCATCATTAAATTTGGATACAATATTTCGCAGTTGCAATTTTGCTTTTAAACATATGCATATAACAACCACTGTTGTTATTTTTACATTTTATCACCTACACAATTACCTTATTCAATTTGTATAATCTCTCAAAGTTGTATTTGAAGAGAGTAGCTCTTCACATATAAATAAAATCGATCAATACAAAATATCAGCCAGTCAATCGGTGAAACCTATGTCTGGTTTTGAATAGCTACCAAAAGCTGTGGAAGGGACAAAATCTTGGGTGTACTTGATAGTGAGCAACAGGTCACCAAGATTTCATTTGGGGAGTAGAATGTAAATGTAATATGAAGTGCAATTAATGACTACGAGAAAACTTTTAAGGATTTTTTTATTCTTATTGGTAACTAATACCTTTCTGATGTTTTAGACCATTATCTCTGTAATTGGCTATGATAGTTGGGATTGAAGTTTGAGACCGAATCATAAAATATTTGGAGGGCATCCGATTGGCTATACCTCATTTATGGGGTTGAAAATGTGATCTTTCTGCCTGTTTCCAGGTTCCTCTGCTATTTCTGCTGAGTATGTGTGAGACTGGAAGATAACACTCCATCATCCTTCCTTGCTCAAAAAATAGTAGACTAACTGGCTAGCAGTTTGCTTTTTTCTTCTATTTTTACAATCTATCAGTTTATCTCAGGGGTGAAATCCAGCAGGTTCTGACAGGTTCTGAAGAACCGGTAGTGGAAATTTTGAGTAATTCGAAAGAACCAGCAAATAACACCTCTGGCTGGCCCTAGAGTGTGGTGGGAATGGAGATTTTGCAATATCCTTGCCCCAGGAGTGGGGTGGGAATGGAGATTTTGCAGTATCCTTCCCCTGCCACACCCACCAAGCCATGCCCACAGAACTGGTTTTAAAAAATTTGGATTTCACCACTGGTTTATCTCCTATAAATATAAGATGAGATATTTGGAAATTAGTGGGGGAAGGCAGGGAGAGTAGGATATAATTAATGAAAAATTGAGTGAATGAAATTTTGGCACTTTCCCTCTAGAAAAAGGAAGCATTGTGAAACTGCCATATATTTGAATGGCAGACTGAATCATGAAGAAAGATTGCAGTTGAAAAGATTGAATTTGAAAAGAAATGTTGTTGTTGTTAGTTGCAAAGTCGTGTCTGACCCATCGCAACCCCATGGATTTCCTGTCCTCTACCATCCCCCGGAAACCATTTAAGCTCATGTCGACTGCTTCAGTGACTCCATCCAGCCACCTCATTCCCCTTCTTCTTTTGCCTCAATCGTTCCCAGCATTAGGCTCTTCTCCAGTCCTTCCTTCTCATTAGGTGGCCAAAGTATTTGAGTTTCATCTTCAGGATCTGACCTTCTAAAGAGCAGTCAGGGTTGATCTCCTCTAGGGCTGACCGGTTTGAACACCTTGCAGTCCAAGGGACTCGTAGGAGTCTTCTCCAGCACCATAGTTCAAAGCACCTGTTCTCACCAGTTCGCCTGAATCGTTAGTAAATTGCTTAGGCAGTTCAGAGAACCGGTTAAAAATAAAGTGCAAGAGAGGTTTTTTCTCTCTCTTTCTCCCTTCAGTTAATAGCTCCACTTAACAGTTGCAGCTGGAATGCAGCCATACATGCTGAATCAAGTCAATAAACAACAAACGGACAGGATTAGGGCAGGGAAACCCATCAATCACCCATCTAAGGATGGGATTAACCTCTTCCCTTCAGGAAGAAGAACAAGATTACAAACATTTTTATTATAAAGAGCATTAAGTAACACTTCTGTGATCAGCTGATACTCCCTGGAGTTCCCCAAGATCTTTTATAGCTGCTGCAGTGTTGGCCACTTCCTGTTTCTTCCTGGGGGAAAAGATACAGGAGGGGACAATGATGCAGCTTGATCATACAGGCCGTGAATTTAATGCATGTGTGGTCCAGCCAGCTGTATTGCTTCTGCTGTGAAGCACCCAATTTAGAACATAGAGAACATAGAATAATAGAGTTGAAAGAGTTAATGGCTTTTGGCAGCATGCCCAGGCTTTCAATTAGCCTGAGCAGCTGCTCTTAGTTTCTCTCTCAGCTGCTGTGTTTGCTTTGGGGTTGACTTATTTTTAAAAGGGGAATGGCTGTTTTAAGTTTTCTGCATTGCTTTAATGGTTTTACTGGCACTGTCCTTTTGGGGTGTATTTCCCTCACTCTGTTTGAAAGCCTCTAGTGATGGCAAGCTATTCCATTGGTTGATTGGTCTTACCCTTAGGAAATTTCTCCTTAGTCCTAGGTTGCTTCTCTCTTTGGTTAGTTTCCATCCATTGTTCCTTGTTGTGCCTTTTGGTTCTTTGGAAAATAGATTGACTCCCTCATTTTTGTAGGAGCCCCTCAAATTTCCTGACAGAACAATTAATCAGTGGAACAACTTGCCTCCAGAGGTTGTAAATGCTCCAACACTGGAAGTTTTTAAGAAGAGATTGGATAACCATTTGTCTGAAGTGGTGTAGGGTTTCCTGCCTAAGCAGGGGGTTTGACTAGAAGACCTTCAAGGTCCTTTCCAACTCTGTTATTCTATTCTATTTTAAATATTGGAACAGTGCTATTTTATTGTGCTATTTTACTGTGTGTTGGACTAAGGAGAAATTTCCTAAGGGTAAGACCAATCAAGTGGGCCATGCCCTCCCAGTCACATGACCAAACCACGCCCACCAAGCCACATCCACAGAACCGGTAGGGAAAATTTTTGGATTTCACCACTGGCAAAGGCCTCAATTCTTTGACGCTCAGCCTTCCTTATGGTCCAACTTTTACAACCATACATTGCAACTGGGAAAACCATTTTTGTTGTTGTTGTTAGTTGCGAAGTCATGTCCGACCCATTGCGACCTCATGAACAACGTTCCTCCAGGACTTCCTGTTCTCTACCATCCTCTGGAGTCCATTTAAGCTCACGCCTCCTGCTTCATTTATGAATTTATTTATTCATTTATATTTATTTCATTTATTTCATTCATTTATGGGAAAACCAAAGCCTTGACTATACACACTTTTTTTTGGCAGGGTGATGTCTCTGCTTTTTAGTATGCTGTCTAACTTTGCCATAGCTTTCCTCCCCATGAGCAACCGTCTTTTAATTTCTTGGCTGTAGTCCCCATGTGCAGTGATCTTGGAGCCCAGGAAAATAAAATCTGTCACTACCTCCATTTCATCTCCATCTATTTGCCAGGAATTGAGAGAAAAGAAATGAGGGACCATAATTGAACTAGTTACTGGTTGTTGCAGTATTATTATCATCTGGGTGACCAGTAAATTGGTGTGAATTGGACATTTTTATTAGACATACAGACTTTATTGTGCCATAATGTTGTTGTGCAGAAAGATTCTTACTGTGTATATATTTTGTAGCTGGTTTGAAACAATCTCTTAAATTTTTTATCATTGTAACGTGTAACAGATAAATGGACTTTTTCGCAAGGGTTGATGCAAAAAACATTTCCCAAGCTTATAGATTTCAGCATTAAGCAATGGGAAAGTTAGTATCTAATGCAAGAGTTGGAAGTAATAGGGTGCTGTTCTATTTGGGTATAGGATGTTTGTTTTGTAAAGGCTATGCCATGAAATGAAAATGCTGAAACACTTTGCCGGGCTATTTTGTAAAATATACTTTTTTCTAAAGAGATTTCTAAAGAAAGAACAGAGGAACAATTGCCAGTTCAATATCTGATCTCTAGAACTTCCTGTTAACGTGAAAATATAGTGAAACATGCTCAGGCTGTTGTTATAAAAACCTGAAGACGTGATAGGAAGGATATATGTAACATCAAAGAATAAGCTTGTTATATTTTTGAAGTGTGACTTCAGTGAGTCTAAGTTAAAGTGACCAGATTTTTTTTTCTTCAAGCGGGACACCATTGACGGGGGTGGGTTTTTCCATTTGAGTTTTGCCCTCTGCGCATGCGCAGAACGCTGCGCATGCGCAGAGGGCAAAACAGCAAATGTCGGCGTCCAGGTGAGGTGGGGGGGTGGGGGGGGTGGCGGGAGGGTGCTTGGATGCCTGCAGCTCGCGACAGGTAAGCTGCCGGCTGCCTCCTTCTTTCCCCGTCTCCCGCCTCCCGTTCGTTGCTTGCCAGCCCGCCCGAAGGGAAGGCGGGAGGCGAGGAAAGGCCTCCCGAAAGGAGGGGAGGCTTCGGGAGCCCGCCTCCCTTTCGGCCCGAAAGGGAGGCGGGCTCCCGAAGCCTCCCCTCCTTTCGGGAGGCCTTTCCTCGCCTCCCGCCTTCCCTTCGGCCAGGCTGGCTCGCCTCCCCTCCTTTCGGGAGGCCTTTCCTCGCCTCCCGCCTTCCCTTTGGCCGGGCTGGCAAGCAACGAACGGGAGGCGGGAGACGGGGAAAGGAGGCAGCCGGCAGCTTACCTGCTCCAAGCATCCAAGCGCCGCGGTCTCCCGGTCGCCCGCCCGGCCCCAGGGCAACGGCGGCAGCGAGGCAACGGGGGGAAGAAAGGGGAGGGGGACGAGGAAGGGCTGTTTGCGCCGCTCGTAAGCTCAAAGTGGCGACGGCTCCTCGTCCCTCACCCCTCCCAACCGCAGCGGCGCCTCCGAGGGCGAGGCTAGGGATGGGGCGGGGGAAGAAGAGGAGGAGCAGCCTCCCTTCCCCCTCCCCCCAGCTTCCAGCGCCCGCCCGCCACCAACGCCGGCCCGAGCTGAGAGGCCTGCTGCCTTTCAGGCCGATTTTTTGAAAGAATGCCCTAGTCGGGCATTGTTTTAAAAAATCGGGACTTTTTAAGAGGGCGGGCGGGACGCGGGACAAATGGTGAAAAAGCGGGTGTGTCCCGCCAAAATCGGGACGTCTGGTCACCTTAGTCTAAGTCAAACAATGGACACTCATTTTTCTCTTGTATCCTAAATCTTTCTTTCAATATGTGTTGACATATGTCTTTTTCATTATAGAGATCCCCCCACTCCAAAGTCCAACTCCTCTGTGATGCCCTGATGGAATTATTTTAGACCAATGCTGAATAATTTTGAATTTGCTAGCCAAAGGCTTATGCTAAACCAATGTTTGTGTTCTTTACCATTGGACTCAATGGATCATACATTTTAACTCTACAAAAACACCACTATTAGTAAAATAAACAACTACTACAGTTTAAAAATATTTACTTGCTCAGATATAATAAATTATAACCCTAAATTTTATTACAATTCCAAGCTATCAATTTATTTTTTTATTTATAATTCATGTTTGAAACAAGTGAAGTAGTGAAGTGAAATAAAATTGCTCATGTACCCAAGGCATCTGTGGGGGAGGGAGGATCAAGGGAGGGGTAGAAGACAAAAAGAGCAGTTATATTAACATATAACTGAAACGGACAAAGCTTGAGTAGTGGTACAATGCTGTTTTCCTTATTTCGATTAAAGTTCTTGACCCGGTGGATTTCTTTCTTTCTTTATGCACTTGCAATTTATGCCTTTACATGTACAACTACACATTGTGAATTAATACAATGGGATTGCAGGTCAACTGTTTTGTGTGAATACAAGTGATATTGAAGTACCTAAGTATATTGAACAATGTCTTGAAAAAATTTAATTAAATGGAAAGTCACTTATTAACAAGACCTTATATGGCCAAATGAAAAGAATGCCAATATTACATTTAGCTGAATTGTAAAACTGCATTACAATGAACTATTTTATGGGATTACCATGAGAATACATATTGTAATGACTTTTTCTGCATTTATGAATAAATAAATGTTTTGTTTAGCTTTATTTATTTATTTATTATTTATTTATTTATTTATTTATTATTATTTATTTATTTATTTATTTATTTATTTATTTATTTATTATTTATTTATTTAGTCAAACGTACAAGATAGCAGGTATAGGTATAAACAAATACATAAACAAAGGAAGTAAGTACAGATAAATGGGGAGAGTAAGACAGGGATGGTAGGCACGCTGGTGCACTTATGCCACGCCCCTTTTATGGACCTCTTAGGAATAGGGTAAGGTCCATGTTAGAAAGTTTGAGGTTGAAACTGTGAGGGTTTGAGGCTGTAACAAGGGAGTCGGGTAGAGCATTCCAGGCATTGACCACTCTGTTGCTGAAGTCGTATTTTCTGCAATCGAGTTTGGAGCAGTTTACTTTGAGTTTGTATCGGTTGTTTGCCTGTGTATTATTGTGATTGAAGCTGAAAAAGTCATTGACGGGTAAGACATCGTAGCAGACAATTTTGTGTACTATGCTTAGATCGGACCTCAGGCGGCGCAGTTCCAGATTGTCCAAGCCCAGAATTTCAAGCCTGGTGGCATAAGGGATTCTATTGTGAGTAGAGGAGTGGAGTACCCTTCTCGTGAAATACCTCTGGACCTGCTCAATCTTGTTAATGTCTGATATAGGACATTATACAGGAGCTGAGATAGCGCAGTGGTTAAAAGCAGCATTGCGACCTTCAGCTGATTGCTAGTTCAGCAGTCCAGCTGTTCGAATCTCACTAGGCTCAAGGTTGACTCAGCCTTCCATCCTTCCGAGGTGGGTAAAATGAGGACCCAGATTGTTGGGGGCAATATGCTGAACTCTGTAAACCGCTTAGAGAGGGCTGCAAAGCACTATGAAGCGGTATATAAGTCTAAGTGCTATTGCTATTGCTATTGTCTTTACAGTGTGGATTCCAGGTAGATGAGCTGTATTCAAGAATTGGTCTGGCAAAGGTTTTATATGACCTAGTTAGCAATACAATGTTAGAAGAAGCTTTGCAAGATTAAGTTAACAACTCTTAATGCCTTTTTGGCAATGCCATTACACTGAGCTCTGGGGCTTAGATCATTTGAGATGAGTACCCCTAGGTCCTTGATAAAGTGAGGGCCGTCTACGAGATTATTTCCGCCCAACTTGTATTTGGTGCTCTGATTTTTTTTTGCCAATGTGCAGGACAGAGCATTTATTCGTTGAGATTTGGAGGTGCCAAATGCGCGACCATTCAGACACATAGTCAAGGTCGCTTTGTAGGGCAGCAGCATTGTCAGTGGTGTTAAATAATTTTACGTGATCAGCGAAGAGGACACAGCTGCTTTTAATATGATCACATAGGTCATTGATGTAAAGCAGAAAGAGTGTGGGTCCTAAAACGCTGCCTTGGGGGACACCGCTGTTAACTGGTGCAGGATTTGATTGGGCCTTTCCTATTTTGACTATTTGTTGCCTGTTGGACAGGAACGCGGCTATCCACTTGTGCAGGGATCTGGAGATGCCGTAGGAACTTAGTTTCAACAGTAGTTTGTCGTGCACCACTGAATCAAAGGCTTTACAGAAGTCTATGTAAATTGCATCTATTGCTTTACCATGGTCAAGATGTGTGGTACAAGTGTTTCTACAGTGTAGATGGATCTACTTATTAAAACTCTGAGTGAACTATGGTAGAAGGTAACTGAATACAGCCTTGCTCACGTTGTGCTTAGATCATGTGTCTGTTTTGAAAAACACATATATAACCGTTAACTGACTCATGTTTTCCAGTGAGGGAATTTATTTCAGGCCAATTCAATATAATAGCTATTGAAAGTTGGATCAGACCACAGGGATACATGATTTTGCATAGCTACTGTTTAAACAATAATACTGTTGTTTAATACAAAGTATTATAAAAGATACTTGTAAAGATAAAATACTTTAATTTTTATCACAGCAAAATTTTATTTCTACAAATAAATAACAGGATAAATGCAGATAATGTTTAAGAGCAAGGTTCAACTCTCTTTCTGCATGTAAAATTAATATCAATGTATAATATCACAACATTATTCCCATGAGTCAAGTGCAATTAACAGATTTCAAAACAAATAACAAAGACCCATAATTTTTTGTAGTATCTAGAATTATCCAGCCATTGCTATGTAGAATGATCAGAACAGTAATCACAATAGATATTTTCTCAAGCATGGTTGGGTTATGACAGCAAATTGTCTGAAGTCACTAGTGAGGATCTAAATTAGTGAAACAGTAAGACTACTTTCCAACAGAAATATCTCCATTGTTTGGTGGATGGCCTACCGTATTTTTCAGAGTATAAGATGCACCTTAGTTTTGGCGTAAGAAAATAGGGGAAAAAATCTACCTACCAGGTATTCATCTGGCTAGCGTCCTTAGTCTGTTCAGCTTCAGCACATTATTTTATCCCCTGGTTAGGGCTGAAAAAGCCTTTTTCAGAGGGAGTAGGAATGAAAGCAAGCCTGCAAAGACTTAGGGCAGGAAAAACTGCTTCGGAGGGAGTAGGAATAAAAATAAATGCAGCAAGCTAGGAAGATTGTTAGCACCGCGTTAGGGCTGAAAAGCACCGCTTTTTCAGAGGGAGTAGGAATGAAAACAGGCCTGCAAAGACTTAGGGCTGGAAAAAACCTTCTTCGGAGGGAATAGGAAGCCGGGAAGATGGTTAGCACCTCGTTAGGGCTGAAACAAAAAGCTTCGAAAAACCTACGTTCGAAGTATAAGACGCACCCAAATTTTCAGCCTCTTTTAGGAGGAAAAAGGTGCATCTTATACTCCGAAAAATACGATATATTGTCCATCCCCCAACTGGTGTCATGTTGGGTTTTTAATTACTACTAGCAATATTTTCCAGCAAACATATCTGGAGGGAACTAAGTTGGGATCATATCATGTATGCTTATATATCAATAGATTGAAAATTGAAGAGGTGTCTGTTTTGATATACATAAGTGTTATGGACAAAATAAAGATCAAAGATCTTATAGACATCTAGATCAGATCAAAGTTTAATCTAATCCAATTTATTCTATTCTATATGAATGATCACCTACCCATACCTTATACTTATTAATATAAGAAATAAATTGAAAATAGTTTTCAGTATTCTGTTTTAAATATGCTTTATTGTATTAAACTAATTATCAGAATATATATATATATATATATATATATATATATATATATATATATATATATATATATATATATATATATATATATATTATATATTATCAGAATATATATATATATTCTGATAATTATCAGAATATATATATATTCTGATGTGTGTGTGTGTGTGTGTGTGTGTGTGTGTGTGTGTGTGTGTGTATCAGTACTAGCAAGTCTGTTAAAAATGAACATTGAGATAAATATGAACATATCTTTCCTTAAGCTTCCCATCTTTCAGGGAAATTAAGGAAGTGTACAAGTGCAAAACTCTGTCACTGCTATTATCCTGATGCAAAGATTATTATCTATCCTGGGTCCACAAGTGACTTTGGAGTATGGCTCCCATAATCCATAGCTAGCATGACCAAATATGATAAGAACATCAATCCTAAATTCAAAAAACTAAAGTCCACAAATTCAAAATTTTGCCAATTAAAAAGAAAACAAAAGAAAAAGAGTCTCATAGAAGATTTGGACATGGTCTTTCATCTGGTGATAAATTTGCTTTCTGTGAAACTAGGCCTGAGCTCTGTGTGCTACTGGAAAATGAGACCATTTTTGAAATGGAAGACACTGAATCCCATCCACCTCTTCTGCCCTATCAGAAGGTAATGTTTGCTTTCTTGTTTAATTGTCTCTCATATGAAATTTAGTTAGGGGTAGGTTGTTCACTATGGAAACAATATAGTATTTTAGGATTTAAAATAAATAGTATAGAACAATGTGAGCTGATGTATCTTGCTTGCTTCTTCCTCCCTCCCTCCCTCATTATTCTATTCCAGCGAGACATTATACATTACATTTTGAAATTCCTGGTTTGGCACACAACTGTATTTCTACAACAGGAACCTGCAGCTGTTTTATCAAAGCCATTTTTAATTAATAAAATAATAGGATAGAGCTTCAGTATTCCTCAAGTTCTACATTGGAAAATTTAGTTCCTGATCTCACAAGAAGTTTAAAGATTTTATATAGATCTGTGCAATTCTATTATCATAATTATCTACTACTGCCACTGACATCACTAAACCCATACTGACATCTGTCCTAAAAAATCTTGTCAATGCTTGAAAAATATAATCAAGAAACCGACCAGTTTACCTATCTTTCTGCACAGTTTCTCTTTTTATTTTTTAAAAATGGCTTTTTGTTGAACGAAGTACATTTCCTATTCTACCACAATTGCTTTAACAAAGATTAAATAGCTCCCCAACTTGCAAAAATGGTATTCTTCTTGAAGCATGCTTCCTTATTTCTTTCTTTAGTATATGATTGTTTGATTACCAAACACTTGCTCCAAAAATATTACATGTGTGTACTAAATTATTTGATGAATGGCACTTATTCATCAATAATGAATTGATTTATTCACCCAAAATGAAATGGTTTATTCCATGATTTTTCTACTTCTATTTATTATGTATTGCTATAATAAACTTGTTTCAGAATACTGCTGCATTTGTGAAGCCTTATAAATTACAACAGTTGCAAAACAAAGTATATATAAATAATTATTGGCTTGTATTCTCTCCTTGAACTTAAGCAGCTCTTGATTTACTGGACTTCGCAATTTTATTAATCTTATGTAATAAAATTTCTAATAAATATTATTCTTTAAAAAAGCACTTGTTGCTTTTAAAAAAAATAACTACATAGGAAAATGATTTTCAGAGAGAAAAATTGCAAATAAATATTGAATTTTGTACAAGGATTTTGCAACATAGAATGAAAAAAAATGCATGCATTCTTCAGTGCTCCAGAGTTTTATTTTTCTTGCTATAAAGCCAACCTGGTTGAATTGTTCCTCACAGTTGGAGTGTTTGTGTGCTATATAATTACACTGTATTATTCCAGTAATTATACTGTATATTCCAGATCAGAACTGAGAAATTGCCCAATCAGCAGTGGATGACTGCTATGTTGGCTTGCTATACTACAGACCCTCGATATCAGCAACTCTTCATCAATCTGGTAAGAGTGAAAGCAATTCTAAAAGCACACATTTCCTTTGCCTACAATGTGTTTGTTATATTTTCTCTTCTGTTTATGACGGCTGTGTCAGTTACACTGATTTACATAAACACTACCAATCCCGGGACGATATACTCTCAACAAAAGTAACTGAGTACAAACAGCATTCCTATGTTTTAATTCATATTATATAAACATAACAGATGTTGATACAATGAGCCAACAAAGGGGAAAAAAGGAAAGAAGAAAACAACCATTGCATGTGGGCCAGCAATTAAAATGTTCCAGATTATCAAAAAGATGCAAGGTTAATAGAACATATCCTTTAAAAGTCAATATTTGATTTCTATGCAACCACGAAGACGCAGTATTCTACATTCATTTTGTTTTTTCAGTTTCTCTAGCCATACCTCCAATAATATAGCAATGAAAATCAGGGGGCTGATAAATAAAGTAAAAAAATACACCAGTCTGCCTATCCCTGTGCAAAATGTGCTATCTTAAAAAAATGTAATTTTACTGAAGAAATTTCTAATGAGATAAAAACAGTACAAATATTAGAAAAGAAAGAAAGACAATACGAAAAAATGGTGAATAAATTTTAAAAAATTGACTGTGGTTGTAAATGCATTTATATTTTACCCTCACCGTCTAAAGTTACATCATAATTTCCTTCTTTTCATAAAGTATTCTTTTCAATCCTCAAATCCATAAATCACAAGTTCCTTTTTCTCTTTTTTTCACCAAAAAGTCTACAAGGGTTTCCACTACTGATAAATGTAGTTATTGATCTTTCTCTAATCGAACAACTTAATTTTTTTCCATCTTCCAATTGGTATGTAATGGTTGCCACATCCTCGGATTAAATGATTGCCATTTGTAATTTTCCCAGTCTGCTTTTGAAAAGCAGTCAGTTGGAGAAGCAAGATTCATTTAATGACCATGTGATTTTCTTAACAACCTCAGTGATTCGCTTAAAAACTGTGGCCAAAAAAGGTCATAAAATTGGGTATGAGTCATTTAATGACCACCTTGTTTAGCAACTGAAATTTTGGTCCCAATTGTTGTTGTAATTTTTTAAAAATCATTTTAAACTACCAATGAGATGTTTTTTTAAAAAAGTTTCAATCTTTTTCTCTTAATCTTTACTTTATCTTTCAGGATCCATATATAAACAAATCAGCAGTATCAGTTCAAGCTCATTTCTCACTGCAACGCACATACATCATATTTCGATCTCTGGGTCTTCGTCACTTAACAGTAGTTGATTTACAAAATAAAGTTGTTGGCATAATCACTAGGAAAGATCTGATATCCTTCCAACTAGAAAAAAAACTGGGATCCCAGAAAGCATCACACCAACCTCACTCAGATGATGAGCTTTTGGACTAGGAAATAATCCAAATGAAGATTGAACTAATCATCAAACATTATTGTATTCTTTTTTTTTTGGTGGTACTGGTGGTGATGGTAGATTTAACATTTTTCATATTTGAAGATCTTAAATTATAGGGGGTTTTTTAAGCTCAAATTACGATACATGGCTCATGCCCAATTCCCATTGCGACTGTTTTACAACAAATGAATAAATGATTGTTTTAAATTCATAGTATATGTTAATCACATAGTTGTTTGCATCTGAATCTAAAATAGACCTATTATAATTCATATATATAAAAACTTAACCCAGAATGGCAGGAGGAAAAATCTAGAGTTTTTCCCTTGGATTATTGACATATATAGGCTCTGATTCCTATATATTGCAGGAGGCAGATCTTATATAATAGTTGGCTTCATTTTTGCCTTCAATAAAGTATCTTCATTAGCTGAAGCATTGTGTCCAAGATTCTATCACAGACTAAACTACTGTATTTTTCGGAGTATAAGACGCACCTTTTTACCCCCCAAAAGAGGGTGAACACTTGGGTGCATCTTATACACCGAATGTAGCCCCACCCAGCCACCCCCACCCTTTGGCCTCTGCCTCCCAGCAATTTACCTCCTTGCAGCAAACAGAACAGAGCCTGTTAAGCCAAGCAACTCATTATCAGCTTCCCGACTCTCAGCTGAGAGGCTGGACACATGCTAAAATGAAAGTGAAACTAAAGCTAAAGCTGCAAGGAGGCAAATTGCTGGGAGAGCAGAGGCAGAGTTTTATTTTCTTGTGCTAAGCAGTTTCTGAAACTGGATGCAAGGAGGTAAGTCAATAACTATAAATATCTGTAGAATGTTCAAATTATTAGACTTATTTTTTAAAGACTGCTTTATTGTTGTTCTAGACAACTTAACAAAATGAAGAAGATTTTTAAAATAAATGCTTGATCTGAAGAGGCCCAGTGCTTTTGTATCTTCTTTTAAATAGCAGACAATGATGTATACTTCCAGAAAGCCACATCAATTTTAACAGAATCTGTACAAGTATAGTCTGAAATGTAACAGTGTCCTGTTTTAGTATTAAGATAAGGCAGCTGAGTTAAACCCTGACTTAGTCATGTTTGGAGTAGATCTATTTAAATAATTGGGAGGAGTTAGAAAACTTTTAAGAAAACATTTAAGAAAACTTTCTGGCATTAATATACTGCCATAATATACATTTCTCCAATTCTTTGCTATTTCTATGGGTCAGGCACACATGCACAGAAATACACAGAAAACAGTGTATATCATCTGTGCTGTTTGCTGGTAGGCAAAGGCAGAATTTTTTCCCTTGTTTTCCTCCCCCAAAACTAAGGTGCGTCTTATACTCTGGTGTGTCTTATACTCTGAAAAATACGGTAATGCTGAAAACAAAAGCTTTGAAATCTGGAGAGCCAAGGTTTGCTGTTATTTTGAGCTGAAAGATTATACTATGACTGAATAAAGCTTCTAAAAGTGTTTGGTAAAGTGTACCTGGTGTATCAAAAATTTTAATGCTTTAATATGATAGAGAAGAAACTAATTAAACACAGGGAAGTAATCATGTATGCTGTATACATTTCTTTTTATTTAAACTAAATTGTCATTAAATTTTTGTTTTGGTCTACCATATGTTTAATATGGCGTTCGCAAGCCTTGGGACACTAAATATATTCCTTAAAAATGTTATGCATCACTGATATAAAAAATTCAGAAAATCAGTAATCTTTCTTACTTAAATGCTTACTGAAATACTTTCCCCAAATACTGCAAGTTGGTTTTAAAAAACAACAACATATTGCTAGATCATCATAAAACAATTTTATACATACATACATATTGTGAAAGTAAATAGCACAATTTGATTAATCATAGCTATTGGGATGAATGTATTAACATAGCAAACTGATGTAGAGGATGCTAGCCAATGACATTTTATAGCAAATAAATTGTACAAGATCTAATATTTTTGACATAAACTGACATTCTTTATATTACATTTTTGACATAGTAATGATGAAAAAATAATTTGATCCAACACTGAAAAGAATGATCAAGCATTAACTGGAAGTTGATTTTTTATAACATGGAAGTGAAACCTGAAAAAACAAGACATAAAGACAATTTTAGACTTTGGATAGCCAAGAACACAAACAATTGGATCATAGAACAAAGTAGTCTAACCTTGCAAGAATACAATGACTAGCCAAGAAAGAGTCCTGAGAATACCATGGTTGGCCATCTAAGAAAGCAAACAACTGGATCAAATTAACGCAGAGTTCTGAGGCACAAATGTCAAATTATCATATTTTGGACACACATGAAAATCCAGCTCCCTTGAGAAGTGGGAGGAAAAGTGGAAGGAAAGAGAAGAGGATGAATAGTAGCAAGATAGATTACAGCAATAGGTGCAACATTGAAAGAACTGAAGGCCAGTCTGGGGACAAAACAATCTAGAAAAGATCTGTCTACAACAGGGGTGGGTTCTAACTTATCTCGTTGCCGGTTTGCTTCCTCCTGCACTGCATGGCATGCATAGTGCCGAAAAATCTGAAAAAACAAATTTAAAAAAAGCCAAAAACAAGATGGCGACTGCATGCACAGTGCTGGAAACTCGGCTTCTGCACATACTCAGAAGAAAAAAAAAGAAGCCAAAACAAGATGGCGACCACATGCACAGTGCTGGAAACTCGGCTTCTGCACATGCTCAGAAGAAAAAAAATATTCAAAAAGAAAAAGAAAAAAGAAGCCAAAAACAAGATGGCGACCGCATGCACAGTGCCGGAAACTAGGCTTCTGCATATGCTCAGAAGAAAAAAAAATTAAAATTTTTTTAAAAAATTAAAAATGTTTAAAAAAATTTAAAAATTTTTTTTAAAAGATGGCGGCGCCCACAGACTGGCACCAAACAAACTGGTTCCATGACATCATCGTGATGTCACCAGTGGGCCACTACTGGTTCGGGCGAACCGGTCTGAACCGGGAGGAACCCACCTCTGGTCTTCAAGGTCACTAAGTGTAAAACACTGATTTGATGGCACATAATCATTTCTTCTGACATATTTGTGAAGATATTTTACTTGTTATTAAAAAAACTTAGTATGCTTATTATGTGAAGAACTAATTTCATGGTTCTTAAAATCTCTGCCAAAACACTGGAAGATTACACAAGAACAAAAACTAAAAAATTTCCACATGTACTTTCAATATTCAAAATTGAATAGAGGATTTTTTTTTCCATAAAGAAAGTTCTCAAAAAGTTAATATAATCAAAGTTATTTATTAATTAAATTAGCGATCTAAAAGCTACTTTTTAAATTATACTTAGTAATTATATTACAGATTATTATCTACTTCAGTGACATACTCTGGAATGTATGAAGAGAAAATTGTACTTTCCTCTCACAATGGTTGGATAAAAAGAATTAGAATACAATAGGCTCATTCAATTCTAAAGGCTTTATATTAGGTCATGTATTTGCATTCGTTCATAGTTTAATAAGACTTTACCCATTTCTATTCTTGAATCTATATGTGAATCAGAATATAGTTATATGCCAAAATGCACTTCTAATTTTTGTGATGTACCTTACAGTGTTTAAAAGTGTAAACAATATGTTTATTAGGCAAAATGTATAGAGCAATGGCTTTGGAGTAATGTCTTTTGTTGAAGATCACAATTAAATTGATATTCAGTGAAATGTGTGAATCCAATGCAGTTGAAATCAGTCTTTTTTAATCATACAATCTATTCTGCTACAGAAGGATGCTCTTCTGAACTGCAACCACTGCAATGACCTGTGACTCTAACTGTATAAATTACTCAGGTCCAAAGGCACTTTTTTCTCCCTTAGTCATACAACTCTAGCAGGGGCGGGTTCCTAATTTTTTTACTACCACTCTGTGGACGTGGCTTATTTTGTGGGTGTGGCTTGCTGGTCATGTGACCGGGTGGGCGTGGCTTCTCGGACTGCTGAAGCGAGGGGTCTTCCCGTCCATTCCCCCTCCCCTCAGCAGCTCGAGAAGCCTCGAACGTGCAAAAATGCCTGGGATCATCACCGCGCGTTCGTGGCTTCTCGGACTGCTGAAGGGAGGGGAATAGAGATAGGTCCTGCCGCCCGTTCTTTCAGCATCTCACATGCTCCCTCAGCCATCCTCCCCTGCTTGGACTTACTGTGGGGTAGGAAGCTCGGCTTCTGGGCATGCGCAGAAGAATTTTTTTTAAAAAAATTACAAAAAAATTACAAAAAAATGGTGGCGCCCAGGCACCGGCAACCGACCACACCGGTACTGTGACGTCACCAGCAGGCCACTACCGGTGCTATAGAGTGGACCGCACCTGTTGGAACCCACCACTGAACTCTAGCAAGTCACAGATATCCTGTTTTACTTCTCAGCACTTCAAAACATTCACCATTTACTCATTTCTATTTTCCTTACTTTAACCAGACCAACCAACCTGTGAATTTCTTAGTTTATTTAATAGTATCCCATTCTAGAGGCCCATTGCCCCAGTGATCTGTCATAGAGCAAATAAAACAAATATTGACCACCTCAAAGAAGAAACTTTTTTAAAAATTTGGTCCCACATATGAACAAGAATTGCCAATATTAGAACTCTTTTGAAATTGGATAATAACCAAAGGCAAACAAACTGAGTCAGGGGAAATCAGTTTGAAGTCTAGGTGCTTTTAATTTTAAGGCTGATCATATAACCTCAGAACATTATTCTCTGACAGGGAGATAGTGGCTCTAATAGTGGCTCTAGCTCAGATCCGGTGAACTTCATGCCTTGTTTTTCACCAGCAGTGCTCTAGGCATCTCTTAGCCCATTTAATTTCCTGACTTCCATCATATACCATGATGAGCATTGGGAACGCTGGGCAAGGAGAGTCCACTTAGGCACAATCTGATCTAAAGGTGCTGTTGCTTTGTTATTCATGCAACTGCTAAAGCTTCAATCAGACCTAATAATAACAACAGAGTTGGAAGGGACCTTGGAGGTCTTCTAGTCCAACCCCCTGCCTAGGCAGGAAACCCTACACTACGTTATCCAACATCTTCTTAAAAACTTCCAGTGTTGGAGCATTCACAACTTCTGGAGGCAAGCTGTTCCACTGATTAATTATTCTAACTGTCAGGAAATTTCTCCTTAGTTCTAAGTTACTTCTCTCCTTGTTTAGTTTCCACCCATTGCTTCTTGTTCTACCCTCAGGTGCTTTGGAGAATAGTTTGACTCCCTCTTCTTTGTGGCAACCCCTGAGATATTGGAACACTGCTATCATGTCTCCCCTAGTCCTTCTTTTCATTAAACTAAACATACCCAGTTCCTGCAACCGTTCTTCATATGTTTTAGCCTCCAGTCAAGTCTCCTAATCATCTTTGTTGCTCTTCTCTGCACTCTTTCTAGAGTCTCAACATCCCTTTTACATCGTGGCGACCAAAACTGAATACAGTATTCCAAGTGTGGCCTTACCAAGGCATTATAAAGTGGTATTAACACTTCGCGTGATCTTGATTCTATCCCTCTGTTAATGCAGCCTAAAACTGTGTTGGCTTTTTTGGCAGCTGCTGCACACAGCTGGCTCATATTTAAATGGTTGTCCACTAGGACTCCAAGATCCCTCTCACAGTTACTACTGTTGAGCAAAGTACCACACAGGTACAGTATATTTATTTATTTAGTGAGATTTCTATACCACCTCACAGTGCAAGCACTCTCTAAGCGGTTTACACCAGTAAGCAATGTATATTTATATTGCTCCCAACAATCTGGGTCCTCATTTTACCTATCTCAGAAGGATGGAAGGCTGAGTCAACCTTGAGCCGGTGAGATTTGAACCGCTGACATGCGGATCAGTGTCAGCTAAAGTGGCCTGCAGTACATGCCTCTAACCGCTGCGTCACCTCAGCTCCCTGTGGTACCTTGCTCAACAATTTTTGTAGAATAACCTTAAGGTTTTGTAGAATAACCTTAAGCTCCCTCTAGAACTCAATTGGGTCCATTAGTCACCTGGAGAAGGCCAATCCAATAGACCCAGCCTCCCCGTAAAGAGGAATGGCAGTAGAGAACTGGCTCTACTGGATGGATCATGGCAAGGGAGACATTCGTATTTCCCTCAAATCCAGAATGTTCCAGCATTGCCCCAACAGAAAAACCAGATCAGGTGTATTACCCCTGTTATGAGTTGGCCCCTGAACAATTTAGGTCAGGTCCATGGGTGCCGTAGTAGATGCAAACTCCTGAGCTACCTCTGACCCATGCCCATTAAAGTCCCTAGGACCATTTGCCCAGGAAACCCCCCTGCCTCCCTTGCCTGAGTCAAAGAGTTCAGACAGGGAAGTTGCCACACAGAAGGGAGGCTGGTACAATAACAATCATGCCAGGTGTCCTTTGCTGGTGCCCAATTTAAGAAACAGCATCTCACAACCAACAATCTGTGGACTAAGGTGTTTGGATGCCTTCTAATTATTTCAGGTAATCACTGCTACCCCATCTCCCTTTCCCGGGGTCTCGGGCTGGTGCCAAATCTCTGAAACCAGGTTGGGCTGAAATAATATGGCTGGTCCCAAATCACTAGCCATTTTTCATTTTTGAGGGAGAACTAGCACTCATACTGTCCTACTTTCTATTCCAGTTTTATTTTTATTAATAAAACCTGTGTATTTATTTATTTATTTATTTAAACGCTCTTATAGGCCGCCCAATCCCGTGGGACTCAGGGCGGCGTACAACATGAATAAGAGGCGTACATTTAAAAACAGTCGTCATTAATTTAAGTTAAAAATATAATTAAAAAGAAGACATTATAAACACAACATTCAGGGGGAATCTGGTTGTCCTATTCACCCCATCTGCCGGAAGAGCCATGTTTTTAAGGCTTTACGGAAGGCCAGTAGGGTGGGGATGGTCCGGATCTCTGGTGGCAGTTGGTTCCAGAGGGACGGGGCTCCCACAGAGAAGGCCCTCCCCCGCGGTCCCGCCAACCGACATTGTTTGGCCGACGGGACCCGGAGGAGGCCCTCTCTGTGGGACCTAACCGGTCTTAGGGAGGTATGTGGTAGGATGCGGTCCCGCAGGTAGCCTGGCCCTGAGCCATGTAGGGCTTTAAAGGTAGCGACCAACACCTTAAATTGCACCCGGAGGCTGACTGGTAGCCAATGCAGCTGGCGAAGGATAGGTGTTACGTGGGTGTATCTCGGTACACCCACTACTGCACGCGCAGCTGCATTCTGTACCAGCTGGAGTCTCCGGATGCTCTTTGAGGGTAGCCCCATGTAGAGCGCGTTACAGTAGTCTAGCCGTGAGGTGACAAGGGCATGAGTGACTGTGAGCAAGGCCTCCCTCTCCAAGTAAGGTCGCAATTGGTGCACAAGACGGATTTGTGCAAAGGTCCCCCTAGCCACAGCTGAAAGATGTTGCTCCAATTTTAGCTGTGGATCTAGGAGGACACCCAAATTGCGAACCTGTTCTGAGGGAGTCAATTTTTCTCCCCCGAGAACCAAGGAGGGACAGTCGACATAGTCCTTGGGAGGCAATATCCAGAGCCACTCAGTCTTGTCTGGGTTGAGCCTGAGTCTGTTCACTCCCATCCAGACCCTCACATCGTCCAGGCAGCGGCACATCACATCAACTGCTTCACTGAACTGACACGGGGTGGAGATGTATAACTGGGTATCGTCAGCATACTGTTGATACCTCACCCCATGTCGTCGGATGATCTCACCCAGCGGTTTCATGTAAATGTTAAACAGGATGGGCGAGAGGACCGAGCCCTGTGGCACCCCGCAAACCAGGGGCCTAGGGGCCGACCTCTGTCCTCCTGTCAACACCGACTGCGTCCTGTCAGAGAGATAGGAGGAGAACCACTGTAAAACAGTGCCTCCCACTCCCATCTCCCCAAGACGACGCAGAAGGATACCATGGTCAATGGTATCGAAAGCCGCTGAGAGGTCAAGTAGCACCAGGATGGAGGAATGACCCCCATCCCGGGCTCGCCAGAGATCATCCATCAGCGCGACCAAAGCAGTCTCCGTACTGTAGCCGCGCCTGAAACCCGATTGAAAGGGATCCAGATAATCAGTATCCTCCAATAGCCGCAGGAGTTGGAGCAACACCACCTTCTCAACAACCTTACCCAAGAAGGGTAAGTTGGAGACTGGACGGAAGTTCTTTAAATCCGCTGGGTCCAGGGAAGGCTTCTTGAGGAGGGGCCTCACCACCGCAGCTTTTAAAGGCTGTGGGATGGATCCCTCTCTCAAAGAAGCGATCACAACCGCCTGGAGCCAGCCGCGTGTCACCTCCCTGCTGGCAGAAACCAGCCAGGAGGGGCACGGGTCCAATAAACAGGTGGAGGCGCTCATCGCTCCTATGGCCTTGTCCACATCCTCAGGAGTGACAGGTTCAAACTCGTCCCATATAACAGGACTAAGACTCACCCCTGTCATCTCGGCTTGCCCTGTCCAAATGGAGTCCAGGTCTGTCCGAATCTGAACGACTTTATCCGCCAGAAACTGGGAAAATTCCTCAGCTCTGCCCTGCAAGGGATCTTCAGCCCCCTCCTTGGCTAGGAGGGAGCGAGTCACCCTAAACAGAGCGGCTGGGCGGGAGTCGGCGGACGCAATAAGAGCGGAAAAATACGCGCATTTTGCCGCCCTTATCGCCACTAAGTAAGACTTAATGTAAGTTCTTAAAAGTGTCCGGTCAGACTCAGCTTTACTGGCTCTCCATCGTCGCTCTAGGCGTCTCTTTAGGCGCTTCATCTCCCGGAGCTCCTCAGTAAACCAAGGGGCCCTCCGGGATCCGCTGCCACGGAGAGGCCGCAAAGGCGCAATCCGGTCTAAGGCCCCCATTGCCGCCTGGTTCCAAGCAGCAACTAGAGCCTCAGATGAATCGTGTACCAGGGAGTCAGGTATTTCCCCAAGTTCCCTCTGAAATCCTTCAGATTCCATTAGGCGCCTGGGGCGGAACCACTTAGTCGGTCCCGCCTCCTTGCGGTGGAGGAGTGGTGCCATGAAATCCAACCTCAGAAGGAAATGATCTGACCACGACAAGGGTGTTGTGACTAAACCCCTCAGCCTCAGATCATCTCTCCACTGCCCCGAGAGAAACACAAGGTCAAGCGTGTGACCTCCCTCATGAGTCGGACCCTGAACTACTTGGGTCAGGTTCATGGTTGTCATGGAAGCCATGAACTCCTGGACTGCCTCCGAGGTTTCACCGGGCGATGGCAAATTAAAGTCCCCCAGCACCATCAACCTGGGGAACTCAATCGCCAGCCCTGCTACCGCCTCGAGCAGAACAGGCAGGGCCTTTGTAACGTAGCTAGGAGGCAAGAGAGTAAGAGGCAAGAGTAAGAGTTGCTCAATCACCTTCTAGTCTATAATGCACAAATTCATTTAAAAGATTATTTGTATGTAATATTTCTGAATTATGAGGTTCATCTAATGAATATGTTTACTAGTTATATTTATTTTTTACAGTACTTTTAACATTTATATAAGTAAAATAATAAAGTCCCCCCCCCAAATAATGATCCAGTATTAATAATAAAAAACACTGGAGTTTTGTTTGTGAAGTTTGGTTACTGGGCTCATGCTAACAACACAAAGCTGTAGGAAATAGATGGAGGAGCATATAAGAAATATAGAATTCTTCCACTGGCATTACATGTTCTCTTATGCCAGGAGACTACAGTAGCTTATTCAAATTTAGTTCATGGATTTGATGTAGAGACCACCTAGACTCCAATTTGGACCTTCAGAAGTTATTTGATCTAGGCCAGAGATAGCTTAATGCAATCCAATTTCAATGGATACATTGAACAAGATTGAATTTAAAAGGGGATGCAGAAAGCCCAATTTATATTAATCAAAGAGATTGCTTTTGAACTATTTAATTTTCTGAGATGGAAGTTAATGAAAATTCCAACAATAACAATCCCTGTAAAGGGGAATACCTTGGCCAGTTTTTGGTTGGAGTGAGATATGCAAAAGAAGGGTGAGAGAAATGAGATATGATAGTGCTCTTTTCTGAATGTGGTGGAATTCATTGTCAGATGAGGAAGTACAAAGGATTCAGTTACTAGTCACTAGGATCTCTCCAACATCACTTCAGTCCTGTTGATCACATCAATGCAATACTCTCACTCCTTCCTCTTCCTGTCCAGAATGGCATGTCACAAACATGCTGTTTTTTTATAATGGTTTTCCAATATAATGGAACTCCAAACAAATAGATGAGGGAAGGAGTTTCATGGAGGCTGAGAATCTGAATTGAAAGAGATCAATTGTGGTTTTACTGTTCTACACTGGCTACAACTCATTCTGGCTTGTGACTACAAAGTCCATTTCTAACACTGTTTTCCCAGCTCATTTTTGGAAAACAAATAATGAAAACAAAAATTATTAATGAAAAGTGATGGTATAGAAAATAGAGACAGCATACAACAGCATACAAAAGATGCAGAAGTTGGCTTTTGTTGAGGTTGGCATTGAAAAGGCTAGAGGCAGCCTTGGTAACAACAGCTCTTTATTGTAAGACAGTAAGATCCAGCAAAGGAACCAGGCTGACACGCTCCCTTTTATACAGAGCTGTCAGATGGTTCAACCAATCAGCGGTCCCCTTTTTCCCCGCTTGAATAGTGGACCTTGGAGTAAACAGTATAGTCTTAATACATAACAGCTTTCATCCAGAAAATGAAGACAAGTTAGATTGCCCACCTAGGAAATGGGGAGGTGTGTTGGGGTAGGAGTTTCTATTTCTTAGGATGATTTGTTAGTTATTCAGATTTCCTGTAACTGGTTGTTCTTTCATTTAGGTTTATTTATTTAATCAATTTATTTTATAGAGTAAGCTAACTCAAGCAATTCTGAGATCTTTTTCTGTAAGATATCCTTGGAATTCTGCCTCTTGAGGAACATTCTTAATTATGCTGTCCTTCACAGACAAATAGGTTATAGATGTTGCAAACACCTTTTAGCCTTCTGATCTGAAAGGGGGCCATTCAGAGCTTTTTTTAGTGAATCATATTATACATCATTGCATATTGATCAAATCTTTGGGGTGCCGGTTAATTAGAAGCCAAAATTGCATTTTGAATTCTGATTCTGGAAATGCCTATCTTTTTAAATGATTAAAAAAACCCTGAATATGGCAATTGTTTTCCTCTTGTGATTTTTGACTTATCACAGCTCATTTCTGCTTCATAACTACCCAAACAGGTTAATTCACAAGGATACCCTCACCATTTTTTCTAAAGGTTTTCTTCTTCTTCTTCTTCAGCAAAGCTGTTCTGACACATAATGCAGGGATGAACCAAAGTACAAACCCAAAAATTTTCTCAAAGAATGATTTCCTGCTGGCTTTACCCTGTTGCTTTATAATTCCTAGTTTACATCTTAAAAACCTTTGTTGTAGGCACCTTTGTATTTTTTATGTATAGCTCTTTATGTTGCTACAAGTTTGAGTCGATGCATGAAACCCACCTGCCGATAGGCACCACTAGATGCCACTCTTTGCAACAAGTTCACAAAGCTCAGCAGGACTTGCTTAATAAACGGAATGTGTCCCATGCATGGCCCACCGCATTGGATAGAATCGTAGCACTACAGAATTACAAAAAATGACCTCAACAGATGGTTATCGTTTTTGGATCACTTTCTTAGATTTTGAGCCAAGTTAAGAGATGATATAAGTCGAAGTCATAATGCAGGGTTTGATATTGAAACTACTTGCTTAACCCTTGAAATGTTCATTTTTAAAGGAAATATTATTGAAAGTATATGGTTATTCAACTGAAGTTTTTTCCATTTTCTTCAAAGAATCAACTTGTTCCATTCCCTGGAGGAGAAGGATGAATTTTTTGAATGAATTTGAGCAGCAAGCCAGTAGCACATCTGTTGCACATTTGTTGCACTTTGGTTCATGGCTGTTTCTACATCAGCCTCAGACAAGTCAAGGCCCAATAAAATGCAGTGTTGCAAATCCAGTTGTTTGAGGTTTCATGGACAAATACTGTACATTATCGTGATTCTTGGAGTTATTGGAATGTTCAGTATAGGATCACCACATACTTCACGTTAACAAAACTCTTTATAAATGGTATTTTTCATATATCAATTATATCGTATATAATTGGGTTACATTGAGGAAATATTTCTCTCTATCTCTGCTGGAATCATGGCCAGCATGCAGACCTGAACAGAGTTAAAACATTACCCAAAAATGTAGTTATCTGTAAACTGTATTTAGTATATTGACTTTTTAAGATGCTGTTGTATGCTATAATTTTAAGGCATGAGATCATGCTTTAAAATGTGCCCTAGGACAC
The DNA here is from genome assembly GCA_023053685.1 of Diadophis punctatus similis. NCBI lineage: Eukaryota > Metazoa > Chordata > Lepidosauria > Squamata > Dipsadidae > Diadophis > Diadophis punctatus. The sequence goes on from JALIGW010000003.1 coordinate 162,652,409, forward strand.
AAACTGCTTTTTCCCCTATCAGTTTGTTCCCTAATGCCCAACAACAACAAAAGAAAAGTCACGTGGGCAAACTGAATTTCATTTCTGAAATGAGTCCCATTCTTATTTTAAAATAAGCTCCAGGATTTAATATGGGAAACATCCTGATGATGCATTGTTTTGAAATTGGGATAAGTTATTAGAATTTTCATATATGCATATAGCTGATTATGTTCCAGAAAATTTGATGAATTTGAGTCTAAAAATAACCTGAAACCTTACATAGTATGATATTGTTATTCTGGAATCCCATTATTTTGGAATGTGGGTGGAACTTGCGTGTATAACAACAACAACAACAACAACAACGAGTTGGAAGGGACCTTGGAGGTCTTCTAGTCCAGCCCCCTGTCTAGGCAGGAAACCCTACACTAAATGTTTAAATGTTGTTACATAGAAGAAACACAATGTATAAGGGAAAATATGAAATGTTTCAAAGTTTTTAGGGTGTTCTGTGGGTTGGGAGTTTATGATGTAGTCAAACATTTTAAAAGACATCCTTATATGCATTCTGCAATGGTATAAATCCAGAATAGCTATACTTATTTTCTGAATAATGAAATTTTAACATGCTCCTAGCTTTTACAACTACACAGATGTGCAATTTTTGGCACCTTCCCTGTCAATTTTTAAAAAACATGCTTAAGGAAATACAATGAAAATCTATTGCTCTTGATTCATGGCTGCCAGAAAAAGCCACTAATAACTCTGACATTCCTAACTGCTCAGTTGCACTGTTTAATAGATCTCACCTGTGAAATTGTAGGGGAGTAACACAGTAACTTGTTACCTTCAGAAGTGCTATATCAGGAACATAGTGTTCTGAAATAATTTGGAATAAAAAAAGACTGTAGTACTTTCTGTCTGCCAATTTGTAGAATATATTTGGAATTAAAAACATATATTATACTAACTTCTAGTTCAAATTTCCACATCAAAACAGATAAGATTTGATGAGAAAGCTGCCCAAAAGAAGTTCAGCCAAAATCCATTAGTGCATTGATACATTCCGCTAACGGGTTTTTTTTTAGCCATGGTTTAATTAATGCATAACACTAAGCTATAAAGTTCACAAAATGTAATAGATGGGCTCACCCATTGCACTAATCTACAATCTAACAAATCATATTATTACTGAGCATGTGTGAACCTAGCTATTGATGGGGTCTTATACTTTTACTTCTTTCTTCTTATGAATGGGATTTAACTATTATGAATGATCTGTGGAAAATACAATCTGTGGAAAATACTCATTCACATTGTTGGTATATTTGTATAGTAGTATTTTGAACTGAATAATGGCCACTATATTCTATACAATGTGAAAGCTTCATTCCAGTGCTATAAACACTAGTTGGCTAAGGTAAGGATATTGTCTCCTTTTCTTTTTTTATCATATGTTCAATATTCACATTTCTGGTCTTAAGATATACAGGCCAAATAGAAAATAACAGTGTGAAGCAATTTTCTCAATTCTAATTCTTAAAAAAAAGAGTTTAAGTTTGGCAGAGAGTTTATTTTTACAGCAGAATGTAAAAATGATGGTGAATACAAGAGGAAAAAATATGACTTAAATCTAAAATGAAATTAAAAACGTCTCTAAAAACAGGCACTGATAAAGTGATCCCCTTCCCTCCGAAATCTGTTTTACAAAAGCTGTGAAACTCAGCAGAATTTAGACAATTGTTTGCTTTATATGGGTGTTCCTTCATATATATTACAACTACCTTTTGAAGTGTTTTATTATCACACACCAATTTGACACTGAGAAATGAGCTGTATACTATTTGTTGATTTATTTATTTATTTATTTATTTATTTATTTATTTATTTATTTATTTATTTATTTATTTATTTATGGTTTCTTATATGCCGCCCCACTCCCGATTTGATGGCTTGTTTACATTAAAAGTGACAAACAAATGGTAAGGCAATTATCCCATTTGGCATAAAAAGCCCCTGTTTAAATGAACCGTTCATGTCTTACTTGTATACACTGCATATAACCAAAGAGTGAAAAGAAATTGTCACCAAACAGATGGCTAACGTAAGTCAGAGATATGGATAACAGTTCTTTTCTTCCTACAGGAATCTTACTTGGTTTGCTTAGAGTTTCCAGAGGCAGCTGAACAGAATACTAGGTAGGCCTTCCGTTTATTTGAGCAGAGCACACCACCTCTTTTACATTTTAATTAGCAAAGTACAAAACCTTTGCCAGACCAATTCTTGAATACAGCTCATCCGCCTGGAATCCACACTGTATATCGGACATAAACACGATTGAACGGGTCCAGAGATATTTCACGAGAAGAGTACTCCACTCCTCTACTCACAATAGAATCCCTTATGCCACCAGGCTTGAAATTCTGGGCTTGGACAATCTGGTACTGCGCCGCCTGTGGTCCGATCTAAGCATAGTATACAAAATTGTCTGTTACAACATCTTACCTGTCAATGACTTCTTCAGCTTCAACCACAATAATACACAGGCAAACAATCGATACAAACTCAAGGTAAACCGCTCCAAACTCGATTACAGAAAATACGACTTCAGCAACAGAGTGGTCAACGCCTGGAATGCTCTACCTGATTCCGTTGTTACAGCTTCAAACTCTCACAGCTTCGACCTCAAACTATTCCTAAGAGGACCGTAAAAGGGGCATGCATAAGCGCACCAGCGTGCCTACCATCTCTGTCTTACTGTCCCCATTTATCTGTACTTACTTCCTTTGCTTATGTTTACACCTATACCTGCTATCTTGTACATGTTTGACAAAAAAAAGTAGGGATACAGAGTGTACAGTTAGGAAAGTATAAATGAAAAACTCCTCCTTCCATTACCTTGCCCAAACCATTCCTTCTTTCCACTACACATTGGATGTAACATATAGGCAGATGCTTTTATACAATCCCAGATTCACATTTTCCCTTCTGAGTTTTCTGAAGGAGAATTGTACAAGGTCATGCAGGTATGGTCTAAAGATAATGAGTTTAATAACTCTGCCAGGTTGCCACAATGCAAGTAATATATGGGCCAGTCTCCATTTCCTGTAGAGGGCAGGATGGGGCATCATCTTCTACTCTTCCTCAGGTCATTGTAAATGTAACCTTCACACACGTTTTCACACTGAAAGTAGAGTTTTTCAACTTTTACTGGCTTTTAATCAGGGGTGGGTTCCGGATTCTGCTACTGCCGGTTCACTCAGGGACACGTCGCGCGTGCGCTGTACTAAAAAAAGCTTTTGCGCATGCGCAGAAGCAAAAACAAGATGGCAGCACCTACAGCGCCCCCGAGGGAACCGGCTCGGGGGCATGGCAGGCCTGGGTCACTGCCAGTTCCAGCGACCCAGGCCGGCAAGTTACTAACGGTTCTATAGAACCGGTCTGAACCGGTAGGAACCCACCTCTGCTTTTAATGGTGTTGCTATCTGGTTTGGCTGATGTGATGATGCCTTCTTTCTAGGCAAACCACTACACTTTAATTGGCTGCTGCATGTGGTGGCAATAACAGGTCTCCTGGGGTCAACAGTGATTGCCCTGTTGCTTTCTAAGCTTAGCTGCAGCTATTGCTACCAATATTGTTGTAGTAGCATAGTAGTTACATTTGTTTGCCTGAGATGCAGAGGGTCTCTGATTCTATTGGAGGCTTTCTCATTCTGTAGCACAGATACCATGACAAAACAGGCATGCCTCCTGGGTCCTGATAGATTTAATTTAAGGGGCCTGGAACATGCAAACACTATTCAGTACTGAATCCTGGCCTGAAACTGAATTGAAATGGATGTAGTCAAACCTCTTCCTCCAGGATCCTTTGCAACTGCAGACTGAATATCTTCTCAATAACCCTCCCTCAAAAAGAAAGACAGGATGGTAGTTATCTAAAATTGTTGCATCCAAGGCCAATCTCTAGAGTACGGGAGTACTATTGCCTCTTCTAAGGTCGAAGACACTACCTCCTCCAACAACAAAGTTGACACTACAGCGTGGAGCCAACTATAGATTCATTTCTCTGGGTACAACAAACAGGTGTCTGAACTAACAGTATAGAGATCCTGTTCAATTCCTCAAGTGTCACAGACTCAAACTTATCCCAGGTCACCACAAGACTGAGTCTCTGGCACTTGCCCTCTGGGGTCCAGCTTGAGTGATTTTATTCACCAAATAGCCTGAATATTTTCCACAGCAGCTCTGTAGATAATCTAGCAGTCTATTCCTGATCAGCAGGAAGCAGGTCACCCTAAACAAGGGCAGCTGACTGGCTATCGCTAGACTCAATAAGGATGGAGAAATACTGATGTTTAACATTGCACTGAATGTGGCCAGTTCAGGAAGTCACAGAAAAAATAACCTGTACTTACCAATTTCAATATACTATGATTTAAAAAACAGGATCAAAGAGATTCCTTGTCCACTGAAGAAATTTTAGAAAAGATGTGCAACCCTCATCTTATTCTGTAATGGATTTTTTTTTCTTGGAAAGTACGAATACACTGTTAGTCAGGTTTCATTCTTTTTAGTATTCATTCTGCCATAGATTGTCGGTAAAAATCCAAATCTGTTTGCAAGCTGTTAAAGTGGACTAATTTTCAGTCTCAAAACCCAATGTTATATTTTTATATGATAAGCAAAGGAGAAAGCAACCTGCTTCTTCATAATGGCTTAATGTCAGCCTGCCCCAGCCTTGGTGATTTTGGGTCTGTGAACATCATAAGGCATATTGCTTGAAGACTTGTGAAAGTTGCATTGGGGATTGGCTAAACTAGGAAGGTGGCTCCATGTAATACATAAACAGGGCTGAGAGGTGGTTTCTTTAAGTTAAATTTTGGGCAGCTGAAAAATGTTGATTCAAACCTTTGGGTTGTGAATCTTCCCACTCATTCACTCTTTCGCTGATGTATTTACAAACATCATCATTATTCACAGATCTTCATTACGTAATATATGCAGCAAAACAGTTTTCTGCTTTGAGGTTTATATAGGATAAGCTTTGATAAAGAAGGAGACATCAGAGAGAAAGAAAGGAAATGGGTGGGGGGGGAATAAGATAACAGGAAATCAATGTGTACAAATCCATTTATACACAGCTTATATATCTACTGCAGAAAAAGGACTAAGGAATTAACCAATAGACTTCATATAAAAGAAGGTGTAGAAGAACTTTTAAGGAAGAGAATACCTGTTTTTCTACATGATTTGAATGTAAAAATCATGTATATTAGCTTATAGGTTTTCCATGCTTTTTAGGTTTCACTTACACATTTGAAGATTGGAATTTAACCTATCTAGAATATATTTCTTAATGCTAGATTTTGGGCACTGGAAAAATATATGTGATCCTACTTTCTCCATCTCTTTCCCTTTCCCTGGCTTTGCCTATTCAAATAACTTTCCCAAGATGTTTCTTGGTCCAGAGCCATGTTGGTGAACCTATGGCACACGTGCCACAGGTGGCGCGTGGAGCTATATCTGCCGGCATGCAAGCCGTTGCCCTAGCTTAGCTCCAGTGTGCATGTGCGCACCGGCAAACTGATTTTTGGCTCGCGCGGAGGCTCTGGGAGACCGTTTTTGCCCTCCCCAGGCTCCAAGAAAGCCTCTGGAGCCCGGGGAGGGCAAAAAACAGGCCTACCGGGCACACCAGAAGTAGGGAAATGGGGGATCGGGGACAGGGCAACATGGGGGGGGGGGGTCACATGCACATACACAGAGGGCAGGGTGTGTGTGGGGCATTGAATTATGGGTATGGGCACACACATACACATGATAGCAAGCACGCACGTGCTTTCAGCACCCGAGGGAAAAAAGGTTCGCCATCACAGGTTCAGAGGATTCCACAAAGCTGCTCTGGGAGAGAATTTCTGACATTAAAAAACCTTTAGAGGAAAAAAAGACAGCCGAATTGAAGGGATAGGAAGCAACTGGGGCAGCTGAGAGAAAAGAATAAAGGAGATGGGCACAGATGTAATTCCACATATCTGAATAATTCAGAGGTTGCCTCTCCTTGTATGAATCCATTCACGCTGGCTAGGGATTTCTGGGAGTTGAAGTTCACATACAGTATTTTAAATTGGTCAAGGTTGAGAAACACTAGCTTGATGCCTAGTGTTCATTTCAGCATTATGCAGAATGGCCTTTTTACAATTGACCTATCCTTTAAACCTTTACACATTTGTCATTTATCGTTCGTTACAGATTGTTTTTTAGTGGGAAGATGTAGCAGGGAGCACACAGTCAAAGCTCCACCTTTTAAAAAGTGAATTGCATTTTTAAAATGTGCAGCACTGAGGTCACATTGGAAAACTGCTGTTGGTAACTTCCAATTTGGTTTGCATCAGGCACACTCCCCAGTGTATCCCTATTTCTAGATCAAAGCAAACACAAATACTGCTCAGTTCAGTTAGCAAACATACAGTTTTATGTTTGTTTATTAAACATCAGCAAACAACAAAATGGTTAACTGACAAAACAGAGTAGGTTTTTTTTAAATACCAGTTTGAACTGGTGCTTAAGGCACTAGTCTAGGACCAGGAAATTGTAAGTTCAAATACTTCTGGAATGGTTAGAACCGTTGAACTCAATTCCTTCCTGTATATTCAGAATAGACTTCAGAATAGAAAAGTCTAGATGTGACCCATCCGTTTTCTAAAAGGGGTCTCTTATCCTTTTCTCAGTCTTACAGATGGGAGTAATGAATTTTATACTCAGTAAAGCTTCCAAAATATATTTTAAAAGTAGCCTGTTCTTGAAATTATATCTTTTCCTTTCATATATCTAATTTGGCGAGAAAATGATTCAGAAAAATATATTGGACAATAATGACAAAAATATATATGAGAGAATGGCATCTCCAGAAGGACAAAAAAGTTAAGATGGCAGAGGCATGACTTTCTTATTCCTCCCCCATGCTGTTGTTGAAAACATATGATAATAAATAGAATATTTACTTTTTGTGGTTGATGCTTTATTTTTTATCCCAAAGATGCTTCCCCCCCCTCTCTCAAGAGGCAACTGGACTTTCTGGTTTTTCTTTGAAGATGTTTCACTTCTCATCCAAGAAGCTTCTTCAGCTCCTGTTCAATTATAATAAAAATGTCTTCAAACCCCCCCCCCCCCCAAAAAGTCCAGTTGCCTCTTGAAAGAGAAAAAAAGCACCTTTGGGACAATCTGGACCTGGGTGACTGAGAATCTCCATAGACATTTGCTTTGTTTTTACTTTTTCTTTGCTACATTTCCAGTATGTCACATGAGAGTGAACTGAAGGCTCTCAACCCCCACCCTCCATATTTGTAAGGTGTACCATGAACATGATAAAGAAACAAGTGGCAGAAGTGAGACATAATTTGTCTCATTTTTGAATACTAATTGTTTTAAAATTATGAACTTCTTGTTACTTTTGTAATCTATTCAGCAAGCATTTGTCAAACACGGCAATCCTGAATTAAAAAGAACGTGTCTTAAGCTTTTCTGAAGAAGTACAGCATGTATTTAAGCCTACCACATAAATGATTGGTCATAATAATAGTATTTAAAAAATCATACATATGGTTTTCATTTTGGCCTTCAGTTTATAACTAATATTCTGCCAAGAGCCACAGAAAAACTTTTGATGGAATTTGCTGACTCATTAAGAAGAGCAACCATTGCAATTTTGGGACTGGCACCTGGAGAATATGAATATATTTTCTCTTCAAAACATCACAGGTATTATTATAAAAATGTCTATGACAACATTAAATATGTTTTCGTAATATGGATTCTTTCCTTTGTTTCCTTCATACCAGGGGTGTCAAACTTACGGCCCACAGGCCGGATGTGTCACATGCTGGCCATGCCCACCCCTGGTTTAACGAAGGAGAAAAAAGTCCCAATACATAGCACTAGCGATAGCATTAGCACTTATACTTATATACCGCTTCATAATGCTTTACAGCCCTCTCTAAGCGGTTTACAGAGTTCAGCATATTGCCCCCAACAATCTGGGTCCTCATTTTACTGACCTCAGAAGGATGGAAGGCTGAGTCAACCTTGAGCCGGTGAGATTTGAACAGCTGAACTGCAGCTAGCAGTCAGTTGAAGTAGCCTGCACTGCTGCACTCTAACCACTGTGCCACCTCATCAGGTGATGACATGACAATGTGAGTTTGACACTCCTACTTCATACAAATGAGTTGATGAGTTTTCTACCTATAATTCTTATATACCTGAGGGATTTTAGTTTTTTTTTTTTTTTGAGAAACAAATGTGGTGTCATTATTAAAGTACCGAATGGACTGGGAAACCCAATTTCATGTCACCCTCAGATATGAAAACTCAAGGGGTAACTTTGAGCCAGTCACTTTCATTAGCTCAGTCTTCTTACAGGATTGTTATGACACCTTGAACCAGAGGTACCTTGAACCAGTGGTGAAATCCAACTTTTTTTTACTACTGGTTCTGTGGGCGTGGCTTGGTGGGCGTGGTGTGGCTTGGTGGGCGTGGCAGGGGCAGGATACTGCAAAATCCCCATTCCCTCCCCACTCCTGGGGGAAGGATATTGCAAAATCCCCATTCCCTCCTCACTCCTGGGGGAAGGATATTGCAAAATCCCCATTCCCACCCCACTCTGGGGCCAGCCAGAGGTGGTATTTGCCGGTTCTCCGAACTACTCAAAATTTCCGCTACCGGTTCTCCAGAACCTGTCAGAACCTGCTGGATTTCACCTTGGAGAAAAGGCAGAATATAAATCTAAATAAGTAACTTTATGGGTTTCTCTAATTCCATGTCAACTTTGCAACACAGCTTGTAAAGCCAGTTTTTATATAATTTAAAAAATTGCAATTTTATTCTCTCACTAAAGAACATTCAAGTTCCAGATTTTTAAATGGATAGGAACTTAATCCTGCTGCTTGCTTGCCTCTGGTAAGACAAAGACTTTAAAAAATATGTTTAGGATGCAGCCTTGGCATATTTATTTGGGAATTAGCTGACAGAACTCAGTGGGATTTGAAGTAGAAATGGTGCATGATTTCCTGTTCTAGATTTGGGATTTCTTAAGAATGTCAGCATATTTTTAAATGTAGCATAAGATAAATTGTCCTTCAAGTTGAGATGACTCCTGATGACTTTTCCAGCAGTTACAGAAATTCAGAAGTTCTTTGCCACTGCCTATTTCCAGGATTCTTTCTTTTTTTCTTTTTCTTTTTAACTTAATATAGGTTACTGCCCCAGGATTCTTTAGAATTCTCATATCCAAGAATACATCAGTGGTAGGAAAGTCCACAGAGTATGATAAAATAAGAGGTCAAGATGGTGACACTTCTATTGTATGGTGATGGCTGCCATCTTGTTTTTTTAACTGATTCGTGATGATGTCTCTGGCCTTAAATTGCTTATCTTCTAGCTTAAATGTCAGCAAGTGTTATCATCATACAAATGACAACATGAAGATGATATCATGACAGCTGAAAATAGTTAACAGGACAGCTTTGGACTACAGTTAGCAGGATGTTAGGATAAGTCCACAACAGGTTTTTAACTAAATATAGGTAATCCTTGACTTATGACCACAATTGAGCCCAATATTTCTGTTGCTAAGTGAGACATTTGTTAAGTGAGTTTTGCCCCATCTTACGACCTTTCTTGCCACAGTAGTTAAACAAATAACTATACTTAAGTTAGTCACCCGGTTGTCAAGTGAACCTGGTTTCCCCATTGACTTTGTTCAGAAGGTCGCAAAAGGAGATCACATGATCATGGGACACAGTAACAGTCATATGTATGAACCAGTTGCCAAGCATCTGAATTTTGATCATGTGATCATGGGAATGCTGCAAAGGTTGTAACTGAAAAATGGTCATAAGTCACATATTTCAGTGCCGTTGTAAAGGAATGGTCACTAAATAAACTGTTGTAAGTCAGGGACTACCTGTATGTTGTTTTTACTACCTCTCTATCTCTCTCTCGCCGGCCCTCCCCCCCGGGGTATGCACGTACACACATGTGTTAAGGCGTCCTTCAGGCTTAAAAACAAATCTTTATTTGTACTGAGAGAACAAGTTAAATAGAAGGAGGTATATCTGCAGAGTAAATGTAGCTCATTTAAAAGGAAAGAAAATGACTGGTAGATGCTGAAGAAAGAACAGCTGATTCTGCTCCTGTGTAAAGGTTGTCATTATAATTACAACCAATATGGCATGAAAAACCCATAAACACCAAAGGGTATTAACAAAACATTAATAGGAAAAGAAAACATAATTCATTGCAAAGGGGCCCAAACTTGAAATTACATAAAACAATTTTAGGCTTCATCTGATACTTGCTGAATGCACTCAAAATAATAATTAAAACATCACAAAGTTGACTTTAAATAACTGTTTCCAGCATGACAGTGATTAATGAAATCCATCATAGGGTTTGGAAAGATTATTTAATCCAAAATAGAGTTGTAAATTTGTTATCTGGGAATGTTAATTGAAACCCAGTGATGAGTCAGTTGGCTGCCACTTGGATCATATATTTTACTTCTGATTATTAGGTAGCATAATTAACTGATATAATTAATTATAAATAATAAACAACTAATCACACTTGTTGACTATCATGAATGGCATTACAAAATAGCAGAATATCTGCAAGAAATGCCATTTGCCTGCAAGCAAGTACTGGTGGGACCACAAAGTAGACAATATACAGATAATCCTCAATTTAAAACCACAATTGAGACCAAAATCTGAGTCACTCAGCAAAGCAGTTGTTAAGCGAGACCTCATGTGACCACTTCACTCAACACTGCAGTCCTGGCTTTCCTGATTATGGTCATTAAGGGTTATCATGAATCATTAAGCAGATGGAGTCCCACCAGTGGTGGGTTGCTCCCGGTTCGGCCCGGTTCTAAGAACCAGTAGTGCCAGCGGTGGGAGGCTCCGCCCACATGCCTGGGATGTGCAGAAGCTGCACGCACGCACACAAACCAGTAGTAAAGGGTTTTAGAACCCACTATTGAGTCCCACGTATGGAGCGCAGGGTGCCTCAGGTATGGGGGAGACTGTGAAAGGCCAGTGCAGGTCACACGTGGATGTCTCTCTGCTCAGGAGCTGAAAATTATTCCTGCTGAAACCCCAGCAGGATTTTCAGGCATAAATAGAGAGAGACACTTACATGCAGCCTATGCCTTTCATGTAACTTTCTAAACAAACTGAAGAGAAACTCACCCAGTGAATACTAGATTTGCAATTTTGAAGGTTTTTAAATCATTAACAATTATAATAATAAAAAAATTCCAAAATGATTTATAAAATGAGGTTCGGTCAAACTTTGAATCCATAAATTCTATATTAGCAGCTCTGAGCACAATGGAATCCCACGACATACAGAACATTGCAAGAGATTGGAAAAACATTACTTTCTGCTATTTATCACAAACAAACAAAACCAACCAACCAACCAACCAACCAACCAACCAACCAACCAACCAACCAACCAACCAACCAGGTCTCTGCAGTACATATGGGCAATCTCAAGATCTCTCATGAATCTAGGGAGAATTTATGGCAGTCCAAATCCATTATCTACCTGCCTTTTCAGCCATAGAAAACTATATAAAGAATGATCTGTTTTTATTTATAAATGGAATAGATCTTTATCAAGATTATAACTGGAAGAATTTTCTGTCGTTGACAGAGACTTCATTTTTCTGTTCATGCCTATGACTGGTTCTGTTTAAGAAACAATAAGCAAAAATTATTGCATCCAATTGAACAATGCTTGCTCCTGTGGTATTAAAGGGCGACAAGTAGAATTTCAGAGAAGTCCTTGCTCCTTTTATCATTCCTTACTAACCATATGGATTTAATAAATACAAGGAAACAGTGGTTCTATGAATCATTTAAATAAATACCTAAAAATAAATAAGAATAAAATAAAGGATCACTTGTGTCAAGCTGAAATCCTGTTCTATATGAACCCACCCATGTACAATACATTTCCTGACAATGCTCTGAACATATTTTTTAATTGCTGGATTTGGGGCTGTTTTGAAGCCTTTCCAGTGTAGGCAACTGCCTTGGTATTCCTGATGACTTCCTGTTCAAATCCAGCCCTGCTTAGCTTTCATTATCAGCCAAGATTGGCTAGGTATTGTCACCTGTTTGGGTGAAATTAAGATGATGGGAATGAATTAAGCTAATAAATCTTCCAGGATAAATTAAGTCTGTAGGATTTTTGTTAAGTTAACTGCATATAGAAACAAGTTTACAGACTATAATTAATGTAGTTTATGATTGCAGATTCAGATGTTCAGCAGGTTCAATTTTTTAAAGTAAACATTGCTTATAGCAATAGCACTTAGACTTATATACCACTTTACAGTGCTTTACAGCCCTCTCTAAGCAGTTTACAGATTCAGCATATTGCCCCCAACAATTTGGGCCCTCATTTTACCCACCTCAGAAGGATGGAAGGCTGAGTCTACCTTGAGCCTGATGAGATTTGAACTGCCACCTTAAGATCACACTTACTTTAATACAGTGCTTCTCAAACCTGAGTAAATAATCCAGCATTGGGTAAAAGTAGTTTTTCTTTGGATAACAACACAGAAACCTTTACCCTTCACAACATGGACATTTAAATTGATTTAAAGATTGCTTTACATAGTAAAATATATAACTACTAAAAATACTAAAAATTTAAAAATATTAAAACCATCAGTCAATGCCCATATGAGCAGAGATTAACCCCAAGATTAACATTAGATCAACAATCAAGAAGTAAACAATACCCCAATCAAGGAACTACTAATGCAAACAAGCTAATAATAAACAACTGCTTAATCAAGGAAGCACCAAGACCATCTCACCAACACTGACAGGGCAAGCCACTAATATATAAAAGCAAGAGCAAATCCCACTCTCTTCTAGCACTGATGATGTTACCTAGTTTGGTAATGAAATGTCTTCAAGAAAACCATCACGCTCAGAGAGCACCAAGGACTCCACAATATTAAAATATATTTGAAAATCTCCCAAAGTATTCCCATGGAGACAAAAAAATGATGAAATTACCAACGGTAATTTGTTGAAATGACCCTACTCAGGGAGTACGGTGGCATAGAAGAACACTAAATAAATAAATAAAAAGATCAATCAATGAGATTGCTTTTATAATACAGATAGTCCTCAAATTACTATCATTCATTCAACTTCATTCAAAGTTATAAAGGAAGGGACTTACAGTCAGTCACTGAAGTTCAACATGACTTTCTCACAAACCATTTTGGGTAATGAAGGCAAAAGTTTGGGAAGCACTACTTTAATGAGTCAACATCTTGTGTGGCAGCATCTTTTATTCAGACTTAAGTGGAAGCTGGAAATATGGGGAGCTGCTTTAGTGAAGAGCAGAGAGGTCAGGGGTGGGTTCCTACCGGTGCAGTCCACTCTGCCGTCCCGGTAGCGGCCCGCCAATTGTGCAATTTGCATGTGACAGCTCCGGTGCCGTCTTCACCGGTCCGTCGTGCAGCACCATCTTTTTTCTGGAATTTTTGGGCTTTTTTTGCTTCCTGCGCATGCGTGGAAGCAAAATCTCACGAGGGGATGAGCACGTGTGCGAGATTTTGGTGATTTTTTGCATGCGCATGTGCGTCCCCTCACAAGATTTTGCTTACGTGCATGCGCAGGAAGCAAAATCGTGTGAGGGGATGCACGCGCATAGCGAGCGTGTGCACATGCGAAATGAGATGATGTGCGTGCAGCGCACTGGTAGGCAGGTAAGAGGAACTTGCCCCTGAGAGAGGTGGTGTGTGCAAACAGGAACCAAAGCATTTCTTCTGAATAATTTTCAAGTTATGTGCAAGAGAGGAATCCTTTATTGGGTAATTTTTATTAGTGGATTAAGCATCCCTTGTTACCTGATTACCTTGTCATGCATTGCAATTTTTGCAGACTCACTGGAACTAGTTGTTAATAAAGTAACCCCCCCCACCTATTCTGATTGTAGTGTCTTTTGTTAGATCAATCAAAACGCCACAACAATGGCAATGAGGTGAGATGATAAAACATAAAACTCAAGCTTTTCTTTATCTCTGAAGTGAGACAAATGGCTGTAGAAAACAGAGAACGAATAATACTGAACAGGCCACAGTGATTAAAAACAAAGGGGAAAAGAATACAGCAATGAGACTATTTTTATTGGAGAGATGTGGCTCCAATGACTGGGCATGAAATACAGAGAAACTTGAAGAATTTTTTTCCAGGCACTTCAGAAAAATATGTCTGTTTTACTGTTTGTTGCGGGAAGAAAACCATACTCCTTATTATGAAGTTTCTCTTGCAATTCAGCTTTGCAGAACTAATAAAAATAACCCAGGAATGTTTGGCATCAAAAGTATTAGTGAATGGAGAGCGTTTCAGGTTTCCAAAGTACAAACAGAAAGAAGAGGAACCTATTGCAGCATATGCAGTTGAATTTTTACAAATTTGGTGACTGGCCAAAGGATGCATTGAGCCATTGGCTGGTCTGGAATTGTGAAAGAGAGCATTCAAAGATGCAGGGTTACCATTGATGAGAGCATGTGAAATTGCTATCTCCATGGAGACTGCTGTGAGCAGGAATAGAAGCCAAGTGAATAAACTTGCAATATAAACAGAAGAAAACATGAACTGTGCTGTTGCATCCCAAAGTAAATTTAAAGGAGAAGGTGCAGAAAATACACTACCTTAGGATATTTTCAGAGAGCCTATTAATCAGGGTAAAAGCAAACCATTTGCTAAAGATAAGCCACTGTGGCATTACTTTAAAAGAGATACAGTGATGCAGTGTACACATGACGAATTTCAATAAAAAAGTGAAATTGGGATAGACAACCTGGAGATTTATAGTATAAAAAAATAAAATGAAACCAGCAACGTAGGTGAATGTCAAAACTGTATCAATGCAATTGGGCACTAGCTCTTTTGCATCCGGTCAAGCCTGTGGCTAGGAGGGGCAAGACTATAGCAGAACAGCAAAGAAGTATTGCAGCATCACAGTACAAGTTCTTCTCTGGCAACATTACACTGCTAACCAGAGCATACAAAACATTTGTTAGACCAATTCTGGAATACAGCTCACCTGTCTGGAACCTGCACTGCATATCAGACATAAATACAATCGAGAGAGTCCAGAAATATTTCACAAGAAGAGTCCTTCACTCCTCCGCTCACAACAAAATACCTTATTCCACCAGACTTGAAATACTGGGATTAGACAATTTACAACTACGTCGCCTCTGATCTGATCTAAATGTACTTCATAAAATCATATACCAAAATGTCCTTCCTGTTAATGACTACTTCAGCTTCAACCGCAGCAATACACGAGCACGTAATAGATTCAAACTAAATGTAAACCGCTCCAAACTCGACTGCAGAAAATATGACTTCAGCAACAGAGTGGTCAATGCCTGGAATGCACTACCTGACTCTATGGTTTCTTCCCCAAACCCCAAAAACTTTAACCTTAGACTGTCTACAGTTGACCTCACCCCATTCCTAAGAGATCTGTAAGGGGCATGCATAAGCGCACCATCATGCCTACCGTCCTTGTCCTTCTGTCCTATTGTCCTCTTTTATCATTACTTTTTACTTTTGTTTATACAAACTACTACTATCCTGTACATCTTTGACAAATAAATAAATAAAAATAAATAAATAAAATAAGTTCCATGCCTTTTCTATGTGTCATGATTTCACACACATATGTGAAGGGATCGGAGCTTGCAGCATAATGCTGCAATAGTGCTTTCATCATTGTTATAAAAAAACAAGTTCTTGTTGATGCCCATGGCTGTTACCAGTTACACTGCAGGTGAATTTCAGCAACATTTCAGAGATGTTAAACTTAAGTAATCAAAAAAACCCAAAACAGTTAAAAAACTGATACTAGAAAAATATAATTTCCACTGGAATGATAGCAAAGTACAATAACTAGCAAGATGCATTTGGCTTACATGTTGTGAAAAGGGACGTTGGTACTCACCTGTGAGACGTCCTTTCTCATAGGGTGGAGCTAGCCTCCAAGGAATGGGTTAAATTAGCCCTCTAGCCAATAGGACCGAGTCTTAAAAAAGGTATAAATAGTGCCCTCTGAGATTGGCACTCCCTCTTTTGATCGAGGGGCAAAGACAGACTCAAATGTGCTTTTCCAAACAACCAGACAATTTATTAACTATGTACAACCAAAATGCAGAGAATTGAAGAACTATATACAGAGGGAACATGTCCCGGATCAGAGAATTGATAACTATGTACAGTATAAAAGAAGCAGAGCGCCCAGCCAGCCCCTAATGAGGGAGGGACTTGGAGGCTAGCTCCACCCTATGAGAAAGGACGTCTCACAGGTGAGTACCAACGTCCCTTCTCCATAGTGGGTGGAGCTAGCCTCCAAGGAATGGGACATACCAAAGCCTGGCGTCCCTAGGGTGGGCTCAACTGACCTGGCTGGGAGGAGCGCCTGCTGGCAAAACCTGTCCCAACACCCGCCGGCCAAATTCCGCCTCCTCGGAGGCGTAAGAGTCCAATTTGTAGTGCCGGATAAACGGCGTCAGGGAGGACCAGGTGGCCGCCCTACAGACCTCAGATACCGAAACCCTAGCATTCCATGCGGCCGTAGTGGCAGCACTACGGGTAGAGTGTGCGGTTAAACCAGGTGGCTTGGGCAAGGACAAATGTTTGTACGCCAGAGAAATGGCAGTCCGAATCCATCGTCCAATCGTAGCGGAGGAAGCCTTGCGCCCCTGAGAAGATGGGCAGAATGTTACCAATAGAGTTTCCGTACGACGAAGGGTGGATGTGCGTTGCAGATAAATGTCAAGTGCTCGTTTAACGTCCAGCATATGCCATGCCCGTTCAGAGTCAGTGGACGGGTCCTGAAAGAACGCAGGTAGGATGACTTCCTGCGCTCTATGAAAGGGAGTATTTACCTTAGGTACAAAGGCAGGATCTAGACGCAGCACCACCCTGTCGCTGTGGAAGACACACAGGTCGTCCCTCACGGAGAGAGCCGCGAGCTCCGATATCCTGCGTGCGGAAGTGATCGCCACAAGAAACGCCACCTTGTATGACAGATGGGACAGGGGAACAGCGTCCAGGGGTTCAAAGGGGGCCACAGTCAAGGCGGATAGTACCTTGGTAAGGTCCCATGTTGGGAATCTGTGCACTACCTGTGGGCACAAGTTAGAAACCCCCCTCAGGAACTGCTTTAGAAGTGGGTGAGCAGACAACGAGTCCAAATTCGGGCAGGACAGAACGGTAGAAAGAGCTGCCACCTGTCTGCGCAGGGTATTAGGGGAGAGACCCTTGGTGAGCCCCTGCCGTAGGAACTGGATAACATTGATGATCGAGAGTTCCATCGGTGAATAGCCCACCTGAGAGCACCAATGACAGAACGTGCGCCAGGTGGTGTCGTAGATTCGGTTCGTCGACGGCCTCCTAGAGGCAAGCATAATCACCGAAAGATCGTCCGGAACTAGGCGGTGTTGCAGAGTGATCCGCTCAAGCGCCAGGCGGTCAGTTGTAGCCAGTGCGGCTCTGGATGATGCACTGACCCCTGGGCAAGCGAACACTCTGTCGGCGGGATCCGCCAGGGAGGTGACGCGGACAGGGACATAAGGTCCGCGAACCAGGTCCTCCTTGGCCAATGGGGGGCCAGTAGGATGACCTCCGCCCTCAGCAGCAGGATCCTCCTGATGACTTTGGGGATCAGCGGAAGAGGGGGGAAAGCATACAACAGACCCTGAGGCCACTGGCAGCGGAGAGCATCCGTGAGTTCCGCCCCTGGGGTCCGGAATCTGGTGACGAACCTGGGGAGCTTGGTGTTGTCCGGGGTGGCAAAAAGATCCAAGACCGGTTGGCCGAACCGCTCCACGATTTGCTGGAAAATGTCCGGGTGTAGAGACCATTCTGCCGGGTCGATGGTGTTCCAGCTGAGCCAGTCCGCGGTCGTGTTGCTCACCCCAGATATATGCTCCGCGGTGATAGATTTCAGGTTCCGCTCCGCCCAGAGTCCCAGGGAGAAGGCCTCGTTCATAAGGGCCTTGGAGATTGTCCCCCCTTGCCGGTTTATGTGAGCCTTGGTCGTCACGTTGTCTGTTAAGACAAGGACGTGAGAGTGCTGCAGGTGGTGTTGAAACTGGACCAAGGCTAACCGGACCGCTCTGAGCTCCAACAGATTTATGGGGAGTGATTGCTCCGACCTGGACCAGGTGCCCTGCGCGACCAGGGAGTCGGAATGAGCCCCCTAGCCCGTGGTGCTGGCGTCGGTCGTTACCGTCAGCCGCTGAGGTTCCAGAAAGTCGGTGCCCCTGCTCAGGGCGGGTGAGGACCACCATCGTAGGGACCGTCTGACCGTCACCGGGACCAGGACTCGTGCTGGGGAGTTGCTTCTCTTTGCCCGCTGGAAGGGGAGAAGAAACCATTGAAGGTCTCTGGAGTGCAGGTGCGCCCATGGGGCGATATGTATCACGGAAATCATCTTCCCCAGGAGGGATGACAGCTGGTTCAGAGGAACCCTATTTTGGGCCAGAACGTGCTGGACTAATTCCAATGTGCTGTCTCTCCGTTCCTGGGACAGGTAGACCCTGCACTCCAGAGAGTCAATAATGGCCCCCAGGTGGGTGACCCTAGTAGAGGGGACCAACTGGCTCTTGTTTAAATTAATGAGGAACCCGTGGTGTTCCAGTGTGTTGAGGGTTACCTGGATGTCCTGTCGAGCCTGAGGCAGGGAAGAGGACTGGATAAGTATGTCATCCAGGTAACACTGGACACGCACGGGAATAGCCCTGAGGTGGGCTGTCAAGGCGGCCAGAACCTTGGTAAATACCCTTGGTGCCGATGACAGGCCGAAGGGTAACGCCTGGTATTCATAGTGCACCCCTGCATAGCAAAATCTGAGGAATTGGCGATGAGATTCGTGGATTGGGATATGGAGGTAGGCCTCCGTGAGGTCAATTGAGGCGAGAAAGTCGCCACGCCTAATGCCCGCCAGAATTGATTGCAGGGTGTGCATTTTGAATTTCCTGTACCTGACGTATCTATTAAGGCGTTTTAGATCGAGAATTGCTCTCCATCCCCCCGAGGATTTCGGAACCACAAATAAGATGGAATAAAATCCTTGCCCCTGTTGGTCCTCAGGCACCCGCTGGATGGCTCTAATGTCCAGCAGGTGCTGGATAGCCTGATCTACGAGGACCCGTTTGGAAATGTTTGAAGACAAGGGGCAGCGTAAGAAAAACCTCGGAGGGGTGGAGATAAATTCCAGGTACAGTCCTGTCGACAGGGTTTGTAAAACCCATGCGTCATTGGTGATTTCCTCCCACCGACTGGCAAAGGATGCCAGTCGACCCCCAATGGGAGGGATCGGATTGGGATTACTTAAACCGGCGGTAAGGGCGACCACCGGCTCCCTTAAAGGGCCGTTTGGATTGCCCACCCCGGTACGGTCTGTCGGCAGCCGATCGCTGACGGGGAACATAGGGTCCCTGGGAAGCCCCGTACTGTCCCTGGGAAGCCCCGTATTGACCCTGGCCAGATGGATATTGGCCTTGATATCTATTGTATGGGGTTTCATTCGCCCTGGCGCCCCGGCGGTAAGGGGGGGCCTTGTTTGAGGATTTTTTGGTGTAAGAGGGGAGGACTTTCCTCTTATCTTTGGTCTCGGTGGTAATACGATCCAGGGCAGGACCGAACAGGGACTGACCCGATATTGGGGCCGCGGCCAACTTCCACTTATGGCGTAAGTCAGCCGGCCAACTGCGGAGCCAGTGCATCCGTCTGGCCACCACCGCCGTCCCCATCGCCCTGGCAGCAAAGCGTCCGGCTTGGAGAGTCGAATCAGATGTAAATTGGGCGGCAGCTATCAGTTTATTTATGTCCTGGTGCGCCCTAGTGTCAGCCTGGGGGATGTGGTCTTGTAGCCCATGTAGCCACTTCAAGGAAGTACGGCAAAAAAATGATGCCGTAGTCGACGCTTTAACCGCCCAAGCAGCCGCCTGGTGAGTCCGTTGGAGAATGGATTCCGTGCGGCGTTCTTCCGGACGTAGCAAATCATCCGGGTCCCCCGGGACAGGAGCGTTGGAGTATAGTGCCAACATAGGTGGGTCGACTTCGGGGACCGGCAGGTGTTGAGCCAGCTGCGAGGAGACGTTAAAATAACGTTTATCCAGATTGTTGGGAGAAGGACCCATGGCGGGAGACTGCCACTGCTTGGTCACCGCTGTGACAAACAGGTTCGGTGTCGGGATCACCTCCGTTGGTGAGGAGAAAGCCTCGCCGAAGATTGGATCCTCCTGCGAAGTTGAGGCCTGGGGGTCGGTGGCCGACAGAGGAATGTTGGCCGTCGCCCTGGCCTTGTGCAGCAGAGATCGGAAGAGGCTGGGATGGAAGAGGGCAGTGGAGGTGGGTGGCTCTGGAGCCAGGTCCTCATCGTCCGACAGTCGGGGCTGTAGGTGGTCGTCCCCTACCTGCCCGTCATCCAGCTCTCCTTCCTCTCGTTCCAGGTCGCCCCTTGGAATGGGCGAACTGTGGATGGAGTAATCATCAGCCTCCAGTTCATCTGAGGACACCTGGACTGGAACAGGTGAGGTGGCTTTGCTGGGAGGAGGAGGCTGGGAGGTGTGTGCCATTGCCCTGACAGCGGCCGCAATGCCCTGCTTGATGGCAGCATCCATCCGCTGCTGTATGACCGGGTCGTCCAGTGGATCAACGTGACTGGTCAACACGGCCCCGCGGTGGGTGGCCTGCTCAGTGGCCACCGAGGCGCCCCACACGTCCCCTTCCCGCAATTGAATCGAATCAAGGGAGACATTGTCCGGAGAATGTGAATGGCATGTTTTATGACCATGTGCCACATGTTTGGCCCCACCATGATCAGAAACTGGGGTTCCTTTGGAATGAGGGGTCTCATGCTGCAGTGACCCTGTGGTCCCTGAAGGTGGCTTTGATGATCCCTTGTGGGCCTCCCCTTTTGAAGCCGTCTTGGAGGGCTTCTTAGGTTTGGGGGGTGGGTGGGCTCTCAATGGGGACCTGTCCCTGCCTTCGTTGGTGGCATGAGGGGATCGCCCTTCCCCCACTGACTCTTCTGAAGGGCAAGGCCTGCTGGACTTGGTCTTGGCCTTGCCCGACTTGCTGGCCACCTCGGACATGCTTGCGACAATAATTGTTATAAATAGTTTATTGATCAGCTCTCTGTCTTCTTGCAGGCGAAGGACGAGAGGTGCTGAATGCGCGCGCGCGCTCCTCGCGTCTCGAAGCGCGATCAGGAAAAGCCGGAGGCACTTTGATCGTCTTCGGGCCTCGCCGGCTCAGGAAACGGCCAAGGGATCGCAAGGCGCATGCGCGGGCCTTCCCGAAGGCAGCAGGCACCCGGCAACAGGCAGAAAAGGCGACGAGCGTCTTAGCCAATCAGGGAGCGGAGCCCTTGGATCCAAGATGGCCGCCGAAGCTTGAACGACTTTTCCCGCCACTTGAGGAGCGCGCCAACAGGCCTGCCGACCTGTCAGGCGAATCAGCTGAATTTTGGACGCCGGCCTGACAGACGAGTCTGCTGGATCGGCCGATGGAACGGTAGGCCTTACAGATAGGAGGTAATCTGCGGGGGTGGCCTGCTATCGCAGATAGAAGCGAAGCAACCGGCTGTGGGAGCAGGGACTCCAGCCAGGGGGGGGAAAGCCGATGGCCGCCCAAGCGCCGGGCTTCTGCGGCTTGAGGAACGATTTTTTCTGGCTCTCTCCCCAATTAAAGTCAAATATGATCTTCAGATGAAACTGTCCCAGGCAGGCAAGCTGGCAGGCAGGGGCCTGCAGGGAGCAGCCCAGGCAGCCGCCTGAGCTGCGCTCAACCCAAGGAAGATGACAGCTGTCACTTGGGGAGACTTATCAGGTTTAGATGGTAAAAAACTCACTCAGAGATGTCTGGATCGATAGCTGTGGAACTGGCCTCCAAGGATGGAAAGCACAATTTGCCCTTTGGCTACGGACCGAGATTAAAAGAGGGAGTGCCAATCTCAGAGGGCACTATTTATACCTTTTTTAAGACTCGGTCCTATTGGCTAGAGGGCTAATTTAACCCATTCCTTGGAGGCTAGCTCCACCCACTATGGAGAATGGGTGGACCAGACTATGGGGCCATGATTGGCTGAGGAAATTGCCCTTAGAGTTGAGTTCCATTAAGAGCCTGATCACTGAGACTAAGCTGGAAAAGCTTTTGCGTGATAATGTTTCATCTATGTTCAAAGATGACTTTAGTATACTCAAGCACACAAAAGATTAAATAGTGTCTTAGAAAATGCCACACCTAGGATTCAAAAAAGCATATCCATTTCTATGTGCCATATGGAAAAAGGAAGAAACTGAACTAAATTACATGCAAGCTGAGGGATTTCCCCCCACCCTACCCCAAAGATGATTGGAACCCATGTCCTATACTTCTGAATCTAGTAGCTGGAAAGAATGTGACTGTCAGGATCTGTGGTGAATTTAAAGTTATCATTAATCCACTATTATATGTTGAGCAATACTTGAACTGAGGATATTTTTGTTAGCCCTAGCAGAGGTTTATTTACAGATGGAAATGGAAGAAGATTCCAAAATTTATCTCACTATTTATTATACGCAATGGGTCATGTCATTATAATAGGCTTGGTTTTGGAGTCACATCTGCACAGCACTTTGGCAGAGATCTATGGACCAAGTATTCCAAGACTGTCCAGACACTGAGTGCTGTTTAGATGACATCATTATTACTGAAGAAATTAATGAGGTGCATCTGCAAAGCCCCAAGATTCAAAGACTAGCAGACAATGATTTTTAAGCATGAAACAACAAATGTGAATTCTTTAAGCCTAGTATTCATATTGTAGCCACACCATTGATGCACAAGTCCTACACAAGTGTACAGAGAAAAATTCAGTATTGTTACAGAGGAACTTTAGTTGGGGTTAATTAAGGATTATAATTGGGGGAATTTTCAATTATGTCATTATGAGCTTGTTTTTCAGGATTATGTATAATTTGTATACATTTTGGTTTTAATTTAGTTACCCAGATTAGAGCAGGTTATAAATAGTGTAAACGAACAAAGAAACAAATGAAGATACTGGTGCAGTTATGTCACATGTCATGAAAGGTAGCAATAAATGACCAATAGCTTTTACATCATGTTCATGCAAAGTGGCAGAGATTCTGGTTCCTTCCAGTTCTATGAGTCTATGATTTTAATATTTGTACCGAAGGGAGTCACCAGTCCTCAGCCTTTTGTAGGTTGAGGTCGCTCATTCCTAGAATGATCCGATCCTTCATAATCTCCTCCGGGTTTATGAATTTGCATTTGGTTGCGATCTCCCGGAGTTTGGTAACAAAGTCATTGATGGATTCACCATCGTGCTGGTGGTGATGATAAAATTCATTCCTGCTGACCATAGGGGTTGCTGCAGGAGTGTAGTGTTCCTTCAGGGTCATCTGAAGCTGTTCTGCCCCAGCACCAAGCCCCAATAATTACACAACACACAACCATTCACACATAGTTTGTTTTAGTCAGTAAAGCAACATCCCATTGAACACGAACACCGAACAAGATAGACAGAAGTCCAAGAGATAATTGCAAGTCTTGCTGTTCTTGGAACAAGTCCCAAAACTAGCAGATGCCAAACACAAGACCTTTCTGGAATAGCAAAGTGGAAACGCCGAAGTCCATATTCAGAAGTCAGGTTTGCCAGAAACAAGAACAGGAAACTGGAATGCAAACTGGCCACACTGGAAGACTGGATTCAGAAACCACGATGCCAGAAACAAGATCTGGGCTGGACTCCAAACTGGAACTGCGTAAGCCAAGATTCAGGAACGACGATGCAAACTGGAAACTGGAGTCAAGATGCAAGATTCAAGAGTCACAATACAAACTGGAAACTGGAGTCAAGATGCAAGATTCAAGAGTCACGATACAAACTGGAAACTGGAGTCAAGATGCAAACTATGATTCCGACGGATTTTTCCCAAGTTGTTCTCTGCAGCTTCCCAGCTGCATCAACTCTTCTTAAATAGACTTAAGGGCATGGTGGCCAATTAGCTCCAGGTCTTACTCCTGAGTAGATCTCCTCTGGAGTAGACCTTTCTGCCTCTTGGCAGCCCAGCATCCTCTGGCATTCAGGAAAGGAGGGGCTACTCCTTTCCTATCACTGCCACGAGGCACTGAAGGCTCCAAAGGCCCTGGCTGCACAGGCTGCTAGGCAGGCCACAACATAAGTGTTGTCCAGGAAATGGACTCGATGTCTGTGGGTGCCACCAGGGTTTGAGCCATTTTATAAATTTTTGGCCCGCAGTAGGTGAGGAAGGGAGCCCTCTTCCTGTTGTCTGGCAGATCCTGAAAGTTGTTGGCTTCCAGAAACATGCGAAAACGGCTCATGTAGGTTGCTCATTCTTCGGTCTTTGGGTCGAAGATTGCTGGAGTGGGAGAGGTTTGAGTAGCCATCCTCAGGTTTGGCCAGAGCAGGTCGGTGCTTGCTTCTAAGATGGCTGCAGACGCCACGAGGTGCCTTTGTCCTGTTGTCTTCTTCAACCACCTTTGTCGCCAGTGTTAGATTAGTGTGGGAAAGAAGGAGTGAGACACGGGAGCAGTTCAGCACCTTTTATTCTCCTGGCTGAATGCAATACAAACTGCTGGCAGGCTGCAGGGAAGCCGCTTTTAAGGGCTGCCCTGTAACCAAGCCGGCCACTGACAGCAGTTTATTTCTCCTGCCGATAGATTAGCCAATCCACGGCAGCTATGCAAATCCGTGCTACATACGGCCGTACATAATAGTGCCCTTGATGGAATTATAAAGAAGTGTGACTTTTCCAATGATAGTAAACTGTGGGAGCTGTGGCTCTGTTTTTGCAAGTTCTCCCATACACACTGCCTAGATCAGGGCTGTCAAACTCGCGGCCTGCGGACCAGATGCATCATGCGCTGGCCATACCCACACCCGGTTTAGCGAAGGGGAAAAAAGTTGTGATATGTCACATGACGCTGCCGTAACAATGCGAGTTTGACACCCCTAGCCTAGATCCTTCTGAAAACCAATTGTGTGATGACCACTGGTTGTCCGAACCAGCTCTTTAACAATTATTCACTTCTGCCAGATTGTGCCAGTTGTTAGGGAAGGCAATCAATAAGGCTGCAAGCTAAGACATCTGTGACACTCACAATGACATCTATACACTCTCAGAATTAGTTTCTTCCATTACATTTTTTAAAAGCATGGCTGAAGTCTCAGGAGGCCATCAATATTGTCTGCAAACTTGTGTGAGAATGGTGAAATCTGGTCAAATCAACACTGAAATGTCAGGTTGACACTGAAAAAAATCTAATAATACAGTATCTTGCAATAGCTGAGCCACCTTTTGTTAAAAAAAATGGCTTTGCATAAATTTGCTGAATTGTGAAACTAGCTGTCTGAAAAGGTCGCAATCCCATGCCCTAAGCAGATAATACAAGATCATAAGGAATGAAGGAACTGTACAATGTGCCACATAATTATGTACTACAATGTTTTCATTGCACTCTGAATCACATAATGAAATTTAGTGCTTGCATATAACCAAACCTTATTTATTGTGACCCTCACCCCAAAATACTATTTTCTGAGCTCTGTCCCTGTATGGCTTGCCTTTGCATAGAAATAGATGGGAAAAAATACAATTTACTCTCCCCACACAGGAAGTAAGGCACTTTCTAATGGGCACACAATTCAATCAGTTGGGGGCCCAAAGTCAATACAATAAAAGGAACTGACAAAATAATCATGTATAAGAGACCAAAAATGTCTTTACCCTGACCTTTTTCATTATATATAATGTGATTTTAAAATGTATTTCCCTTTTAAGGCTCAGCTTTGTGATGGGTGAAACATTTGTACTGCAGTCAGTTAACACACTTTTCATTTACAGTCAGTAGGACTGTAGGACAGTCAGTAGGACAGTCAGTAATAGCAGCGGTGAAATCTAATTACTGTCCCTACCGGTTCGGAAGTGCACGCTTCGCTTCCGAACCGCCAAGCACACCTTTTCACCCTCTGCACATGCACAGAAGGCTTTGCGCATGCACAGAGTGTAAAAATCAAGGAAATGGTGATGTCTGGGAGAGTGGGCGGAGCCTTGTGCTACTGCCGCCACCGGTTCTCTGAATTACCGGCGGCTGCCACTACCGGTACTCCCGAACCAGGGCGTACTGGTAGCATTTCACCACTGAGTAATAGACAGTTGCTATTAGTTGCAAAAGATAGAAATACTTTAGATTTGATTTGAATGCGCTTTTGCTTTTTGATATAAATATAGTAGGTTTACTTGGGAAGCAGAATAATGAGAAAAAAACCATACTTATCCTGTTTACTGCATGTTTCTAAGTTTAATATTCAAAGCCTGTGCTTTAATTATCTTCTCAACAAACTTGTATAGGAGGTCTTGTTATATTGTGGAAACAAGCATTTAACTATAACAGCTTGCCGCAGCTCACTCTGAGACGTGGAGTCTGGATTATCATATTATCGCATTTCCTGTCTATGGTGTCTAAATTCAGTTCTAGAACAGACATGAACATAGCAATCAATCGATACTGATATATAACAAGAAGCATATGCTTCTTTTTTGAGACATGTACAAAATTCAAATTTTATGAATTGTGAATTGCATGATTTGTATGGTGAAATAGCCCTTCCCTTCTCCAACCGCAGAAGATAATTAATCTTTCCACGTAATTTCCAACAATGCACCGTGTACAAATCAACAATTCATTTCCTAGCATTGTTGCTGGGGGGAGGGCAATTTTTTAGAGCTAGTTAAATATGATTACTATTTATATCTCTCTCCCCCCACCCGCCCTGGGCCCTGACTGAGCCTTTTGTACTCTGTTTAAATAAAGTGGAATACAAACAAAAGACTTTCTGTAACTGCAGTGAGTAACTCAAGTTTCCTCGTTGCTCTTCCTCCAAGAGTTAAAACTGCAGAAGAGGGACACAGGGAGAAGACAAGCTAGACTTTATGTCTGTGCTTGGTGGGTTCCATGAAATGACTGCTGGATGTTTTTAATTATGCCACACATAAATGATTCCATCCCACGGTATTTGAATCCAAATATGTCACATTGATGTGTGCTCCACATTAATTTTGAAATCACTGCCTGGCACTTGTCTGTAGTGGCCTCTTTGCAGCACCTTAGTAGCCTGGGATTTGTTCTTTTGTGCTTTAGCTGCAAGGACCGGATCTCATGCAGGCAAAGGGGGAAAGCAAATGGCTAATAAAACTGAGAGCTGAGCAGCTTGCTGGATCCAGCAGAACTGGGGCTCTGGTTAATTGCTCAAAAATGAAAAAGATGTAGGATTTTTCATTCAAACCCCATTGGTACATTTGCCAAGCCCTCAAATATTAGATTAAATTACAGTTTCTAATGCCTTGCTTCATTTTACCCTCAGCCATGTGGATTATTTCTTTGGAATGTTGTTCCAAGGTGGAGAGCAGTGACTAGAAATGAAAAGGAGAGGAGGCAGAGAGCTGAACAGTATTTATTTATTTATTTTATTTATTTAGTGAGATTTTATATACCACCTCACAGTACAAGCACTCTCTAAGCAGTTTACACCAGTAAGCAATGTATATTTATATTGCCCCCAACAATCTGGGTCCTCATTTTACCTACCTCGGAAGGATGGAAGGCTGAGTCAATCTTGAGCCGGTGAGATTTGAACCGCTGACCTGCGGATCAGTGTCAGCTAAAGTGGCCTGCAGTACCTGCCTCTAACCGTTGCACCACCATTTCCTTAAATCCTTGAAGTTTCTTTTGATCCGGTGTCTTCTGTCCTGTGATCACTGGGGGAACTTTTCACAGATCTTCACATTCCTTTATTTTCCTATGATAGAAGCAGGGGTGGGTTCCTACCAGTGCGGTCTTCTCTGTGGCACCGGTAGTGGCTGGCGAATTGAGAAATGGCTCCGGTGCTGTCCTCGCGAGTCCGTCGCGTGGCGCCATCTTTTTTTGGGAATTTTTGGGCTTTTTTTTGCTTCCTGCGCATGCGCGGAAGCAAAATCTCACGAGGGGACACACGCGAGAGATTTTGGCAATTTTTTGCTTCCTGTGCATGCGCGGAAGCAAAAAATCGCCAAAATATAATGTACTCGCGCATCCCCTCACAAGATTTCAGCGATTTTTTTGCTTCCTGCGCATGCGCGGAAGCAAAATAGTGCGAGGGGCGCGTGAAACGTGGCGATGCGTGCACAGCGCACCGGTAGCGAGGTAAGAGCAACCTGCCCCTGGATAGAAGCCCCATGCAAATTTTCCCTGGGTATGTCAGGTAATTTATCACTGACAGCTGATCTTCAAATGCATAATATTGTGAATTAGCTCTCTCTTGAGGCTGTATGCTTAAGACTACAGATAGACAGAACTATATCTGAATGCCTCTCAGTGTTGATAGTTCCCTGCAAACTGTCCTTCCCTTCCTTCCCTTACAGGATAAATATCTCTGGGATGGCTATTGTGTGATTGGGGACTGTTCTGTTTGCCTAAAACAAAGCATTTCACAACATCACAGCAGGCCAGGCTGTTGATTCTAATCACTGTTGCATGTTGTGAATAGGCTTCCAAAGTATTGGTAGGGTGTTCTGGATGGTGTTTTGTGGGGTTGTGATTGCAAACATGGAACAATGGTATTTGATACAGTAGATGTTTATGATAGGTCAGATTAAGTTATTTTAACATCTGAATTATTATGGATCAGCCTTTACCTCATATTAATTATGTGGGGAGACTGCAGTGGCTAGTCATAATTTTTTCCACAGATGTTTTAATACAAGTCACAGAAACCTGTGGTCTTCTGAATATTGCTAACTACTCTATCAGCATCTCTTGCTCTGCATACCTTGCCTGGATACCTTGAGATATTCTCCACTATCATAAATATGGGCTGAGATTTTGTACAAATTTCGGGTTGATTTTGAACACTTGGCTAACAATAGCAATAATTCAAATGCTGCTCTAGAGATAGAGGCTTCCCAGAAGGTGTTTATACTTGGAATGTGAGTTCTCTACAGCATGGAAGACCTTGTTTCAGTTGTTGGAAAAGAACAAAGAGACTTCTACATAGTCATCATTTTTACTCCTCACAAACCTTCAGAGCTGCATACTATAACCATTTACACTGCTTCTACCAAGAAGAGTACTTTTTCCAATGGAGATACATAAAAATTGGCGTTCCTGTCAATATCCTTATCTCTGTCCTTGCCTTATCCCATTAGTTTTTCAGTATAGAAAACAAAAATAATAGAACATTGAAACAACCCAAGTGTTCCTCAGATCCACTCAGCAGAATGGGAGAACAGTATATTGTCTTCTGAAAAGCTGAGAAACTGGAAGGATGAATGAGAAGAAAATTTCGAACAATTTTCTAAACAATTCTCGAATACAGCTCATCTGTCTGGAACCCGCACTGCATATCGGACATTAATACAATTGAGAGAGTCCAGAGATATTTCACGAGAAGAGTCCTCCACTCCTCTACTCGCAACAGAATACCTTATGCCACCAGCCTTAAAATTTTGGGCTTAGACAACTTAGAACTAACTCCGCCTTTGGTATGACCCAAACTTAGTACATAAAATTATTTACTACAATGTCCTACCTGTCAATAACTACTTCAGCTTCAACCACAATAATACACGAGCACACAATAGATACAAACTTAAGGTAAACCGCACCAAACTCGATTGCAGGAACTATGACTTCAGCAACAGAGTGGTCAATACCTGGAATATACTACCTGACTCTGTGGTTTCTTCCCCCAACCCCCAAAACGTTAACCTTAGACTATCTACTGTTGACCTCACCCCATTCCTAAGAGATCTGTAAGGGGCGTGCATAAGCGCCTCAACCATCCCTGTCCTAATGTCCCCCTTTATTCGTATCCATTTCATGTATTAATAACCATGTTTATACCTATATCTGTTATCTAATACATGCTTGACAAAATAAACAAATAAAACAAACAAACAAACAAATAAATAAATAAAATGTGAAACTGCCTGTCTCACAGCTTAAGAGGAAATACTGCAGCACTTTCTTCAGCATGTTTCCTCTGAAGTCAGACATAAATTAGCTCAGCTGCTGAAAACCTCCTCAAGATCATTGGCATTGTGGACATACAGGGAGCAGTGCTGATCCTGCATGGGCATCCCCTGAATGTGCAGAAGGGGCCATATTATTAGCAATCTAACTTTGTCAAGACTCAGTAAACAATATAGTAAACCAACATGAAAGAGCAGGGAGGTATGGGAAGCAGTTCCAGCAGTTATACTGTATTGCACAGTATGCCTTTTCATTTCTCTTTATGGGTGAAGAAAATATTGAGACCATAAAAAAGTGAAAATTGAACATTAGAACGTGGAAATATAATGTAAAGAATGCATGGCAAAGCATAGAAAGAAAATTGATTCTGTGAATCCTCATGAAACAATGGTGGCTGCAGGCTACATGTGAACCCCCAACCTTGCAGCAAATAAACATTCATTGACAAAACTGATTCCAAATTGCTGATGTTTGTGCTTCGTTTTTATGCTGTTAAAATAAGAAAGTGAGCACTAAGATGGGTGCACAGAGCTATTTTAAAACATCCCCTGCCCCTCTACTAAACATATACCTCTGTATTTTAAAGAAGGGAGAAAATTCCAGCTATTCTTCCTCTGATGATCTCCTCACATCATCTACGTGTCCTGTTACTTTCAATCCACCAAAAGAAAAGGTTAACAAGTGTAACTTTAGTTATAAAAGGTTGTCCAATCATCAGAGCAATTCATACAATGCCTACTCTGACCTGAAGCTGGTTCTTTTGATCTGATAAAAAGTTCTTATTGAATACCATCAATACACATAGATGTTGTTCAGATATTATTTTAACCACAGTATATCAGCTCAGCTTTAATGGACCTAAACTGGGTTTCTCACATAAATTGGTTTGCTTGAAGCTAAACTGCTTTCCTTACCATTACTAGACACAGACGGCAGAGTTTGGGTTCCGGGAGAATCATGAAGAGTGCAGCGATATCATGCATGATAGCCAGCTATGCTCTAGATCAGTGTTTCTGAACCTTTGAAACTCTAAGGTGTGTGGATTTCAATTCCTAGAATGCCCTAGCCAGCATTGCTTGCTGGAGAATTCTGGGAGTTGAAGTCCATACATTTTAGAATTGCCAAGATCCAGAAACGCTGCTCTAAAGCAACCAACCTCTTCCCAGGTACAATAGAGTGTAATGTTCTGTTATCTGTTTTGAATAAATTGTCAAACAGTGTCTTCTTGCCCTCCTTTCTTTAGGCAAAATACCTTCAGCTAGTTGTACTAGGATAATCTAGATCAATGTTTCCCAACCTTGGCAACTTGAAGATATCTGGACTTCAACTCCCAGAATTCCCCAGCCAGCATTCGCTGGCTGGGGAATTCTGGGAGTTGAAGTCCAGATATCTTCAAGTTGCCAAGGTTGGGAAACACTGAATTCTAGATTGTGACTGGGGCCAAGAACAACACATTTTTGCTTGCATTTTGTACAACCCCCCCCCCCAATTAGGCAAATCTATTATAGTGTTGTTAATAGTTGATGGTATAGCTTCTATATAAAACATTAAATACATTCCATACATAATGTAGGCGCAACAGTTTGGGAAAGGGCCTCAGAGAGCTCCAGAGCCCAGCCTCTATAAATCTCCATTAAATCAGTCTGACGGGGGTGAGTGTTAAGAGACAGAGCTGCCAGAAATAGCTCTTTTCCTGCAAGATGAAGAAGAGATTACAGCTGAGTCTGGAGGCGGGAAAGGGGGGGGGGAGGAGATGGAGTCCAGGCAAAGGATGCGGGTGAGTCCTAAAAAGCATCTCATAAAAGTCCCATTTGTTTGGCGGCTGAAGGAAGTGGAGGCAGCTTTGGCACACGTGTCCCTGGTGCTAAATTAACTGTTAACACAAATAATCAAAGTACAAGGCCCATCCAAGACGCTGGCGCCAGCAAAGTGAGGGAGGGGCCAGGACAGTGTTCTTCTAGAGCTGGCAAACTGGCAGGTGGAGACCGAGTTGGGGACCTGACAGGATGGAAATGCTTACAGAACACATTGATCCATTGACAGAGGAAAACACCACTCCACTCCCACCTTCCAGCTATTGTGTATGGTGAGGGCTTGGTGTGTATTTTTGTTCCTTTTATTCCTTCTTTTTCTTTGACTAACTGACTTAATTCTTTCCCTGCCTGCCCCTTTCCTCCACCACCGCTCAAACTGCTCAGGTCAAGAGCTGCAACATCTGTCTGTATTTGGCAATGGCCGGTTGAACAAAACACCAAAGTGTGATTGTGAAGGTAGCAAAAAAAACTGATCAGTCAAACAGCTCTTTTTAAAAGAGCAAATGCATTTCATAAATAGGATCTGGCAAAAAAACCCTAAACCATCTTTGGGTTGCCTCTGTTTTCTACTCGGAAGAGAAAAAATTAAAGCATATGTCTTTTACCAGTAAGGCCTCCACAACTCCTTGACATATTTTGTACAATGCTCAAATGGCTTGATAATGTCTGCAGACAGGGAACTACACCCTCCATAATTAGATAAAGAAAATAAAAAGAATAGTAGATGTGTAATTTGTGTCCTCAAATGTCAATGAATGGAGGATGATAGTATATGTTTGTGGGTTCAATGTTGTGGGTGTTTTAGGATGCCAGTACTTATCCAAGATTAATTTCTTTGAAAAGAGTTAATTAAAAACAAATGGCATTTTTGTTTCAATTCTACCTAACCATGGAACAATTACATTCTCTCAGCACATTCAATTTTGCAAGGTTGTTCTTGGACATAAAATTAGGGAAGAGCTTCTCTGAGAAAGGGTGTCATGTAAGTGCCATATGTAGAATAGAATAGAATAGAACCGAATTCTTTATTGACCAAGTGTGATTGGACACACAAGGAATTTGTCTTTGGTGCATATGCTCTCAGTGTACATAAAAAGAAAAGATACATTTGTCAAGAATCATAAGGTACAACACTTAATGATTGTCATAGGGTACAAATAAGCAATCAGGAAACAATCAATATTAATATAAATCGTAAGGATACAAGCAACAAGTTACAGTCATACAGTCATAAGTGGGAGAAGATGGGTGATAGGAATGATGAGAAGGCTAATAGTAATAGTAATGCAGCCTTAGTGAATAGTTTGACAGTGGTGAGGGAATCAGGTCAAAGAATCAGGACCCTCATCTCTAGAATAATACAGTTAACAATCATCAGTTAAAGGAATGAAAAGGGGATGGAAGGAGAGGAGGGAAATATATGTGACTCTATTTAACAGCCAAAATCTCAAGACTGCTTTCAGTTTGGGAATGCACTGGACATAATTTACAAAAAGGTTGATCATCCTACCATTTCATAATAGTTTTGGACAGGTGTGAGCAATATGTGGACAGGAGCTGATTATGTCATTAGATTTTCCACATTGCATCACCAAAACTGGGCAGCAAATTGTTGATTTTTGTCCATGAAATTCTAATAGTTTCCCTACTAATGTAAGGGAGAAAATGGTTTGTGTCCCTTTTCAATGCACAATTTTGAACCCATAAAACCAGTATGTTGTTGGATATTTATTCTGAATCTCCTGGAGATCTAGAAAACAATGTCTTACCACTGGCTGACACCCACAAGCCCTGCAATGCTGCCTAATTGTAGGGGGGGGGGTATAACTGAAGACTTATGAGTTCTGTTGTTCTGATAGGTACTCACCTAAAGTGAGCTTCCATGGCTGACTTTGTATTTGAATCTGAGTCTCCTCAAGTGCTATCCAACCTCCTAACCTTTACTCCAATTAGTCTGCTGCATATGATCTGAATATTGGAATCAATATTTGGAATATTAATTTATTCTGCATTATGTTGATAATGAGACAAGTCACTCTGTTTGTAAGTGAAGAATTGCTGACATAGTCTCCATTTCCAAATTGTTGTTAGTTGTGAAGTCATGTCCGATCCATCGTGACCCCATGGACAGTGTTCTTCCAGGTCTCTACCATCCTCTGGAGTCCATTTAAGCTCACGCCTACTGCTTCAGTGACTCCATCCGGTCACCTCATTCTCTGTCGTCCCCTTCTTCTTTTGACCTTAATCTTTCCCAGCATTAGGCTCTTCTCCAGTGAGTCCTTCCTTCTCATTACGTGGCCAAAGTATTTGAGTTTCATCTTCAGGATCTGGCTTTCTAAAGAGCAGTCAGGGTTGATCTCCTCTAGGATTTACCGGTTTGATCTCTTTGCAGTCCAAGGGACTCACAAGAGTCTTCTCTAGCACCATTGTTCAAAGGCCTCAATTCTTTGGCGCTCAGCCTTTCTTATGGTCCAACTTTCACAGCTGTACATTGCAACTGGGAAAACCATAGCCTTGACTATACACACTTTAGTTGGCAGGGTGATGTCTCTGCTTTTTAGTATGTTGTCTAGATTTGCCATAGCTTTCCTCCCCAGGAGCAAGCATCTTTTAATTTCTTAAATGTAGTCCCCATCTGCGGTGATCTTGGAGCCCAGGAAAATTAAATCTGTCACTACCTCCATTTCTTCCCCATCTATTTGCCAGGAATTGAGACGGCCGGATGCCATGATCTTAGTTTTCTTAATGTTGAGTTTCAAGCCAACTTTTGCACTCTCCTTCTTCACCCGCATCAAGAGGCTCTTTAGTTCCTCTTCACTTTCTGCCATTAGAGTGGTATCATCTCCATATCTGAGGTTGCTGATATTTCTCCCGGCAACATTAATTCCAACTTTTGATTCATCTAGCTCCGCCTTTCTCATGATGTCCTCTGCATATAAGTTAAATAGGCAGGGCAACAGTATACAGCCTTGCCATACTCCTTTTCCAATTTTGAACCAATCAGTGGTTCCGTGTCCAGTTCTCACTGTTGCTTCTTGATTCACATATAGGTTTCTCAAGAGACAAATAAGATGGTATGGTACTCCCATCTCTTTAAGAACTTGCCACAATTTGTTGTGATCCACACAATCAAAGGCTTTAGCATAGTCAATGAAGCAGAAGTAGATGTTTTTCTGGAACTCCCTAGCTTTCTCCATTATCCAGCGTATGTTGGCAATTTGATCTCTAGTTCCCCTGCCTCTTCTAAATTCTGCCTCTACTTCTGGTAGTTCTTGATCCACATACTGCTGGAGCCTAGCTTGTAAGATTTTAAGCATAACTTTACTAGCATGTGAAATGAGTGCAATGGTGCGATAGTTTGAACATTCTTTGGCATTGCCTTTCTTTGGAGTTGGAATATAAACTGACCTTTTCCAATCTTGTGGCCACTTTGAGTTTTCCAAATTTGCTGGCAAATTGAGTCTAGCACTTTTACTGCATTGTCTTTTAAGATTTTGAATAGCTCAGCTGAAATACTGTCACCTCCATTAGCTTTGTTGTTGCTCAGACTTCCTAAGGCCCATTTGACTTCACATTCTAGGATGTCTGGCTCGAAGTCAGTGACCACCCCATTGTGATTATCAGGGACGTTAAGCTCGTTCTTGTATAGTTCTTCTGTGTAATTTTGCCACCTCTTCTTAATCTCTTCTGCCTCTGTTAGATCCCTGCCATTTTGGTCCTTTATCATGCCCATCTTTGCATGAAACGTTCCCTTCATTTTTCCAATTTTCTTGAAGAGATTTCTGGTCTTCCCTATTCTATTGTTTTCTTCTATTCTTCAATTCTTCTAAACTGTTCATTTAAGAAGGCATTCTTATCTCTTCTAGCTATTCTCTGGAATTCTGCATTCAATTAGGTGTATCTTTCTCTTTCTCCCTTGCCTTTCTTCACCTATTTGCAAAGCTTTCTCAGACAGCCATTTTGCTTTCTTGCATTTCTTTTTCTTTGGGATGGTTTTAGTTGCTACCTCTTGTACAATGTTGTGAATCTCCGTCAATAGTTCTTCAGGCACTCTGTCTATCAGATCTAATTCCTTAAATCTATTTGTCACCTCTACTGTATATTCATCAGGGATATGATTTAGTTCATACCTGAGTGGCCTAGTGCTTTTCCCCACTTTCTTCAATTTAAGCCTAAATTTTGCAACGAGAAGCTCATGATCTGAGCCACAGTTGGGTCCTGGTCTTGTTTTTACTGACTGTATAGAGCTTCTCCATCTTTGGCTGCAGAGCACATAGTCAATCTGATTTCTGTGTTGACCGTCTGGTGATGTCCATGTATAGAGTCGTCTCTTGGGTTGTTGGAAAAGAGTGTTTGCTATGACCATCGTAGTCTCTTGACAGAATTTTATCAGTCTGTGCCCTGCTTCATTTTGTACTCCAAGGCCAAACTTGCCTGTTATTCCGGTTATCTTTTGGCTTCCTACTTTAGCATTCCAATCCCTCATAATGATAAGGACATCATTTTTTGGTGTTAATTCTATAAGGTGCTGTAGGGCTTCATAGAACCGGTCAATTTCATCCTCTTCAGCACCAGTGGACTTGGACTACTGTGATATTGAATGGTTTGCCTTGGATTTGAACTGAAATCATTCTGCAATTTTGGGGGTTGTATCCCAGTATTGCTTTTCCTACTCTTTTATTGATTATGAAGGCTACTCCATTTCTTCTGAGGTATTCTTGTCCACAGTAGTATACCTGATGGTCATCTGAATTAAATTCACCCATTCCTGTCCATTTTAGTTCGCTGATCCCTAAGATGTCAATGTTCAGTCTTGTCATCTCTTGTTTTGACCACGTCTAGCTTGCCTTGATTCATGGATCTTACATTCCAGGTTCCTATGGAGAATAGATCTTTACAGCATCGGACTTTCCTTTCACCACCAGATACATCCACAGCTGAGCATCCTTTCGGCTTTGGCCCAGTGGCTTCACTCTTTCTGGCACTACTAGTACTAGCCCTCTGCTCTTCCCCAGTAGCATATTGGACACCTTCTGACCTGAGGGGCTTATCTTCCAGCATCGTATCTTTTTGCCTTTCGGTAGTGTCTATGGGGTTTTCATGGTAAAGATACTGGAGTGCGTTGCCATTTCCTTCTCCAGTGGATCACGTTTTGTCAGAACTCTCTGCTATGACCTGTCCATCTTGGGTGGCCCTGGATGGCATAGCTCATAGCTTCATTGAGCTATGCAAGCCC
The DNA here is from genome assembly GCA_023053685.1 of Diadophis punctatus similis. NCBI lineage: Eukaryota > Metazoa > Chordata > Lepidosauria > Squamata > Dipsadidae > Diadophis > Diadophis punctatus. The sequence continues at coordinate 162,689,587 of JALIGW010000003.1, forward strand.
CTTCGCCATGACAAGGCAGTAATCCATGAAGGGGTATATCCCTGGCACCGTGTAACAGAGTGAGCTCCCGTTACTTGTCCCAGCTTCTGCCAACCTAGCAGTTCGAAAGCATGTAAAAATGTAAGTAGAAAAATAGGGACCACCTTTGGTAGGAAGGTAACAGCGTTCCGTGCGCCTTTGGTGTTTAGTCATGCTGGCCACATGACCATAGAGACATCTTCGGACAGCGCTGGCTCTTCGGCTTTGAAACAGAGATGAGCACCACCCCCTAGAGTCAGGAACGACTAGCACATATGTGCGAGGGGAACCTTTACCTTTATTTCCAAATTACCGGTGGCTTAAATTTAAATGGTTGACTCTGGAAGCCTAGGGTCAGTGATTAGGCTAAATTTATTTCCATAACGATAGAAATGGGAATATTCATATCTCCACACAACTGCCTGGACTTCTGTTTCTATTAATTAATATCACAGTTTTATATTTGTTAATGTCTTCTTTGGATCAGTTTGGACAACAAAATAGCTCAATATCTGAATAGGCTTGCATTTATAATTATTTTAAGAAAGCCTGAAATTACAGCTCTGCTGGTTAATTTTTCTCTTTTAGTTTATCAATGTCCTTTATTTCTGTTGTATAAAAACAAGGCAATATTTTACTTCAGCAGCTCATTTACTTTTCTTGTCTGTTGATTTCAGTTTTGAACTTGCAGTCAATATTGTTCTTAGGGAAGTAATGCTCACATATAAACAACACTGTATAGCCAGATGTCCTACCACTCAGCTACCCTAATCCTTTCCATCATGGCTTTGTTTTGCTAAAAATGGTTCAATTTGTTTATTTGCAGGATATGCTCGTTTTATGTGTATTCATTCCTAAATCTTCCCCATTCCATTTCCAAATTAATCTTCAATCTTAATGTATTGTACATTCTGCATTTACATATATATTTAAATATATTTTCAATGTATATTCTAACATTATAGGATTTTAAAAGAAACACTCAGTTAACATCATTTAATTCTGCTTGGGCTATTGGTATTTGGCTAGTTTAAAAGTAACTGATAAAAGGAGTATCAGATAAAAACTATGGGTCTCTTTAATAAATTTAATAAGAACCTGTAACATATATAAAGAATCAATTAGTCTCAAAATATCTGTATGTAATACACTTTGATCACATTTATAAACATGAGAATAATTTGCTTTAAAAAACTTTGGAATCACACGTTCTTCTAGTACTTACCTCAGGAGTTGATAATGTAAGCCATTAGTGAGTTTTGGCCGGGAAAGCAAGAAATGGTATCCAACTACCGTATTTTTCAGAGTATAAGACGCACCGGAGTATAAGACGCACCTTAGTGTTGGAGAGGAAAACAAGGAAAAAAGGCCTCTGCGTCCAAGCAATTTGCCAAACAGTAAACAGCAAACAGCACAGATGATATACACTGTTTGCTGTGTATTTCTGTGCATGTGTGCCTGACCCATAGAAATAGCAAAGAATTGGAGAAATGTACATTATGCCAGAAAGTTTTCTTAAATGTAGTCACACTAACTCCTCTCAATTATTTAAATAGATCTACTCCAAGGTATAAGTCAGGATTTAACTCTAATACTAAACAGGACACTGTTACATTTCGGACTATACTTGTAAAGAGCTGTTAAAATTAATTAAAATTTCTGGAAGTATACATTATTCTCTATTATTTAAAAGAAGATACACTAGCACTGGGCCTCTTCAGAGCAAGCATTTATTTTAAAAAGCTTCTTTATTTTGTTAAATTGTCTAGATTTTTACAGGGGTCTCCAACCTTGGCAACTTTAAGACTTGTGGACTTCAACTCCCAGAATTCCATAGCCAGCAAAGCTAACAAAGCTGGCTGTGGAATTCTGGGAGTTGAAGTCCACAAGTCTTAAAATTGCCAAGGTTGGAGATCCCTCACTCTAGAACAATAATAAAGCAGTCTTTAAAAAATAAGTATAATAATTTGAACATTCTACAGACATTTATAGTTATTCACTTACCCCCTTACATCCAGTTCAGCAGAAAATAAAAATCTGTGTGTCTCTCCCAGCTATTTGCCTCTTTGCAGTTTCATTTTCATTTTCATTTTAGCACCTGGCAAATCTGCTTTAGGTCGGGAAGCTGCTAGTGACTTGCTTGTCTTAACAGGCTCTTCCCTGTTTGCTGCAAACAGGTAAATTGCTGGAAGACAGAGGCCAAAGGGTGGGGGTAACCTAAATAAATAAAATCTAATTAAAATGGTAGTGGTTTGGATGGTTAGGCAATCCTTGTCTATGGAATACAGTGATATTGCCACATTTGGCCAGAAGCAATTGCCCATTCTTTTAGATAAACCAAGGGAATTGGTTGGGAAAATTTAGACTATAAATATTTGGTGTATTTTCTGAAGCAGAACCACCTGAGACCAGCTACTAATGTTAAATAATACAACTAACATTCAGGAAGCAATTTTAACTTAATATTACCATCCCCCCCCCAAAGGTTAACAGCATAGCATCTAACTGGACACCAAGCACATTAAATAGATCTTTGGGAATTATGATGTCGTATGCATTGATGATTCATAAAATGACATGTCAGTTGTAGGTAACATTGCATATTGTTATGGTTGAAAATGAGAATCAGATGCTAAAGCTGTGGCCAGCTGTAGGAGGTAAAGGTAATTGGAAATAAGACTTGGAACATGAAGGTAAAAATCAACAGGGATTTTCAATAAAACGTCTTTGACACCTGAACTTGAGTGCAATGAGAAGGGATTTTAATAAATTGCATGTTCTCTGCCATCTGGGGAGCCATCGTAAAAAAAAGTAGACAATAATAAATCAGTTCTCAACCTTTCAACTGAAAGCTTTCCTTTGTGAAAACTACTTTTTTTTAAAAAAAAAATAGATTTCTCCATAAAGAAATAATAAAAAAGCATACACTTAAGAAAAAATATTAACAACTGTTACTGTGAAGTACTACTTTCATCTTAGATCAGCCAGAAAGATTGTCTTTTTTTCCAGGAGAAATAAAGTATCTTGCCCATGCCTTTAATGGGGGAAACTTTTAATAAAAAAAGATATTTTTAATACTGAGTTTTAAAAGGCATTGTTGTTAAAAACAATATTGCCTAAGATCATGGGCCCTGGATTTATGCCCCTTTCTCCATTGCAATTTAGATTTCAAGGCTAGAGAAAAGCTGTTATTACTGTCACTGCTAATATTTTCTGGATTTAAAGATCAGCGTTGAGAAGAGGGGTAATGCAATGAAGACACTAAGTTCCTGGAAAAAAATAGGTTTAGTCTTAATTAGAACTTGATTGGCTGAAGGTAGAGTAGGATCTTGAGATTGAGCAAGGGTTAATAATGGTTGATAAGCAAAGTTTTCTAGCTACCATTCAGAAAAGCTTTTGATCTTATAAGACAATTCAGCCTATATTATCCTTGACCTAGGTATTATTTTAGTATTTGATTACTTTATGTGCTGCCTGAGGATCATATGATCTTATGCATATCTACAAACACCTTAGAAGGAAGGATGTAAAAGTGGGGGGATTTTCTGAAAGCCATTCAAGTATTTATTTAATGGTTTAAATAAATAAATTTAATGGCAGTTTTGGTAAGGTTTTTGAAATGTAATATTGTTCTGACAAAATATATCCTGTAGAAATCCCTACTGAAAGCTGCACATAAAAGTATCTTTTGACAGCTGTATAGTCATTATAAGTCCTATCAAAGTATATTTTATTTTATTATTTTCATCAATTTGAATTATTATCCTAATAATTAGAATTCTGACTGGCTTCCTGAAATGGATTCAAGTTACATTCATTCTTAAGAAATCAGTTGATTTCCCTTTTCCCCCCCACACTAATTTTTTTAAAAATATGGTGTCAAGGAAGTAGTAATTGTACAAGAGGAATTAGTGAATTAGTGAAAGTTATGATGTGAGTAGAAGTACAAATGATTGGTGAAAGCTTTTAGAATTGAGTGGTATGACTAGTGTGAACTGTTAATTCAGGAAAGGGTAGGATACAGTAAGTATATTTGAATTTTGGAATGTTCAGGTATTGAGTTGAAGATCGGTTACTGAATGTGGCAAAGCATACAATAAAAACAATATGCATGTAAAAAGAAATGTCTAATGAATGATTCAACACTGATTCAACACTGATTCACTGATCAGTGAATAAGATATGGATGTACAAGTTACTTTGGTTCTTCAGTGAATTTATGGATGATAAATGTGGGGGAAAGACAGTAAGATATGGATAAATATATTGAATATTGTTTGAATTAATTAGAGTTAGCTATAGTTCATTTTATTATTTACTACTTTTTTAACTACTTTTTCATACTTTGCAAAATGTTTATTACCTTGAAATGGAAAAGCCAGATGGGCATGGGCAGAACAGTGAACTATTGTAATGGGAAAAGTGTTGACTTGTATTCTTCTAGATGTTTCATAGAATCTTTCTTTATTAGAAATTACTGATTTTTAATAGGATTGGGATTTCCATATCTGCCTATATGTTTTCCTGAAGGCTGAGAAATTCTTGTTGTTAAAATATTCAGCTGCCTTATTCTGGCAAATCTACATATTGTTTTCAATGGGCATGGTATCTAGATTTCCTAACTCAAAGAAGAAACAGTGATACATAAATGTGGGGTTTGCCCATCATAACAATACACCTTTGAGATTTTACAAGTTTTTCAATGCTGAATTATGTTCACACATGAAAGAGGAATAATGAAAAATTTGCTTCCCTGAAATGTTTAAGACAACCTTTTTCAGTTCTTGCACAATATAGTACCCCAGGGCATGCAAATACAGGGTTGAGTTATCTGCTTAGTTTGAGTTGGCCCTTAGGTTCTGTTTGGCAAGCAATTCAGGACCAATCATTTTACATTATTATTGGAGCTTTTCTTCTGTTTCTGACTTGAAATGCACTACGTCTTATCCTTGAATCAGCAGAAAGCAATTAATGTATGAAATCTGCTGTTCTTACTGCCAGTCCCTGTCTTGCTTTTTCCTATATAATAGCCTTTCAAAGTAATGGATGCCTAAGGGATTTTATATAGCTTGTAGCTGCCTTTAGACAGTTTTGGAATAGGAGAAAAGCATTACCTTAACCTCAATATAGCTAAGGATCTTTCAAGCCTCTTTCACTGATGGAATGGGATGAGATGAACGACATCTTTTGGACACACAGCAGAAAATAAAAAGATGCTGCCAGGGTACATTTGTACTATGGTAAAGATACAAAGAGAGAGTAATGTTTAATATTCAGTTATGTTCAGAGTCACTGGGAGTCGGGCAGAATAGAAAAGACTTATTTATTATTTATTATTTATTATTTATTATTTATTATTTGTTATTTGTTATTTGTTATTTGTTATTTGTTATTTGTTATTTGTTATTTGTTATTTATTTATTATTTATTATTTATTATTTATATTATTTGTCAACATGTGTACAAGATAACAGGTATGATATAAACATAAACAAAAGCAAAGTATGTATAGGTAAATTTGGACAATAGGACAGAAGGACAAGGACGGTAGGCATGATGGTGCGCTTATGCATGCCCCTTACAGATCTCTTAGGAATGGGGTGAGGTCAACTGTAGACAGTCTAAGGTTAAAGTTTTTGGGGTTTGTGGAAGAAACTACAGAATCAGGTAGTGCATTCCAGGCATTGATTACTCTGTTGATGAAGTCGTATTTTCTGCAGTCGAGTTTTGAGCGAAGATCTGCAAATAGAAATAGAACAACTGTAGCAAAAGAAAGCAAAGATAGTACCAATATTGATAGGCACCTTGGGTGCAATCACAAAACGCTTGAACACCATTCACATTGATGAAATCATCAGTCAATTGCAAAAAGCAGCACTACATGGAGCAGCTTACATCTGGCAACAACACCTTTAATACCATCAAATACCATCAAACAATCACATCTACCTATCCCTGCTCCTCTCCTTAGGTCCTTGGGAAGGACTCGATAGGTAAATAAAAATGCCAAACCCAGTCTAAACATCAGGCTGATTGTGCAGCCAACTATAATAATCTCAGTTTGAAGCCTGCACAGAAAGGACAAAGAAGAGGGCCCTGTCCATCATCAAAGAAAAAGGGAGAAAGAGTTTTAGATTCTCTTAAACATACATATATGTGCAGTTCCCCCATGTTGGTTGTGAGAATAAAGTAAGGTAATCCCCCATTTATTCTCCCGGAGTTCTTCGGAGAAGTGTGAGAGACAAAACAATAGATAAATAAAGATATCATATTACACTGATGCTTTGCAAATTGTCAAAAATATTTGAATCATTTCTTCAAGAAGGTTAAATACATTTGTATTGCTTAATAATGGGAGAGAACAAAGAGAGAGATTGAGGATAGAATAAGGGAGAAATATTAGGAATGGGTTTGGTGGCTCCTTGTCTCAGGCAATGATGCTGAGAAAGCACAAATCAGCCACAGTGGTGAGATCATGCAAATGCAATGTCCCTCAAAGCCACAGGAATTGTGGAAAGATTTGTGTAAATATCTCATGGATTTTTGTGCTGTAAGGCTAATGGAAATATAAACCACAGCTAAAAAGTCAATGCCACATCCATTTCCACTCCCCCTAGACAAGCCTATTTGAATAAGTGCAACGTAAATTCGATGAGCATTCAATAAATTAAATGATTTCTATTTCATTGTCAAGGAAGGTCAAGGAATAAAGTAATGGAGTTTGGGATAGGCGTAAAAATGGGACTGAACAGGATGTGAGAGGAAACAGGAGACTGTTTTATATGGTCATACAATGTCTGCTGCAGGCATGGACGGAAAAAGAAAGGCCACACACAGACTTCTAATGTTTAAATTTGGATTGCATCTATTTGATACCAAGCTCTTATTAAGTTTAAACAAGGCCAGCCCATGGAGCTACAAAGAGCATACATTTCTACAGTTCAAGAGCTCATCCATACATCTGTATAATCACACCACAAACATATGGTAATGTGCCGCTGCCTGGACGATGTGAGGGTCTGGATGGGAGTGAATAGACTCAAACTCAACCCTGACAAGACTGAGTGGCTGTGGAGGTTGCCCCCCAGGGATTATGTCGACTGCCCCTACTTGGTTCTTGGGGGAGAAAAATTGACTCCCTCAGAACGGGTTCGCAATTTGGGTGTCCTCCTAGATCCACAGCTAAAATTGGAGCAACATCTTTCAGCTGTGGCTAGGGGGACCTTTGCACAGATCCGTCTTGTGCACCAATTGCGACCCTTCTTGGAGAGGGAGGCTTTGCTCAAAGTCACTCATGCCCTTGTCACCTCACGGCTAGATTACTGTAACGCGCTCTACATGGGGCTACCCTTGAAGAGCATCCGGAGATTGCAATTGGTACAGAATGCAGCTGCGCAAGCTGTGGTGGGTGTACTGAGATACACCCACGTAACACCTATTCTCCGCCAGCTGCATTGGTTGCCTATTAATCTCCGGTCGCAATTTAAGGTGTTGGTTTTGACCTTTAAAGCCCTACATGGCTCAGGGCCAGGTTACCTTCGGGACCACATCCTACCACATACCTCCCTATGACCAGTTAGATCCCACAGAGAGGGCCTCCTCCGGGTCCCATCGGCCAAACAATGTCGGTTGGCGGGGCCTCGGGGGAGGGCCTTCTCTGTGGGAGCCCCGTCCCTCTGGAACCAACTTCCACCAGAGATCCGGACTATCCCCACCCTGCTGGCCTTCCGTAAAGCCATAAAAACATGGCTCTTCCAGCAGGCGGGGTGAATAATAAGATCAGATTCCCCCATGAATGGTGTTTTTTTAACAATGTTTGAATAATGTTTTTAATTTTTAAATTGTTTCTTATTGTTTTTTATTATACGTTCTTATCCATGTTGTACGCCGCCCTGAGTCCTGCGGGATTGGGCGGCCTATAAGAGCGCTTATAAATAAAATAAATAAATAAATATCTAAAAATGTTTTTATATCATACATAGTTGCCTTTATCTGATCCCCAGTCCCCAAAAGAAGCTGCTTAAGGTTGCTTTTGATGTTCCATTGTTTTCTGACCCCCCCTTTTTCTGATACAGTTTTGCAATGAATAGAATTTGTTTTGCTTCCTTGAGGATGTGGTTGCTGAAGTGAACAAGGTCTACTGTCTTGTACTGGCTATTAAACTGCTGTGGACATATCCTTTCCCCTCTGGTCCTCAAAATTCTCTTTCTCCATCTTTCTGGTTTTATGACAGGAGAAACTCACAGCCAGCTTTATAGGAGTTAATTAGTGAATTTGCACAGGCAAAGTCAAGAGTCAATTTAGATGATAATGATAATTTAGTATTCTGAGCACAATAAAAATAATAATGGAGCCTTCATAAATTATTTAACTTATTTCAAAATCTTGGAGACCTTTTATTTTAGGTGCTATTTCATAGTACTAGATTTCATTATTAGTTAATCTAAGTGACTCCGCATATTAAAATAGAATAGAATAGAATAACAGAGTTGGAAGGGATCTTGGAGGTCTTCTAGTCCAACCCCCTGCTTAGGCAGGAAACCCTATACCACTTCAGACAAATGGTTATCCAACATCTTCTTAAAAACTTCCAGTGTTGGAGCATTCACAACTTCTGGAGGCAAGCTGTTCCACTGATTAATTGTTCTAACTGTCAGGAAATTTCTCCTTAGTTCTAAGTTGCTTCTCTCCTTGATTAATTTCCACCCATTGCTTCTTGTTCTACCCTCAGATGCTTTGGAGAATAGTTTGACTCCCTCTTCTTTGTGGCAACCCCTGAGATATTGGAACACTGCTATCATGTCTCCCATAGTCCTTCTTTTCATTAAACCAGACATACCTAGTTCCTGCAACCATTCTTCATATGTTTTAGCCTCCGGTCAAGTCCCCTAATCATCTTTGTTGCTCTTCTCTGTACTCTTTCTAGAGTCTCAACATCCTTCATATTATCATATTATCTTCATTTTATTATATTAATAAGAAACAGATTTGTTTATCTAAGATATCTTTAATTAACTCTCTGAGTGAACCTTTGTCCAGGCAGGTAGATTTAATAATAATAATAACAACAAAGTTGGAAGGGACCTTGGAGGTCTTCTAGTCCAACCCCCTGCCTAGGCAGGAAACCCTACACTACTTCAGACAAATGGTTATCCAACATCTTCTTAAAAACTTCCAGTGTTGGAGCATTCACAACTTCTGGAGGAAAGCTGTTCCCCTGATTAATTGTCCTAACTGTCAGGAAATTTCTCCTTAGTTCTAAGTTACTTCTCTCCTTGTTTAGTTTCCACCCATTGCTTCTTGTCCTACCCTCAGGTGCTTTGGAGAATAGTTTGACTCCCTCTTCTTTGTGGCATCCCCTGAGATATTGGAACCCTGCTATCATGTCTCCCCTAGTTCTTCTTTTCATTAAACTAGACATACCCAGTTTCTGCAACCGTTCTTCATATGTTTTAGCCTCCAGTCCCCTAATCATCTTTGTTGCTCTTCTCTGCACACTTTCTAGAGTCTCAACATCCTTTTTACATCGTGGCGACCAAAACTGAATGCAGTATTCCAAGTGTGGCCTTACCAAGGCATTATAAAGTGGTATTAACACTTTGCGTGATCTTGATTCTATCCCTCTGTTAATGCAGCCTAGAACTGTGTTGGCTTTTTTGGCAGCTGCTGCACACTGCTGGCTCATATTTAAATGGTTGTCCACTAGGACTCCAAGATCCCTCTCACAGTTACTACTATTTTTTTTATGTAAGCTAAGGCTGATGCTGGTGGGAGAAATAAAATCAGTACCTGCCAGTTAAATAGCCTCTCCTGCTTTACCAGGAAGCCATGTCCACCCTACAGATACACTCTCTTAATATTGGATTTTGACAGATGGTTAAGTACATGGACCTAGCCATCTGTTAAAACTTGGCTCCTTCCAATAAGAGAGACTGCGGGAATGTTTCTCTATCAGTTGGTGATGTTTGGTCGGATGGGAAATGAAAGCAAAGGAATCTACTTTTCACTTGTCTTAACTTTCCATGCATGAAAGCACAACTCATTGGCCCCATTACTGAGCAAAAAGGGGTTCTGCCATCATGGCAACAAATTTTATGCAAAACAGAAACAGATTATGAAGGGACATATAACAATAAGGGGAGTTTGCGAAACTATATAATAAAGATTAAAACAGGAAAACTGCCTGGGTTAGATGGGTTACCAGCTTTTTACTGTAAATTTATTTATTTATTTATTAGTGAGATTTATATACCGCCTCACAGTGCAAGCACTTTCTAAGCGGTTTACACCAGTAAGCAATGTATATTTATGTTGCCCCCAACAATCTGGGTCCTCATTTTACCTACCTCGGAAGGATGGAAGGCTGAGTCAACCTTGAGCCGGTGAGATTTGAACAGCTGAACTGCGGATGCTTTGACGACGAACTTTTATAACATACAATGAATTCTATTTTACAGAGCGAAAAAGATGGAAGAGAGCTGGAAAGAGATTAATAAAACAATAACGCCTCACAGAAGAACAAGATTTGATTTTATCAAGAAACTATTGGCCAATATCATTATTGAATAATGACCATAAATTTTTACAACAATTTTGGCTGAGAGGTTGAAAATAATTTCCTAAGAATTTATTTATGAGGATCAATGTGGGTTTTTTTTAACCTAAAAAACCCCAGTTATAGGAAATGTGTCGGATATTTTGGAAAACTTGAAGCATCATCATGAAGTTACATGCTTCCTTCATTAAAAGAAAGAAAATAAAAGAATTTAAACTTATATAAACATTTTTAAAATACTATGTGGCAGTTTATATAAAAATATTAAATTGAAAGGCAGCAGTGAACCAGACTGATATCAAATGCGTGTCTCGATACTTATTTTAAGCTTCTCAGGGAAAATACAGTACAATGCTTTGGTTATCGCCCTCCAATTTTCTTCCTCCTAAATGAGATTGTCAAGATTTTTTTTTAAATAGTCCATTGTCTTTAAGTCGCCACCTGTCTTTAAATGCATGTCTGCTTTTTGCTTTACCCTTGTGCTCTTCAGTTCCTCCGAAAGATCTAGAGTCTTCTGAGCCGGCTGGAATGCTCTGTGCTTATTTTATCTCAGAAAACAAAACATATTCTGCACTGTTTTGCTCTATTTCCTACATGATAGAATCCTTTGTTTTCATCTGCAATCTCTGCAGCTTCCAAGAATGTTTTACTCTTAGTAGCTCGTGGAGACACAGAGTTCAATAGTCTGCCACCAGCCCTGCCCCAAGGTCGAGGTTCCCTCCTTTTCCTTCCCAGTATTGTTTTGCTTCCTGGAGGGTCCTTCTTCATGTGGTCCTGGGGCTCCTATGACAATAAGGACTGGCACCAGTCACACTCTTGGCTGCTATGGTATCAGCGGCTGAGCACACGCCAAAAGCTGGTGTCAATAGCATGACTTCAGAGCCTTTAATAGTATTAGTACAGAAAAGCTCTAAAAGGGGTGGTTCATTTACAAGCATGCAATATTTCCTTGGTTTTGACAGCTCATGGTTCTTCTTAGCCAACAGTCAAATATGAGTACATTTTTGTAACTGTTTGAATACGGTCTACAAATTTCTTGAAAAAAGACTTCAGATCTAATTAAAATCATTCACAGAGTCAGCTCTATCCAGTCCTTTACTAAGAAACATTTCAGGTTTAATAAGTGAATTTGTTGACAGGTCTGAAAAACAATAGAAAGATGTTAAATACTGTATACTGCAGGAAAATAATTTCTTAGGAGTTTTATCTTTTTTCAAGGCAAAGTATTGCACTTGACTGGAGCATAAAAGAAAAGGGACACTTTAAAAAATGGAGATAACCAGGAAAATAAAGAAAAGAAAGTATAGTTTTCATAGATATAATGTCAGCCCTGGAGGCCATCTTTTTCTTCTTCAGGGCTGCCATATTTAGTGCATAGGCCTGCTGTGGGAAACTGGGAGGGGGGGTTGTATGGACTGGGTAGAGATAGATAGCCATAACAACATTCTTTTCTCTGGGAGTCAAGGACGTTCAGCCTGCTCCTGGAGAGGCGTGACTGGGAAACATCTCCAGTTGTGACGGTGGATTGATTGGACCATGTGATGGACATGTGGGTGCAGGGGAAGGGACTGTGACTTTCTTTTGGGTGGAGAAAACCCAGGGGCTTTCAGATTCGGGTTTTCCCAGATGTGCCAATATGACATCTCCAATAAAATGGAACTTGGAGGAATTGCCTGCCTCGGAGTTTTACTTGGTTGGGCGTGTTACCTGGAACCCTGACATATAATTGTATTTATTTTCAAATTTATATTTAATCTTTCCAGCCTTTCTAGTCTTAGAAACACCATATGCTTGCTAGTTGTCTGGATGCACCTTGCACCGGCTTGGCATGCCTGTCAGCAACTGCATTGGCTGGGCAGAAAAATAGGTGGGTAGGGGGAGTTGCAATGCTCCCATGGTCATAAGACTGAGCACACTGTGAAGAGTCTCAATTTTTATTATGTGACCGTGGGGGTGCTACAAAGGCCATAACTTCAGGAAGGGGTGGCAAAATGTTGTACGCTGCCCTGAGTCCTGAGGGAGTAGGGCGGCATAGAAGAAGAAGAAGAACCTCAAATAAATAAACTCCCTTCAGCAATGTCATAATCTTGAATGGTCACTGAACAAACAATTGTAAGTCAAAGAATAAAAGAATGACCCAATCATGTCACGGGCTATCTAAATAAAACGCTAAGAATATCTGGAAGCTTAGCACTCAGACAAATCATCCATTAACACAGGGGTCCCCAAACCCTGGCCGTGGCCCACTACTGGGCCATGGCTTGTTTGGAACTGGGTCGTGCAAGCAGCTGGGCCAGTGCCCCTCTCCCCCCCACTGGGCCACTGCGTTAAGAGGCACTTCTACATACCATTCAAAAGAGATAATAAAAAAGCCAGAAAGGAAACAGAAAGATCAAAATACCTCCTCACCAGCGATCAATATCCAGATGAACAGAGATTAACATCAAGATTAACATTATACCAATAGTCAAAGAAGCAAACAATACCCTAAAGAACTGCCAAACAAGCTAACAGTAGACAATAGTGTAATCAAGGAACCACCAGGGCACTCCCACCAACACTGACGGGGCAGGCCATTGGTATATAAAGTATAATATATTCAATATATTTAGCCCAGATAAATAAGACTTTTCAACATTAGGAAAATATTGTATAGAAAGCTACAAGCCTTATGGAAATTCTTTCTTTCAAGGCCATTGTATGAATTGGCATTCCATGTCACCTTTGCAGTTATATGAAAGCTACAATATAGAAACATACAGGGGTATAGTCTTGTACACTACAGCTGACAGTTCTCAGAAGGAAGGGTGGTTAGATCCTGGCTATTAGTTGGTGATTTATTCCATTATTATCCTCCACAGCTAGGACTTTGCCTGGGTATTTGTAAGCAAAAGTTAGTTCCCATTTCTCATAGTATATATGTTTACAGTTACAATGTCTTGATTTATAGTGTATGATCTGTAGTTCCCTAAAGAGCTTTCCCTAAGCCTTAGTTTCTGTGTGGAAGTGTGTGAAATATTTGTCTGCTTTTTCTGCAGTGGTCTTTCCCAGTGTGAAATGTAAACAGACAATGTTAGGCAAGTAAACAGCATGCATTCTTCCCACCCAAGCTGCTCCATGTGCAGATGTAGATCCCAACAATGATCAGGCTTCTGAGAATATTAACAGAACTTGGATCAGTAAAAGAAACAGTATGGTTTAGTAGATGATTGTCATGATGGCTCTGGAACTCACTGGAAAGCATAATCTCTGTTGTTCTTCAGGAAATCTTTCTTTATCATCCTACATTCCACACTCTGTAAAGATGCAAATTTAAGTATCTAGAAGGTAATGATGGTGAATTTCTTCATAATTGTTCTATTAATTTCAAGAATTATTGTAATAATTAAAAAAACAGTAAAAACCCATCTTTAAATCTTAATGGGGATTAATATTTCTGCCTTCTTTAGGTATGTGAATGTGGGAATAAAAATGATGCTGTCAACAATAAGAATTAGTTTGCAAGATCTCCCTAAAGGGTCTCCTTTGCAGTTACATACACAGTGGCATAAGATGGCGTTTGCTGGTTTAATTTGTCTCTGCTTGTGAAATATGTATTCCCCAAAGAATAATTCTTGAAAATAATATATAAACATTTATTATATTGCAATAGTTGTATTTTAAAAGTTTATATTTGGATTAATTACATCTGAGAAAGAAGACATTTAATATGGAGAAAATTTGGGTTAAATAGCAATAGCAATAGCACTTTACTTATATACCGCTTCATAGTGCTTTACAGCCCTCTCTAAGCGGTTTACAGAGTTCAGCATATTGCCCCCAACAATCTGTGTCCTCATTTTACCGACCTCGGAAGGATGGAAGGCTGAGTCAACCTTGAGCCTAGTGAGATTTGAACAGCTGAACTGCTGAACTAGCAGTCAGCCTGCAGTCGCAGCATTTAACCACTGCACCACTTCAGCTCTTATTTGCACCAAAGTGATAGGGGGAGGAGATTTGTATCAGTCATATATATTAGGGAAGGTTATATATGACAACTTTGACAGATAAAGAAAATAAATAAATAAATAAACTTCATTTATTTATTATAATTTTTTATGCATCTACAATCAAATTGATTCTTGGCCTCACATGTGGAAAATTGTGATCAAACTCATTAAAAAAAAAAGACACCAGACTAGAATATACATTACTACTATGGGCCATAAAAGGGACAGCATTTATATTGATTTATATTTATGGGTGTTCACATCTGTATCTGATGTTTGGTTAGCAATTGCTGTAGGCATGTACAGTACTATTCACCAAAAATAACAATATCATGAATCAGCAAGATGTACGAGTGTGAGTCAAAACGTAATGCCATTTTCTTTAGGACAGGTATAATTACCAACACAGGAACATATAGCATACATCAAAATGAAGCTGGTCCTCTGTGGATCACATCCCTACTTCTCAACATAGTCACCGTTTCTCTCAATAGCAATGTTCCACCTTCGAATGAGAGCATGTATCCCTGCCTCGTAAAATTCTGTTGGCTGTTCTTTGAGCCACTTCTTCACTGCAGTTTTCACTTCCTCGTCACTGGAATAATGTTTGCCTCTCAAACCCTCTTTCATGGGGCCAAAGAGAGGATAGTCTGAAGGTGCTAAATCTGGTGAGTATGGAGGATTATTATTCCAGTGACAAGGAAGTAAAATGTGTTTGAGGACAATACTTTAGATTATAGAGGGTTTGAAAGATGGTTTGAGAGGCAAACATTATTCCAGTGACGAGGAAGTGAAAACTGCAGTGAAGCAGTGGCTCAAAGAACTGTCAACAAATTTTTACGAGGCAGGGATACATGCTCTCATTCAAAGGTGGAACGTTGCTATTGAGAGAAACGGTGACTCTGTTGAGAAGTAGGGATGTTATCCACAGAGGACCAGCTTCATTTTGATGTATGCTACATGTTCCTCTGTTGGTAATCATACCTGTCCTAAAGAAAATGGCATTACGTTTTGACTCACACTCTTATTAGTTGTAATGAAGAAAACTGAGGAATTAGATAAAAAACTGTCTTTTGGATACCAGCTGTGTGTTTATTATAGTATTTAAGTTATCATTTTGAAAAAGTCATCTTCATTAATTTTCTTATTCTCTGTACATAGGAAGTAGCTAGATTTGAAAGCATACAGGCAAATATTAATTTAAATTAAAATGGTAAAATGGTTGCCTTCTGGGCATTGCTGAATTACCATACCAATTCCAGTTCAGCATCTTTCTGAGGGCTGTAAATTCTTCAGCCCTCTTCTAACATAATGACTTGATTATTTTACTTCTCTTAGATTTCAGGAGAATATTGGTATTATAACAGCTTGATAGGGAATTTGAAGTAACATTATGTAGAAGTCCCCCCCCCACTTTTGTTCTGTTCCAGAAAAGAAACTGCCTCTGGTGCAAAAATCTATAGTTTTCCCATCCAGCAGTCATTTGGGTGGAACTGGGAACTGTTGTCTGTGGCTGAATTTACATCCTTAGCAGCTCTTTACCCACTACTCTATTCCCCTTGGAAAGCTTTATAGCTATAGACGATAAGAAAAAAAGAAGAAAAGGTAGGATGAGAGAGGGATAGATAGAAATAAATGAGAGAAGTTCATGATTAATATGCAGCTCGAGAATAGGCCAGTGTTATTTTCTTTCTATTGGAATTTTTCTTGGACATGTTGTTTTAATATGAGCTGGTCTCTCTTTGGAATGTCCCCAGGGAGGAGACAAAGTCTCCCTGTAGGATAATATGTTAAGCAGAACACTAAGAGGCGTTTTCGAAACATCTGCATTCTATTTATGCCTCCAGAGTCCTTCCCACTGGCTTTAGGGAATCATAAGATGCTTTGAAGAATGCTCACTGATCCCTTTTGCTTCACTATTGTTTGCAAGAGAGATAGTTTACTTATGGTGTGCAATCTCTTAGACTGAGCTTTATGTATCTACCGATATGTCTTTCTAGTAAGCATTTCTAGTAAGCATTACCCTTTTCCTGACCTGCTTTTTTGTAGAATAACTTACTAGATTTTTCTGATTAATCTTTTAAATAATATCTAAAAGGTGAATAACCAACTTATCTGTTCAGAGTACTGAAGAAGTGAGTGCAACATTAAGCTTTATTCATTGATGGCAGTGAAGAGGCAATAATCTTTTTCTTTAGAATTCTGTGGTAAGAATTCTCAGAAAATGTATTTTTCAAATGGCTTTCCTTTTAGGAGAGGACATAATTTGAAGCAAGACCATGGTACCAAAAAAGGCAGATCTAAACAGCTATGGACCAGTATACACCAGAGGAGCACCATTTTTAGAGTCATATATCTTCCTTTCTACAGCGAAGAACTCCTGGGGAGTATGATGACAATTTGGCTTGGGGCCTAGAGCAGGAAGAAACTTTGGGGAAAACAAAATTACACTGAAAATTCTCATTGGATGGAATACTAACATATCATGCAGATTGAATGAAATAAAGTAATGTAAAACATTATTTGCAAACATCAGCTGATTTGTATTGTATTGATATGCTGTTAAATTGTCTGAGATATTAAAACAACAAATAAAGACTTTTTAATATTCTCAGTTAGTAATATATGTAGAGTCAAAAATAATTCCCCCTTTTGTCTCTATGTGTCTACTGTCCCAAAAAACGATTGCTAAAAAGATATGAGTTGTTTTTGCTCTCGCTGGAGAATTTTTACTATAAATCCTACATCCTTTTACATTTGCCATTCTTTTTATAATAGGCAGAAAAACCTACTAGACAGGAGATCTCTCAGCTGATCTTTTCCTTTCTACTTTCTTCTTACGTCTAATAGATCTAGTATTTGGATAACACTAAATGTAAGAGGCAAACATAGGCCCACCTTAGTCTTCCACATGCCATAAACAAGGTCAAGGAAAGAAAGGCACACCTGTTGGTCTTCCTTTCCATTCTACATTTGACCATCTTTATTCTCCAGACAAAAGTCTCTGCTCTATTGTATTAAGCATTTTTAAAAATAATGGGAAAAGCCAAGAAAAGCCTGGGCAAAACAATATTTGAAAGGTCAACAGATTAACAGAGTCGGAAGGGACCTTACAGGTCATCTAGTCCAACCCCCTGCCCAAGCAGGAGACCCTTACATCTGCCTCTACCAAGGATTGAACTCACAACCTCCTGATTGTGAGGCAAGAGCTCTACCTCTAGGCCACAGCAGCTATGGATATTGATTTCTTTAATTGCTAGTGAAAGCATTTGAATTGCATCTCTGTTGGAGGTTTATTACAGAACATGGGCACCACAACGGAGAACACAAACTTCTCTGCAAATTTTATAAGCAGTGTAAAATATATTTGGAAATAGGACACTTTTAGAATTTGTCTGGCTGTTGGACCAGGAGCTGCTTGTCCTTCCATTTTCTAGTCAGCTCTTCTTAAGAGGAAGCAGGTATGGTGTCCCAGTGGTTCTTAGTCTCCCGTATGATAGACCTGTATAATGGATGAGCCGAGTGCTCTGCCCTTCATTCAGCTCTTCATCTCCAAACAACTCTCTGTACTGGAGTGGAGATGTGGAGTGGAGTTTTATTTGGCTGTGAAAGAAAGAACAGCTCTCTACAGCTGTTCCTCCTCTGCTGATGGAGGAGCCAGGCTGATCTTTGCTTTCTTCAGTATTCCTGGGAGTTATAAATGAGGCAGCGGTGGGTTGCTCCCGGTTCGGACCGGTTCTTAGAACCGGTAGCGGCGGTGGCGGGAGGCTCCGCCCACCCACCCGAGATGCTTCTGCGCATGCAAAGAAGTTTTGAGCGAGTGGATGAACTGGTGGTTATTTAATTTACAACCCACCACTGAAATGAGGGCTCTGAACAGTTTTGGGACCACTGGCTGGAGTATCTTGCCCTTCAGTTCTCATTCTCAGGGAAACTGAGTGTTGATTTAACTGCCATTCACACTAAGTCACTTAAACATAAAACAATTTTTTAAAAACCCAAATCCCTGAACAAACAACAAGGGGCTTGACTTGTGAAATGTTATTCACGTATTGGTGCTGAATATGTTCCCATAATCCTATTATGACTTGTTATCTGTCTTTCCAGGATATACTCCCACACTCTTTTTTCCAGGGTCCCTGCTTCCTGTGGGTCTTCCCATAGCTGCCAGCATAGACAGTTTGTGTCTGGAATAGGCTTCATGCAACCCCAAGGATGCTTATATTCTCTCACTGTTGGGTGAGTCAGTGCAAAAAAGTGGCAGATGTTTAGCATCAGGAGGCAAAGTTTGGTTTTTTTTGTACTATGCAGCACATTCTTTTTTTCTGTGATACCTTTAATTTCCTCTCTGCAGGATATGGAATAGTTTTCCTACACTGCTGCCATTTCTGTGAACCCAGGAGCTTGAGAAGTTTACAAGGGCATTTCCATTCCACAATGGCATGTGTTTCAGACATAAAGGGACTAAGTTCACTAATGTGAGACACTTTGCATTTTATCACTCCAGCTCTGGCTGAAGGGTGAGTGGAAATGCTGATTAATATGTAGGATAGCAAACTGCTCACTAGTTGACAGATCAGTATTTAACACCTGAAAAATGTGGTTACATAATTCTTATTACTGTTCATTTCAGATGAAATTCTGAACAACTAAGAACTGCAATTGTTAGTTTCAGTTAAAATGCGATCATCACTCCCCTTGGGGAAAAAAAGATTTTATTAACAGAGTACTTGATCCTGTAAACAAAGGAACAAAAAGAGAGATCACAGTTGGAAATTACTTCTGGGACCTTCTTCATGCTTGCTAACTAGTCTTGGATATAATATAACTTTCCCTTTACTTGTTCTGTTAGTTTATAAGAATAATACATGGAGCTAAATAAAAAGTAATTGGCTACCTATATTGAGAGGAAAAGGAGTTGCTGATCAAACAACAGCTTGAAGCAGAGACAATTTCATTTTCCAAATAAAAATGCATATCTAGCCAGTCCAGAATTGAATACTTCTTTAAATATCCAGTTTTTTAATGGACATTTACCTGTTTGTATAATAAATCTCCATTAAGGAAGACGTACCTCTGGATCAAGAAATATCTGACAAAACACAAGCTCCCAGCTCAAGTTCACAAAATGTTTTCAAAATGAGGAATGTTTTTTCCATGCAAAACAAACATATTTTCTTGTGGAAAGTTACTGTTCATGAATATACCAAACAATAGCATTTTTGATAAGCATAAGGAATTTGAGAAATTTTGTGAAAAGATGTAATCTATAAGTCATACAGCCTATTGTAGACTGATATCTTTTAGACATTATTTATGCCCAGGGGCTACTTTCAATTTCCACAGTTGCTGAACCTACAGAGCCCATCATTCTGTGACAGTCTTAGGCTAACTGTTCTGAAAGCCTCTTTTTCTTCAGAAAGATGATCCTGCCCTTGTTCTCTGTGAAAAAGAGAGCTTTGTTGGGATGAATTCTCTCCTTATTCAGGGATATGAGCCTTAATTAAACATGGATAGCAAGAGGTCTCTTCAGGTGGCGTTTGAGTGAACACCTCCTAGGAAGATAATTAACAAACTTCACAGAAAAAGGGAGCTCTTTCCTTGCACACTGAGCTGGATTAGTAGGGGAGGGCAGTGATGTTCTGGAAATGAGATATGTAAACAAAAAAGTGGCAGCATTTGGTTTGCGGCAAACTGGGTTTGTCAGCAACATAAACAGCATGAAGAAGACTTCTAAGCAAAATCTCCAACTGGTTGGTGGAGCCGCCCCACTGCAGGCCCTCAAGTGTTTCAAAGAAAGTAACTAACGTTTCGGAAGAACACCACTGTGTTGGTAGCAGTAGGGTTCCCAATATTTTATTGTCTCTGTGTAATTGTCTGTTGTTGCTACCAGGTATAATTCTTATAGTTGAGAAATGTTTGTGGCTACTTTCTTTTTTGCATATATATTGTGAAACAGTTTGTTCTGGCTGCAATGTTGTTTCTACAGCTATTTTCTCTGGTGATAATTATATCCATATGGGCATTTCTCATACCTCTAATTTTAGTTTAAAACCTATATTGGCTAGCATCAATATAGAAGAAAGCATGAGGAGCATTTTACCTGGGTGTCATGCTGCAAAGCTGCTGGTTACTCCAGATACTTATCTTTAAATTGAGCAATTAATCTGAGACTGAGTACATCATATTTCACGCAAAGAAATATGGATAGAAGCACATACTTGTATTTGTTTTTAAACAGATAGTACCTGCACTAATTCAAACTAGCATATTTGAACATCTGACTATTTAAATAACATCCTAAATAGTAAATTAAGGCTGACTTACTTACACATAGTATAAGTGAATGTCTTGTGGATAGACTTATTTGTATGTATCAAACAAAAGTTTCCTTTCATGTTGGCTGTTAACTTTTTTATATCATTATCATTAGAAAAACCCCATGTACTCTTGTAGAAACTTTGGCTTTCAGTACCTTAAAGAAAGCAGGGATTTCCCATTTACATCAACTTCACTCAGGCATTATATCTGAACAGGATGTTTAAATACATATAAAGTGTACAAGGTTCAATGCACATGCTAATCATATACCCCAGATACCTAGATCTACACTTAATTTTCTTCTCTAATTGAGTGGTAAAATCTGATGAGTGGAATGATGGCCATGATACTTAGCCTATTTGAATAAGTGTAGAATTTTCCATGTGAACAGAAATTCTGTGATCCCATAGAGCATAGAAGGGAATGCAAGTCACCTTTAAAGCTAATTTTAACTTTTTGGTGATATTTTCATCATGCTATGCGTTGAAATATATATTTAGATTTTGATATAGTCTAAATATGGCGTTTAAATCTATATGATGTAAATCAGTGGTTCCCAACCTGTGGTACGTGTACCACTAGTGGTACACGAGGGCCTTCCAGGTGGTACGCGAACACTTTCGGGGTCATGAACGATTTTTAGTTAGTTATTTTTTACTTCACAAAAATGTTTACTGCCTAACACAAGATAATCTGGCAACGATTTGCAACTGTTGCCACACGCCACCCACCTGGTCCCAGCGGCCCGAGAATCCAGTTGCTGGATGCGCGGGGCCAAAAAAGGAACGGTGACTGTTCTGAACTCTCAGCAGTTGCGCAGTAGAACCCTTGCGAGAAGGTGCGTGTCGTAGCGAGCTCTCGAGCTAAGGTTAATCTCACTCTGTTATTGTTAGCACTATGTTCTCTTGACTCAAGTTACCCTTTGATATTCATTACTGCATCTCAGTGTGTATGTTACTATTTTTATTATTATTTTGTATACTTATTTTGTATACTTATGCCCTCGCATTGAGTTGTTGTTTTCGTAGTTGGTTTGCGTGTTCTACTTGTACAGTTATGGAAATAAAGTGATATCTGATCGAATTTAGTTTCTCTGGAACCAGGTGGTACGCGGCGACTGTACGGGACCTCCAAGTGGTACTCGATCACAAAAAGGTTGGGAACCACTGATGTAAATAGATGAAGACCGCATACATTGGCATGCTGGGAGCAAATGCCAGTGCCTGTGGCCAGGCAGCCTTTATGTATTTCAATCAGATATGATGCCTAAGCAGATTTATTTGAAACTTGTCATGCCAAGTAACATGCCATCAGCACTTGTTTCCTCAAGTGGATGTGTGGATCAGTTCAATTGTCCCATTTTACTCTTTGAACATTTTCTAGTCCATTAGAGGTTTTTTTAAAATGTGTCCTTAAAAAGATTAATAAAATCTACATCTGGTTTCATTTGTAATTTTTCTAATATATAAAGCTTTGTACACTAGTTTTTAAAAAGCATTTTTTCTCCAGTGTTGTTCTTTGTTACATAAATGTTCTGCTACAATTTTTTTTTACGAAGTGTAATTCTCCTATTTCACTATTTTTTCTGCTTGGAAGTTAAGTACATGTGGAAGCAGGATTTTGAGCCTGCATCCTTGGTTAAATGGGGAATTGCACAGGCTAGGAATTTAGCATTAATCAGAGATAACTTAATTTGATTTAAGATACAGATGTACATTGTTGATCAGCTGTTTGGTAAAGAGCAGGATACATCTCCTAAGGCTCTCATCCTTGCCAAACAGCTGATCATTAGTATTCAGAATATGCCCAGCCCGGCACTGTATCTCAAATGAGCTGAAATTTTTTAGTTTGTTTTTAGACTTTCTGGGTGAAGTTTATTTCCTGCTTGGTTACTTCAGGCTGTTTTGGGGTTTAGAACATAGTGTTGTTATTTAGTTCAAATAATATGCATAAATGTAATGTGGCTTGTTCTAGTAATATACAGTATTAAAATACTGGGCTGCAAATATAACAGAAAATTAAAGTGATTCATTTAATGCAAACATACTCCACCAGTACTCATAATGATAGTACTGAAATAACCCATGTGTAGTATGTATGTATGTATGTATGTATGTATGTATGTATGTATGTATGTATGTATGTTCACACACACACACACACACACACACACACACACACACACACACACACACACACACACATAGATATGATAGCGAAAGCAACAAGTAGTCACCAGAATGACTTGCCTTCATAAATTGTGGGTGCTCCATCACTGGAAGCTTTTAAGAAGAGACTGGACAGCCATTTGTCTGAAATGGTGTAGGGTCTCCTGCTTGAGCAGGGGATTGGACTAGAAGACCTCCAAGGTCCCTTCCAAATCTGTTATTCTGTTAAAATGTCCCATAGGTGCTTTTCAAAAGGCAATTCGACTTTCTGAGTTTTTCCTTGAAAATGTTTCACTTCTCATCCAAGAAGCTTCTTTGCTTCTGACTATATGGTGGAGAATGGAACAATTTAGAATAGAGTGGTATTGTAGGCTACTTCTGCTGACTGTTGGCTGCCTGCAATTTGGCAGTTCAAATCTCACCAGGCTCAAGGTTGACTCAGCCTTCCACCCTTCCCAGGTGGGTAAAATGAGGACCCAGATTGTTGGGGGCAATATGCTGACTCTGTAAACAGCTTAGAGAGAGCTGTAAAGCACTGTGAAGCGGTAAATAAGTCTAGGTGCTATTGCTATGGCTATTTACAGTGCATTCAGAAAGTATTCAGACCCTCTTCACTTTTGTCAATTTTGCTGCAATCTGATTCTATAGTTGTTGAAATTCATTTTTTCTCATTAATCTATACTCTATATAGATTAATAATGACAAAGTGAAAACAGAATATTAGAAATGTGTGATGTGTAGCCCAAACAAGACACTATTAAATTCAATACTTAAATAATATCACCCAAGCATGAACCTACCTCAACCCATAAAAAGATATGGAACCACATCAACAGATTATCCAACTTCCAGACCCCATATCTGAAGGAACCTCTATTCAGGTTCTTACAAAATGCTAGCAGGTTCAGGACTAGACAGACCTCCTGGGATATAATCTTCCAGAAGCCAGGATTTCCAAGGCTCCTCTAGATGGCATTGTTCAATAAACAGGATCTGTTGGATCTAATGGGATGGACAGAAACAATGGGAGACAGATGATAACTGGAGCCCATGTGATAAAAGACTTTATAGGTAACAACCAGCACTTTACATTACATTTGGAAGCATATTGAACATTATTGCAGCCCATGGAGGAATCATGTAATATGGGCATACCAAGGTGCTGTCATAATTGTCTGGGCTACTGTATACTGGATCAGTTGCAGCCTCCAAGTGATATTCAAGGGCAACTCCATGTACAGTCTACTTGAACAGGGACCAAATCACAAGTGACTGTGACCAACACTTCCCAGTCCAGGAAAAGGTGTAATTAATGCACAAGATGAATTTCTGCCACAACTACAAACAGAAGCACAAGTCCAGGAGGTACCATAAATTGTGCACCAATTTTTCCTGGGGCAGTGCTTATGATAAAGCTGGGTGGAGTTGCTGTAGCACTATTTTGGAGCTATAAATAAACAAACAAACAATGAATTAGTTTAAAAATAAACTAGCTGACCAATCATATATTTCATGGAAAAGGATTCCATTTCATCACCACTTTGGTAGAACATTTTGTCTAAAAATGTGACAAAACAAGCACCAGGATGAAATAAGACATCATTTTGGCAGTATGCCAAGTCTTCTGGTTCACTTCATTTTTTGATAATTATTGTTTTTGATCTGCTTTTAATATTACACAGAGTATAAACCCAGAGGGGTTTTGAATTGGGTGGTCTTACAAATTTAAGAAATTTAATTTAATCAATTATTTTTTATTGATAAATTCTTGGTGGGCAGTTTTGAGTCTCATAAGCAACACAATGTTTAATTCCTTTCATTTATAAAAAGTCAATGTAAAAATACAATTCTGCTAACTTTTTATGTTTTTGAAAACAAATACACTGAAACATAGCCATTTCTAATATAGTCCGATTGCTATGAAACCAAGCAATAATCTGATCTCTAAGTCAGTGTTTCCCAACCTTGGCAACTTGAAGATGTCTGGACTTCAACTCCCAGAATTTCCCAGCCAGCATTCGCTGGCTGGGGAATTCTGGGAGTTGAAGTCCAGACATCTTCAAGTTGCCAAGGTTGGGAAACACTGCTCTAAATTACAAACCTACTCGCTGGTAATGCAGGGAAAAAATGGTCTACCTTACAAAGCTGTTGTACTGAGGTAATTGATATGAAACAGAAAAATACATGTTTAGTATTAATTTGTACTAGAAATGCTGAGATTCTCTGTAATATTTTAAAAGAAATCAATAAAAAATTACCAAATGTGTTGAAATTAAAGAATTTCAGGTTTTTACAGTCAGGGTGAAAGTGTGATTGGAGAATGTCTTTGTAGATTCTTAGTCATCCAGATCATAATTGTCTCAAAGGTGCTTTTTCAAAAGGCAACTGGACATGATTGAGGACATTTGATGGAAAGAGTTGTTTTTGGTTCACATGCTAGAAAGTACTTACTGTAAGTTGGGAGAAAAATTTACTAGATGCTTTTAAAAGCAAGCCATTCAAAAATATGTCATAAAGCCAATACTTGAAATGATTTAGAAGTTTATGTTTCATTTCAATTTTCAATTAAAATAGTATATTTTTTAGCTTTGCCAGGTCTTTTAATAGAATTCATATCTAATGCTTTGATACTTAAAGCTCTTTTTAAGCATTTGCTAAGATGCTGAGATTCTGCTGGTTTAGCTTTTTTTCCCTCCCAGAGAAGTGTTTATAGTAGCACAAAGATATGACATGATGACTATTTATAGAACCAGATATGTGTTTGAAAAGGAATTATGAAATTACCATTAGCTCTTTATCTGAATGAAGCTGAAGAGTGAAAAAGCTCATATTTTGTCTCAGGGACGGTACATTAGGCCATGCTCTGGGGCTCAGATGCAGATCCTTTTTGGTCCTTAATGTAACATTTCTCAGTCCACTCAAGGGGGATGTTGTTTTTCTCTACAGTTGGGGCTCCCAAACATTGTTGTAGACTTGTAATTTCCTTTGCTTCTCTGTGTCTGGAAAATGCAGTTAGTAGAATTAGAAACCATCCCATGTATAGGGTTCATAGGATAACAATAGAAGATAATATATGTAGCTCAGTATTGAATTATAGCAATAGCACTTAGACTTATATACCGCTTCATAGTGCTTTACAGCCCTCTCTAAGCGGTTTACAGAGTTCAGCATATTGCCCCCAACAATCTGGGTTCTCATTTTACCCACCTTGGAAGGATGGAAGGCTGAGTCAACCTTGAGCCGGTGAGATTTGAACAGCTGAACTGTTGAACTGCAGTGCTGCATTTTAACCACTGCGCCACCTCGGAGTCCCTGGTGCTCTCTTGGTTGCAGGTGCTTGGTTGCAGGTGTTTCATTACCTGGCTAGGTAACATTTTCAGTGCTAGAAGGGAGTTTGCTCTCTCTTTATATGCAATTGCTTATCCCTCTCAGTGTTGGTATGGGTGTTGTTTTCTCCTTGAACATAAGGATGGATGAGAACTTTTATCAATATACACATTTGAAAATCATGATGGATTAAATTTCTTATTCATCTTTATTCTTACACTTCTCCTTCCTTTATATTGAGCAGAACCATGAAGTTTAGAAAATTAAATAAGTCATGGTAAGATATGCCCTATATATTTTTTAAACTTTTAAATAGGGAAGGACATTATATCATCTTAAGGTACTTTAAAAATCCAATCAATTTAAATCTATTTGCATCTGAAAATATAAATTGCATTTGTTGTTATCTAATTGCCACAGAGTGTTTAAAAAAAAAACTAATCGTAGAGATCCGGGAAGCAATGCTAGTTCAAAAATGTAGATTTGTGAAGACATGTAATGTATGTTACAAAGCCGAATTTAATGAAATGCTCCTCAAAACAAGAAAGGATCCAGATATCCCAGAGAGCTTACCACACATTAAACCTTCTGCATATTTTAGTATTGGGGGTAAAATGTTAGACAGAACAAAAGAAGAAAAAGGTGTAGGTGCGCTCAGAGCAGATGACAGCAAAATGAGTAAACAGTGTGGTCAGGCAACTGAATGCAAACAAAATTCTGAGATGCATCACTAGAGGGATCACCGGTAGGAAAAAGGAGTTCCTAATCCTTCTATATAGGGCTTTAGTGAGTCCTCACTTGGAATACTGTGTCCAGTTCTGGAGACCTCACTCAAAAGAGATATTCATAAAATCGAGCGAATCCAGAGATGGGCAACAAAAATGGTGCAAGGTTTGAGGGACCATACATGTCAGGAGAGATTGGAAGGACTGAATATACGAGGGTGAGTCAAAAAGTAATGCCATTTTCTTTAGGACAGGTACCAACACAGGGACATGTAGCATACATCAAAATGAAGCTGGTCCTCTGTGGATCACATCCCTACTTCTCAACATAGTCACTGTTTCTCTCAATAGCAATGTTCCACTTTCGAATGAGAGCATGTATCCCTGTCTCGTAAAATTTTGTTGACTGTTCTTTGAGCCACTTCTTCACTGCAGTTTTCACTTCCTCGTCACTGGAATAATGTTTGCCTCTCAAACCCTCTTTCAAACCCTCTATAATCTAAAGTATTGTCCTCAAGCACATTTTGTAATTGTCTGTGAATGTTCACAGGGGTTTCCCCCTCAGCAACAAGGAATTCAATCACTGCTCTTTGTTTTTGACGCAACTCTAAGGGGGCAGCCATTTTGAATTTTCCTTGTGAGTCTACAAACCTGAAAAGTAAGAAACAAAATATTTCAGAATGTAAATGATATAATCATTTATAACTGGGAAAAATTTCAGGTATTTTTATCAAAAACTTCACCTGAAATAAAGAAAATGGATTTACTTTTTGACTCACCCTCGTATATAGCCGGAGGACAGAAGGGAAAGGAGCGACATGACTGAAACCTATTAAGGGTGTGAATATGGTTCTAGAAGGCAGCATTTTCAATATTAAGCAATAATTAGGAACACGGGAGCATAACCTCAAACTGATAAGAGAAAAGTTCAAAAGGAATGTTAGAAAGTATTACTTCACAGAAAGAGTAGTGGAAGCTTGGAACAATCTTCCAGTGGAAGTAGTGGGTCAATCGTCAGTTACTGAATTTAAACATGCTTTTGGAGTAAATACATGTCCATCATCCAACAAAAATTTAAAATACAGAATTAAAATAAAATAAATAAAATATAAAAATAATAATTAAAAATAATAAATTAAAAAGAAAACAAAAATATAAATTCAAAGGCAGACTCGATAGACCACCAGGTCTTTTTCTGCCATCAGTTTTCTATGTTTATAAGAGAGTTTTTAAATGACATTGAGAACGATTTGAGAGTCAAATAATGATTGGTATGACAGGGTCCAGGAATAAGATTTTAGAAAAGTTCATCATATGGAACCGGTTGCAGACAAATATTATCCTAGAAAGCAGAAAAAGGATTTGATTCAGAATACAGCTGGATTAATTTAGATGCCCTTCTTAGTTCCTCCTTTGTTCAGTGGCATAAATCAGGAAACCATTATTCTTTGAGAGACCAACCTAAAGCTATTATTTGCAAAACAGATAGTATTATAAATTGTTGTCTAATGCAGAGAATAAATTGCTATCTCAGCAGAGATAAAAAATGAATACTCTTATTTTGAATTCTCTTAAATTCATTACAGCAAGGAAACACATCTCTTCTTGGAATGCATAAATGAATATCATCAGCGGCTAAGATTATAAGCATAACTGTATATACAAGATAAAAAATTCCACTGTAATCAGTGGACCTTATTCTGAGTAAACATACTTGGAATCAAGTCATCGGTTTTTTCCTAATACACCATGCATGAAAAATGCAGCTTTTACAAGATATATATTTGAGTTTTTTATCAACACAGAATAAATAGCATGTTCTTTTTATCGAATACAACTGTCCTATTACAAGGCTGCTTTAAGTTCTTTCTGTTGTTCTGCTGTTTGTGATGCTTATGAACATTTTAGAGAGATCTGCAAAAGTGCTTTAGTTCCTTAGACAGACATCATGAACTTGGAATGGATTGGTGAAACTGTGATACAGTAAACATGAATCATTAAAAAAAAAACTAAATTTGGGATCAAATCTATGGGATTCCCATGTTGATTATGTGAGAAACTGTTGAACATATTGTACATATTATTTTTGGGGCTGGGACTTTCAAAACTCCCTTTGTGATGTATTATTGGTTCTTATTAGCTATTGCTGCAAGGGTGGGAAACTTCAAGACCCTGCTGCCAATTTTAAATTAGTAAGTGACCTATGCCAAAATCCATAGTTGAATGTTGCTCTTTCTCAAGAGCGTCTCTGAAAGTTGGAAACAGATAATGATTACTAGGAAGCACACTAAAGCAAGATGAAGAAACAGCCAGATCCCCCTGGCTGGAAAATCAGAACTGTTACCTAAGATAAAAAAGCCATTTTTCACTGTGAGAAATGCAAATCCCATATCTGCATAGCTAGTTACTATCAGTGGGCTGCTTTGCTTCACCTAATGCAGTGCTTCTCAATTATTTTCTGTTACGTCCCCCCCCCCCAGGAAGAAGTAAACATTTTGCACCCCCCCAACTCTCCGATCTGGGCCCCAATGGAATTTTAGTGTTAATATTTATTATTTTACTTATTATTAGCTGCAAGCAAACTATTGGCTGGGGAAGGCTGCTCTACCCACTTACCTGGGAGTAAATCACACTGAACTCAGTGGAGCCTGTTTTCGGTTAGGCAGGCATAGGCTACCGTGGTTAGGGCCCTCTTTTGACACGGGGCCAGGCCAGTTTAATCAAGCTGATGTTTTGGGGTCGCCGGCCTTGCTGGGCACTCACAGAGAATGGTGTAGAAGGAGGCTTTAGGTGCTGTTCAAAGCTTTCGCCCAGCTGCAGAGGATGCTCCTCCTTGTCCAGCAGCAGGTTCGCCACGCCGTTCATGGCTACTGCGGCGCCCGCCGAGAACAAGAACCCATGCAGCCGCTCCGCCCCACCTGGCCGCCTTCTCTTCCGGGCTCGGAGCAGCATGCAACTGGGAAAACACTCCCCGTCCAGGGGAATCGATCGAGAGGGACCACACATGTTCCCCAGGGTCACACGCGCCCTCCTGGCATCGCTCTGCACCCCCCCCAGGGGGGCGCCACCACTATTTGAGAAACACTGATCTAATGCTACCCACTTCCATGCTTAGTCCAAAGAGAAACCTGAAGATATATAACTCTGCTTTGTTTCTCCTCTGTCTTGACTACAAATGAAGAGGTAATGTAGAAAAATAGAGGAAGAAACCAGGATTAGCTAGCACAATATAGTGCCTTGGCTGGAATTTGAACTCTAGCATATCCCAGTGCTGACTTTTTCACTTTTGATTAACCATGACCAACAAGCATTATCTGGGCAGCATAAAAGCAACTAAGATAAATACAATAAAATGAGTGAGTTGGAGTGAACTTTTTGGGCTTGGCATGTCAAAAATTCAGAAAATACCTAACTTGAGTCTGCTAGTGTGTCACCTCCCCCTCCCAAACAAAAGAGAAACAATTCTCTATCTCCCTTTCATTTAAACCACCCTAAACGGTGGCACTCAGCAAAAGTACCAAGGCTGAGCCTGAAGTTGAATCCTAGGCCTTGACTTCAGCTTTAGTATCACCACTGCCACCCAAAATGGCTGCCTTGTGCTGTTCCTTAAGGTGTGCAAATCTTGGGAAATGGTGCAATTGTCCCCACGGCCCAGCATTCCTCAGGATGTCCTTAAGGTGTGCAAATCTTGGGAAATGGTGCAATTGTCCCCACGGCCCCGCATTCCTCAGGATGTGTCACACATGCTGCTTACCTTCAAGTGGTGTTCTCTTTTGGTTGACAAGCCCCTGCGGCCTACCCAAGGGTGCTCTGAGTCACATGAGGCTTTCATTTTTAAAGGGACTCACAGAATAGTTTTCTGTGGCTTCCACACACTCCAAAAATCACACAAGAATATGGCATACCTTCAAAAATAGTTGTTGCCAGGTGTTGATAAATGCTGGCTGTTAGATAGGGTGAACGGATGAGGCAGACATCAGGCTCAGTGACAATAACAGCTCTTTATTCAGACAACTATGTACAATCCATCAGCTCTGTGTCTGACAGCTTGCCCGTTTATAGGGAGCTGTCAGACTGCTCAATCAATCAGCTTCAAGTATTTTCCCACCGGAATGGAGGACCTGACTGGAGCCTTGGTGCTCTAGTCTCAGTATGTAACACTGGCATGTCATCCAAAATGTTGTGGCATGTCACCTTTGAACCCTGTTTCATAGGTTCACCACCAGTGTCCCAGAGGATGGCCTTTCTATCCCTATGGGTGAATTCTGGTGATTCTTTTGTATTCACTTCCCTATATTGAAATAATGCAATATATCGTAATACAAGTACTCAGTAAATGATTTATGATAAATTATTACATTATCTCCAGAAACCATGATAAAAGTGAGAGCTACATTATTAAAAACAAATCTGAACAAATATTTACTACGGTCATAGACCAACATAAGGAGGATGGGATATATAAATGGAAGGTATATATGGTTAGTACTTGACCATTCACTGGCCATTCCAAGTTGTGACTAGAATGCCGTGGGCTAGCTTGGACTGAGAAACACCCAGTTTGCTTCTGTGGCTAAAGATGAACTAGAACTGGTCCCCATATACCCAGTTTAATTTTTGTTTATTTATTTTTCACATTTCTATATTGCCCATCTTCCTCAAAGTTACTTTAAGCACTGCATTAGACTGCTGGGTTTTTGTTTTGTTTTTGGAAAAAGGGAAAAACTATTACTGACAAACATTTGATGGTTGATGGTTTCATTCAGCTTAATAGTAGTGGTTTATTTTATTTATTTATTTATTTTTCGTCAAACATGTATAGGATAGTTTGTATAAACATAACATAAGTAAAAAGTAACGATAAAAGAGGACAATAGGACAGTAGGACAGGGACGGTAGGCAAAGTGGTGCGCTTATGCACGCCCCTTACAGACCTCTTAGGAATGGGGTGAGGTTGACTGTAGACAGTCTAAGGTTAAAGTTTTTGGGGTTTGGGGAAGAAACCACAGAGTCAGGTAGTGCATTCCAGGCATTGATCACTCTGTTGCTGAAGTCGTATTTTCTGCAGTCGAGTTTGGAGTTTACATTTAGTTTGAATCTATTATGTGCTCGTGTATTGCTGCGGTTGAAGCTGAAGTAGTCATTAACAGGAAGGACATTTTGATATATGATTTTATGAACTACATTTAGATCAGATCGGAGGCGACATAGTTGTAAATTGTCTAATCCCAATATTTCAAGTCTGGTGGAATAAGGTATTTTGTTGCAAGCCGAGGATTGAAGGATTGAAGGATAGTTGGTCATCTATCTGTTTGAACTTTCAGATCCCTTGATATGAATCTAAGCAGTTAATTTACTTATCTTAATTTTTATTAACTTTATGCAAAAATTTATTGTAAATAATGACAAGTTTGTTTTTAGTTCTAAAAAATGGCAAATATATTCCTACTTTAAAGAGCAAAACACTATAGAAATGTGTGCCCCCCAGATACATTGAATTGGAGGCAATGGAAATTTATAGTTGGAGAGATCTAGAGGGCACTGAGTTGGAGAACATTTCCATAGAATTGAAGAGGCTTATGTTAGGAGTATTTAAAATGTGAAAGAAACCTTTTTTTAATTGGTGAAGTGTGGTGAAGAGTTAAGGTGGGAGGTGAAATGGAGCTTTGGGTGTAATATGAGAGATTTGAATGCTTTTAAATATGAATTGAACTGTGTGTGTGTGTGTGTGTGTGTGTGTGTGTGTGTGTGTGTGTGTAAGAAAATTGACGTAAACTTCCTGTGAGAACTCTGTGTTCGGTGGCCAGGCTTTGCTGAGTAACAGAGCAAGAAGTCAGAACTGTGATTATTTGCACTGACCAGAGCTTGTCTGGCTGGGGCTGTGCTGTCTCCACACAGTTGGACTAGATCACGCTTGACACAGCGAGAGAGGGAGAGAGCAGCTTGTGGCTCCAGCATGTCGGGCCCACTAGGCAGGTTGATGAATGTGCTGAGCTTTAAGAGCTTGCCACCCCGGCCAGGCCAGCCCAGGCCAGCCCATCCCATCCACAATGACTTACAGTTTCCCAGTCTCCCTCCCTGCACCTCCCCCTCACTTCTTCCCCTCTGCACCATGACTGCTCTCCACATAAACACTGCTACTCTATCTTCAAAGCCTAGTCATCATGTCAGTGTGTCAGTTTAGAGCAGGCTGGGATCACCCTGCTGGAAAGCCAGGCCGCTGTTGGCTGAGCCTCTTCAAATAAACAGGGTTAAGACAAGGCGTTTCTTTCTGTTTTCTAAATTGCAGAGGCTGCTTTTCTCCTGGAGGCGTTGAAAGTATTCCTCCCCTCCTCCCCGCTCCCTAAAACCTAGGCAGCACAGCACCAAGTTGACGTGAAATATTTCTTCCAGGGTTGTGACACATTTCCCCATTTACGCCTCTTCCCAGAGGTTATGTTGTGCCTCCTCCTGAGAACCTTTGCAGTGGAGACGTCTGTGTGGGAAGGAAGCCTTGAGGGATTGCACAAGGCTGTCATCTCTTCGGAAAAATGTGCTTTACTTTCATATTGTTCCCAGCAGGATCTTCCCATTCCATGCATCTGTTTTCATTTTCTTCCCAATGGTCGTTTCAAGATATTTTCTCCTGCATCTTTCCTTTCTCTTCTTCACCCTCTGAAACCCATTCAGACATGATGAATTTCACCTGTGCTTGAAATAGGGAAAGAAACAATAAAAATTTATGGGTGCCTAGGGAAGGATTGTTCAACTAACCACCACTAATCCCACAAGTCATCTCTGCAAATAATCAGCATTAAAAATCATGTAAATACTTGGAACATGACGTAAGGAGATGGACCCAGGAAGTTGTTTTTTTTAAATGGTGTAAAATAATTGCCTACATTTAAATTTGTATAACCGGTTCTCAGGGTAAATGGCATGGCTGATTTGAGAATGAGTGATCCTTAATATGATTTCAGGTTTGTTTGTTTTCCTACATGTTTTGGTGGATTTCTATTTTTAGTATGTCATATTAATGCATTTATTTAGTTAAATATACAGTGCACTACTACGTGAAGCAAACTATTCAGAGGTGGGTTCCTCCCGGTTCGTACCAGTTCTATGGAACCGGTAGTAACTTGGCAGCCTGGGTCACTGGAACCGGCAGCGACCCAGGCCTGCCACGCTCCTGAACAGGCTCTCTCGGCGGCGCCATAGGCGCCGCCATTTTGTTTTTTGCTTCTGCGCATGTGCAGAAACTGGGTTTTTAGCACTGTGCATGCGCACATGCATGGCACGCCTGCGTGGCGCATCAGGAAGCGAACCAGCAGCGAAATAAGCCAGAACCCACCCCTGAAACTATTGGTATTGATACTGAATGCATTTCTTATTCCAAAGGAGATTTTTGAGACAACAAATACAATTGGTATTGAGACAACAAATACAATTGGTGTTTCTGAAAAATGATGGATATTATTAATTCAGTTGATAAGGCTATGATAGTTTGAGAAGAAACACATAAAATATCTTTTTAGTTGCTTAAGCTGCGTAGGTCTAGTGAGATATGTTAAGCATAAAAGAAAGGTAAGCAAACAACTTCTACCTCAGAACATAACTGAACTATTGCCTCCCTTTTCCAAGTACAGTAATCTTTAATTACTGTATCTTTCATTTAGTGACCGTTTGAAGTTACAACAGCGCTGAAGAAAGACTTATGACCATTTTTTCACACTTATGACAGTTGCAACATCCCAAATGGTCAAAATTCAGATGCTTGGAAACTGGCATGTATTTATGACAGTTGCAGTCTCCCGGGGTCATGTGATCATCTTTTGTGAGTTTCTGACAAGTAAAGTCAATGGAAAAATCAGATTCACCTATTACTATTACTACACATATTACTAACTTAACCACCGCAGTGATTCACTTAACAACTGTGGTGACAAAGGTTGTAAAATGGGGCAAAACTCATTTAACAAGTGTCTCGTTTAACAAGAGGAAATTTTGGGCTCAATTGCAGGCATAAGTTGAGGACTACTTGTAAGGCCCACATGGCTATTGCCAGCAATTAATGTGGTAGAGAAAAATCCACTACATATTATTGTAATTGATTTCAAACATGAGAATAGTGATGACATTTTAATGAAGATTTTATTGTATTCTTCAGTTATTGATTGATTGATTGATTGATTGATTGATTGATTGATTGATTGTGTCATCAAAGCTGTGTATATGATTGCCCTGCCTTTTGAGTACCTTGCCGTCCTTCTATTAATTCCTCATAGGGAACTCCCAGAAGAGTGGGCAAACACAAAGGCTTCAGAAAGATTGAAAAAAGTAGAAAGAAAGCAGCACTTGCCTTCTGACAACCCAAAAATATCACTCTGAGAATTAAATGAAAAAATAATTTTCTTTTACAGGAGAAATCTTTTGAGCTTGTGAGGCATTTTCATTTCATTTTCTTATAGTGTTACAGGTAACCCTCAAGATCACAACTGAGCCTAAAATATCTGTGACTGAGACAGTTGTTAAGTGAATTTTGCCCATTTTATGACCTTTCTTGCCACAGTTGTTAAGTGAATCACTGCAGTTGTAAAGTTAGTAACGTGGTTAAGTGAATCTGATTTCCCCCTTGATTCTGTTTGTCAGGTCACAAAAATTGATCACAAAAGTTGATCGCAGGACACTGCAATTGTCATAAATAGGAGTCAGTTGCCAAACACCTGAATTTTAATCATGTGATCATGGGGCTGCTGCAGTGATTATCAGTATGAAAAATGGTCAGAAGTCACTTTTTCAGTGCTATTGTAACTTTGAACAGTCACTAAACAAACTGTTGTAAGTTGAGGCCTTTTGTGGATGATTTCAGAAGATCCGTGATCAAGCTATTATTATTTTTTAAAATATTACTTATTGAATTTATTTATGACTTTAGCTATCTTGGTGAGATACGATCCATAAAAGCTGAGATATAAATAATTGTAACAAATAAGTAAACACTGGAATAACTATAAGTAGTGAATATTCATCATTAGGCAGACAATACATTTTATATTTGGTGTGGATTTATTATTTGAAATGTTATTCTTCAAAACACAAAGGACCACTTGCTCTGGATAATAATATCACATCAAATACTTTTGCTCCAAGGATACGGGTGGTCCAAGAAAATCTATTGCCGAAGGCTGAAGGAGAACATCCCATCAGCCAGGTCTAGGATCCATTGTTTTCCAATGTTCCACACATACTTCCAATCATGTTGTCTTCCCCAGCAACAGCAACCACAAGTCACCATCCATCCATCCATCCATCCATCCATCCCAAACAGGTTGGACAGTGAAACCAGTTATTGAGACAGGCTTTCTTTCAGTGGCTGTCTTCAAACAGATACTAGAAAAAGTGCTTTAATGAAAAGCTTTAATGGAAAGTTTTCTTTACACAAAAGTTCTTATAAAAGAACTCTTACATCCAGCAGTATTGTGATTTGATGTAATGCTGAAACTTACTTCCTATATATTTAATTCTGAGATCTTTTGTTGCTTCACCCTACCTAGTACAATTTAATTTTACTAATAATCAGTGAAGCTATACTATTCCCCACATCAAATTTAGATGGGACTATGTGTATAAAGTATAACATTGTTTGATCTAAGAAAAATCCAGTATAAACTTAATTAGCAGTACTTTTTTTGGCTTTTTAGCAAGGCCATAGTTTTAAAATATGACAATAAACTGCAGCTTGTGACCCAGGTATTATATATTTAAATTTAAGAAAAGCATCAATAGAAGCATATAAACATGTTGTGAAAACACCTGCTCACTCTCTTATACATAACGTGCAAAAACAAGTTGATTTCCATCAAGTCTGTATTTGTTTCCCAACAGGTAAACCTGGCAACAAATTTGGCATGACTTGCAAGCTAACTGTCATTCAGGCTGATCCTGTATTGAACTGATTCCAACCAAAAAAAAAAAAAAAATCAGTGTCCTTGAATAATCAGCAAAATTGCAAACTGTTATTGGCTGTTTCTCTCTTAAGATCATCTGTTTACACAGACTGACTCACTGTATTTAGTCTCTGTGGCATTTTGCTGTCTGAAGCATAACAGGTGAATATGCAGGCAGTTCTCATACCTGGTCCTGGGATGAACGTCCTGGGGAATTAAGAGTAGTTTAATGAACTTCATTTTCACAAGCTGTAGTAGTAGAGAAAACAAAGGTGGAGACTTCCAAAAGAGACTGAAGAGCAACTGAGTCCAAAGAATAAATAACTCTGGCCATATTATCTAAAAGTTAAAATTTCAGCTGGAAAAAAATAGTTGTTCCTCTAGCCTTCCCCCCCCCCCAGATCTTTAAACTATTGTTCCAGAATGTATGTTCTCAATTTTACAACATTTACCAGAATTGGAGAATTTCATAGCTGCACATGAATTTAATAGCATTTACTATTTGTAGTCAGTAAACTATTTACACAACTGATGTCCATGTTAGAAAGGCATTAATCTATAGTGGCAATAAAAATAATTAGGTAAAACATGCAGTAAATGCTTCTTAATTTTTTTTCAACCCCTTCAAAATAATTCTGCTCAAGTTATACTATTGCTAAGGAAGAGAGAGGAAGTTTAACAATGGAATAGTTAATTGCTGTCTAGTACAGTGCTGAGTGGTCTTTCTCCTATATATTCATTGGGGATATATTCACCCAAGATTGGTTTTTTAATGGACTTCCAGGGGTGAAAACCAGCAGGTTCTGACAGGTTCTGGAGAACTAATAGCGGAAATTTTGAGTAGTTCGGAGAACCGGCAAATACCACCTCTGGCTGGCCCCAGAGTGAGTTGGGAATGGGGATTTTGCAGTATCCTTCCCCTGCAACGCCCACCAAGCCACGCCCACAGAACTGGTAGTAAAAAAAATTGGATTTCACCACTGGACTTGGCCTATTTTCTGACTCAGTCTTTTTTTTTTTTTTTGGCCTCTCCTCCTAGACCAAATTTGGTCCTATTCTGTTTTCAGAGAGTTCTTCTGATGATGGGCAGAGTATCAAACTCTTTATGATTTATTTACAATATTCTATTGGGTTAAAAAGAGTAAAACATGTAGAAACATTCTTAAACTTGGCATTTGTAACAAATACTATCTCAAATTTTTACAGGTGTTCGTAATTGTTCAAGAATTTTTTTTAAGTGATTTATTCTGCTGCCATTTTTCAATACAAATTTCCTCAAATGCAGGCTTTTTTATTGCCAGTTTTTCCAAAACACTGGCTTGACATTAATGCATGTGCTTCTTTGAATTTGATGGAAAACCAAAGGCCTAGAACTGCTCAGTGAAAAAATGATAAAATTCTTTTTCATTCAGAAATGTACGCAACATGGCTGTAATCATAGGCATTTATCCATGAAAGAGGGAACCCTATAATTTCCTGATTTTAGGGAACTATGAAGCCATGTGTAGGCATGTTGCAGCTACCTCAAATATGGAGAGTGACTGTATGAACAGGATGTCATCTCTCAAAGGTTTCAGTTCAAACATTAAATGTATTCAATAGATTGGCTTATAGCAAATGATCAAAACACTATATTTTTACTGGAGGAAGAAACACTATTCTAACTTTCTACATAGATTGTCCACATGCACAACGTTATATTTTGTTATATTGATATATGGTTTTTATCTCTTTATTCAAGTTCATTTATTTTGGGCTGAAATTTTCCCCAGAACATACAAATATGTTTATCTAGAAATGGAGTACACATTTACTTTGCTTTTCTTCTTCGCTTCTCTCACTGACTCTGTTTTACTGTCTGGAGGTCATGGGTATTGGAATGGGAAGAACAGGCTTCGACTCAACCCAAGCAAAACCTAG